>CAWUFW010003426.1:150000-1350000 GCA_963921515.1 Calotriton arnoldi | reverse complement strand
ACACTGGAATGAGATGGAACACACTGCACCACAAAGGTTCACAGTGGGATGAATGAAGCTTAAAACATTTTTTAGTTTGCATTGTACAGCCATTCCTGGTGATCAACATGATAGCAGGAGGGTGTTGGCAACGTTTATATTAGGTAATAAGCCAGAAAGCTGACATTTTAAAATGTTTAAGAGAGGTCAAGGTCCACCAACCATGATGAGGAATATCCATACCTCTCTGGAGCACTTCAAAGTGTCTCTTTCATACTTCAAGATCATGATTACAAAGATTCTAGACTCTATCAAGCTTAATATGAAATCATCCTGCAGAGTATTGTCCTGTGTGCATACTCATGCCTAGGTTGCCAGGGGACCCCATGTTACTGTCGGGGCATGTTTTCCCTTCCCAAGATTTTAACATAATATAGTTTTCAGGTGTGTTAGTCCAGTTGGTTCAACTGATCTGAAACATGATTACAAGTCTCTGCCTGTGTAATGGGTAAGTTATGCGCAATTCACTAAAGTTAGAGGCACATCTACTCCAATAATACTACAGCACAAATAGGCCCAAATCTACTTAAGACAAAACTTGGTGTAACTCACACATCAAACATGGCCACTCACAGGTACTGCAAGGGAATAACATACAAATTAGCGGAGACAGGAAATAGCTACCTTCAAAAAGCCTAATACAAAAAAGAAAAAAAGGAAAAGAAAAAAATTGTCATATTACTTTATAGATTGCAGATGTTCATACTCACCACATTGTACTAATGTAAAAAAATAAAAATATAATAAATGGAAAAAATGAGTTAAGATATTGTCATACACGTGTCAATATTGCATGCAGCCATGTACATCAAATTGCACAAATATTGAAATAACAGAAAACATAAGTAATAACATGTAAAAATTGTTTTAGAACTGAAAATATTGACGTCACCCATACAAAACACAGTATACAAACGTTAAAAATGAAAATTAAATTAAAAAGCAATCATCGTCATATATCTGACATGAGTCGCAAGAAGATTTATCTTTGTGCGTTGAGTCTACAAGTAAGCCAGGAGTAAGCAAGGAGTAGTCCTGAAATTCAGGAGTATGATAGTAGTACTACAAGAGTAAGTCACACCTACTCATAGCAAAAGCTAGTGAATCTGGCACCAAGTGTCTCACCCGTTTCTTCACCTTTAACTCAGGACATCTATTATTACCCAAGTGGTCAGGATGGCTCGCTGTTATACCGAAGACAGCACACTGAAGTGATGAGTGGAGAGAGGCTGCAGTCTTGTGAAGTAGTTTATTCCAGTTACTCCTAACTGAAGCATAATCTTAGAATTTTGAACCTGGCATAAGACAAGGTCACCTTTCAGATGTGTGCCAGAGCTCTCTGTTCAGCACCATGAATGAAAACTACCATAACTTGTCAAAAGTTCCTGTCCTCCCAAACACACCGATAAAGGAGACTCTTCTGTATCAGCTATCCAGACAGCACATTGTATGATCTTGCTGATATAATGGCCAGTTTCTCACCTTTCAACTGCCTACAAAAGTTAACACTCTTGAACAAGCATCAGAGCCCAGCTTTCCTCATGTCCACCAACTCTATTAGGAAAAGTGGCAGAAAACATTGCTCCTCTTTTACAAATGTTGATAAATGATTTGTTAAGTTAGGAGACAATCTTGTGGAGATCAAGAATGCAGTGGTAATTGCACAATAAAAACCTTATTGCTTGTCCTGCAGGACCCAGCTATTTTTCTTTAGATTTCTGACTGTCTAGGCAACATTTTGAAGCATGCATCGCTAGAACAGTTCATGTCTTCTGTACGACCACCTAAAGTCTGGATTCTTTTCAGATTCAAATCTGTCCAGATGAATTTACTGGGCGAACCTGACAGGACAGCAATCGGTGGTGGAGTTTATGCTGTGACACCTTTCGACCTGTTGGCATCAAATAATATAGACAACTTTGAAAGTACTTCCTTTCGTCCTGAATCTGGACAGTCTTCATGGAATCAATCTGCCTCATCTGGCTTGATTCTCTCCTGTCCGATCAATCTGAGGTGGTGACCCTTGCTCTCTTCTTATTTATATAAGCATTTTCTCTCTCACACATTTTATAATCTTTACATGTGGATAATATCTGCACTGATATTTCAATTTTTTACTCCAAAGATAATCATATTATCTTTTACCTTAATGGGAACAAAGGGGCGGGCCTGAGAGTTTCAGGTGATTACTGCAGGGTAATTTATTTTATCTAAATACCATTACAACATAAATTCTTGTGAAGGTATGCAGGCGCTTGAGCAGGTGTTTAGACGGGTGGTCCATGTCAAATTATTCGAAGAGTCAGGTCTTCAGGTTCTTGCAAAACTCAAGTAGCTATAAGGAGGCTCTGATGTGTTGTGGGAGTCCCTTCCATGTTTTGTGCGCTATGTAAGAAAATGAGCGACCTCCTGCTCTGCTTTTGTGAAAGCGGATTGGTGTATGTGAGTGAGTGTGAGGCTGAGGGTAGGTGTCGTGCTGGGTTGTGAAAGCGTATAAGGCTGTTAAGGTATGCAGGTCCTGTGTTGAGTAGGGCTTTGTAGGTGTGTGTGAGGAGTTTGAATTGGCTGCATTTGTGAATGGGGAGCCAGTGGAGCGACCTGAAGCAAGGAAGGTTGAGTATGAGTCTTGCAGCAGCGTTCTGGATGGACTGAAGTCTGTTCAGGACTCAGGAGCTGCTTTGAAATCCCAGCATACAGTGCATTGCCGGAGTTGAGTCGGCTTTTGATGAGTCCTTGGGGGATGATTTCTTTGATGTTCTGTGGGAGCCACTTGAAGATTTTTCATAGCATTCACAGGATGTGGTATCATGCTGAGCTCACTGCGTTGACTTGTGCCTACATGTTGGACTTGTAGTCCAGGATGAGCTCCAGATTTCTGGCATGGTCGGTGGTTGTTGGTCACAGTTCTGCAGCCAACAGCTAGCATCCCATGCATGGGGACTTCTTGTTTCCGAAGTCCAGTACTTCAGTCTGGTCAGAGTTCAATTTCAATCAGTTGGTTCTCATCCATTCCGCTACCCGGGTCATGCAGTTGGTGAAGTTGGTTCTGATGGAGGGTGTCTTATCTGTGAGAGAGAGAATGAGTTAGGTGTCGTCTGCATAGGTAATGATGGTAATGCCTTGAGATTGGATGATGGTGGTGAGTGGAGCCATGTAGATGTTGAACAGGATGGGACTGAGGGAAGATCCCTGTGGGACTCCGCATACCAGTTTCTTGGCCTCGGCTGTGAAAGGTGGCAGTCTGACTCTTTGGGTTCTTTCTGTGAGCAAGGAGCTGATCCAGTTGAGCGCTGGTCCTTGGATACTGCACCCACTGAATCTTCTTATGAGTGTGCAGTGGGAGACTGTCAAATGCTGCGGAGAGGTCAAGCAGGATGAGGGCAGCTGTTTCTCCCCTGTCAAGTATGGTCCTCATATTGTCTGTGGCTGCGATGAGTGCAGTTCCTGTGCTTTGGTTCTTTCTAAAGTCTGATTGTATGTGCTACCCTAGTGGCACAAATAACCTTCTGTTTTTTTAATCTCCAAGTGCTGCAGAACATGTTCTCTAGGGTTCCTGCATATACGCAGACCACTATTTCATTTGAATTTGCATTTGAAGCCTAATCAGATGACCATGGCAATAGCTTTAAATACTTGCCTATCTCATCTGCCAACTCCCTATATATCCAGAATGCTGCTGCTCGTCCAATCTGAGTCAAAGTCTGTCAACACACTTCACCGACTCTTGCCTGCCTGCGTTGCTTGCCCCTGGCAAAACGCTGCCATTAGAAAGCACTGTGCATTACTCATGAGGGTTACTTTGTAACTGACCCCTAATTTTGTACCACTAAATTTGAACAATATACAACCTATTGTCATTTAAGAGCTTCTGTATTGAAAATAAGCATTATTCTAGGCTTTCCGAAGTCTTGTACAGGTCTGGGAGTCTTTACAGTGAATGCAGCAAATGTCTGGAATTACATGGCTTCAGAGAGTGAGGCAATTTAAAAATTCTGTAATAATAAAAGGCTTTGCAAGACCTTTTTTTCTATTTGTTGGCATTCTTCTGCCAATTAATGCATTGGTATGACACTTTGATGCAATAAGAGACCGGTGTGTTAAATAAGCCTGTGCTGAAAAAATTGTTACATGTGTGTTTGTGACATCTATTGTGCATCTGTATGATGGTGTATTGTAGATGTGCTCGTGTGGTATTGGTCATTGCATCCCACCCTGACCTGAATCTCTATGCTATGCCTGGCGGTTGATCCCACATACCATGTTATGCTGTATTTTGGTGTGTGAGAATTGAAGCCGCATGTTGTGTGTAAGTGTGTGTGCTATGTGTTTTGGGTCTGTAGCATTCATTTCGCCTGAAGGGGATGATTCTATTGGCTACTACAAGTTTTATAGTTTGTCCAGGCCCAGAATCATCGGATCCCCTGACTCCAAACCAAATAATTCCAGGTCCAGAGAAACCAAACCTGGAATCAAATGTGAAGATGGATGGTTGTATGCAGCTGCTGCACCTGGCCTCAGCCCGGACACATGTAGCAGCATACGGGGGAGCAGAAAGCCCTCTACCATCAAACTGCCCATCCCCACAGCAAGAAAAAAAAGATCCAGCACTATTTACCACCTGCTCCAACCAGGCGGTACATCTGTGCAGAGTTGGGCCAGATATTTGACAAGGAATGGGGAAAAAACACAGAATTGGAGCTGGTATTCCTAGGTTAGCGTTCCAAAATAACCTATAACTCAAGTAACTCACGAGAAGATACCGATTGGAATCGTTAATACCAACCTTGGTATCTCCCCGTGGAGTTAAGGGGGATCTTGTAATGAGGGACTATGTGTAAAACTTTGTCTCCGCGCCTACAGGAGATGCTGGACCGCATGTGCCATATTGTCTCATTAAACGCCACATGAAAATCTCCATTTAAAATATACATCTGTGTTGTGTGTGGAACCAGTGGGTACTTTGCGCAGTTGCAGGTGGGGCCCACCGGCATTCATTTTTGGGGACCAGCACTTATTTTTCCTTTTCAGACTTTCACACAGAGCAAGAGAGAGAAAAACACCAAAGGGGGGGAAAGAAACAGGAAGCAAAAGATGGGAAAAACTATGACAAAGGGAGAAAGAAGGGATGAAAAGAACCTGCAAGATAAACAGACTTGGGTGGTAGACGAAAGTGGCATGAGGTGAAATCAAGACTACGCACTCTTGGTATTTGGTACCCTCGATATCTGTAGCGCAAGCGGGCTTTTGAGGAAAACTCTGGGCCCTGGAACTTATTGATTCACAAATAAAGTAAGCATTGGGTGGAACGGAATTGATGTAAGGGACACAGAAACAGAGAGGGAAGTCAGAAAGCTAGGGTGACAACGAGCTGAAGAGATATTGAAAGAAATAGCGACAGATAAAGGGTAATGTGAAGAGCAAGTACCCGTTGATTTTTGTTTGGGTGGGGGGTAGTTAACAATGGGGTGTTTTGTTCACTTTTGAGGGAATATAGCAGCAGGGTGTCAGGAAACAATACACTGCATGCCTGCCTTTCACGTTGGAGATGCAATCTCTTTTTTGGGGGTGGGGGAGTTCTTGGCGTGTCCTTAGCTCCCATGTATCTCGGTCAGGTAGAGCGGAAGAATTTGCTGCAAGGGTGAGTTGATGGTGTTCTGGTTTAGGTCTTTACAATTTCTATAAGTGCAGCTAAAAAAGCAGTACCATACCAAATTAAATGAAAATATTCGTCTATATGAATAGGGCAACTTTTGTTCTGCCTGACAGCCAGCATCTAAACGCCTTGCCTATCCCTGTTAATAAGTGAGCCATCAAACGAGAAGTCGCCAAAGAGCAGTATATTCTCAAAAGCATGTTAAGCCCTTGTTCCTGCACAGTGAAGGCGGAGACCTTGCTTCGAATTGACGTCACCTGACGTACTGTTACAGGACCACATTCTGAACCAGATTCCACATTAAGTACAGAGAAGCAATGTAAAGACAGTGGGGGGTGAAAGTGAGGCTGCATCAAGGTAACTTTAATTCGTTTGAACATGTGTCGGCACTGTTTCCCCTCTGGCTGTCCTTAGGGCTTCAACAGCAGGATTTTCTAGTTCCCACTACCTTTAAGTTGCTGCTGCTCAGTCTCTCTAGATTGCTGTCTCTTACAAAGGCCCTCGACCACTTATAAACGGTGCCAAGTACTTATTCAATTTTTTAGTTAGTTGGATAGTGCTCATTCTTTCTGTTGCATTGTGGCTTGGAAAGGGTGCTTAGAGTCGTACTGTGGGCGGAATTGGCCAGTGGCCTTTCTTTCATTCACCATGAAAGCCATCTGTTTGCAACCCACATAGCTAACGATGTCAAACTGGGGGTGTTTGGTTTCACTCGTCTGGGTTCTCACAACAGAGTTCTTATCTTTGGATCACTTGTTTATCTAAGAATAATTGTGCATGCATATGACTATATGTATTATTTATGCATGCAATTTACACCAGCAGGGTGCAGAATCGGATAGTTTCTAGGAAAACTGTGAGATGTCCAAAAGGCTGGGGAATTCTGATGGGCCGGTAAGGCTGAGGAAGAGTCAGTCAGACTGACTTTTGACTCATGCTATACCAGACTTAACAGCCCTTCAGAGATAACAGTGTATTGGAAAATGCCAGTTTCTACGCACACCAACTCTCCTCCTTCATGGAGTCCATAAATTGCCCCACATCACACCCTAAATTAAAATCCTGCAGCATGGGGAAACATCATTTTCAAAGGTGCCTTGACACTGTTGGAGTTATCAGCCTGGTGATGGGGTGGCCAAAAGTGAGGGTGCTCATATGAGGTATTAGGTCTCATGATAACCAGCCTCAACTCACGTCTGAGTGTTCTTACCTCTTGTTTCATTTTTCTGCTTGGTTCAGAGATATTTGTCTCATAGATAGAGTGGTGTATATGTCTTGCAGATTTCTTGTTTCAGGCTTTGCTGGTTGTCATATGGTTCCCCTCTGATAGTCATTATAATTTACTAACATCTGCTTGTGGGTTATCTCCATGGGGGTAATCCTGTGACCAGTTGCTAACTTGTGCAGGAGTAGAGATGGGGATGCATGCTCTGACACTGACTTTGCAGTTCTTTTGTGGTGTGTATTTCAGTGCAATTTTGCCTGTTGCTTCATGCTGCCTTGCCTGTTGTTTCGAGTGTTTGTGTTTTTTCTCTCCAAATTTAGCAGACCGTGGTGTGTCTTGTCATCCCTCACACATAGGGCGGTGCTCCTCAGATTAGTCAGCATAGCCTCCCAAATTCGTGCATGTCATGTAAGTATCTCTTTCCTTCCCACCCTTATCAAGACAGTATTCAGCAAGCAATAATCTAATCTGACCTTGTAGCATAACTGGGTGTGTGCACCGAGGCACATCCCTGTGACAAGGGAGGAACTGCATATATCCAGGCAGTAATGTTTCATAGCCATTAAAAACCTGACAGCGTGACTAGGTTGGTGGCATGTTTAGAGGTGGAGTTCCATACTGTGTATAGTGTGGAAATGATATGTGTGAAGTGGTGTGTGATGATGTGGTGTGATATGGTGTAGTTTGTTGCAGCAAGATGCTGTGTGGTGAGATGTGGTAAAGTTTGCTCAGTGAGGTTGGTGTGTATAGTGTGGTGTTGATGGCGGTGATGCATGGAGTGCTGGAATAGTGGGTGTAGCTGTAAAACTAACTTTTGGAGTTGGGTGAGTCTTGAGATTTCGGATGTGCTGGGTCACCAGATTGAGTTGGGTCCTCGATAAACGCTTCTGGGTCTCCTGGAGGGAATTGGTGAATCCCGTTCTGAATGGACTTTCATCTGGGTGGCCTCCTTGGTTGCTAAATGCAACATTGTGCGTAACTGGAACCATCCTAGACCCCCCACCCCGGTGGCATGACAGAGAGGTTCTGATTGGTGTGTGCGCCACGAGCAGCCAATTTATGAGGCTCGGGATGTTCCCGAAAACATGAGAAAATGTGGGATAGATGGTGTATTTATTATGGATTACTAATTCAAACTGTATAAATGTGGTTCATGATTGTGACTATCTGATCCTCTGGTACAGAATGATTCTGTCATCTATTTGTAAATCTCAGTGGCTGATGCTGTGTATTGTTAAACCCAATAAAAGTTGGTTATTACAAAAAAACTAACTATCATGTAAAGTCACCAGGACGAAGAGGCCGTAGGAAGCAGGCTGCTTCTGGTGAGGTGTGCAACATCCATCCTATCTATAGTACTGGTACTTGAATGCACTTGACCCTGAGGCCTGTAGGATGTTCATCCCATTGCTGCTTTGACTTTCTGAGGCAAAACCTTGAAGTAAGTGGTTACCTGCATCTCTGCTTTTGTGTCTTGACCCGCAACCTCCTGGCCACATATTAATTCAACTTTCATCCTGGCTAGCATGCTACACTGCAACCCAACAGGTGTTGATGCATGCAATATGCAGGTAGCTCATGTCGTGTTGTGCCTTTTGCAAAAGGCAGATGGGAGTTGGGGCTAATTTTGCTAGCCCTATTTGTGACACATCTTTTCTAACAATTCGGGATGGATGAAGAGAAGGTACAGAACTTGTCCATCCCTTCATTCCGTTTGGTGTCCCCAGGGTATAAAACAGACCCCAATATTGTTGAGTTTACTATTATTATTCATAATACTGGATTTAGTGTGAGATCTAATTGAAGAGCAAGGCATCTGTGTGCATAAGTACATAGATGCCATATAGTTACGCCTTAGGATATCAAAGATATTCAGGTGTGAGAGGGCATCCTTGTAAGGACTCATTAAAGAATGTGAATACTTTCCTGAAGCTCAATGGTTCTACAACTGAGGCCTTTCCAATCACTGGTCAAGTGCACAAACTAACTCTGCGTATCTAGATGCATGATATGCCAGTTAATGGTTATCCTCAAATGTGTGAAGTCATTAGGGTGACCCTGGTGTTCCCATGAAACATACAAAACATAAGAAATCTCCACCAGCTTTCCCTTTGCTCTGTCAAGGCCTTTTCAGCTTATAGAAGTATGGTTGCTAGTTTCACAAACGGACCTTGGACTATCACAGATACCTCTTGCTCCTCTGTAGGGAGTCTACAGATGCTGATTTAAAAAAAGGAAAGCACCATTGCTGAAATGCGTCTTATTGCAGTCTTAATGTATATGTAAAAATGGCCACCAGTCCCAGATATTTTTGACTAGAAGAAGGAACTTTTAGCAACCTGACTCTCAATTGCAACAGAAAGCTGTTGGAAGACATTCAATGTAGAAACAACAATACTCCTTTCAAGTCATTTCAGTAAATTAAAGAAAACAATCCATCTCCCCAGCCACTTGCTCACTTTTCCACTAGAACCAAGCTGCACCTGAATGATGACCCCATTTGGGTCGAAAACCAGTGGCGTAACAAAAGCCCCTGCAGCCCTTGCGGTGCAGGGGGGGCCCTGAGCTCCAGAGGGCCCCCTCAGGCACTGTGCACTGACGCTGGCTGAGAGTTCCTGTCTGTAAAGTGGGGGCCCCCTCCATGTACTTTGCGGGGGGGCTTAAGTTTAGTTATGCCACTGGTGAAAACGGGCTTGGGTTGCTTGTGTTTTGGTTCTGGTTGGCAGTTTGGGCTGGAATATTCCACTTGGAGCAGGATCAAGGCTGATTTGTTTATGGATGGGTCTAAGCTGAGGTTCCGTGATGGCAAAAGAACATTAGGATGGAATGCTACCCTGAGCGATTGGCAGTGGTTAGACAAATTGCAAGCATTCCACCCTTCAACTTGTGTGTTTGATCTAACACCCTAAGTGGCCAAAGGTATGCACAGACATGGGCCCCTTGCTCACTTTACCACTTGAAACAAACTGCACATAATGATAGCTCCAATCACGGCAAAACCAGTCAATGGTTGCACATGCATCAGTTCTGAGAGGTCCTGGTTTGGCAGTTCGGGCTCTATTGTTTCTATTGGAGCAGGACCAAGGGTGATTTGCATATTGCTGGGTCTTAGCTAAGGGCGGCACACTGGGAAAATAACAAGGGGTTGGAATGCTACCCCGAGCGTTTGACAGTGATTAGGCAAATTGCAAGCATTCCTCCTGTCACCTTTTCTGTTTTTAAATGTAACGCCCTTATAAGCCCAGGGTATGCCCAGATGTGGGTCCCTTGCTCACTTTGCAGCTGGACATAAGCTGCACCCAACTACCGAGCCTCAATCAGGGTGAACTCGGTTTTGGGCTACATGTGCTCCGGTTCAAAGAGGACCTAGCTTGGCGGTTTGGGCTGGACTGTTCATTTTGGAGCAGGGCCAAGGCTGACCTAATCAATCAATCAATCAATCAATCATGTCACTTATAAAGCGCACTACATACCCGCGAGGGTCTCAAGGCGCTGGGGGAAGAGGGGGTGGTGCTGCTACTGATCGAAGAGCCAGGTCTTGAGGAGTCTTCTGAAGGCCAGTAGGTCTTGGGTCTGTCGGAGGTTGGTGGGGAGGGTGTTCCAAGTCTTGGCGGCGAGGTGGGAGAAGGATCTGCCGCCGGCGGTCGTTTTCCGGATGCGGGGGACTGTGGCGAGGGCGAGGCTGGTCGAGCGGAGCTGGCGGGTGGGGGTGTAGAAGCTGAGTCGTCTGTTGAGGTAGGCTGGTCCGGAGTTGTGGAGTGCTTTGTGTGCGTGGGTGAGGAGCTTGAAGGTTATCCTCTTGTTGACAGGGAGCCAGTGCAGGTCTCTCAGGTGGGGTGTGATGTGGCTGCGTCGGGGGATGTCGAGGATAAGACGTGCAGAGGCGTTCTGGATGCGTTGCAGCCGTCTCAGGAGCTTAGCCGTCGTTCCTGCGTAGAGGGCGTTTCCGTAGTCCAGCCTGCTGGTGACGAGGGCCTGGGTGACTGTTTTTCTTGTTTCGGTGGGGATCCACTTGAAGATCCTGCGGAGCATTCGGAGGATGTTGAAGCAGGATGAGGAAACGGCGTTGACCTGCTTAGTCATGGAGAGGGTGGGGTCGAGGATGACCCCTAGGTTGCGTACGTGGTCGGTGGGTGGCGGGGCTGTTCCCAGTGATGTTGGCCACCAGGAGTTGTCCCAGGCTGAAGGGTTGGAACCAAGGATGAGGACCTCCGTCTTGTCCGAGTTCAGCTTCAGGCGGCTGGTCCTCATCCATTCGGCGACGGCCTTCATTCCTTCGTGGAGGTGGGCTTTGGCGGTGTGAGGGTCTTTGGTGAGGGAGAGGATCAGCTGGGTGTCGTCGGCGTAGGAGATGATATGTTCTAAGTCTAATCAGAGGCGGCATGGGGCAAAAAAATGATGGGGTGGAATGCTACCATGAGAGATTACTAGTAGTTAGACAAATTGCAATTATTTCTCTCATTACCTTTTGTGTATTTGACGCTCTCTGTGTTACCTCGGATGTCAGTACTCTAATTTAGAATGGATCAGTTTTAAAACATCCCATATTTTAGCACACATTTGGAAGCAAACATATTTTACTGCACAATTGAAATTGAATATCAGACCTAATTTAAATAGTGTCTATTTTAGATTTGTCTCTGGGGTTAGATTAAAGGAGAGAAACGAAACACAAATACAATGGTGATGCAGACACTCTCAAAATCTACAAACCCACCCACGCCCAGCTTCCACACCTTATCAAAGTTTGTCCCATTTAATGCGTGGTGGGAGATGCACTAAAAATACCACTTCGTATTCTCAAACATAACAGTATAAAAAAATTTGGTGCTCACTGACTCTCTTCTTCCTTGGATAAAAATGTACTTTGTAAACATTTCTTTCATACCATGTTCTGAACGTCCTCCGTACTGAAATACATTTTGGGATGCCTTTGTTTTGTTGCACCAGAAAAAAACTGCAAACTCTGGAAGGACATGATTTTCAACTCAGAGTTTGAAACTACATTACAGACAGGAACTGAGGTCTAATGATTAGGCACATGCTTGGAACCATGTCAATTGAGTTACATTCCTGCTGTCGCCATTGCTTGCACTGTTTATTTATTTTTACACGCGTTGGGAAATACATTGAAATAACACTGTGATTGTACTGTTTTACTTTTGCCATTGTCAGTACGATAACATCACATATGAAGAGTATGGGCGCACTGCTGGGGGTTGAAGTGGCGGGGTGGAGTTTGAATGGACTGTACGATGCAACAAAGGATTTAGAAACCTTACGCACGTATAATATATATATATATTCACTGAAAAAACCATAGGTTTCAGGCACGTTATAGTTAGAAATTAGCATTTAAAAAACCTTAGAAATTCACTGAAAAAACCATAGGTTTCAGGGGCGTTATAGTTAGTTGGACATTTCACTCGTACAAAACCATAGAAATTCCCCCATTATAGTTAGTTCAGCTAACTATAACTCGCGCGCCCGCAATGCACTGCTGATGACGTCACATATTACATCACTCATGACATGGTCAGTGACATCACTCATGACATCACTGATGACATCTCAAATGACATCACTGATGACATCACTGATGACATCATCCTTGTGATAGAGTGGCAGACCTCCTCTCACCCTAATATAACCTTTAATACACACACTCAAAAATACAAACTAACATTTTCAAAACAATGGACATACCAATACCAGTTACAACACACCTATTCAGTAATTCCAAGATCTACACACACATCCACTCATTCACCAACAGTCCCTATACAGTCACTCATACATGTACTCACTCATCATATGTACTCATACACCTATACATCCTGTTACACACCGCCACTCATCCATAGAGTTACTCACACACATAGTCACACATGCAAACAAAGTATCAAACATCCATTTACTTGCATATACAGTTATACACACACTACCACACTTACTTCTACAGAAACTTACACATACTTACTCTCTTAAACAATCACTTATAGAAACACCTACTTATTTGTACAGGAACTCTTCCAATCTCTCACTCTCACATATACTCACTTATATACACCAATACTCACATATACTAGTTTAAAACATATGTAGTTACTCATAAAGACACTATTGAGACAGTCATTCACTCACTAACACACCCATACACATACTCATCCACCTATACAGTCCTGCACACATGCTGTCTTCAACACATACAAACAGTGAGTCACTCATTCATGCATCTATGCACTAAGTAATACCCCCCACCGAACCATACAGACACTCGGACACTAATACTGATACTCAAAAAACCAACTAATAACCCATATAGACACTCATGTAGCTACTCACCAACACATGCAGCCACTTATACACAAAGTGAGAGACTGATACAGATATTTTCATATTTAAACATTACTCACTAACCCATGTATTCACTAAGATACACTTAGTCAGTTATACAATCAATTTTACAAAAAAAATCATCCATTTAGACACTTATATACCCATTTATTCTTCCATCGACCTTGAGATATACATATATAAAACATATTTAATTTTCAGAAAAACACACATTCACTGGATGATGTCATCAGTGATGTCATCAGTGATGTCATTTGAGATGTCATCAGTGATGTCATGAGTGATGTCACTGACCATGTCATGAGTGATGTAATATGTGACGTCATCAGCAGTGCATTGCGGGCGCGCGAGTTATAGTTAGCTGAACTAACTACAACGGGGAATTTCTATGGTTTTGTACGAGTGAAATGTCCAACTAACTATAACGCCCCTGAAACCTATGGTTTTTTCAGTGAATTTCTAAGGTTTTTTAAATGCTAATTTCTAACTATAACGTGCCTGAAACCTATGGTTTTTTCAGCGAATTTCTAAGGTTTTTTAAATGCTAATTTCTAACTATAACGTGGCTGAAACCTATGGTTTTTTCAGTGAATATATATATATTTATTATACTATGTATACATGTGAAAATGTCTCGGTCCCCTGTTTGCCTCGGTGGCATGGAAAAAATAGGTGGAACTGACGTCAGCACGCCGACGAGGTCCTCTTATGGCTCCGATGACGTCATACGGTGTCGCGAGCGGAGCCGTGCTCGTTGACGTGGGAGAGCTAGGAAAGAATTTCCGTGGAATGCTGGTGCAGGGGATATTCACCTAGGTGTTCAGGCTAGTCCTTTGGGAGCAACTGTTTATGTTGCCACTCCAGAAACCGAAACCAGTGATCCGAGGGCAGAGGCCCTGCAGATGGCACACGAGGTCGGGTGCCCAGTCGTGTGCACCGGCGGGGCAGCGAAGTGACAAGCACCACAACCCACAAAAAAGGTAACGAGGGCACTGAATAACACAGGATCTTCTCTTTGTATCTGGCAGGAACAACGAAGTTAAAATGCCCTAGTACCAAAATGTAGAATTAGTGCTACAACGGTCTTCAAGAGGACCTGCGATGCCGCTTCTGCCTCCCGTACCTTGGAGGCGGCACATGGGTCACGCGGTACGGTCATACTGCGGTGGGACACACACTCGTTGACCTCTCATGGCACTGCTCCACACTTCAGGGAGGACGCTTTCCATTAGCTATGTTTTCTGATGACATGTCGCGCCGGCCCCGTCCAACAACAGAACTCCTTTAGATCCAAACAGACTCTTCCACTCTCTCACCGGAAGTGAAACCAGGCCACGCGGACACTTTCACAATACAACAGCCGGGAATGCATTTTTCGGTAAAAAACCACATTCCTTCCTCCTAATTAATCAAATAAACGTCTCACTGAAGAACAGGGGCCAGCTTCGATCGGTAAACAGCCGTTACAACGACTTTTTTACTTTGCGATACCATTACAACGCATGCATTACCACGCATGCGTTGTACATCACAAAGTCATTACTACGCATTTTTTTAGAACGCATGATCATTTACCACGCATGCCTTTACAACGAATTTTGTTGTAAAGGTATGTATGGTAAATGACCATGCGTTCTAAAAACATGTAGACGATCCATGTCGTTGTAAGGAAACAGAGGCTGTTCCGTTTCCTCACAACGACGTGCACCGCTCCTCAGAGATGACGTGAAGCAGGAACCACGAGGAGAGAGGAACCATGAGGAGTGAGAGGTAAGGGGGATTGGTCATGGGGTGGGGGTTTCTTTCTAGGGTTTAGGGTAGTGCAGTGGTGTTTGGGTGGTGTAGGGGGTCGTGCTGGGGGTAGTGTTTTAGGGTTTAGGGTAGTGCAGTGGTGTTTGGGTAGTGTAGGGGTCGTGCTGGGGGTAGTGTTTTAGGGTTTAGGGTAGTGCAGTAGTGTAGGGGGTCGTGCTGGGGGTAGTGTTTTAGGGTTTAGGGTAGTGCAGTGGTGTATGGGTAGTGTAGGTGGTCGTGCTGGGGTAGTGTTTTAGGGTTTAGGGTAGTGCAGTGGTGTTTGAGTAGTGTAGGGGGTCATGCTTGTGGTAGTGTTTTAGGGTTTAGGGTAGTGCAGTGGTGTTTGTGTAGTGTAGGGGGTCATGCTGGGGGTAGTGTTTTATGGTTTAGGGTAGTGCAGTGGTGTTTGGGTAGTGTAGGGGGTCGTGCTGGGGGTAGATTTAGGGTTTAGGGTAGTGCAGTGGTGTTTGGGTAGTGTAGGGAGTCGTGCTGGGGGTAGTGTTTTAGGGTTTAGGGTAGTGCAGTGGTGTTTGTGTAGTGTAGGGGGTTGTGCTGGGGGTAGTGTTTTAGGGTTTATGTTAGTGCAGTGGTGTTTGGGTAGTGTAGGGGGTAGTGCTGGGGTAGTGTTTTAGGGTTTAGGGCAGTGCAGTGGTGTTTGTGTAGTGAAGGGGGTCGTGCTGTGGGTAGTGTTTTAGGGTTTAGGGTAGTGCAGTCGTGTTTGTGTAGTGTATGGGGTCGTGTTTTAGGGTTTAGGGTAGTGCAGTGGTGTTTGGGTAATGTAGAGGGTCGTGCTGGGGGTAGTGTTTTAGGGTTTAGGGTAGTGCAGTGGTGTTTGTGTAGTGTGGGAGGTCATGCTGGGGGTATATTTAGGGTTTAGTGTAGTGCAGTGGTGTTTGGGTAGTGTAGGGAGTCGTGCTGGGGGTAGTGTTTTAGTGTTTAGGGTAGTGCAGTGGTGTTTGGGTAGTGTAGGGAGTCGTGCTGGTGGTAGTATTTTAGGGTAGTGCAGTTATGTTTGGGTAGTGTAGGGTGTCGTGCTGGGGGTAGTGTTTTAGGGTTTAGGGTAGTGCAGTGGTGTTTGGGTAGTGGAGGGGGTAGTGTTTTAGGGTTTAGGGTAGTGCGCCCAACCAGCCACAATATCCGTGGACAAAGGGGATCCTGACTCTTTGGAACGCTCCGTCAATTGAATAATTTGGGTCAAGGGCCCTACCACGTCCAAGACCTATCAATTCCTTTCTTGGGATCCCTCATATACTTGGAGAAAAAGGTACATAGTTTCCCATCAATTTCAGGCGTGTGTGCCACCTTCCCCTTCAGTGAGGGCCTGGGGCATTCTCCCCTCATCCTATTCCTGACCTCCCTTTCAAGGGGTTGATGGATTTTCCCCACCACATACTCTGCCACTTTGGCGTCAGGTGTCCACTCTGCCGACCTAGGATGGTAAATTTGTGTAGGCTCGAACATGTTCGAGTGGACCCCGTCCCCAACCGGGGACTGAGAGGAGTGGGACTCTGGACGCCAGGGACGCCCCGAGTCCTTATCCTCATTGGAGGAGAAATCGTCCTCCGATACACCCTCTCCCTCTAAGGGAAACCCGCCGTCGGGGTCTACAATAGTGGTGACAGTGTCGCAATTTTCTCCGGGCCCCTAATCCTCCCGGCAGGGTGCATGTTTTAGCATTCGCGCACTCTTGAGGAAGGTCTCCGTAAGTTTATCAAATCCTTCCAAGTGCCCCGCGTTATGCTTAACGGCCCTTTTATTCCCCATCTGGGAGCTACTTGGACCCGCCACCACCAGATCTGGGTCACTGAACACCCCAGGGATGCTTTTCGCCAGCTTATCAACCTGATCCCTAAGAGGAGCCAGCCCCTAGAAATAGCCAGAGAGAGGGCTTGGTCCACTGCTGGAGGGAGAAGTTGGGGGCCATTCCTCCTCCACTTCCTGGTAGGAGGAGTAAAAATGGTCTTCTGGAGAAGACATGATAGCAGAGGGTGTGAGTACAGAACAAATGCCCTTAAAATCCTTAAGACAGCCCCCTCGCCGGTGCTCCAACAGCTGGGCTTTCCCCGAAGCTGTTATAAGAATAGACTGAGGCGCAATACCAATTACCACCACCAGGTGGCGCTGGTAACTAACGTGGCCGTGTGGGGAAATCACCGCGTAGCGGTGTCAAAATTAGGCGAGGGTTGGTCGGGAATCAAGCGGACACTAAAGGAGTGACCGGATTCCCAAACGCGCGTAAAGACCAGCGGGAGCGCTCGACGGAGCTGCCTCGCTCGGACCAGATGCGCCTGACAGGATCTCACCGCGCGCAGAGCACACAGCGGGAGAAACTGCGAGGGGGAGAACGCGCTCGGGCAAGAGTCTGCTGCGCAGGGAATATGAAACAATACCAAGGCAATAATGCTAATAACGTGCACAAGAAACCGCTATACAAACAGCAACAACGTCAGATTAAGCCAAGAATGTAAGGAATGCACTTAACTGACGAGCAGTGAAGAAAGAGGAAGCGGAAGGGACGTCACGATATTATATACGATGGACTGTGATATGATTGGACTATAGTTGCCTTGGAGACTACCCCCTAATGGTTCATGGGTTGTGTAGTCTTTTGTTTAATGATTGTTGTGTTACGTTTTCTTTGAACTGCTATGCAAATAAAGTGAGGAAAGATATGCATAATCCTCGCCTCCGTCCTGCCATAGAATTCATTAAACTTTATTTGATCTGATTTAGAAACATAGATCATAAAAGTGTACATAAAAACAGTAAATCCTCTTTCCTAATACAATACAGTGAGAATTAATTAAAACCAGTAGGTAAAAACGGGTGTTACAAAGCCCGGTTCAGAGCAACTTCAGGTTAACAGAATCGTAAAGTTCAATGTTTCGCAAGATCAATCTCATGTACTTCGTGCAAAATACGCAATAAGGGGTCCAAGTAAGATGTAACGCTCCAATACCTGACCAGTTTGCACTATATAAAACTGCAGAAAAACTAAAAATAAAAAGTGTTTTGCACACTTCTGTCATTGGGCTATATGTGGGCTACATCTGGGTGATATTTGTGCTACATTTGGGCTCTTTTTTCTCTGGTGGCCATCTTGGGAGACTTATTTGTTATGAAGTTTCCTAATTTCGTCATTTACTGAAGTCTCCTCAGTAGGAAATGCTTTCAGTTTTTTACTTTGATTCCATCAAGAAGGCATTCAGATGTGTCACACATTTGCCATAAATTCAGAATGTTAGCACTCTAGTTGTTCATTAGATCACTGTAGTAAAGCTACTGCTCACCAGGAGTTAACTGGAAGTCTACTGCTGGTATTGTAAGTGATTGTTTCAGTCTGCATGTCAGAATTTTCTAATGAAATAGAAGAGGATTTGAGATCTCACTTAAAACATGCCCTAAATTTTCTTTCTGCAGCACTAACCATAATTTCTATGGCAAAATGAACCCCCTCATTTTGTTCCTTTTTAAATTAAATGTTTTAAGTGTTACCAGTTTATTCCAATCAAGATGGCTTCAGGTGTGCCATACTTTTGTCATAAGTAAGACTGTTAGCGCTCTAGTTGTTCTTTAGAACACTCTGGGAAGCTGCAGTAGAACACAAAGGCATCAACTGACAGGCTGCTCCTGTTGAAATATAACAGGAAGATATTTGAGATCACACTTGAAACATGTCCTAATTTTTCTTTCTACAGCACTAACCATAATTTCTATGACAAAATGAACCCCATCATTTTGTTCCTTTTTAAATTAAATGTTTTAAGTGTTACCAGTTTATTCCAATCAAGATGGCTTCAGGTGTGCCCTACTTTTGTCATAAGTAAGACTGTTAGCTCTCTAGTTGTTCTTTAGAACACTCTGGGAAGCTGCAGTAGAACACAAAGGAATCAACTGACAGTCTCTGCCCTTGTTGGATGTACATGTTTTACTGAGAATGTCAGACTTCATTCTCACATGACTGAGAAAGATAATGTGAATTTACAGAAAATATGCTCTCATTTTAGCTTCTGGAGCACCTTCCAAAACTGTATGGGACAAGCATGTGAAAATAGTTTTCTCTCAAACATGATTCATGATATCCCAGCAGAAGGTTTTTCACAGGGTAAAATCACCTTAGAACACACCACAATTCCTGAAATTAGTATGGTACCATCAACAAATGAATTCTAATGTAACTAAAGTCTGTTATCACCCTTTATAGTTCTCCTTTTGGTAACCCTCAAAATCTTCGATTCACTACAATGCATTTCAATGGGGTACTATCACATATATTGGTCCCAAGATGGCTGCCAGCAATTCCAGGATGAAGTGCTGACAGCCAATCAGATCTCACGATGACATGTGTGGTTAGGCTCCGCCCAGATATATATGTGTTTTCTTTTTCAAATTTCTCAGGAACTACTGAACGGATTTACACCATTTAACCAAAAGGCACGACTCTGAACCAAGGGCTACCTTTTTGCCAAATTTGGTGTAATTCCGTTCAGCAGTTCGGGCTGTAGCTGCGACTAAAGGTTCCTATGGAAAATTGCATGGGGAAAACACGTTTTAGGACCCCCCTTTTTTCTCAGCCCTCACTTGACGAATCACCCCGAAACTTTCAGGATAGGAGCGGACCGGAGCGGGCCATAAGTTTTGAGAATTTCGCAAAGATTCGTCAACCGGCGCCAAAGGTATTGGAAATAGAATGTTGCGAATTTCCTATGGAAAATAGGTCCTAACTATAACTATCTACTGGCGACCGCCAGTAGATAATATATATATATATATATATATATATATATATATATATATATATATATATATATATATATGTTGTATGTAAAAGACAAATTTAATGAATGGTATTCAGTAAAATCCCAAATGCACAGTGTCTACATGACTGAATCTGTCTTCGTTACTATTGGAAACCACATAGGCCTTGATTATACCGCCTACTTTATAAGCATGACGTCACCAGTATACGTCAAGGCAGAATTGTAGAATTGTAGGGTTCTGTAAATCTAAATAAACGATTAT
This sequence comes from Calotriton arnoldi, assembly GCA_963921515.1. Lineage (NCBI taxonomy): Eukaryota > Metazoa > Chordata > Amphibia > Caudata > Salamandridae > Calotriton > Calotriton arnoldi. Next base: position 1,329,913 of record CAWUFW010003426.1, on the reverse strand, counting down.
CGTTTGAATTCCACATAGTAAAACTTATCTCGTTTGTCTTTGAAGTAAGTCGATGATGAAACTGCTCGGCCTCATCTAGGTGGGCTGTTACCTGTTTGTTCACTTGCTACCTACTCTTCCCCTAGCACCCTCATTTACTTTTTGCCTCTGGTTCCTCTCATGTTTCCTTATTTTTGTAGGTGTATTTATATTGTCTCTGTACGTATACGTCAGCTTTCCTCTTTGTACAGCGCTCTGATACCCGGTTGGGTCTAGTTCGCGCTTTATAAAACTTTTCAAATAAATAAATAAAATGTACTCTGCCTTTATCTTTACTTCAGTTCTATATATTTGTCTAGTGAAGCAAGGCTCTGGAATTAAGATTGCAACTAAGGATCTAACCTTTTGCTGTTTTGTTTTATGTTGATCATTTACAGTTGCCGAGTTAAGACAGCTTCTATGTTTGCCTTTTTGGGGGATCGGCAACAAATATTAAAAAAATAGTTCATCCTAGCTTTTTCTGTTTTGCTACTTTTGGAAAAGCTTGGTCAAGTGGGGAAAGAACATTGGGGAGAGGGGAATCAAAGTCACGTGTTTCTCTCTTACACCTCAACAGGACTAAATTTCTTACAAATAATACAAAATCACTAAGGGCCTGATTTCAATGTTGGGAGGACGTAAAGGGAGAGGAGAATCAAATACACTTGTTTCTCTCTTACATCTCAACAGGACTAAATTGCTCACAAATAATACTAAAACACAAAGGGCCTGATTACGATGTTGGGCGGACACCGCAGCAGAAGCTCCCATAGAGAAATGGGAGTTTCTGTTAATCCCTGCACCGTGTGGCAGGCACCCCACACGGTGCATGGATTAACAGGAGGGGCACCATAGGAGACCCCTCAGCCCCCAACCGGAGGGGCTCCCAAAGTCACCTTCCGACAGGCTTTCCATGTCGAAAAGCCTGACATGGAAAGCCTGTCGGAAACCAACATCGTAATCCCGACGGCAGAAACGCCGTCTTTAGGGATTACGCTGAGGCCTCGACAGGCTGACGGGCTCCTTGAGTGCGTCAGAATCCGGCCGGAATCAGGGGCGTAACACAGGACCACGCATCCCCCGCGGTGCGGGGGGCCCCCGAGCTGCAGGGGGCCCCCTCAGCACAGGACTTAGGCCTGAGTGCTCCGCATTAAATCCGGAGCGGGGCCCCTCTGTGTACATTGCAGGGGGGCCCCTTAAACTTTCGTTACGCCACTGGCCGGAATGACCAGCCAGTTTCACTTTCGACTGCCTGCATTGTAATGCGGCGGTCGGAAGTGAAACCTACGATGTGACTCGGAAAGCCTCCGACCTGCGGTCCCTAAATCTGAATTCTCTACATAGGGATTGCTGTCAGAGCTAATTTCGATGTTGTGTTTGTTAAAGAAAGGTGAAATATGTTTCATCAGTTTTCGAGACAGCCTTAATAAATGATGTGTGTAAGAGATATCTCCTTATGCATGCCTTCAAAATTTAACTCATAAGACAGTGGTCCCAAGTAAAGGTTACCTCTAGCATCCTATTTTAGGGAGGCATTTAGCAGCTTATAAATTTGGGCCTTCCAGACAACTTTTTACAAGTAAGTGTTTGACCTAGAATGACTTTTTGCCAAATTTCTTAAATTTGGTTGGGGTGGTAATGTTGCAGAAAGTTAGGCAGAATAAGTCATCAAGTCACAAGCATTTCATCACAAACCCCTTGAAAGTTTCTAAATATATTATTTAAGTATAGTATATAAGAGTAGTGACATTCTACCTACAATGCACCAAAGGACCCCAAACTCGGCTGCTGCAATTGAATATTAGATTTCACCAGGGTGCAGCACATCTATCCATCACCAGCGGCATCTGCCAGTCACTATTAAGAGACAGATAATGTTCCTTTGGTACCTTAACTAGTGCAATTCAGTGACCCTCAACACTATAGCACATGTCAAGTAAGTATTTTCATATAAAATAAATATGTATATATCCTCATATTTGTTTGAGAGGAAGACCATGAAGAATTGGAATGCATGGGCAAAGTTTAAGTTATGGATAAAAATCTTGGAATGAAAAGAAAGAAAGATGACCAGTGCCGTGTGCGTTCGATCACTCAAGCACAGAATCGATAGTTGGTATTTGTGTACAGTGGTATATATTCAAGCGACCACACGAGTAGAGGCAGTGAGCAGCAGAATAACAAATGATATTGTATTGAGGCATTTATATAGCGCACACTACCCTTAGATGGGATGCTGAAGCACTTATAAACTGAATATGTTGGCAAGCATACTGGCGTGCCACACCCTTTTTGTGACTATTCACAGAAATGCCGCCAGGCCAGACGGCTAAATCCTAGCCATTGTAACGTATAGAGCCCTTACTCAATCTCCAGCGTTACATTGACTGCCTCCTAGGCCTTTTTTTGGGTCTGCCCTAAGAATCTTATACCATCCCATAGAAACAGAACTCTCCATGCCTCCCTCAGAGACAGTACTCATACAACATCCCACAAAATCAGGGCACTTGTGTCATCACACAAATCGCGTACTCTTACATTCTTAGAAACATTACAGTTCATCAGCAAAGTCTATCCCTAATCTATCTCTTTAAGCTGGTCCTTTTGTACTGGTGTTTTTATAATCCCATCTGAAGAACAACTACACCTACAAACGAGTGCCTTGCAATGTATATAACACTATCATACCATGCCACTTAGCTGATTCCCTAATACCACCGCTCAGAACCAGTGCTTTTACATCTTCCAAATGAGCCAGCTCTCTCACACCCTGACATGGAAGCAGTACTTTGACACCACCCCTTCACAGAATCAGGGCTTACATAACACCATCGAATTATTTTATAGCATTACAAAGATATTATGTCATCCCACAAAACCAGGGACCTTGAGGCTCCAGAAGAACCAGTGCTCTTACAACCCGCAAGACCAGCACTGTTATAGCATCCCCAAACCAATGCTTTCACATACCCACAAAGAAACAGCACCAACACACCCTCTCACATAGAAAGTGCTCTGACATTTTATGACACCAACTCTTATTATATCACTCACATCATCCCAAAAAACTACATTCCTTCACTATCACAAAGATTCACTGCATTTACACTATCCCACCAAACCAACGTTTTACACTCTCATGAAGAACTAGCTCTGTTATACCCTCAAACAGGAAAAGTGCTTACAACATTCTACAGAAACATCTCTTTTATACCATCATCCAGGAGTGGCCTGCTTGCATTTTCACATAAAACTACACTCTTCCACCCCACAAAGATTCACTGCTTGTGAACTCCCCAACAAACCATTGCCTTGACACACTTCCACATAACCAACTCCTTTAGTTATTTATTTAGACCACGGGCCCTCACATTTTCAGACACAACCAGTGACCATACACTCTCACAAACACTCCGCGCTCTTACACTCTCCTAAAGAACACGTTAATTTACATAATTACAAAGAACAATGGTCTTGCACCAACCCACTGAGACAGCCCACTTACAGATTTATAAAAACCCAAAGCTACTACATTATGCTACAAACCCAGCACTCCCAGACTATTGCACAGACCCAGCGTCTTGCACCATTCCACAGAGCCTTAGATCAACCCACAGATCCAGAGCACTCAGACCATAGCACACACACTCACATGCTCCAACGACACCAATGCTCTTACACCCATTCGCAGATCTAGGGATTAAACGGACTCCATTAGGGCATAAGGGGCTCTCCTTTTAGGCTGGCCTTCAGGACAGGTATGTTTTTAAAACCAAATTCAGGAGGCGGAGCTAAAATTGGTGCAGTAGGTGCAAGTGCACCAAGGCCCAGGTGCATGACGAGACCACTCCAACCCTACAATGACTGACTTTTGCTATTCAAATAGGGAGCTGTAGGGCCCATTGGCAGTGCTTTTTATTAGGGCCCATGACACCCAAACTATGTCAGTGTCACCTCCCCAGCACTCATTTAGCATCCGAAAAACCTGCGTTCTCTAAGAACCAGAGTGCTTAAATGCCCTGCCTGCAGCCACTTAACCTGTTCATACCTCTGACAGGCATGTATAGGCCACTCTCATCTCTACCTGCTAACCTATCTCACTAGTGCTTCCTTATAGCATCTAAGCAGGACTCTCTCCTCACAACCTGCCCTGCCAGGTGTTCGCCTTGCTAATAAAACAAGTTTTAGGCATACTGTAGAGGGGTAATCAATCCCTGACACATTTGTTCACCCAGAGACCTAAGAAGCTAGGAAGGTAGGCATCGCAATCTTTCCACTGTCCCCTAGTCCATCCACCATATTCCCACAGAAAAATGTATCTATTGAGACTGCATAAGAGAGCTTACTGTCAGCATTATCGCATGATGAAGAGGTAATGTCTTGCCTACCAGAAGCTCTCCTTGTGTGTGCTCTAAAATCTCCCTAATAACATAACATGGCCTCTAACACTCAGCTGGATCATGATTCCAACTCCCTTTACCTCCTTCTGCCTACTGACTCCTCCTGCCCTTCCCTATTTACCTCCTTATATATTTACATATTTACGTTCCCCCGTGTCTCCCTCTACATCTTCAGGCCGGATGCTGGTGGCCTGCTCCCCTAACAAGCTATCGCTCCGACTGGTTGTGAAATACAAGCATTAACCGGGAGAACACTCAGCCCATATCACTCCTTACTTACTTCCCCTTTCTTCTCTCCTTGTTCCTTCTTTACTTGTCCTCTTCTCCATTTTTTTGCTCCTCCTCATCACTTTGAGGTGGCACAAAGCACTATCCAAAAATCTAGAATAACACAATAGTCCATACATGTTTAAGCATCCCTGTTGACTCACAGGCATTTGGTGGGTATCACCCGGTTTTTGCTTCGGTTCACCCGCCTGAAAAAAAAAGGCCGCTGTAGACTTCAGAGGAGTCACCCACTTTTCAAACTTGTATTGCCTTCCAAGAAAGTGCTCATTACTCATTCACCTAAATAGGGATCACCCTCTTAAACGCCTGACTTCACCCTCATTTTTAGGTCTTGACTCAGATAGCTCATGTCCTGTGTGTTGAGAGACATTTTATTTCCTTACAGAGGGTTTAGAGTCCATCCACTACTTACTATTGCTTGGATTCATTGTTGCTCTCATTGGCTTGCTTCAAATTCATCAGCCTAGGTAGGCTTTCCTTCCTGTTCTTGTGTTTGTTCCTACCTGGAGCATGGACACATTAGTGTGTCCTTCCACTGCTCACTTTTCAGGAACTATTTATTTCTTTTTCATTAAGCACTGTAAGAAAGGGTGTGTGTTTTCCAGGTATCTACCACTTGCACTTCTCCTCTCTCCATGTTCCTCCCCTACTCCCACAATCTGTTGCCCCGGTGCTTTCCCCAAACCTTCCCATTCATGTGCTTCTCTGTTGTCCGTGTGCTTGCCTCGCCATCCCACCCTCCATTGTCTGTGTGCTTGCTTCTCCAACCCACCCTCTGTTTTTCAAGTACTGGCCCAAGATCCTCCCACCCACCATCCGTGTCCATGTTCTTCCCTAGGTCCAAACACTCACCCTCCGTTGTCCGTTTGTTCCCCCATTCCCTTTTGCTTGTCCTCTCCCCCGACTTTTCCCCTTCTCCCTCGATTTCGCTTCATACCCCAACCCACTCATCTGTTTGTTTGGGGAAGGGGTTGGGGGACTAAGCAACAACGTGGAGAGAGGGCAAAAGAGAAGAATGTGGGTGGTGGACAAGGATAAGTGGGTGGGGATGGAGAAGCTCATGGCTAAAAATAATATTTCAAAGAGCGCTTTAGTGCTGGCCGTGTCAAAGCGCTTTTTAAAAATGATTTTTATCAATGCTGCACAACAATCGCGTTGCAGTACAGCGCAACTACAAACCATTGTCAAAGCCAATAACTCTCATGAGAGACCAACTGGCTTGCCAATGTTTGCTTAGGTAAGCTGTTGACAGTTGTATATAATGCTTAGGTAACACCCAGCTATACTAGTCAGCCCTGGACACACACACCCGAGGCTTTCAAATTTAATAAATATTTTGCCACACATTTTATTCTCTGTGTGCCTCTGCACTTCTGCTGGCGACTGCTGTGACACGTCTGCTCTTCCACAGTTCTACCGGACTTTCAGATGCCTGGCTGGCTATCTGTCCTACAATCTCCGGAGTGACGTCAGCCCTGTCCTCCTGCAGGCCTGCCTAGGTATGGGGCAAGCACGAACCGGAATCCTGTACAGCTTACGCCCTGCCCCCGAGTCCTTCCTCTTGAAGGGGCCCGCCATCTTGGGACTTCTTGACAGCAACGCCTTCTTAAACAAAAGGACACAATGTCACCATTCAGGTATATCCAGTATCAAGGGCAATGTTCAACGACACTTCGTCTAATCCTCCACTAAATATGCCGTTTCCTCTGAGTGACAGCCACCTTGAACTTTGCAGACTTGAGAGATAAGCCTTGAACTTTGGATGCCTGCTGTGTGTGATGCCACAGGAGTGCTTGAGTAATATCCAAGGCTAGTCAGGTGTCCTGTGCGGCGAGGACGAACATTTAGTGAATTCTCCCAACAACTCAAAAGCAGGATTTGACCTTTTGAAAAATATAAAGATGAGGCCTATCAGCGGAACACGATACAAGCATACAGGGCTAGCAGAGGGGCTGCTTTGAGGTGAGTGACAAGTATTCACAGTTTATCGCTAGACAGTCTTCAGGTCCGGCTAGGTGTTCACTCCTTTCCACAGACTTAGGGCAATGTAACAAGGCAGGATAATAAAACAAGCATTGACATAACCAATAGATCTCGTCTTTGTGACCTTTTGACTTTGCCATTGTTTTAGCAACGCAGCGTGGCTAAAGGTGAAAAAAAGCATTCTGTAGATGCATGCACCAAGCATGGTCACTTACAAAATGACGTGGGTGCTTTTTTCTTTTTAGTTACTGATCCAAGTTGGATCAGTAACTAAAAAAAAACTGAAAACAGAATGCACAAAAGTGTTTTTTTTTATTTTATGCGGGCAGGTGTGGGGAGTGGAAACTATTGTGGAGGGTGGGAGGGCTGCAGGCAGGGCCGGACTGGCCATAGCGGGCACCGGTCGTTTTCCCTATGGGCCGGAAGGGTGGGGGATGTTTTTTGAGTGGTGGGGGCTGTTTGCTGCAATATCGGCCCCAGTAACAAAAGCAGCAGCAGTACTTCTCACTAACATATGACCCAAACCCCCTGCCCCCGAGTCGCCGGTCCAACTGAATTGCCAGGGCTGGTTTGTGTTCCCAGTCCGGCCCTGGCTGCAGGGTACATGAAAGCAACAGGGGGGGGGGGGGCGGTGTCGCTAAAGCAACACAGAGGGCATGAGTGGGAAACGCAATGGGAAGAAGCACATGTGTCAGTGCATGAGGGAGGGGCGGGTAGAAGCAGTCGGGGAACAGAGAGCATCACTGAGTGAAGGGGGATAGACATAAACAAGGGAGACGGCTCAAACAAACACACCCTCTAACTGAGTGCTTCACACAAAAGTAGCACTTGGTAACAATCAGTGGATGCAGTGATGCCAGCCAATCAATGATTTTGAAAAGAGGCAATTCTCCAGGGCAGGGCAAACACAAGATTGATAAACTGGGACACGAACAAGATGCAGACAAACGATAGTGACAAGGAAAGCCAGCCAGTGGTAAGTAATGGGCGGAGCTTCATACCAGGCTATGTTCTTTGTAAGCCACTGTATGCCTCATAACAGACAGTGCATGCACTGTCTAGTAGGCACAACCTTAAAAGGGGGCCAAAGATGTGGCAGGGCATCACATACAGGAAGCCCTGACGTATAAAATTCAATATAAGAGGAAGCTCTAGTCTTCCATGCTCCTTATGGTTCTTCTGGACCCTGTGTCTGCCTACACCAAGAACATGAGATAAGCAGTGCAGTGTATAAGGTCTTCCTGTTTGCCGACATACTAGATGTGCTGTATATACGGCAGTTGCACAGTGCACTATTATCCATTGGTATTTGGTAGCTCAGTGGTGACTGTCCAAACGTCCCGAGATTTCCACGGCAGCACAGAGTCTGATGTGACTAGTAAAAATGTCTGTAAACAGGGGGTGTGTGCAGTTCCTCAGAATCCAGAAAAGGTGTCTTAGTGTTCCAGTTCGGGGAGAGAGCTCCAATAGGCGCAAGTGCCCTCACACACCCCAGAGGGTGTCATGCTTCATCACTGGGCCAGCTCCAAGGCGGACCAGCACTTGCAGCCCAAGGAATCTTAGAAGCAATGGAAATCTCGTACTAGCAGTACCCTGTCCAAAGCAAAAATACACATGCTGCTTATAATCAAACACCTGGGCATGACAAACCTTTCATTTGCTTCACATCCTCACATTTTTTGTCGAAATCACCGTTTGTTGCTTTTCACCCTAATTATCACCTCCAGTGTCCAGGCTGTGTCTTTCTTTACCATGCATTGTCCGAATGCGTCTTTCTTTTCCCTGCCTTTTCAACAAAACGTGCACTGCCTAGATTCTCCTTATTATTTCACCCTCTGCTTGAGGCGTTGGGCTATTGTCACCTCCATTATTCAGAATGCGTTCTTCTCTTGCATGACTTTCCAAAAAAAAGTGCTTTGCTCACATGCTCTATATTATGTCATCTGCATGCGCGGAGAATGCCTTTACATTTCTGTGTTTTCTTTGTACAGCGCATTGTACAGTTTGCGCTTTATAAAACCTCTAATAAATGAATAACTAAATATATAAAACGTCCCAGCTTACATCCAATATGTTTGATACATCACACAGTTGACTATCAACCTGGCCAACATGATGGGACACCAAGAAGACAGGGACGTAGCTTCCATTGGTGCAGCAGGTACAATGGCACCGGGGCCCGGAGACCCGAGGGGCCCATTGAACCCTGAATATTGCTGTATTTCACACTTCAAACAGCACCCAGGGAGCCCATTCCCTTCCTTGCACCAGGGTCCATGACACACTGGTTACACCCCTGCAAGAAACTCCACACCCTTATCGCCTACCGGACTGTGGGCTTGTACACTGACCTAAAACAAGGGTAAGCAACTAGCAAAGGCCTCTGTTGCTCCAAAAATCGTAAACCTATAGTGACTATGACATTCTCTGTTCCCGGTTGACTGCTCACAGCTCCCAGTTCTCGCCCTTAGAGGTCACTTCGGACGACACTTCACGTTTTACGCGCATTACGCTGCCCACGCCTAACGCCGACATCGCTGAGCTCAACGCCGAGACGCGGAGTCTCCATCATCCCGATACTCAGTGGGGGACGCAAGCCGGGTGAAGGCCGCCGCCCCTGCTGCGCCCCTGCTGCGGCGGAGCTTAGAAGAGGATTGCGAATCCTGGAACGCGTTTGAAAGCTGATAAAGGCGCATAATCCATGGAAAGACGCCAGCGCCTGCAGAGAAGGGGTGGCTCCGAAGAGCTGTGAGGGTGGCAGTATTTGGTTAAGCAGTATTTGGTTAAACAGTGGCTGCGGGAGGGGCTGGAAGAGCAGAGAGAGCGGAGGGAGCTGTGTCAACCGTGGAATGGAGGTAAGTAAGGCGCAGCTGGTTTTACTCTAAATGGCTGAAGGAATGTTTCTGCAATAATTAGGATATTAATACTAGCAAAAAAGTGTCTATTGGCGGATACCAGATATTGGGCTGGCAAAAAGGAGTTTGGGAAACCCTGTGGAGGACTGTGCTAGGGAAAAAGCAAAGCAATTTATTTCAAGTTGGGGCCTGAGGGTGAGTGAAGTAGGAAGAAAAACAAGGATGGCACCCGCCAAAGCAAAAGCCCGTAAAGGCCCAAAAAATGCGAAAAAGAATGAGACTAATGCATTAGGGGCAGATGAAGTGGGCGAAGATCGCATTTTTAAAGGAGCCCAAAGCAACCCCGCCGGAAGGAAATATCTAGCATCAAGTAATGCCCAATCCCTGACACTAACACCGCAGTCATCGAAATTAAAGGCAACAAAAGGTGGCTCATCAGTGTCAAACTCGATTAAAGATTTTTTGGGGAGACATTTTAAAGGGAAGGATATGACGGACAAGGAATCGAGTGGCGCGGCACATCCAACTATAGATTTGGACTTAGATCCCCCGAATCAAACCATTTTTAATATCTCAGGGATATCTTTGGATCCACGGCTGTCCTCCTCGCCAAGACTTTTCCAGCTGTCAATGGAGTACGAAAATGAGGAAGAAGGCGTAGAGGAACTCCCAAGTAGCAAGGAGCAGAGTATAAAGGACAGTAATGGAACTAATGATCAAGCCAATGAGATTGATGGTGTAGAGAGTTCCTTTGGTATAGGGAATGAATTGTTACGTTCTCCATTGCAGGGTCTAGAGGTCACAGGAACCTCGAGTGCTTCCATGCTTGAGGTTATGTGGATCCTCCAAAAAACCTTGCAAGGCCTGTTAGAGGTATCAGTACTGAATAATGAACTCTTAAAAACACAAGGGGAACAGGTTAAAGCAATGCTAGGAGAGCTGACACAAATAAAAGGGTTAATGCCTGCTATAGTCAGGCCGGTTGGAAAAGATCAGGACAGGGCATGTAGTAGGGAGGAAGTAGCGTCAAGGGCTGCCCCATTACAGAAAGAGGAACCAAGTGTATACATATCTCGACAGCCTATGATTGTAAGAAGACGGGGTGAAAGGAGGAATTACAAGATGTGCTACCCGTGGCCTAGGCGGGAGGAGATTGCCCCTAGAAAAAGACAAATTGCAAGGAGGGTGAGAAGAGGGAAGGGAGTTGAGAACGAACATAGGAGTTTAGGAAGGAAAGAGACCCTAAGGCATAAGGAGAATAAGAAAAAGCCCCGGGAAAAAGAAATAGATACAAGTCCCCTAGTAGGACAGGAAAGATATGGGAATCAGCTAGGTAGATTAAAGAATAGTAAAATCAATCTTAAGAAAACTCAGAGAGAGAAGGAGGGGAAAGCTATGGAAAGGAGGATGGGGAGGAAGCCACAATTGGGTCTTAGAAGTCCTAGGTGCAGTAATGCCCTTAGGAAGAATGATAAAGTGGGTGAACTATCAGGGAGAAGGGAAGCTGTACCGTTGGGGGGTCTTCACGGCTTAAGGCCAGATGTACCCCGGATTTATGGGTTTTCCTAGTCAGGGCAAAGGTGGGAAAAAAGCCAGGAAATTAAACCCACGAAATCGATCACAACTCCTATTTTCTCTGTCAAAATGCGCAAGCCTCTGTAATATTGGCACAGAGGACCTCAGAGAGGTAGGGTTTGTTACAAGCAGCAAAGGGGGCGAAGTAACAAAGCTCCTCTTTTACTCAACTTTAGTAAAGGCTGCAATGGAAAAAGCTAAAAACGAGCTGCAGAAAGAGGGCATTAGATTGGTAAGAAGGGAAGAAATGCGGAAAGAGAAGCAGGGGCACCATTTCCTTACGAACCATACAGGACTAGGGGTACGGCAGATAAGATTAATCAACTCAAGTTGGAATAAGAAGGAGGATCTTGAAATAACTATAACTGATAAAGAAACAGCAAGACACAAAAGAGATATGCTTGCTGGAAATAGGTTTAATGTCCTAGCATCCCCAGAGTTTGAGGAGTATGAGGAGGATGGGTATCTGAGTGAGATCGACTAGGAGCAAGGGTCGTCGCACAGCCTGGCAATACTATCATGGAATATAAATGGATATAAGAAAATATCGAATCAAGATAGCTTTGATAAGTTTATCAGGAGCAACGATATTGTGTGCCTGCAGGAGACTTGGCTGTGTGACGATACCCTAGCTACCCTAGTTACCGAAGGAATTGCCCAACATTCTAAAGCAGCAAGGAAAAATCCCTTGGGCAGACCATCGGGAGGGCAATTAACATTGATTTCTACACAGATTGCAAGGAAGGTTGAAAATGTGAAGTTACACTGTAAATGGGCATTAGGTTGCAGGGTGCTGTTACAGAAGTCTGAACCTTGTTATGAAGGACTATGTATCATAAATGTATATATACAGAAGGGAAAGGAGTGTGAATATAAGGAGAATCTGGGAAAGCTAAAAGAGGATATAGTGTTTGTGAGCGAAAACTATCAGAAGGATGTATTATTGGTGTTAGGTGATTTCAACCACAGATTGGATCCACGCAGGGTAGATAGTTGGTACAAGGAAATATTAACATCCTATAATATTGAAGCGGCCAACTTCCCTAGAGGAGAGATTTCGCCTCAAGATGCGGTTTTTACACAGTTGATGGGCTCATTAGGTATGGTGTGTGTAAATGGGAGAATGCAGTCGGATTGGCCAGCAAGGCGCACCTTCATGAAGGCCCAGCAATCCGGCCCGATAGATTATGTGTTTACTCACGCCTGGAGTTTTGGGTTAATCAAACACTTTGAGGTAGTAAAAATGGAAGGCAGTGATCACTACCCATTGAGGACAGAAATATATTCAACAAGGGGCAAATATAGAGAGAGGGTACTACAGGTACATGTGGACTATCCTAAACGGCTTTCAACCCGTATAACGGAGGAACATATTGAGAAGTTAAAGTTAATCCAGCAGACTATTCCCCTAGAAGAAATCTCAACTAAAAATGGAAGTGCCTGGTTCGAAAACACACTAAGTAAGTTGGTGGAAAGTCTAAGGATAAAATTTAAAGGAAGTAATCCGGGGGCTGGAAGTAATAGAGTCTTCAAAAATGTGTGTCCTTGGTTTGAAGAGGAATGTCGTACAGCCAAGGCACAGATCAGGCAAAAGGAGAGAAGATTGAGGGTAAGGTACAATGTGGAATTATTACCGACCCTCCAGTCACTAAGGATAAAATATAAATCATTAATTAGGAATAAAAAAAGAATTTATAAAGATAACTGCTGGACAAATATGTTGGTGGTAATTGAAACCAAAGATGTGAAAGGGTTTTGGAAGTTGGTCCAAGAAAGTGCCGGTAGGAAAATAGGATCCCTAGACTGTATGGTCCTCGAAGATGACTGGGTGAGTTACCTGGGAGAAATATATGGGAAATGGCCAACACAAGAGGATGCAAGTACAATAGCATGGATACGAGTGAGGGATGACATAAAAGAATATTTTACTTCTAGCTATATTATGAAAATAATAGCAAGTCTGAACCTTACTCGTGCCGCAGGCCAGATAATCTGCCGGCAGTGATAATAAAAACAAGACCTGAGTGGTGGGCAGAGTTTTTCACAAAGATGTTCCAGGGGATTTTAGAGTCAGGGACTGTACCAGAAAGTTGGAGGGAGCTATTATAAGACCAATCCATAAGAAGGGGATTTAAAAACACCAAAGAATTATAGGCTAATAAATCTCCTGGATATAGGAGAAAAGGTCTTTGCGAAAATTATTTTGGGACTGCTCAAGGACTGGGCTGAAGAAAATCAGATCATACCCCCGGAACAGGGGGGATTTAAAGCGGGACATTCCACGGTCGACCATTGCTTCGCTCTCTGGTCCATAGCGCGGAAGTCGATTGAACAGAGGGGAAGTTTGTTCTGCTGTTTTGTGGATTTCCGCACAGCTTTCGATCTGGTGGACCGGGAGCTGCTCTGGGATAATTTAACTAGATATGGTATCCCAAAGGATTTGCTAAGACTGATACAAATTCTTCTTATAAACAACTGGGCCCAGATAATTTTAGATATAGAGGGAAGCTTATCTGAAAAAATTGAGATTGGTAATGGGTTGTGGCAGGGATGCGTATTGGCCCCCCTGTTGTTCTCCCTGTTCTTAGCAGACTTGCCGTTAACCCTAGGAAATGTAACTGGGGCAAGCCCGAAACAAGATGGAAAGCTCATTGCATGCCTGTTATATGCGGATGACCTAGTGATTATGGATCAAACCGAAATTGGCCTGCAAAGGAAGTTAAATAGGTTTAATGATTATTGTCGCTTGAAAAAACTGGTTGTCAATATGGACAAGACAAAGATCTTGGGGTTTGGTCGAAAGAAGATTGGTTTCACATGGTATTTGGGGGCTGAGAAGCTAGAAAAGGTCATAGAATATAGGTATCTGGGAATGTGGTTTGAAAGAAGATTGAAATGGCATACCCACCTAGATGCACTAAAGCTGAGAACATCAGCATCGGTCAGTGGATTGAAAACATTTAACACAGCTTATGGCGTGATGTCTGATAGTCCTGTTTTAAAAGCTTACTCAGCTATGGTACCCCCGCAGTTTCTGTATGGTGCAGAATTACTATACCTGAGTGGCAAAGATGGTTGGGATGTCGAGGAAGGCAAAACCTTAAAAAACCTATTCTCACTCCCTATGTCGGCAATGGTCCAGGCTGTAAGACTTGAATTGGGAATGACCTCATGGGGCAATTTAGCTGGTATGGCCCTACTTCGTTTCTGGCAGCGTCTAGGAACAGGAGATAATTCTAAAATATCAACATGGTGTAAAAATGAGATTCAGAATAGTGAATTAAAGTGGGCAAAAGAGATTAGAGCGACTATGATAAAGGTATGTTGTCTGATGAAGGTCAAATTGTGCCCCATTACCTACCTGATTACAATTGACAAGAGGGAACTTAGAATGCAAGGGAAAGAAATTTCGCGGGCACGGGACCAAGACTACCTTTCGGATAAAATCTCAGTACATTTTATGGCTACCGCATGGAAAAATGAACAATGCTTCCCTTATGTCGATAGGTTACCCGACTGTCAATTACGAAGAGAGCTATTAAGGTTAAGAATTGGGGTGAACCCCTGCTATGTAAACAATGGGGTGAAAGGCTCTATGATTGATAATGAGGGAAAATGCACTTGCACTTTGGGCACCCCATGCGACATGTTACATATATTAATGGATTGTCAGAAGCTTTTAGATATTCGAATACAGTTTTTAAGACCGATTTTTAAGAAATATGGGATCAAAAATAGGGTCCAGGCAGTAATTTTAGTAACAGAAATGAGCCATTTAGATATAGCCGTTGCCATTGGGAAATTTATGCTAAGAGTTAAAGCATTTTTTAATTGGTATTAGAACAATAATACAATCCGGTGTAGCTGATGGATGTTTTATAAGATGTGTGTTTTTAGATGTGTTTTTATGTTATTAAAAATGTGTGTTTTTAAGATGTATTTTAAAAGTATATGTAAACGTTTGAGGACCTATGGTCCAAATAAACATGAAATAAAGTGAAGTGACTATGACATAGATATCTGGCAAAAAAAAAAACAACAATATCTGTAAACACATCAACGCAAGCCCAATCAGCCTGCTGACTTCCATGGTAATCTTTCAATCCTAGAGGAATGTGACCAGACTTCTAAAAGCCCTTAAGGTCATACCAGTGATAGAATAAATGCTATACAAATGGCAAAAACATTAATTACATAATTATTGATTCACAATTTAAAAAATATTAATTCTGCATTATTGTCTCGTTCAGTCAATTTCAAGGCTTGATAATTTGGATAGCCAAGACTCACATGCACACTGCACAGGAGGAACAATGCTCTGTCCCTCTGGGGCAACCTGCCTTAGTGGGACAGTGAGGGGTTTCCCACCTGGCCAGCTCCTTTGGATGGCCGGAAGAACTCGGTCAGAGATGGTCATGTGACAGGCCTTCTATAGATGAAGATTAATAAGGGGAAGAGGAAGAAGGTCAACTCATCACAGGGAGGTTCAGCCACCAAAGTACTTGATTCATCCTAAAGGAACAGGGTGAAGCATATACTGGATCCTCTGGGCAAGGTGTAAATTATGCTCAATAGCTGCTGCTACCGGACGGGAGTGGGAAGAGGGGCAGAGTGGGGGGGACGAAGAAAATGAAAAAAAAAACACTCACCTGGGTCGGCCGGCCACCATCACCTTCCTCCATCCTCTTCTTCCTGTCTCTGCCGGCAACATGAAGCACCCGGGCTCCCTGGCTCCACAGAGCCAATCACAACACTGCAATGCAGCATTATGATTGGTCTGAGCGCCGTGGATTGGTGCTCAGATGGGGAATGGGAGGCTTTGTATGTTCCTCACCAGGCTGTGTAAAGCAAGCATGGTGGGGAAGACGCAAAGTGCGCAGGACTGTTTGCCCGGCCCGAGAGGGCCAGCCAAGCAGTCATGCGCACTTAAGGAGTGTAAACCACTCCTCTCCCTGATCTGGCCAGCCCCGCCCGAGAGCCACTGACTCAATAGGAAAAATAAAATGGTAATAACGATAAGTTATTATAATTTTATTTTTCCTTTTGAGCAGTGGGACGACCAGATCCACAGTAAATTAGGTGCCCTAGGAGAAATTATTTGTGAAATTGCAGATGGGCTTTTCCATAAACTGTGGGCATTAGCAGCTAAACAGAAGGCGCTTTCTTAGCTTTGATGCCATCGCGGAGGAAGTAACAATTAGTTGTTATTTAGAACATATGGGAGAGTTATGTTATGTTATTTAATTTTGTAGCGCGCACAGATACTCAGGAGTGTCCCGGCGCGAAGCCAAACGAGGGACTGTGCTGGGAAGTGGCAACCTAGGTTATACGTGGCAGAAACTGAAGTTGTGTTGAAGGCACCCAAAACCACAAGAGCTGCACAGGGTAGGAGGAAGGTCTTTGGTCATCAAATGGGGTTGGTTTAATGCTTATCAGACCCCATATCCATGACAAGACAGTATGTCGAGTATTGAATACCAGTCTTTGGATTGTTTTCAATGCTTGTTTTGTGTTGTCATGGTTTCTGAAAAGCTTTATGTGTGGGAGCTGCTGGGCCATCACCAATCTAAAGCAAATAACATTGGCTAAAAGCAAAAATATATTTTTGGTCTCAAATTGCCCACATTACCATAGTAGTCCTTGGCACTGAAAATAACTACTTTGTGTATGGATGTGCTCCTTGTGAAAGAGCAGAATGCCTTTCACTCACAGTTAAGTTAGCCAATGGTTGAAGTTTGGCTGACATATTTCTCTGTGTGTTGTAGTGGATGGAAGAAAAATGTGAATGAAAGAACAACAGACCAATGAATGAAGAGGGCTTGTTGAAAGCCCCGATTAGTATATTATTTCTATATATATATATCATTTTAGTAAAATCAAATGTTGCTGGCTAACACCAGACATAAAAAGACTAAACAAAGTGTCAAGGTCGAAAGGAAAGCAAGTAGGAATACTGAGTTGCTTAGTGAGATGCATAGCAATCCGAAAAGCAAGGCAGTATTTCCACTGAGCACATAAATGTTGTTTCCTCACAATGAAATTCTCAAGGATAAGTGACAACCCAGTAACTCTGGTAGAACAATCAATAAAGACACAAGCAGTCCCTATGGGGGAAGTGTAGTCCTTGACTTCCACTGCATTACAAAAACTTTCACTAATAAGGTTCATGATGCGATTAACACAATTATTTGGTAATTCACATTAGAAAATTATTGTATACAACAAGAACTCAAGTTATTGATTTCAGAGTGAAAAATCTTAGAGCAAGGTGCTCCTACTGGTGTGGTGGTGCAGTGAAAGTGACAAAGTGAATGGATCAGGCGCAAGTGCTATACAAAATGCAGGTATACACATGTGACTGAGAAGGACATTTAGATGTTAAACCAGCACTCCCATTGGGAGTATTGAAATCCTAAATCAATTTAAAAACAGTCCACTGTAGTAGTTGTCGATGTTTCAACCCAAAATACACAATTATTTAGAGAATTGTCATCATCAGCATGGAAACTATACAGAGGAGACACCAGTAGACTGTGGCATGATATCCCACAATCAAACACATGTGTAGTAATCTTTTAAGGAAACATCATCCTGGCTTGCATGCGATTTAGCAAGCAGCTCAGGTAAGAAAGCTGCAGCACTGTTGGGGTCATTGGCTGAAACATGTCAACCTCTGTTGCACAAGAGCAGATTTAATTAGTCTTGTAGTGCCGTGCTGTTTTTAACCTTTGCCCAGGGTCGCCCTAATAAAGTCTTGCTGCGAACCAAGTAGTACGTTTTAATCACTTTTTTCACTTGGTCTGCTGCCCTTACCACATCAAGCTCTACAATTGGGTATTTAGTATATACCTCTTTTGGTATAAAAACATCCCTTAGCTCCTCCCTCTCAATGAGCAGGTTGTAGCCCGTATCATGACTAGGCATCAAGATATGAGGAGGTTCCCCAGTGATGAAGCATGCCACCTTTGGTGGGTGAGGGAAACCGTTCTATAAAAGGGACTCTGCTAGGTAGGTGTGTTTTTTTCCAGCCAGGCTAACAACGCACTTTAGACCCATGGGTTCATATTTGTGTTTTGAGTTATCTATACTCACCTTGTGATGTAGTGACATGAAAATGTAGTGGTATTGATATTATTGACATGCAGTATAACAGATACATGTACATCTGTACATCACTGGGCAGATTTACTAACACCTCACCCAGCACAGTGCAGCAACCTCAGTTGCTGAACTGCAATGTGTGAGAGGAAGAGAGCAAAGCTGCACCATATCCCTAAGGTCTCTCTGCTGCTGCACTCTTCTCATACGCTGGAACAGTTTCTGACTGCTTTGTGCCACGCACCCACCTTTGCACCATAGTGCATAGGTGTCTGAGTGAGTCTATCGTAGGCTCACTCGGACATGTTTGCTGTACATGCAAAGTTAGAAAAGTTTGAAGAAAAGAAAACTTTTCTCCTTCTTTGCACCTGCCTCGAGGAGGCACAATTTTGTGGCACAAAGCCCTGTCTACAAAAGTTAGTAGATTTGGCGTAGTACCAAAAACCATGGGTGGTTGCTTGTGAACAAGCATTCTAGAATGTTGCTTTTTGATGATGTCAAAAGGGTTTTTCAGATGTATTGTGACATTATTTACTGGTTGACCCATTTAAGTCACAAGACCGACAGGGAGAGGCTCCAGCATATGAATATATGTACAGTACAGTAAAGGAGGGAGAAGAGATCTGATGGGCACACTCAAATTCATCAAGTGAATTAACCCAATGCTGAAGCCTGCATTATACAACCATTTTATAAAAAGAGCAGTGAATCACTAGAACAGCAATAAAGCAGGTTGACGTTTTATGTTATTTTATGTTCCCTTACAGGCATTTCAGTAGTGCAAAATCTGCCCTTGGTTGAGCATTGCAGTTGATTTCAGTGTTCTGAGTGTACTGTACAGATGATCCTAAGTCCGGAGTCAGATTCAAAGGAGTGCTGTCAGCAGTGTGTGTGCTTTCAGCTAGGTTCATACATACATGCTTATTTTCCTATGGTAAACGATTGGGTGAACTTCAATGAGTTATGAGTGAATACTTTTGGTATTTGATGGGTGAGACCAGAGGGCATGGATGAGGAAGACCATTGGTGGTGGTGAGAGCTGTGGGGTGCTGAAGCGGTCAATTAATGGCATATTTGGGCTGTTGTGGATCTGTAGCCGGAATTCTGTTTTGATATTTTTTGTTGTATGATAGTGCATGGTGTGTCCGGGTGACCAGTGGTTTACTGTGTACGGTGATACCTAACAATGACGTATATCTGCGTTGGATGTGTAATTGTATTTAAATAGCGCTTACTATCCCTGATGTGGCATTAAAATGCTTTTCGGTGAGTAGCCTGCTAGTCCGAAACCCAAAAGGTTAGAGGTGGAATAGTATAGGGAAATATAAGTTGTTAATTTGAGTGGTGGACATGGGAGTCTGTGAGTCTGACTGATAATAATAAATGGATATAAAATTGTATTGCCTAAAGTTCCATATGTGCAAGTATGGAAAGATAGTTAGAAATTTCGACCTTTGGGTGTTGCTGTACACAAAAACTAATTTATTTATGTATTTTTCTAATTTTGTTTTATATAATTATTTTATTTTTATGTTTTCCTCAATATTTCAATAGTGAAGCCATTATAGATAAAAAAAATTATGATCATATTTACATATTATGTTAGATAAATAAAATAAAAAGACCCATAAACATCTAATTAAATAACTTATATGAAATCTATACAGTGGCTTATATACATGGTAAGCATAAAATTATATATATATATATATATATATATATATATATATATATACAGGTCGCTCAGCAACTTGAGGGCGCACTCGAGAAGCAGAAGAACAGTTCTTTATTAACCACCAGGCAACAGAGCGCACTTTTCAAATCCTGTAAGTCCGCCTGACGCATTTCGGAAAGTTCCTTTTTCAAAGGCGTGGCTTAAATTACTTGCGTTGCTGCGCGGCATGTCCATTTAAATAGTTGCCCTCCAATGGGCTCTCAAATGAGCATCCCAGTGTCTGCTGGGAGTTGTAGTATGTCCCGCAGCCTGCATTCCAACCAAAATTGGAATAAGCCCAAAACAAACAATCGGTCCACAATGGGCCGCCAAGTGCACAATTTGCCCGAAATCCATAGGAACTGCTTCTCCCCATATCACATAAATGAAAAGAATGTCCGCGCTCTCAGAAGTGCCGCAGTGGGGTTTATTTACACTCTTCACCTTGTGTAAATAAACCCCACTGCGGCACTTCTGAGAGCGCGGACATTCTTTTCATTTATGTGGTTAAACTGACGGCTTGCTTCGCCGCCTTTCCGCACCACCTGCCTTGGGCCAGGGATCCTAGCACGTCTGCTGTGTTGAATATATATATATATATATATATATATATATATATATATATATATATATATATATATATATATATATATACATTTGGGGTACGTAGGTACAATGATATCTGGTGCCCCTTCCTAGCAACAGAACCACACTGTTTGATTCTGGGATACAGATCCAACTAAAGTGGATTGGGGTGGTAATCTTGTCCTTGCACAGTGCCATTGTCAGAATGAATAGCATTTGCCAGGTTATACATAACATGACTCACCTTAGCAAGTCAGCTAACTAAATCTTTATGGGTGCTTTGCAAGGTATGGGAGACTGCATGGATTTGAGCTTGCTAGTTGCTACAGGTGATGTCTGTGGTAAGATCATAGAAATGAAAAGTAAACACTGGCCCACCAGACCACAAAATAGGTCCCAAAACACACCTACAAAGTCATACACAACAATGGACCTACATACCTCAACAGCTTCATACACTTTCACAATCCATCCAGACACCTACGCTCAGCCTTACTCACTTTCACATATCCCCGCTTTTACAAAAACAGAGCAGGTGCTTGTCGTTTTCCTACATCGCACCCAAAACATGGAACGGTCTCCTACAACACATCAGATCCTCCTCCTCACTACTGGAGTTTTGTTTGAAGCTTAAGATCTGGCTCTTCAAATAATGCTGCAGGGACCACACACCTCCACACATGTCCAAGAGCCCAGATACCCTCACAGGTGATTAGTGCTCTACAAATCGACATACCATAACATAGTTGCCACACATAAAGCATCTTAAGTACTTCCAAACAAAAATAATTATATTTATGAGACAAACTCTTTAGTCACTACATATGCAGTTCACAGGAAACGTTACTAACAGTAACATGTAATTAATCCTGGATAGGCTAGGTGTTCCAAATACATTCAGTAACGGACGTCTAGGGTGGTAACAGTACTGCAAGTGTATAGAATGTTTAAAAAAACACACACTTGACTCCCAGAGGGCCAGTTCCAATTTAGGGTGATGCCCTTTGGCTTAAGGAATGCCCCGGCCACCTTTTTGTGGTTGGTTAACAGGGTCCCAGCTGGGAAGGAGGCATACTGTGCCACCTACCTGGACGACATAGCTGTCTACAGCTCCTCCAGGGAGGAACACCTGTACCACCTCCAGGAGGTGCTTTAGGTCATGCAGCAGGTGTGCCTATCAAGGCCAGTATGCGCCATGTTGGGCAGGGATCTGTGGTATATCTGGGCCACATGGTTAGCGGGGGCAAGATGCAGCCCCTCCAAACCTAGACTGAAACTATGCTGGTCTGGTAACCCCCTAGAACACAGACGAAGGTAAGAGTCTTCCTGGTCCTCACAGGATACTATAGGAGGTTTGTTAAGGGATATGGTACCATTGTTTCCCCCTTAACAGAGCTGACTTCAAAGAAGCAGCCCAGAAAGGTGATCTGGACAGAGAACTGCCAGAAAGCCTTTGATACCCTCGTCGTACCCTGTATGTCTAATTGTTAGTGCACCGCAAATTGAAACAGTCTCAAACTGGACCACGGTGTCTTCTGAGCAGCGAATGTTGGTGCCCTACTAAAGAGGAATCCACCCAAGCATGTGTGTGGAATGTTCTGTCTTAAATGTACTTTTGGATATTGTGTATATCACCTTACCGGTGGTGGAGGCACAAATGGGAAACTATTTTTAAAAAGACCTCGGCAGACGCATGCTAGCCGCAGTGCTGGGAAAGGGAGTCAAAAGCTGGAGTCTTTGTGCAGCGTGTGTCGAGAAAAAGCAACAAAGGCTAATTGGATGTGTCATGCAGTCCTTATCCGCTGGCCTGATTGTCACCTGATGCATTCCTAGGTTTGTCGTCAGAGACATAAGCATCTCTTTACCCATAAGGCTTCCTTCATAGAGAGATGGAGGCTGCCACGGCAACCTGATTGTAATAAAAAGGGAAGCAATGCCATTGGGCCTGCATCACCAACGAAGACTCAACAATACTTCCAGCCCAACAACAGCAACCACGCATTCAGGGGGCTATCTCTACTCCTTGATAAGAGGCTTGGCCAAGGCCAGTAACATTCAACAACTGGTAGCTAAGGGCTGACTCATCAGCCAATGTCACTGATTCACGCAATTACCATTTTTCTACAAAGCTTCCCGGTTACTATTGAATTAAGTCACTCACAACTTCATTCATCAATTTCCCAGTATCCCTGAAACATGTCTTTTACCGCTTCCTTACTCAGTTTCCTGGTTACCCCTGTATTTCTTCATTTACCACTTTGTCAATCAATATCCTGTTGCCCAAATAACCAGCAGAATTTGCCAACTTGACACCTCGGACACCGACAATACCACACATTGTTGATGTTCCATTCAACAAGGACACAAAAGTCACAGACTGTATACAGAGATGCTGCCGAAAGTGTGTTTTACAATATCGTTCACTTTTTCCTCACAGTAACGCGAAAGAATTTGGATTGCTTAAAAAAAACTGACACATTTTGGACTCTGTTAAAGGGCAGTGTGGCTAGCTTGGAGCACTAGTTGTAACTGACTTCATCTGAGCGCTACTGACCTAACAATAGACCTGCGCTCTAGCAAAAGGTTGCGATTTCCTTCCAGGACTGGTCGCCTCAGACAGTAATATCTTTAGCCTCATTAAGATAGTGAAGCTGCTATATACAAGCCAAGAGTGAAATGAAAATAGGAGGAACATTTAAGCGAAACACTCTAAGGGCATATTTACTAACATTTCACGCAACACAGGGTGGCACGCAAAGTTGCTGCACTGCATTACATGAAAGGGAGAAAGCAGAAATGCACCATATCCATTAAGATATGGTGCATTTCTGCTGTCTCCTAGTGCTGGTGCACGGTGTGCTGCCTAGCACCAACGTATGCACCCTTGCACCATGGTGTGTTATAGGCAGGATTGTTTTTTGTTTAGGAAAGAATCCCTTCCTTCACTAAAACAATCCTTAGAAGCAATTTCCTCTTTCTACGTGTGCTGCAGAATGCAGCACACATGGAAGGAGGAAGTAACAAGGAGGAATAAAGTTATTTCTCCTCGTTACGCCTGCTTCAGGGAGTCATAGCTTTTAGGTGCAATCCCAGGTTTACTACCTTTAGTAAATCTGGGATTGCATCAAACTCGATGGGTGAATGCATCGGAACGTCCATACTCCACCCATGGAACGCCTCCCTGATGCAAAGTAACACAAACCCACGCAAAGTGACTTTGTGTGGCTTAGTAAATGCCAGCAAGCATTTTGTGTCGGGCTGCACCATTAAAGTGGTGCAACCCTGATGCCAAACCTTAGTAAATCTGGGCTTAAACTATTTCCCAACCCAACTCCAAAAAAACTAAGATATAAATAATAAAAGAACCGGGTGTAAGGCCATAAAATAGGAAGCGTCTTCTCCGAGGGCAGGTAGTATGCATCACAAATAGACTCCTGAATATCTTCCCTCTTCATCACAAGCTCAAACTGTACAGCATTTTTGCAAAAAAGTTTGACATAGACCTAAGCAGTCACAGCCGGTGCAGGTAGGAGCGGTGGTGCGGGGCTGTCAGACAACAGAATTAGGGGAAAAAAAACAACAAAAAAAACCACTTACATTGTGCTTGCCGCAGTGCCAAGTCGGCGATGCGGCGAGCGCAAGGTAAGTGTTCTTCTTTTTTTAATTATTTTATTTTCCCTATTCTGTCATCTGTTGACTCCCCCCCTGCCCCACCGCCACACCGCTCTTATCTGCACTGGCCGCTACTGGACCTAAGTTATTTGAACTAAGCTTCTTATCAGCAAATGCAACCTTCATTACTAACTTATGTCATTTGTTTAGTAGAAAGTGGCATTGAGTCTCAATGAAGAGCACAGGCTTCGTCACAGGAGAGATGGCCATGTTGTATTCACCCAAAGTCAGGGCAATCGTCAACCAAGTTCTGTGGTACTAAGATCAAGGGCGTAGCTTCAGGGGGGTGTTTTGGGTGATACACTCCACCCTAATAAATGTATTTTGTGATAAATAGTTGGGCACAGGTGTTTTCAGTTGCGTTTGGTGAGGTGTCTGTCAGATTCCACCAGGAATTTTTATACACACAGACTAAAAACGCACATACACACTCTCCCTCTCTCTGTTTGGAAAGACTTAAAAAATGTTGGTTATTTCACAAAATAATGCGTTTTCTCTCACACTTAGTACCCCTACCAATCTGCATTCCTCTCCCTTCCCACTGCCCCTTGAGACCCTCTTGTGCACCCTGCTTGTAGTATAAAGGTATTTTAACATTGTGTGCCAGCCTGATTGTTGTTAAATCTGTAGCTCACACCCCCCCCCAAATCTTACTGATCAAGCTAAA
Source organism: Calotriton arnoldi (assembly GCA_963921515.1). Taxonomy (NCBI): domain Eukaryota; kingdom Metazoa; phylum Chordata; class Amphibia; order Caudata; family Salamandridae; genus Calotriton; species Calotriton arnoldi. Next base: position 1,305,058 of record CAWUFW010003426.1, on the reverse strand, counting down.
CCCCTGACTAAGGTACTAAAAATAGGACACAGTGGGCCTGGGGTATTGTAACTATATACCCCGGGTTTTGCTAGGACACTTTTCAATGTCTGCTCCGGAAAATATTTGTGTATTTATCCCGAGTCCCAGTTTTTAGAGAGGAACAGAAAATGATTCTTCATGTGAGTTTGTCCAGGGCTAGTTTGCAGCATTCTAAGTTAGTGTTGTACAGTTTCAAAGATGAAAAGTGTATGTTGCATCTTGTTACTGGAACACATTTATTGTTTACCAAGTTTGGATTGAAGTGATTAGTTAATACATGGACAAATTATCCTATATAAGAGCCCACTAGCCGAAACATGTTGCGTTCTTTCATTTCCACGTAGGACTTTCTCTACTTCATTTTTCATCATATCACTGTGTGTTGAGATGACTACCTATTGAGACAACATATCCCAGAGGCAAGCCCTTTGTTGGGGGTTCCCTTTGGGGCTTTTCACTATTACTATTTTTTTCACTATTAAACATTCCTTCATCACAATTGCTCATAGACCAGTCCACCCACATGGGATTGGAACTTAAAATAGTTACCCAATCGTCCCTATGACCAGCAACACCTGTATATTGGTACCATACCAAATTATCAAATTAATAAATGATTCCCACCTGCTCACGACTTCTTTCATACATTGTGATTAGTGAAAAACCTTTGAAGGGACAAAATAAGTGTTGAATGTTTGGCTGTTATATGGGATACCTTGTTTATGTATTCACTTCTGTTCAAAATTCATAATCAACAAATTTAATCCAGTGACAAGATTAGATTTGAACTTTTCATCTTTGAAACATTGTAACACTAAATTTAATGCTCTGCAGCCAACAGTAAATTTCTGTTATTTTGCAGCAGTCACCAAGAAGCAATTTAAGTGACCCAGATACCGTGTATCAAAGTTATTTTTAATTTGCTTAAGTTATTGCTACAAAAATGACAATTTTACGTTACCACCTCATTGTCTCCAGAACCAATGCATTGTAGTTACATTTATATAGCACTTACTACCTTTGATGAGGCTTTAGTCCAGGCAGCATGCTGCTCCAAAACCCAAGGAAAGGTGTTCCCAGTGGTTATTTTTGGTTTTTGAGGTTAGTCTTGTGCTCTTAAGGGAACCATTCCAAGCATTTACTCTAGGTTCTATGTCAGATTAAATGAATGGAAGTTAGGCGTGATCTTTAGTGGGAGAAGGGGTAGGTCAATTTGTGCGCATGGGTGGCGGTATTAATAGATGAGCAACAGGAGATTAGTTAGTTTCTTGTTAGGTTGCACGGGCATGACTTTTTAAAGGATAGACTGTGATCTTTGATATGAGGTGTGGGCAATTTGTAAAAATACAATAATAGCGATTAAGGCTAACGTGCATGTGATTTATTTAGAGTAATCTGTGCTCCGAGAAAGGAGGCATGCAGAGAATGTAAAGTAAGTAGAAGGTCATATGAAAGAAATGGGCATGCGGCACTTGGGAGATTTGAGGCAGTGGCAGGAGCAGTATCCTGTGAAGTTGAAAAGCTGGGGCTGCAAGGGCAGGGAGCGGGGACGTTTTAAGGATTTTGGGAGCCCTGGGCCAAATGTATTTTCGGGGCCCCTGTTCAGAACTGCTTTGATTTTATGATCCAGTTTCACCTCTTTTGCGCCCTCTTTGGTCAAATTCTAAAAGTGTGTACATCTAATATTCAGGGATAGTGATGTGTGTTTTCAGTATCACAACACAGCAGCAGCTCACTAATATTACTGCAAATAATCTCTGTCACACCCTCCCATTTCTCATTTGTAAGGTTCTGTATTAATTTAAAAGAAACTTTTATATGGATTTTGCATGAAACATAAACATTGTGTCTGCAAAATGTCTGTAATAGACTCACACATTAAAAATAAATGATAGAAAAACACAATTTACAACAATCTGTTTAAAAATGATTGAAGGTCATCAGGGCAAGACTCTCTGCAGAACATAGCTGGCTCTATGAGGGGGCCCCCTGAAAGGCTGGGGCCCTGGGCCAGAGCCCACTTTGCCCATGCCTTAAAACGTCTCTGGCAGGGCGTGCCAGTGTAGCGCAGCAGAGAGCGCGTTACTGATCCTGGGCCAGGGGATTGGTTTTCAATGCTGTGAAACATGGGACACACCCAGGGTTGGATTGGGATTAGAAATCGGCTCGGGCACGCTAAAAAAAAGTGGTCCACATTTGCATATTGCCTTTCCACAAAACACTGCTTCGGCGAAGTTTTATAAACACCTGAAAACAAGTGAGGCCACTTCTTCTCAGGCCCCCGCTCAGTATGAACATCATTAATTGGCCGGCCCAGTGAGAGAAAGGGAGTGACACCTCTGCCCGTTGATAAAAGGGAGGTAATGGACGCCCATCTGCCTCCAGAAAGGCCACTCAGGCACCCACGGGGCCACTGGCGACATCTGAACACACTAGACACAGCCCAAATCGGCCCCTCAGGCTGCCAAAAAAGCAGCCCACAGCTGGAACTTCAATACCGGCCCCTCGGCCATTGCCCAAGTGCCCGCCTTACCAATCAGACCCTGGACACACCTAAAGCCAGACAAGCACAACACAAGCGTGCTTGCACAAATGTATGCACACACAAACAGTCACAACACACGAGGACAACGGCCACCATGGCAGAACACACCCACACTTGTGCGGCCCTGCCCTCTCACACACACACACCTGAAGAGAAAAGAGCCAAGACAGCCAGAGCCGGACTAACAGACAGAGATGGGAGAGGCGGGCGGCTGCTCTCCGAAGGATGAGAGGATATTGAAATGGGCGGGGCCGGTGTTTCTCATTTCATTCCTCATTGGCATTGTCATGATAAATACCCCTGCAGGGCATCGTGACGGGGGGAGGGGCCTGAGAAGGCAGGAAATGATCTAGAGACAGGTGTGGGTTTGGGAGGACAATATTTGCACACCTGGCTGAGGCATATTACAGGGGGGTATATTCGCTTTATTTAACAGACTGATTTAATTCAGAATGCACATACATATCTCACAACATCTATCAGTTCCCAGATGGAGCCGGCTCGCCCCCTAGGAAATAAGTAGAGCCCCCCCCCACGCATTCCTACGTCTCCTCTCCCAAACCACACCCCTCCCCGCTCCTTCCAGGCGTCTGCCTCAGAACAGCATGTGGGATGGGCCGGTGTCAAATGAATTTAAGGCACTGTCCCTAGGCAACTGACGTCGTCCAGGGCTGGTTGGCCTTTCAGAGGCACCGGTGTGCCAGGGCATTTGCATGTCAACGACTGGCAGCGACCTCGCGGCGCCCTTAGGCCGCCTTTCAGAGACAGGTGGCAGTTTGGCGTTTTTTGCAGGTGCCGCAGGAGGCGGCGGGAACTGAGGTGCGTGCAAAGGGCTGAGGAGCCCCGAGGGGGGCGCCAGGCAGCATTTTGGCGCCATGTAAAACACAACAAAAAAGCAACAGCACAAATACGTGCATAAATACTAAACAGCTAAACAAGCTAGGAGTTCCTCGAAGGCCAGCTTCGCTCCAGAGCCGCAGCTGCCGCCTCTTGGCATGTGGCATGGAGTGCGTGTGGCTATTAAAAGGCAGAGCGCCGTGCCAGTGTCTGGCAGCCGTGACCGCGGCCTGTCACCGAGGGCCTGCACGGTATGCCTTTGTTCCTTAGCGTCTGGGGATCACTGGCTTAGCCTCCAGGGGCAGGTGCCATGCTCTGGAAAGGGCATCTCCCTGGCAAGGTCTTTATATTTAGCACCGCCGCTCTGTACTAAAAAATCGCGCGTGTGTGTGTGTGTGTTTGATTTTGGGGGCAGGGGGTGGGGGAGGCAGAGGGGCATTTGCCGCCTGCTCGTGGTGGCCAGACTGTTGCAACATAAATATAACAAAAAAAAAGATGCATGTAATTTTAGTAGAACAGTTCCGGTGCTTCCTTGCCGTCAAGTGTACCTAGAACAAGGAAGTAAACCCTTTATCATTTTAATGCACATCAGGGGAAAATATGATTCTTATTGGAAAGAAACTGTGTTATTGGGTTTGACTTACTGCAATCTTAAGACTTAGTTTAAACATACAATGATGACAACATAGATCAGGGATAAATAATGGGAATTAAAAGGCATTGGCAAAGTATTGGGCTGCCAGTCTTGCAATGAACAGTGCTTCTTTTTTTGGGTTTGGGGGAAACATTTCTCACCCCCTCTTAACTTTTTTTCCTTCCGTTGATCTTCTCAATACTTATCATGCCAAATCTTAGCTGCCTAAGCTTGTTGAATGCCACGTTTCCGGCAAATCTGTCCACGGGGTCAAAAGTTATAGTCAAATTAAAAAAAATATTTTCAATGGAAAGAATACCTGAAAAATAACTACAAAATGGCGACTGCCATGTATGTATTTAGGGCTTTCCTGTTTTCATCTATTTATCTGTTCAAGTGTCATTCACATACAGCTGCGGCATACAGCATGGGTCAACAGGTGAGCCCACTTCAGGCTTTGGCTGGCTTCACTCTGAGTGATGGCATTTTGCATATGCACAAGTTGATGTTCACTTAAAAATTCAGTGCACAGGATGGTGGCCCAATATCATCATGCTTTTCTTCCTTTATGTCCTTTTTTGTTCTCGCCAAAGAAAGTGTATTTTTCCAAGACCTCTTGTTACCTTGCAAGGGGCTCAGAGGCTGCCTATTGCTTATCATTGGTTGGCTTCATTGTTACTCCAATTTGCTTTCCTCTTATTGGTCAGTTTCCATAGACTTCCTTCCTCTTCATGTTGCTTGTGTCTCCTCTGGCGCATTGACTCATTACTTATGTCTTTCCACTGCTCATTTCTTCAGGTGCTACTTATTCTTCTTTTTGTTTAAGCATGCTACCGGAGTGCCCTTTTTTCAGCTGTCTTCCTCGTGTACTTCTCGTCACTCTGTGTTCCTTCCTCCCCCACTACTCGATGCCCACCCTCTCTTCTTTGTATGTGCTCATGCACCATTCACTACCCAACCCCCAGTTGCCCATGTACTTGCCCGCAGACCATCCGATCCACCCTCTGTTGTCTGTCTGCTTGCCCCAACCCTCCTGCCGACCCTATGTTGTCAGTGTGCTTGCCCATAGGCCCTTCTGCCACCGCTCCGTTGACCTGCACTTCCCTTTCCCCTTCACCTCTCCTCTTGCCCCCACCTAAGTACTTGTATGCAGCCCTCCCTACTCTGTGTTGTCTCGAGGGAGCAGAAAAAAACAATAAAAAGTTCAATGGCACGGCCAGTGCTGGCCAACGTCATAGTTTTTTTAAAACTATTATTTTTAGCCATGTGCACAGCAGCCTCCCTGCTGTGCGACATGGCTATAAAGTATTCACAAAGCCAATAGCTTTTGTAGCTATGATCAATTAGCTTTGCCAATGCTGGTTTAAAAATGTATTTTGCAATTGGTAATTTTTTAAGAATTTTTTGCTAACATATGCACTCATGCTCTAGTCAGTGGCATTTGCCCTTTTTATTACTTTTAATCTGTTGATGCCTATTGCTTTTATTTGCAAAAAATAAAAATATAAAAAAGTAATCACAGGCTTGCCAAGACCAGACCTAATGGCTTTGCCAATGCTTGTTAAATGTATGCAAGTGACCCCAGGACCTTCCTCCAACTGGACAGCGTTCAGGATCATCATCTTGTATGTTCCACCCTGGGACTGGAAGTAATTTACCCTTGAATGTACTCCAGTTTGCTCACACCTAATCTCGCCACAAACGAGGTGTGATATTTGTCAGCAAGTACCCTTATTTCTGGCCTTCCAGCCTCTGTGGCCACATAACTTGAGACACTGTTCCCTATTAACTGTAACAGTTATGGAATTGGTCTTCGTAATTAAAGCACTGATTTTCAAATGCTCAATATTATTTTGGCAATTTGTACCTCTTTTTTCCTGACGTCCTCTACACTCAAACATGAGTTCTCTAACCCGACTACTGCATGGTGTTCTCAATGCAGCAGCACTGCCGTCAACAGAATCCCGAGACACAACTGCATCTCCCATGTGGTAGGTTCACTCGCTGCACTGACTCCCTAAGACCTGGACAGTGCGTAATTTGTAAAGAAATAAATGCCTGGACCCTCGTCAGCAGCCACCGCAGCTGCACCACACATTGTCACTGTACTTACACAACTACTATCCATCACACTTCTACATGTGTGGCAATTCAGACTGTTTGAGGCTGCCAGAGCGTTAAGAATGGCTTGGATGGCAGGTGTTAGTTGTTTTCAATATATATTGAATTAACAAATGTTAGACTTGGCATCTTTTGGCGTGTTTCCCCTGACTTTTTGCTTTCTGACCTCCCGGTTTTGACTCTGTTTTTGCTGGTGTAATGATTCTGCGCACTTTCCTCACTGCTGTCCAGTGGGAAAGTGCAAGTGCTCCTGTATAAAATGTGTTATGGATTGGTGTTTCCATGATTGGCCTATTTGGTTTATGTGTCAGTCCCTTGTAAAGTGCACTGTGAGTGCCAGGGCCTATAGACCAAATGCTGTTGGTGGGCTGCAGCACTGGATTGCGCCACCCACGCAAACAGCCCGTAAAGTGTAACTCGGGCCTGCCATCGCAGAGCCTGTGCACAGCCTGGGGCTGCCATGTCGACTTGGCAAGTGCACACACTTGCAAGTCTCTCAACCTTCCCTTTGCTACATGTTAGTCACCCCTAAGGTAGGCCCAAGGTACCCCTGTGGGCAGGGTGCGTTGTATGCGAAAGGTAGGACATGCCCTGGTGTGTGCGGCATGTCCTGATAGTGAATTACAGCCTAGTTCGTTTTTCACTATTGCAAGGCTACCTGTTCCCCCTAGGCCAGAACGGGCAGTTTTGATTATTACAGTTTATAATCCTAACTGACCCCGGGAACGTGGTAGAAATTCGAGTTTAGTATGTCTGGACTCAGAATGATAAAATGCATCTTTTAGTGAAGTTGGTTTTAACATTCTGTGTTTGAAAATACCACTTTTAGAAAGTGGGTATTTTCTTGTCTAACCATCCAAGCCTGCCTCTGCGAGGTTGTGTATTCCTGGTCTGGAGTGTGAGTGACAGGGGCTGGGGGATGCCAGGAGACAGGGTGAGTCAGCACAGGGCTGAATAGCAAGATCTACATGTAGATGGGTGGGAGGGTCGCACCTGGGCCCTGAATAGGACAGTGCCTTCCCTCCACAATGCTGGCTCCACCTCCTGTGGTGCGTCTGATGTCCCTGGCCTACTCACTGAAAGAAGGGACGGAGACTTGTCAACAAAGTGCTCCAGAACTGGTTTGGACTAGGCAAAGGCCTCTCTGCCTTCAGAGAACAAAGGAATTTGGGATATAAATATTGGGGCCCTGACCCCATGAATTTAGATCTCGCTGGAATCAAGGAACCTGCCAAGACGAAGAGCTGGAAGAGCTGCCAGGAGGAGTACTGCCCCTTTGCTGTGTTGTTGCTTTGTTGGGTTGGCCTGCAGCTGCTGCTTCTGCCTTGGGCAGTGAAAGGACTGGACTGAACTTTCTACAAACTTGTGCTGAGTATCTCCAAGGGCCTGGAACCGAGCTGGCCTCCTGTTAAGAAGTCTCAGGGACTGCAAAGACTTCACAAGCCTCTGGGTACCGCTTCTGAACGCTGTTTCAGTTGCCACCGAGGAAGGGAACTGCAACCGACTCCGTCAACCGAATCCATCCCTGGCCGATGACCTGTTTGCACCGCAGACCGCATCGCCCCGCTTCGCATCGCAACCCTGGTCTCACCGTGGCGACGTCCAACGCCGCCAACATCGAGCCGCTGCTTGCACCGTGACCTGTGGGCACCGCAGTTCGCATCGCATCGCTTCACCGAACCAGCCGGACCCGACCGACGCGGTCGCTGCAACTGGCTCAAGAGTCGTGACCGCACCGCATTTGGGGCACCGCTCGCACGCCTGCGACGCACCGCTCCGACTCGCACCGCTGTCCGACGCCAGCTCCCGCACTCCGGCTTGGTCGCCTGCATCGCAACCTGTCAGCACCGCATCGAGCATCGTCTCACCCTGCATCGCACGCCTTGGACTCACCGACTCCGTCTGCACGACGCTCATCGAGCCGCTGCCTGCACCGCATCGAGGGACACCGCACCTTGCTTCGCTCCGTCTTGCACCGCAACCGCGACGAACGCCGACCGGCTTGTACACTCCGTACCAGCCACAACGAGAAAGGTACTGTAACCGAGTCTGTTCATGACTCTGCTGGCCCGTATCGACGCGGCCGGCTGGAACTGTTAGACTCTGGGGTTTCCAGCATCGCGGTAGGCTCAGACGGAGCTACCGACTCGTACGAACTTTGCTTTTGTGCTATTCCTGCAAAGAAGAAGTTACCGTATCAAGCATTCATTTTTAAAGTATAGTATTGTGGATTTTTCGTCGTAATTGGTCTTGTCTTGAGTATATAAAAATTGGTTATTTTTCTAAACTGGTGTGGTGTCCGTTTGTAGTGCTTACACTGTATTACTGTTGGTTATGTGCAAATGCTTTACACACTGCCTCTGAATTAAGCCCGACTGCTCGTGCCAAGCTACCACGAGGGTGAGCAGGGGTTACTTCACGAGTGTAACACCCTTACCCTGACTAGGAAGAAGGGTCCCTACTTGGACAAAGGTGCAAACCCTTGCCAACTAGAGATCCCATTTCTAACATTGGTTGTCAGCGGTGAGGATAGGACTTGTGTTTGCACTTGACTTACAGTGATTGGTGTGCACTACTACCATATCGCAGACCATTACGTACCACATACTGGTTCTTTTTCTTTTGCCTATTTTTGATCTTGCCAGTTTTCAACTCACTACTTTTGTCATGCCGGAATCAATTGCATCATCCGTTGCATCTCTGGAAGTTATCTTTGAGGAGGATAATTTGGAATCCTACGCCGTAAAGGAGCTACGAGCGATTTGTAAAAACCTGAAAGTCCAAATTAAAGGCCTCACAAGGAAGGAGGAGCTACAGAAGGCGCTGAGGGCCTGGGTAGCAGCCAGACATGCCAATGGGCAGCCTGGTAATCTCAGTGAGGAGGTGGAGGAGCCTATTTCCAGGGTGGATGTGCTTTTGGGTAGGGGGGAACCCGCCAGATCAGGCAGCAGCAGTCTGTCCCCAGAGGAGCTGGAGGACAGGCGGGAGGCAAGGCAGTTTGAGCTGCAGAAGCTCAGACTGGAGAGTGAGCGGGAGGAGAAGAGATTGGCCATAGAGGAGAGGAAGATGCTCTTAGAGCATGAGAGAGAACTGAAGGAGCTAGAACTTAGGAGTAAGTCAGGCTCAGATGGTGGCAGCAATTCGTCCAGAAAGGCAGACAGGATTGTGCACATTCCCAAGAACGTAGGCAAGGAGTTCAAGAAGGGGGATGACATACAAAGGTGGTTTCAGGGTTATGAGGCAGCCATACACATGAATGGGGTCCCTGAGGAGAATTGGGGAGCAGGATTGTGGCCACTTTTCCCTGAAGAAGCAAGGGATGCTCTGATAGCTTTGGGTAAGGGGTATCACCTCACCTATGCTGACATGAAGGATGCCCTTCTCACGAAGTATGGTCTTACTCCTGAAAAGTACAGGGATCAGTTCAATGGAGAAGTGTGGCTCAATGGTTAGAGCGGCAGACCCTGATGCAGAGATCTGGCCCGGGACCAGGGTTCAATTCCCGCCTCGGCGGGTCTTGGACTCAATTTCCTCGGACCTGATAATTCTCGCCTCGGTGCCTATTCTAATCATGGGTCCCACTCTGCAACTCTGGGCAATAGCTTGCTTAATCTCCACAACGGCCCCACCAGCGCTGGGATGCCTGGCTTCACCTTGGGGGTGCCCAGGAGTGGACATTTCACAGGGAATATCCAGGAAGGGTTCCACAGCGGTATGCGTATAGCGCCAGGATGCCCCAGTTGGGGTGGCAGTGCGCTTTACAAGTACGAATTTACATTTACAGGTCCAGTAAGAAGTCTGATGCCAACACTTGGTTGGAATGTGTGGATGTGTTCTGCAGGTCTCTGGATGGTTGGGTGAAGGGCAGTAATGTGATAGATTTTCAGGGGCTCTACAACTTGATTGCATGGGAGCATTTGTCTAGTCTATGTTTTGCAGATCTGCGCCAGCACCTAGTTGATAGTAAACTAACTGACCCCAGGAAGCTTGCTATGGAAGCGGACCGCTGGGTGAGTACCAGGGTCCACAAGAAAGCGTTTGGGGGAGACTCAGCCAAAGGTGGGCATGGTCCCCAGCAGAAAGGTGGGGGGACAAGGGTAAAGCACAGGAGTTCTCTAAAGGGCCCCAAACTAGTACCCAGGGTAAAGGTTCCCAGCCCCCCGGTGATAAGAAGAAAGGGGTCTCCACAGGGAAGCCTGTTGAGACCGGCCCCCGCAAGTGTTATGCATGTGACCAGGTAGGTCACTTTAAGGGGGACCCCAAGTGCCCGAAGGGGACACAGCCGCCCACCGGTGGACAGTCCAAAGTGTTGGCTAGTGTAGCGCTTGGGGAGGAGGGGTGCCCACAGGAGGGTGGGGATCCCGCAGAAATGACCCTTGTCTCACTAGGGGACAGTGAGATGGTCCCAGGAAACCAGGTGCCCCTAACACAAAGAAATATAGCACCTGGGTGACCATTAATGGGAACAGGGTAGAGGCTCTCAGAGATACTGGAGCCAGTGTGACCTCAGTCCGGTGTCACCTGGTGTCTGAGAAGCAAGTAGTCCCAGGAGCATTCCACCAAGTAGTTGCTGTCGACAACTCAGAGCGCCAATGTATGGTGGCACAGGTTCCCTTTGAATGGGGGGTCTCAGGTCCCTTGAGGGTGGTTGTGAGCCCTACCATGCCTGTAGATTGTCTGCTAGGAAACGACCTGGAGCAGTCCTTATGGAAGGAGGTTGAGCTCAGGTCTCACTTGGAGATGATTGGGTTGCCAGAGTGGGCATGCGTGTCTACTCGGTCAATGGCAGCCAAAAGGGTGATCAAGAGGACTTGGAGCCTGAAACAGTGGCCCAAGTCCCTGCCAAGAGAAAGGGCAGGGGCGCGGGAAACCGGCCCCCGAAGTTCCCACGGACCGGGAGGAGGCGGACCTCGAGGGGGACGCCCGGTGCCTACAGGGGAGCAGGTAGCCGAACTGGGAGACATCTCTGAGCTGACCCATTGGCAGCAAGAAGGGGGTCCCACCAGGGAGGAGTTCTACAGGGAGCAGAACGAGTGCCCTACTCTGGAGGGTCTGCGGCGGCAGGCTGCAGACCAGGCAGCTGGTAATCAGTCCGGGTCACATCTGATCTACTGGGAGAGTGGTCTCCTATACAGTGAGCCTAAGGTTGCTGAGCCTGGGTCAGCCCGTGTGCTGGTGGTACCCCAGCGCTTCAGGACCTTCCTACTGGGTCTGGCTCATGACGTGCCTTTGGCAGGACATTTGGGGCAGGACAAGACCTTTGACAGGCTTGTCACCCACTTCTTTGGCCCCAAATGCGAAGGCAGTCAGATGCACACTGTAGGTCTTGCCAAACTTGCCAGGCAAGTGGTAAGAGTGGGAGGAAGGTCAAAGCTCCTCTCCAACCTTTTCCTGTTGTTGGAACACCCTTTGAAAGGGTAGGGATGGATATTGTGGGGCCACTGGATCCCAAGACAGCCATGGGCAACAGGTACATCCTGGTCTTGGTGGACCATGCCACCCGGTACCCGGAGGCAATCCCTCTCAGGACAACGACGGCGCCAGTGGTGGGCCGGGCGTTAATGGGGATCTTTTCCCGTGTGGGATTCCCCAGAGAGGTGGTTTCTGATAGGGGGACCAATTTCATATCCAAGTATATGACATCCCTGTGGAAGGAGTGTGGTGTAACCTACAAGTTCACCACTCCTTACCACCCACAAGGAAACGGTCTGGTGGAGAGATTCAACCAGACCTTGAAAGGCATGATCAAGGGTCAAACAGAACCCATAAGGCGTAAGTGGGACGTCCTCTTGCCATGCCTACTCTTTGCATACAGGGAGGTGCCTCAGAAGTCTCTTGGGTACAGCCCCTTTGAGCTCCTGTATGGCCACCCTGTCAGAGGACCTCTGAGTTTGGTAAAGGAAGGCTGGGAGGCAGCTCCCAGGAAAACTCCCCAGGATGTATTTAGCTACATGCTGGCCTTTAGAAACCAAACTGCCCGCTTCAGGAAACCTCGCTCAGGCGAACCTAGAAGCAAGCCAGGAAGAAATGAAGAGATGGTATGACCAGAATGCCACTCTGGTCGAATTTCAACCTGGGCAAAAGTGTGGGTCATGGCCCCAGTGGCACCTTGTGCCTTGCAGGACAAGTGGACTGGGCCATATGAGGTAAAGGAGCGCAAAAGTGACGTCACCTACCTGGTGGATTTGCAGGCTCCAAGGAACCCTTTGAGGGTTCTTCACGTGAACCGCCTCAAGCCCCACTTCGAGAGGTCCGAAGTGAGTATGCTCTTGGCGACAGATGATGGGGTGGAAGAGGAGAGTGAGCCTCTCCCTGACCTCCTGTCTACCAAGGAGCATGATGGGTCAGTAGAGGGTGTGATCCTCTCCCCTACTCTGACTCAGGAGCAGCAGGGGGACTGTCGCCAGTTGTTGGGACAGTTCGCCCCACTGTTCTCTCTGACCCCCGGTGTTACTCACTGGTGTACCCATGACGTGGACACTGGTGACAGCCCTCCTGTGAAGCACAAGATTTACAGGTTGACTGACCGGGTCAGAGCCAGCATCAAGGAGGAGGTCTCTAAGATGTTGGCGTTAGGGGTGATTGAGCCCTCCCACAGTCCTTTGGCCAGCCCAGTGGTCTTGGTCCCAAAGGCTGCGGCGCCCGGTGCCACCCCAGAACTCCGGTTTTGTGTGGACTACCGTGGGCTCAATGCCGTCACCAGGACTGACGCGCACCCCATCCCCAGAGCTGATGAGCTCATTGATCGGTTGGGAGCTGCCCGGTTCCTCAGCACGTTTGATTTGACGTCTGGGTACTGGCAGATTGCCTTAACCGATGGGGCCAAGGAGAGATCAGCATTCTCAACCCCAGAAGGTCATTACCAATTCCGGGTGATGCCCTTGGGTTGAAGAATGCCCCTGCCACCTTTCAGAGGTTGGTCAATCAGGTGTTGGCTGGGCTGGAGGATTTCAGTGCTGCCTACCTGGATGACATTGCTGTGTTCAGTTCCAGCTGGGAAGAACATTTACAGCACCTTGAGAAAGTGTTGAGGGCTCTGCAAGGTGCAGGCCTCACGATCAAGGCCAGTAAGTGCCAGATCAGGCAGGGTTCTGTGGTGTACTTGGGACACCAGGTAGGAAGCGGCCAGGTGGCGCCCTACAACCCAAGATTGACACCATTCTGGCTTGGGAACCCCCAAGACCCAGACAGAGGTGAGAGCCTTCTTAGGTCTCACCGGCTACTATAGGAGATTTGTTAAGGGCTATGGCACCATCGTTGCTCCCTTAACAGAGCTGACCTCTAAGAGGCAGCCCAGGAAAGTGATCTGGACTGAGTCCTGCCAGAAAGCTTTTGATGCCCTGAAGGCAGCCATGTGCACGGCGCCCGTGCTCAAGGCACCTGACTTCTCCAAGGAATTTGTCGTGCAGACTGGACGCTTCAGAGCATGGTGTGGGAGCGGTGCTCTCACAACTGAACGAAGAGGGCCTGGATCAGCCTGTAGTCTTCCTTAGCAGGAGACTACTTCCCAGGGAACAGAGGTGGAGTGCCATAGAAAGGGAAGCTTTTGCTGTGGTCTGGGCACTGAAGAAGTTGAGACCATACCTGTTTGGGACTCACTTCCGGGTTCAGACAGACCACAGGCCCCTCAGATGGTTGATGCAAATGAGGGGTGAGAATCCAAAACTGCTGAGGTGGTCCATCTCCCTACAGGGAATGGACTTTACCGTGGAACACCGTCCTGAGTACAGAACACGCCAACGCAGATGGTCTGTCCAGGTTCTTCCGCCTTAGTGAAGAGAACTCCAATGGGGTTGGGTAGTTCTCCCTACTTTCAGCTGGAGGGGACATGTGTTAGACTTGGCATCTTTTGGCGTGTTTCCCCTGACTTTTTGCTTTCTGACCTCCCGGTTTTGACTCTGTTTTTGCTGGTGTAATGATTCTGCGCACTTTCCTCACTGCTGTCCAGTGGGAAAGTGCAAGTGCTCCTGTATAAAATGTGTTATGGATTGGTGTTTCCATGATTGGCCTATTTGGTTTATGTGTCAGTCCCTTGTAAAGTGCACTGTGAGTGCCAGGGCCTATAGACCAAATGCTGTTGGTGGGCTGCAGCACTGGATTGCGCCACCCACGCAAACAGCCCGTAAAGTGTAACTCGGGCCTGCCATCGCAGAGCCTGTGCACAGCCTGGGGCTGCCATATCGACTCTGGCAAGTGCACACACTTGCAAGTCTCTCAACCTTCCCTTTGCTACATGTTAGTCACCCCTAAGGTAGGCCCAAGGTACCCCTGTGGGCAGGGTGCGTTGTATGCGAAAGGTAGGACATGCCCTGGTGTGTGCGGCATGTCCTGATAGTGAATTACAGCCTAGTTCGTTTTTCACTATTGCAAGGCTACCTGTTCCCCTAGGCCAGAACGGGCAGTTTTGATTATTACAGTTTATAATCCTAACTGACCCCGGGAACGTGGTAGAAATTCGAGTTTAGTATGTCTGGACTCAGAATGATAAAATGCATCTTTTAGTGAAGTTGGTTTTAACATTCTGTGTTTGAAAATACCACTTTTAGAAAGTGGGTATTTTCTTGTCTAACCATCCAAGCCTGCCTCTGCGAGGTTGTGTATTCCTGGTCTGGAGTGTGAGTGACAGGGGCTGGGGGATGCCAGGAGACAGGGTGAGTCAGCACAGGGCTGAATAGCAAGATCTACATGTAGATGGGTGGGAGGGGTCGCACCTGGGCCCTGAATAGGACAGTGCCTTCCCTCCACAATGCTGGCTCCACCTCCTGTGGTGCGTCTGATGTCCCTGGCCTACTCACTGAAAGAAGGGACGGAGACTTGTCAACAAAGTGCTCCAGAACTGGTTTGGACTAGGCAAAGGCCTCTCTGCCTTCAGAGAACAAAGGAATTTGGGATATAAATATTGGGGCCCTGACCCCATGAATTTAGATCTCGCTGGAATCAAGGAACCTGCCAAGACGAAGAGCTGGAAGAGCTGCCAGGAGGAGTACTGCCCCTTGCTGTGTTGTTGCTTTGTTGGGTTGGCCTGCAGCTGCTGCTTCTGCCTTGGGCAGTGAAAGGACTGGACTGAACTTTCTACAAACTTGTGCTGAGTATCTCCAAGGGCCTGGAACCGAGCTGGCCTCCTGTTAAGAAGTCTCAGGGACTGCAAAGACTTCACAAGCCTCTGGGTAACGCTTCTGGAACGCTGTTTCAGTTGCCACCGAGGAAGGGAACTGCAACCGACTCCGTCAACCGAATCCATCCCTGGCCGATGACCTGTTTGCACCGCAGACCGCATCGCCCCGCTTCGCATCGCAACCCTGGTCTCACCGTGGGCGACGTCCAACGCCGCCAACATCGAGCCGCTGCTTGCACCGTGACCTGTGGGCACCGCAGTTCGCATCGCATCGCTTCACCGAACCAGCCGGACCCGACCGACGCGGTCGCTGCAACTGGCTCAAGAGTCGTGACCGCACCGCATTTGGGGCACCGCTCGCACGTCTGCGACGCACCGCTCCGACTCGCACCGCTGTCCGACGCCAGCTCCCGCACTCCGGCTTGGTCGCCTGCATCGCAACCTGTCAGCACCGCATCGAGCATCGTCTCACCCTGCATCGCACGCCTTGGACTCACCGACTCCGTCTGCACGACGCTCATCGAGCCGCTGCCTGCACCGCATCGAGGGACACCGCACCTTGCATCGCTCCGTCTTGCACCGCAACCGCAACGAACGCCGACCGGCTCGTACACTCCGTACCAGCCACAACGAGAAAGGTACTGTAACCGAGTCTGTTCATGACTCTGCTGGCCCGTATCGACGCGGCCGGCTGGAACTGTTAGACTCTGGGGTTTCCAGCATCGCGGTAGGCTCAGACGGAGCTACCGACTCGTACGAACTTTGCTTTTGTGCTATTCCTGCAAAGAAGAAGTTACCGTATCAAGCATTCATTTTTAAAGTATAGTATTGTGGATTTTTCGTCGTAATTGGTCTTGTCTTGAGTATATAAAAATTGGGTATTTTTCTAAACTGGTGTGGTGTCCGTTTGTAGTGCTTACACTGTATTACTGTTGGTTATGTGTAAATGCTTTACACACTGCCTCTGAATTAAGCCCGACTGCTCGTGCCAAGCTACCACGTGGGTGAGCAGGGGTTACTTCACGAGTGTAACACCCTTACCCTGACTAGGAAGAAGGGTCCCTACTTGGACAAAGGTGCAAACCCTTGCCAACTAGAGATCCCATTTCTAACAACAAACAACTGCTTTTCTGCTCATTTTTAAATTGCACAAACAGCGCCACCATGTGAAAGCTGTTATAAGTGCCGGTGCTGAGCACCAGAAAACACTGGCTCAAATTAAGCTTTTGATAAATTACAATATGCCTAGTTTGCCAGTAATTTCATACCATCACCCGCTGGGCACTAAGCAATACATTTATATCTATACACTGCTTTCTCCTTCACGTCTTGTGAGGTCATCACAAAGCAAGCTCATTGCCATCCTGCTTCAAGTTAAAGGCTTCAAAAGTGGCAAAACTTTCTCTGCCCAGGCTGCAAAGCTCTGAAACTCATTTCTCTCCACCATCCTGGTAGTAAGGGCCCATGTATCATCACCATTGCAAACCAGGAAGATGCAATTCTCACACCCACTGATTTTTGAATGGGAATGCAACCTTGTCCAGTTATCATGCTTGTCATTGTTAAAAGTTATGGAAGCAAACTTGTTGAGAATACAGCTTTTACGGTCAGATACTTTCGCTGTATGGGCAGAGTTTGTACAGAGATGGGTATGGTGAGATTCAGTGAAGCATAATGCCATTAAGAAAGCACAGAGGAAAGTAAACTGAGTGATGCAGAGGTCATCCAACATGCAAGGATCGCACACGATGATTACAATGAGTTTTGGATGAATGGGGTTTCTTTTGCGTTAATGGGGAACGAGTATTGCCCGTTGAAGATTATGTAGTTACTTCTGAAGTCTTTGGGGATTGAGTTGCAGTGTTAGGGTGTACGTTGGCTGGGGGCTGTTGGAGACGCAGCTACTGCAGCATTGTTCACAAACTTCAAATGGGGAGTGGGGATACGAAAACACTTGTTAAGTGTTTTTCCGGTTGCAAGACAAGACAATGACGATGCACTATTTGGAGAGGGCTAGTACATCACCGTGAGGACACATCCAACTTGGGGAGGGTGGGGAGAACAGGTATCGGCCGGCATTAGCTGGAGGGAAGATGGCCAGCGGTAACATAATAGAGATGGGGAGCAAGAGAATAACAGCTTGTCAGAACGGGCAAGGGTCTGAGGAGTTGTGAGGTTTGATTATTGATGCAATTTTTTGGGTGGGGGATATAGCGGGCACAGCGTGGATTAAGGGTGGTAGGCTTGTGAGAAATTGGATTAATGGGGCAGGGTCACGCATTCATGTATATGTATCAATATGATGGCTTACAGACCTGTCCTAATGAAGCAGCCTTTACCTTTTGCACTTTATAAAAATGCTCTGTGGTCATTTGTGCTGTCTCTCCAGATCTTGTGAAGAACCCCATCCAGCTGTACATAAAGGTGGGCAAGGCACTGTAGGCTCGAGCCAGATAGCCGGCTCTGCAGCAGCCCAAGGTCTTCTGTGACTTTCAAACCAAAAGTATGCAGAGCCAAGAAGCTGTAACTTCTGCCTCCCCTACATCCCTCTCATGCGCTATTACAACATTCTACAAACTCCTCTGGGTGCAGCAAAGGAGAGGATGGCCGTCGCTACTGATTATTTACATTTCTACAATCAAAATGCAAAAGACAAGTGGCACTGACCAGCCCCTACTCTGTTGCACCCTGCGAGACCTGGGAATGCTATATGAGTGCATAAGAGGGATGTAGGGGACGTAGAAAGGAAGGACGTTGGGATCTGTGTAGGCTGAAGACGCTGCCTGGAGGTATTATCATTGTACCAGGTAGCACAGAGCAGGGTGTACAGAGAGAAAGGCACAGGCTAGAAGAGGCAATGGGGCATAGAGGGTGAAAGCGAGAGAAAGTGAAAGAGAAAGAAATATAAAGGGGGGAGGAGCGAAGAGAGATAAAGTGGAGACGAAGAGAAAGGAAAAAGAAGAGGCAAAGCGAGTGACAGAAAGACGGGGAAAGAAACGGGAGGCAGGTAGGTAGAATATGAGTGAATTAAGAGTCTGTCCCCTAGATCGTCTCTCATTCGGCCCTTGCCATGAATTCTATGGCCTGCATGCCTCTAGATGGACATGCTCATTGTCTCTTGCTCGTAATGGAGATAAGTGAAAATTGACAGATTAACGAAGGATGGTGCAAAGGAGGGGAATGAGGGTGTACATGCCTGCAAGTAGGATTGGGATGTGTGAGGGATGGAGAAACATGGGAGAGAGGAGCTGAGACATGCATAAATGTTAGTGAAAGGGAATAAAGGAATGCGGAGACAAGTGAGAAGGAATCACTGATCTGAACCTCGAGAGAAAGTGGGGGATTGGAGGGGGGGGGATACAGGGCATTCATGCCAACACTTTGGGTGGAAGATTTGAGATTTGTAACTCAAAAATTGCTAAATGCTTTATTGCAGCTTTCTCTCGTTTACAAAATCCCGATGGATGTATGCATGGGTCAGGGATACATCACCGTTGCAAGCCGGTCAGTAATGCCGAAGAAAAGCGCCTGAATGTACCCCCTCTTCCAGATAACGACATGGATGGTGCCTCACTCCATGCACAGGGAAAGGGTGGGTTGAGGGAAATGCTGCATTTGTGCTCGGAGGGTGAGGGGAAGGCTCAACGCAAATCAGGAGGGTGAGAGTGGCTGACTTTGAAGTCCGAGGTGGGCTCCTGTGGTGGCCTAGTGGCCAAATAAAAACAAAATTAAAAAAATTAAGTGGCCGGGCTGAACAAAAGGAAAGGCAGCCATTAGGAGCTCTTAACGAGCATGTACAAAAGACTCACTGGATGCACAAGGAAAGGGTGTGGGGGAGGGAAACGCTGTGTTTCTGCTCTGAGGGTGGGGAGATGGGTTCTAAAGTGAACCACGAGGGGGAAAGCAATAAAGCATAAGAGCGGCCCGCTTTGAAGCGCAAGCACACTCAAGAAAGGAAAAGGAGCCATCAGCTGTCCTCAAATGCTGCTCGAGGACAGCTTAAATAGTGCTCACAATAAATAACATGCAGCGTAACAGGCCAAGTAACAGGGGCTGTTCGTATGGGAGGTTACAAAATCTGAAAAGGAGGGACTAGTAAGCTATTTCACCAATGAAAAGCAAGTATTCACCAAGGAAGGAAAGAGGAGCCAATAGAAAAATGGGAGGGGCTTCAAGCCCATATTCTGAACACTGCATGTTTTGAAGAGACAGTGCAAGCGCTGCCTAGGCGAGACCTAAAAAGGGGATGTGTCCCAAGTGGGGTTTGGTAACTGATCAATGGTTAGCGACTGCATCTACAGTTGCAACCATTGATACAATTTTTTCCAAATCACAAAATAGGAAGGAGTGCAATTCCCCTTTCTCACCCCCTCCTATGTTTGATTGGAAAGGGGTACAAAGGCCGTTTTGTGAGTTGAACAGAATTTTCCGACTCATAAAATGGCTTTTGCACATTAGGAAAAGCCCTTTAATGGTTGCAGACTCTGTGATTTTGCGAATCACAGGGTCTGCAACTGCAAAGGCCTTTGTACATCAAGCCCTAGATAACACCCGAGGGTTAAAAAAAATCCTGTAGCCAGGTCCTCCCTATATGCCTCCATACCTGGATGGTCAATACTGGTCCTAAGATCCAGATCTTATGATGTGCTCTATACAATTCTGAAATACATGCATGCATAATATTTTCTAGGTGTGGCCACATGTAGGCCAATCCCCTGCTCCGAGCATTCATCAACAAATACGACATATAAAAAATATTAACCACAATAGACTTGTCAAAAATCCTTTTGAATGATCTCCAAGTCTGCTTCTTTAGAGAAGTAAACACTTAAAAAAAATGTTGGCAGCAATTGTGACAGATGAGCAGAAGCAAGCTGGGACAGATTCTTCTAACCAGGAGGGGCACACGGTGAAATGATGAGACACAGCTCCATATTAAGTGAAAAAAGAGGACAGTCGGAAATAAATACAACCAAAACAGGAATGACCTGTCTGGCAGAACTGATATAACTTAGCCGAAATTCACGAGCGCTGTCTTAAATGAAAACTCTAAGTACAAATAAGCTGCAGGCGAAGTGACTCCTGAAGACACTCACTGCACAGGAAGTAGCCCTTATACATAAGAGTGAGGGGTTATTGAATAAAATGCCTCGGAGTGCGGAATTGTTTTGAGGCCATGCTAGTTTCAGTAAAAACCCGAATCCATCTCAGACTGAGGTACTGGTTTTTGGGAATGAGCAACATGTCTGGTTGACAATCTCTGACATAAAGCGCCTTGTGATTTCTGGGTGTGATAAGGTCCACATCCCAGGTACATTTCGGCAGGTCAAACCTGCTGGGGGTGAGATGCCAGTATTTACTTGGAGGACGTGGATTTTGGATTTGGTGCATTATGATGAATGTAATAAGCAAAGTATGATTTGGTTGTGAGGTTGAGTGAGACATACCCAAAGGGAGCTCTTTATGTGACTGGATAGTGCATGAAACCCCAAAACCTGCATGTTGTTCCACATTAACTCGAAACAGGCAGAATTGCTCACATGCGATAAATTCCAAATCCATCGATATTTCCGTAGCATTCGTAATCAGGTCCATAGTACATGCAGGTACGTCCTATTCCTATGTTGCGATGCCAAATGGTAGGTCTACGCTTGCAAGAATATGTCTCACACGTCCTACCTATCACTCCTTTTTCACTTCAAGTTTGTGCCCAGGCACAGCAACCAAAACAAGATGAGTACAACTTTGGTACTGTCACATGGTATCTACACTAACCATAGATGCCGTTTGACAGACACACTCTTCCATGGCAGGCCATTAGAGTAGCGGACTACTTGTCCGCAAAAGTGCTTTGACTCCTCATCAGGGGTAAAAGTTACAATATATTTGCCATTACATAACAATCCATGTCCCTTGTCCTCTGCCACAAACCAGTCTTTTCCATGAGCGATCCAAATATTTATTTATTTATTCACGTGTTTGTTAAGTACTATAATGTTGTATATTAAGAGTGGGCTCACCTCGTCCTTTGAGTAGTTGTGAGAAGGAAGTTAGCCTGGGTAAGGCATGGATTCAGTGAGTTCCAGAGGCAGTGTCCTTGCACTTAGGTGGACTTGCCACCAAACTTACTCTGTCTGCACTTTGCTTGTTCTCTGAAGGTAGGCAGGCTCCCAACCAACCATTTTGGGCTCAATTAATTTTTCTAAATCAAATCTAATCAGGCGATCTGCAGGTGCCATGGCTACAGATTGGAGGATTCTTGCTCTTGACCGGTGGGAAAAATCCTAAAGCACTCTGACAGAGGGCAGGTCCCGGGGCGTTTTACAAGACCAGCTTTGAAATCTCTGCTTTGGAAATATCTCCCAAGATATGACATTCTAATAGAGCCTTACAAAAGATTCTTAATAGAAAACAGCAGCAATGGTCACTCCAGAGCTGCAGATTATTATTCAAAACAGCCTTTTATGAACGATTTCTAAATGAATAGTACAAAATATTGAGTGAAGGGATTCATTTGAACACTATAACCAGGGCTACCAAGGCTCCCTAATTTTTGATTCGCCTCATGACTCGTTCTTTAAGCACCCTACATTTTCCTTTTTCTTTAGCTCTTTCTGCAGCCTCTTTTTCTTCACTGGTTTCTCCCTTTGTCACTGTTTTCCTATCTTTCTCCTTTTTTCTCCCCCCTTCTCTGCCTTCCTCTTTCCTACGTTGGCCAACAGTCTAATGATGAAAAATAAGTCCACCTTGCACAACAGCACAAATTAAGCACTGCATGACACACACACACACACACTGTATGAGCACACACACGCACGCACACACATACGCACACTAATCTGAATGTGCAGTCAGGCTTGTTACTTAAAAAGAAATGTCATTTAAGCAAACGCCTTAAAGTAATAGTATAGTACAATTGAAGAAGAATGGTGGTAGTCTCCAGCCAGAATTATTACAAAGACATTATCAAATCAAAAATATCCACTGGTTTAGGGCTGGGGAGCAATGGTGGTGATGTCTGTCAGAGCCCTTAGAGTAGGGGCAGCCCAGACATATTGAAAAGTAGGAATATCTCATGGCATTTGAACAGTGGAAGAATGGGCAACTGGTGCAAACGGATGTGGGTCTTTGCCCCTACACTCTGCATGTGTCTGCCTTTGTCCCCTGCCTACTCCCATTTAATTACTGGTTATTCTGTTATCCTAGCTCCGCCTCTCTTCCTTTTCACTTCGCTTCTCCACAGACCGGTCCTGCATATCATACAATCTGACCATTCAGCAGTGTTTCACATCAAGCTGGCACCTCTGAAAGGAACGTGGGGCTGGGGCAGAGCCAGTGCCATGCCATGCTCTTCCTGACGTGGTATTGATTCTTCCCCATGCCTACCAGTCCCTCACGTGTTGCACTTATTTTCATACAGACTGGTTCTCTTTGTGCGAGAAGTCCCATTCTGTGTTCAGATGCATTTATACATACACCCCAGCTCCCTCCCCCTCTCTTAAAGAGAGAAAACACATAACAAAGCTGTGATGTCATTTCTGTGATTCATCGTCCAGCAGTGAGACAGGACGTGGAGGGACACAGACTTCTGCCAAAGGGAAGTTCTGGAACTTGGGGTGGAAGGCTTGGAAGAGCCCCCCGCAACCCTCCAAGAAGGCCCTTGAACTACCCTTGACTGGGACAGGAGAGATGGGGAGGGAGAGCTGCTTCCTGCTGAGGAAGGCTGCGGAAGTGGGAGTTTATGGTTCGCAGTGATATGTATGTCGGCTATAAAATCCTCATAACAACTATGGCTTTGTGTATACGTAATAAGATAAACATTGCACAGTGATGTACTATCACCCGGCTGAATGGTGCAGGTTTTTATCATCTTCAAAAGGCTCGTTTGGCCATATTGGAAGTCAAGCCTGTGACCAACTGGTTGTGCTCAGATCCCTGCAACAAGCTCTAAATCCCGGAGAGCTGTTTTTGTTGGTATTAATATCAAAATAACCAACTGGGCAGGGGGAAATATCAGTTCTAATTAGTCATGTTGTAATTAGTATTTTTGTGATTTTTTTGTGAGAAATGGATCCTTGCTTCTAAAATGGCTACAGAGGCGCATCACACACTGTGGCCTGTTCTAATGAGCTTTAAGGCACACGTGTGTAGTGAGATTTGGTCTCATCACGCAAATCTGAACCTTTTTGTTTAGGTTTTATTATTTAATAATCACCCAGGAGCCTTGTATCTGGCACTAGGGTGCTGTGAGATTTCTTTCTTAAAATGGGTCTCACCTGAAAGGCCAGACCCACTGTGAAGGAGCTACTCATGTGTTAATGTTGCGCTCTAGTGCCATTGGCCTTTCACATACTCTCAGGTAGCCTATGTCTAATGGGAAATGATCTTTGCAATGTGGCATTTACCGCGCAATGCCTTTACCATGCATCTTTTACCACGCAATGCCTTTACCACATATTGCCTTTACCATGCAGGTCTTTACCATGCATATGCCTTTACCACGCATGCCTTTGCAATGAAACGGCAAGTATATATCACATAAGTATATACATATATATTAGGTATTAGGGTAAGGGTGTATTTAGGACAAGGGGTGGGAGAGTTTAGGGGCCGATAAGGGAATATATATATATATATATATATATAGATATAGATATATTTCTTTGTAAAAACTTGCGTGGTAAAGGCATATGTGTGGTAAAGACTTACGTGGTAAATTCAATTCGCGGTAAAGGCATTGCGTGGTAAAGGATGTGTGGTAAAGGCATGAGTGGTAAAAGCATTAGTTCTAATGTCATACAACCATGTCCAATGCACTGAAGCCGGCGGAACACTCCTTACCAAGTTTCTTTTTTCAGTATTTTAGTTGTGTTTTATACAGTGTCAGGTTGCAGCACACAACATTGATATCATGGTGAACCAGCTCTGGTCCTAACATGTATCAGCTACTCCATTAACTATCATTTATTTATTGCTTATACTTATAAATCAGCATTTAGCAAATTGTCAGTGCTCCTAGTTTTGGCGGACACAGCAAATTAAGTGCCGGGAGGTAAAAGATTGCATAATGTGTGTGAGTGACAAAGCCAACATATGTTCGTGTGAATAGAAGAACACGAGTAAAAGAGTCATCTGATTAAACAACAGAATCAAATAGATCTCATCTTTTGGCTTTGTCAAAGGATATCTATTGGTTTTGCTAATGCTTTTTGCCATGCAAAACAGCATTGGCAAAAAGTGCAATGAAGTATAATTGCATATGGCATTATGCATGTGCATTTATGCAGCCCCAGAGTCAAGAACATGATTTAGAAAAAGGTAGGCAACTGCAAGAGAAAGAGATGCCAGCGCTTTTTTCGCAGAGCTTATGAAAGTAAACCAAATTCAGCTCAAATCTGATTTATTTCTTATATCAGTCGCCTCACTTTGATCAGATCTGTGCAAAGGTCACCACATTTTAGCAGAAAGGGCAACTAGAGCCCAGGTACTTTGAGCCACCTGCTCAAGATCTCACATTTTTGTGTCTTGGAGAAGCCGGGATTAGACTCGGATGTACGTACTTCTTCAACAGTAGACAATTCAAAGAGCGAGTTTATCTCAGTTGTCACGTTGCTTTCTCACATGAAAACCAGTATCTGATTCCAAGCTCTGCAGGGAAAGCCAAGTCAAAAAACAAAGCCAATGCGTTGCCTCCTGGCCTTGAGCCCTGCTTCCAAAAGTGAAAAAAATAAAATAAAAAAAGTAGAACCCTGAAAGATGCTATTATCCCGAAGGACAACAGTGGGCTGTCTGTGAGCCGGCAGCTTCTGGGACATTCCTGGTGCATGAGGTTTGCTGCTGCTGCTCCAGGCCTGGACCCTCGCCTTGGCCTCGAGCTGCACGCGGCAGAGCCGAGCTGCTCCTGGGGTCTGTTTATGGCGCACATGGAATGTTTGCTGCTGCGTGGAAAGCTTTCCTCCATCAACCCTTAACTGCCTCTGGGTGCCATTTTAAGACTTTTTTGGGATCCAGGCAAGGTACTTTGGGTGCCCTGTTGCGACAACTTGAAATTATTATTACCCATTTTCAGATAATTCACATCCTTGGCAGCCACACAATATTGAATCATATCAGCTTTCAAAGATAGCCAAAAGGTCAAGCTGGCCCGGCGTCCATTAGCCAGATCATATCAAAAGAAGCTTAAGCACGCTTTCTTAAAGTCATTTCTTTTTAGGTCGAGCCTGGGCAGCGCATGCGCTGCTCTGCTGTATTCGAGTATGGACTTGAAGCTCCGCCCATATTTTTCATTAACTTGTGTCACTGTCCTTCGTAAATGCTGCTTCTGATTCGTTAATAGGCTTGTTAATCCCTACTTAGTACCGCCTTGTCTTAATTTGTCACCTCCCATGAGGACTGGCCCTTTTACTTCTGTTGTTACACGGTATGTCTTATTTAGTCTGTAAGCACTATTTTCTTTGATGCGTTTCTCCTACTGCAGGCATGACATACTTTCCTGCAACTTTCAGCACGCCATGCGCGTTTTCACTTTCCAAGCAGCCCGGGACAATGGTGGCCGAGGTCTCGCACTTACAAGAGTTTGAGCTATTGGCGTTGTAAATGACAATGCCTTTTATTTATGTGTTAATTATCAAAACAGATAAATAAAAGGCATTGTCATTTACAATGCCAATAGCTTAAACTCCCGCAAATGTGAGACCTATTGCATTGTAAATGCTTGTTTAGCTTGGATCTAGGTGTTTTTGGTTTTGTGACCACAATATTCTAAGTGAAATTCTGTGTCTAACCAGCCACTTCTTCCCACTATAGGAAAGACAAGCCAAGGATGGTGGTGATTATTTAGTAAACAATTACATGATATTAAAATACGACAGATGCCCATGGCTTGAACTCTAGCTTTCATTGCTGGATATTCAGAATCTTTATTAAATCATGCCTTCAAAACAAGGCTCTTGCTGTAAAATTTAAAATCAACAAACAGAGTGATGTCATTAATGCTTCAATTAATCTGATCTACTGGTGAATCCTTGGGCCTTCTAGCCTAAAACATGCACCACCCCTTCTGGTGAAATCTGATAATTTTCTCCTTAATTCTTTTGCTCAGCATTGTTCTCCTCGCTTCTTTCTATGCGAACACTTTTGTGGCTAGATTGCGAACTCTGACTCTCCTGAGTAAGAGAAGAAGGAGGGGGTGGGGGCTGGGGGGGACAGAAGAATGATAAAGAGTGAGAGGTGAATTAAAGGGAGAAGGGAGGCAGGCATATATATAAGATAGATAATTGAGGTTGGAAGAAATGTAAGATAAATAGAGAAATGAGAAGTAGCCAGAAAGAAGGATACAGAGGGGTAGGTAGAGAAGTAGAGAGTTAGATAAAGTTTTTAGGTAAGGTAGAGAGAGGTAAAGTGAGCTTGAGACAGGGAGAAGGAATGTAGAAACAGCTGGGAGATTCACTGAGGGGTAAGATACATCTAGAGACAGGTAAGGTAGAAAGAGAGGTGATTTTGAGGAAGGTAGAGACAGAGTTGTAAACAAAAAAGGTAGGAGAGGAGTATAGAGATATACAGGGTAAAGATAGGTCAGTTAGAAAGTGAGGGACTAAATGAGTAGAGGTACAGAGAAACAGGTGAGATAATGATTAATGAGTCTAAAAGAAAGGCAGAGAGGTGTGTTAATGAAAGGTAGCAGAGGTGAAGAGTAGACTGAGATAACGAGTAGAGATAAGAGGTAACATAGCGAGACAGATGTGATACAGAGAAAGAAAGGGAAGGTTAATAGAGAGGGTGAGGTACAGAGGAATGAGTGAAGTAGAGACAGAGAAGATGTAGAGAGATGCATATGGAGAGAAGGACAGAGACAGGTGTGAGGTATAAAGGGTGAATTGAAATAGAGAATATAGTGCAGAGAGAGAAAGAGATGTGAGAGGGCGAGAGGAGGTAATTTAGAGAACAAGAGGTTGAGAAGGAGTTTGTGAGAAAAGGATAAAGTAGTGAAAGCAGTGAGCAAAAGGGAATAAAGGTAGAACCAGGGAAGAGGTAGGGAGGTGAGGCAGTGCTGCACATGTGGGTGAATTTCCTGAATGGCAAGAGAAACCCAGCCAATTGGCCCTTTTATTTTTCCACTTGTGGAGCAAAAGTCATGCTGATTTGCAGCTCCATGAGTGGAATAGAAAGCCTGTAAGAGAATGGTGTATTATATGAAGGGGTGAGAAGCCACTTCAAATAATAATCACAATCCTTGGCAGGGTGAACCACAAATGTCATTAAATAAACCTGTGCTTCACCCTCTGGTAGCCTGGCACTGAGCAGTCAGGCTTCACTAAGAGGCAACGTGTAAAGTATTTATGCAGTACTAAAATAGTAATAATGTTGAAATGCTAAACAATAAAAATCTCAAAACAAATCAGAAACATAAAGTATAATTTAATAAACAAAATGACACAAAATAAATGTCAAAAATCCAATAACAGGAACCAGAGTTATGAATTTTTAAAGGTTTAAGAAAAAAATGGTGCTAAGAAGCACAAAGTGCCACTAATAGTCAATGGTCGTGGTACAACAGGACCTAGACGCAATTTGACACTGAACATGAGGGAGCGCAGGTCAGATACACCAAACAGGTTTGTCCTTGTCAAATATTTTACTTTCTGACTTTAGTCCTTCAAGTCCCAATCCACCACAGGAGTACACTTCTAAAGACCAACAGGACCACAGAGAAGGCACTTAGAGACTCTTAGGGTGGCAGGGAGTGGCCACAGCAGTGTCCTGATCAGCTGGGCAGGTGCAGGAAAAGGCCTCTTGGAGTTTTCTGTGTCCCGTAGCTCAAACAGGAGGTCAGCAATATGACCCTAGCAGTCCACTTTTTTTCCTGGGTACAAGATTGAGAATGCCAGTCTTCAGAGCTCTTCTCGGGTCTCAGACAGCAAGTCCAGTCCTCTTCTGTTCTTCCCCAGGTTCAGAAGTGATCACAGATGGTACTGGGGTTGCCACATTTATGCCCAGTGCCAACCTGTGGGTGGGGGAAATCCTGGCTACTCCCTAACCAATGGGATAAAAGTTCCTAGGGGTGACTCTACCCACTTTTGCAGCGCATCTTGTGTATTTTCTGTAAACTACCCCACAGTGCCCCTCACCTCCCTAAATTCAAATGGCAGAACCATTCTTCCTCTGATCAGAGCTCCCTGTGCCCACCCAGAAGTGTGCCAATGATAATGGGCAAAGCCTCCCTTGTGGTCACTCTAAACCAGTATTGGAGCAGACTTCCATCCCCCAGCTTCTAAAAGTGTCCTTTTCAAAATAGTAATATAAAATCCAACTTTACTATTAAGTTGGATTTGAAATTGCTAATAAAATAAGTTCTTGAATCGTTTTTCGAGCTGCTCCCAAACCGAAACTAAGCATTATAAGCTGTTATAATATAATCCAGTGTTTCCCCATGGGAGGTTTAGCCTTGCCACAGGAAACGACGACTTTGGAGGTTTTTAACTGCCAGGACTTCTAAAACATTAAATATGCATGTCTTACTCTTTAAATGGCATGCACCCTGCCCTATGGGCCTCTAGGGCCCACCTTCTGTGGTAACTTAGAAGTATTAAAAAGCAAGGTTTAGGCCTGGCAATAGGTTTATTTTTCCAGGCTGAAATGGCAGTTGAAAACTGCACCCACGGGCTGCAGCGGCAGGCCTAGATACATGTTTTACAGTGTTACTTTAGTGGGTGGCACAATTAGTTCTGCAGCTCATTTATTGCATTTAATTTATAGGCCCTGGGTACATGTAGTTCCATATATTCTGGACTTTTAAGTAAATATATGCATCAATTAGGTGTATGCCAATTTACAAGGGTGAGCACAAGCACTTTACCTCTGGTTGGCAGGGATAAAGCGCACAGAGCCCATGGGCAGCAAAAATGTGTTAATCAAAAGGAAGGCAAAACTGGGTTAACCTGCAGAAAGGGCAAATATCCCTCACAGCCTAAAGCCAAATCACAGTTACTCTTACAAACACTGTGATGGCCAGGCGATGTATTTACAGTAATGCTATGTTAAGGGGAATCCATTGCCTGGACCCCTGACTTAAAGGCAACAATGATATCAGGGAAGTCTGTGTGCTGGGAAGTTTGTGTGCCTGGAAGTCTGTTTGCCACGCTTACCCATGAGGACCTCCTGGCGCTCTAGCAGGCAGGCACCACACACAGACTCCCCTGTGAAGAAAGTTGCTGTGAAAAGCACTGTCAAGCGCCAGCTAGTGTAATTAAAATAATGTAATCACAAATAAGGTGAATGCATTGCAGGACAGCACAGGAAATCCTTGTTCTGTGTGTTCCTCATTTCGCAGAATGAGGATGTTTATGTTCTGCAGGGACTTTCACTTGCATTTCTGCCTTTTTCAATCCAGGGCAGGCAGCTGTGGAAATGAGAGAATTGCCCATAGTTTCAAATGCTCTTTCTGCTGATTGAAAACACAGCACTTCACCCACCCCTACTAACCACCAGTGAGGATGCTAATAATTGTAAACACCACCTGTGTTTTCTAATCTTCAGAGTGCCATAGATATAATGTCTGTGGCAATTACCTACCCCCCTTTCAGTCTCTCTGCAGGGGGGTGCATGCAGGCTGTGACATCAGCAATGTGCTGGGTCACCTGTTTGCCTCGGCTCGCCAGCATTCTGCACTGACGCATTGTGAGCCAACACAGTCTGACTCCAGAAAGTTATGGGATGGGCTGAAATGTTAGCGCACAAGGGCTCCATATCAAAATAATTGGGAGTAACATATTCCCTAAACACTGCCAAGGGACACCATGGCTCTTATTTATGCCCAGTGCGTAGTAATTCAGCCTGTGTCATTGTGTTAGTTGATGTATGAAACAACAGACGTCTTGACACTGCCAAGGAATGTGTGATGCGCTCCCTTACATTTTGTCCTGTCGAATTGTGTTTGTGTGCCAATGGGGCTCCCAGCCAGCTGGTGGTGCAAGTCACCATGTCTACTGGGGAGGCTGCCAGACAGCAGAGCTGTGAAGTTCTATCCAGACCTTTATTCCGCCTTTGTGTTTTTACTGTGGTGCCTACCGCACTCCAAGATCACCACTTGGAACAATGAAGGCCTGAACTTTCCTCCTCTAGGCCTGTGAGGGTTTGAGGCTCAAGTATTAATTCAGTAAGTCAGATCTGGTGTGAGTAGACCTAAGAAACCCTGAGCTTTACTAGTAGACTGATGAAAGAATGAGACAATATTCACCGAATTCGAACATTCCTTCGTGGAGTCGAGCACCTTCAACCTGTAGCGCTCTGTGAGGCAGGTGACCTGGCGAAAGCCGCAGGAGAGAGCAGGAGTTTCCTCCCAGCTCCAAGGAGATCTCCAGACCTCCAAAACAACAGTGCATTGCAGCGGAGTAGTAATGAGAGGCGCAGGACCGTAGTTTGGGATGGGCAGCAGCACGGAATACAACGCAGGCAGAATTGCTAGTTTTGAGGAGCTCCAAGAGCCTTGGTTCCAGTTCAACAGCTGCTTAGAAATACCCCCAAGAAGTATTATTTCTCCCATCACAATTAAGTCATTTCCCTGCCAGAGAATAACCATTCATTTCTAAGTGAGCATAAACCATGAGGCAGCTTGAAGGTCAGCTAATTACTCTCACGTTAAAGATGATGCCTAGCTACATGAGCATCAACACAAGACCCAACATTACACCATCACTTCCACACTGCCTCTAAGCCTCAGTGGCACTAACAACCAATCAGCATGGCCGTTTCAAAGCTGCTTTAGTGCTCACAGAAGAAAGTGAAAATGTGCTCTCAACCTGTTATTTCATTATTTTATTGTGGTCGTTTTGCAGCAGACATAGCTCTGTTCTGTGTTCTGAGTTTGTCTTCTACATCCATTAATCCTTGCTCAGCGACAAGAGCAACATCTACAGTGATCCATGACATTTTCCTAAGTGAGCTAAGCATTCGAGAATTAATTTTTGTAGGACTGTTTTAAAGAAATGATTCCAGATTTAGAATTTCTATGTCTATTTTGTATCCAGTATCCCATTTCCAAATAAGCGGTTTGAGGTGACTGCAAAGGGAACCCTTGCAGCATGCAGAATGACGCTATTGTCGAAATTGAGAAGTTCTTGAAGTTGGCACTCTTTGGGTTCAGCAGTTATTTATTCTTATTCTCAGAACTAGAGAATTAATCCCACCTTGGAAACGTCTACTTAACAAAAGGCTGACTTGCGAAGAAACCTACGAATGTTTCCGTCATTCCCATCTTTCAAGTCCAAAAATTCAGACACGAGTACATGCGCCCTGCATAAGGTCAAAGGGCATGTCAGCTAAAAGGCTGGGATATAAACTCGTGAAAAACTCTGGCATTCCGCCTCGTGTGTCAAAGTCCTGGATTCCCTTCCCCTCCTCTGCCCCAACAAAAACATCCCTTTAATAACCCTCTCCTATCACAAAAGCACACATGTGTGTCTTATTTTTTCTCTGTTCATAAATCTGCCTGGAACTGCCATTCCAAGGGATGCTTACGGGAAAAGCACAAATACGCGAAGTAAGGGAGGGTGCTCTGGAGCATATGTAGCCAGGCAGAGGCAGGCCGGGTTGAGGCTAAGTGCTCGCCAGGCCTCTATGCGCTTCCTCCTTCTGTCAGCGAGCTCCAGAGCCCTCACTGACTGAGTATACAAAAGATACTCATCGACGCTGAAACAAACCTCCTGTTTTCCTAGTTTAATTAGAGCTAAAATAATAACATAAGTGTACATGTTGTTGCTCTGAGGTCGACAGGATGACAGACTGGTTTGGTGTTTCAGTGATTTAACGGGGGCTTGTCACAAAGAAAATATGCCACAGATGATGGTAGAATCTGTACTACTTTCATGGTTGCACGGGGTACCACCTTTCACCACCTTTCACCAGGGACAGGAAGTAGCGCATTAGCAGCTGCTCGAGCCTTTCTCTAGGGAGTGCAGAAAGATCCTGACATCATTCATTGCACCACTTAGTGATGAACAGCCGTACATGTGACTATATGTCAGACTGTGGGCCCAAAATATATAGTGTAGCCAAAATATTGACTACCACAGTATACCGGAGGTAGGTATATATACGTACATTTGTATTTCCTAGTCTTACCTTCATATCTGTGTACTTTGAAGATATATAAATATATTGTCTGTTCCAATCACTGATTTTTATTTTATTTTGCACATACTTGACCCGAAGATATTGGAGCACTTTACAGGAGTAACATTTACATTACACAAGGACATATCCGTTTTTTTGTAGGCACAGGGAGATTAAGTAATTTGCCCAGAATCACAGGAAGTTGAGCTGACGCCAGACTCAAACCTGGTTCTTCACCACCAAAGTCAGCAGCTCTGGCCGTTACACCACATCCTTGACGAAAGCTTTGGCTTTGACCTCGTACAGCACTCTGCTGGCTATTGATTTAGTTCCCTCTACACAAAATAACACATACATAAGATATTTATATGTGGATTTAAATATAGTAAATCTATACTTTCCTATATATATCTTCACAATATTGTGGTAATCTACATTTTGGCTGCAATATTTTGTAGCATGATATTTTGGATATAATTGTGTGGTAAAATGCAATACATATTTTCAGCTTTTGTTAACCTATAGAAACACTTCTTATCCCATCTCAGGCTAATCTTAATCTCCGATAATGAACTCTCATTTTAATGATTACTTCAGTGTAAATTGCTCAAGTCCTCCCCATTGTAGTCTCCCCTCACCACTTGATCTACTGTGAGTAGTGTTTAATTTGAGCGGGTGGTTTCGGATGGTCAGCACCTGAACTTAATCCTCAACCCTGGCACTAATGGCAGTCTACCATGTGGAGGCGCTCTCTGTCTAATTTTGAGATGAGCACAGCAGCAGTGTTAATAATTCAAAATACATTAAAAAAGAATACTTTCTTGCAGCCCAAACCATTCTTATGGCTTTGGGGGGCCTGGAATAGTTTGAATGATCACACTTGTCACAGCGCATTAGTATTTATGTTGGTACTGTCATTGGCAGCGCTGGCAGGGGCAATGGTGGTGCAAGCTGCAGAGGCATCCTGAGAAGGGTCCTGGCACTTACTGACTTTAACAAATTAAGCACTGACTGTGAGTAGTAAAATATATTAGGATGAGTAACTGAGCTTTGTAAGGTATTCAAAGTTCTGAAGGCCTGGCTGTGTTTGGAAGGCTGGACTACCTGTGCACCTTAGCAGAGTCACTGAGGCATATTTACAAGCGGATTGACCCACCGGAACGTCACTTTTAGTGACGTTTTGGTGGCGCAATGCCCTGAACCATATTTGCAAAGTAGCGTTAAGCCACTTTTTGTGGCTTAACGCCGCTTTGTAAATATGGTACCCTTTCACGCAGGTATCTGTGTAAACGGGGCGTGCAATGGGTGTTGCTGTGGGCGTTCCACTGTAACAACCTTTGCTTTTTGATACTGCCCCGTATTTACAAGGATCTGTCAATCCGAGGCAGCGCCAAAAACGAACGCCAAGCAATAGCAGGCAATAGAATGGCACAACAAGGAGAAATACTTTTCTTTAATTTCTCCTCGTTTTTGCTTTTTCTATGTGTGCTGCATTCTGCAGCACACATAGAAAGAGTAAAACACCATTAATGATAGTTTATGCGCAGGAATGTCTTCTTTTCTGCAGGCAGGGAGACCTTCCCGCACATACACAATCATTAAATAATGACAATTTGCTACTTCTACCTGTGGTGCAGGATGCAGCACACATAGAAGTAACACATCGGCATTATTGATTTATGTGCAGAAAGGAACACCTTCCTGCACACACACAATCATTCCTTGCAACGCATGCACCCTTACACTATGGCGCAAGGGTGTATGTGTTGGCACTAGGGAGGTATTTTTAGTGCTAGCGAAAACACAGGGGTGTATTGTTGTGTTTTGGAAATGGCGGAGCGAGGCGCTGCAAAATTTGCTGCAGCGCTGCGCCATTGCTTTATAAATATACCCCACTGTTGAAGAGGCACTGCAGGCCGCTTTCCCTTAAAAAGTTAGGAATAAATAGATGACAAGTAAATATTCTTTAATGCTTCCCTTGAATGAGGTGGTTGGCAACATGTGCGATATAAAATATCTCTTGTGGCACACATGAATTATTGGTGAACTTCACACAACTTTAAAGCAGCCCATATGGGTTCCGTTTACCACAGGACAACAGGCCAGTGAAGAAAAGGGGATATTTATCCACCTGGTGGGGGTTCCTGACAGGCTAAGAGTGTAAGGTGATAGTCACCTGCCAGTTCTGCCTGATATGGTATTTCCGTGAACCCTCTCGCACTGCGGCCCTGGACGGAGCCTGATCTACACCTGCCCTTGCCTCTTTCACCCTTGAGACTGTCACTGCACTCTCACTGTCTGGAATATGTCTAGTTACCTTCTTTCTTTATCACTTAACCTTCCAAAGTGCTTTTAGCTTCACAGGGGGCAAGCAGACTGCATACCTATAACAACACTGTCTGTTCATGGTTCAAGTTCTCTGCTATTTTAAGAGAATCACGTTTTTTACTTTTTTGCTGCTGTACAGATGAAAAAAGAAGACATTGATTTGGCAGCTGTATTCCTGGAGGACCCGGGTATTATCAGGCACAATCACAGTCGGTAGCCCACAGAGGTCAAATTCTCTCTTGCACTCACAGTATTTAAGACCATTGAAGTGATATGTGCTATCCAATACATGGAACATGATTTTCTAAAGCTGCACTTTTCCTGTATGTGCCTGCAAGTTCACCTTGTTAGTCTTAAAAAGGCCCTTTAGACCATTGACAATGGTTGCCTGTGCATGCCGAGGGGCATCTCCTCTGTCCCTCCTGGATGGTTCCAATATGACATTTATGCTGGCTGCCTGTATCCTGTGCATATCATGGGTGCCCCCTTGCCGTCCTGTGCCCGTAGGACGTAATGGGCCCAATCTCCGTTTGCACACAGCAGGTGTTCTGGGTGCAAACAGAACCAGCACGCCATATTATAAGTAATGTGCTGTTCCAGGGAAGATCCGAACTCGTAGTACCCGAGGGAAGCATATTAGTGAAATACAGACGGCTACTTGAATCAGCAGCTCCGTCCATATCTTTGCAGGCGGCACCTGCCTGCTCTTTAATGAGAGAACAGAGATCCCCCTGCAGGCAATTGCAGTGAGTGACCCTACCCACCCGAATGGTGACATCTGAGGTCCATGGGACCCCCTTTAACACCTCCAGAGGGATGCCATGAGGGGGTGCACTGAGTGTGCGCCACCTCTTTGTGGCGCACACTCAGTGAACCTCCTGACTGTTTCTTTGCCTCTTCACAAACGTCAATGATATGGCACAGGTGCAGAGGCAAAGTGATTCCCTTATTTGTATGAGGCACCCCCTCCCACACGCACAGAAGGAAATGCCCTCTCAAGATAGTGCTGGCACTACATGTTCGCTAGCAGTATTACACAAGCATCTGCAGCCCCTTCTGTAAAACTGCAGCGCCCCTGGGGAGCAGAAAATGTGCGCACACGCCCGTTGCGCCTCAGGGACACTGTATGTAATGCAGCACCTGGGTGGACGTTATAAAACGTGTACTCCGGATGCCTGTAACCAGTGCACACCTGTGGTCACTCTGAGTTTGTGAGTTACTGATCATTTCTAGAGGGGCTCCAATGATGCCATTGTCATGACTGAGGGCCATTGTCATGCTGCTCTAGTGGTATCACACTAACCACCTTCCATGGCCGCCTGTAACCAGTCATGCCATGTTTCTCTGTCGCATCTGGGTGGATCCTACAAAGACCTGTTCAGCACCCACCCACTAATGCGCTTTGCCAACTTGTCATGGGTATAAAGCGCTATATAAATGCAATTGCAATGCAGTACAATACAGCTCCTGCCTTAGAAGCCTTTCATAGTGTATGGAAAGAGGCCAGACACCCCTCCTCGTCTCAGCCCCACAGTATTTAAACAGAAAGAGCTTATATCTGACAGATGTCAAATTATATCAACGTCATTATTCCCAGAACTGGGAAAAACATCTGGTCATAAACACATTGACGGACACAGAGTAGGATTTACTGCGCATTCGAAGTGAGAAGAACTTACAAATTGTTTCAATGGCTGTTTAAGGTGTAAGAGGCCTAACTTACCCCCAGATGACACGCGCGCGCCAAAGTATTTCTTCCTGAGAGTTATCTTTCGTCACAAATTCGCCTACACTGCTCTGTTCTGACCGGGCCTCGGTGAGTATTTCCTTTTAAAGACACACGTTTTGGGCTGAGTTCATCCAAAAGGCCTTCTGCGTTCTCGGGAAAAAGCCTTCTGTGCCATGTGAGAGAGAATCGTGACAGCAGAATAATATCTGCCTAATATCGGCCTGTCAAACGATAAGAGCTGTTTTCATGGTTTAAATAAAGTAATGAACAATTCGAGCTGCTATCTGCTCTGCATCATACATGATGCGGACAGATCCAAGCGCTACACTGTGCCCTCTCATATTAAATTGTCTGGTTCTAGACCCTTGCAGAGAAAAGCCCCCCTTATGATCTCCCATAAATGGATGCCACGTCATGGTGTCCTACAGAAAGGTGTCATGGTGTGGCTTCCTAGCGTGGGGACTCTCATTGTACCCACTTACAGGTAGAGGTGGGTGAGCCAACATATTTATAGAGAGAGCCGAGCTAGAGTCGAGCCAAGTATTGGCTCTGGCTCTAAGAGCCTGTGCAGGAGCCGAGCCCTGAAAATATTTAACATTATGTTGGAATATATATGATAAGGTGGCGTAAAAGTTCAAAAAAGTGTACTTCTGTAACGCATGGAAGCGTTTCACATTAGTAAGTCGCGGATTATATCTCAGCATTTATTAAAAGTGGGATGTTTTATAAACAGAAACTGCTACCCCACCCTGATGACAAAAAGGCAAGTCAGTTGTCATGTGTACCCTTTATGTCACCTAGGTTCTTATTATAGATGCAGCCGTGGTCCATGCAGGTAAGAGCGGTGGGGCCGTGTGGGGGGCGCGGCTGTATAGATGGAGCAACATTATAGGCTACTAAATCAAACATGAGTGGTTTTGTACAGCACACATCCTGAACTCACGCCATTGATGATTCTCTCATATAGGACAACGAACAAAAAGTAGACTTGGAGAAATGAAGTATTTTACCAGGATCACACAACTTGGTCAAGCAGGGAATCCAGAATTGATCGTAGATTTTCAGATTCCCACTGTTTAATTCAGCCACTAGATGGGCATTTCTTTCTGACATAACATGTTAATGATTTGGGCTTAACTTGTGGAGGACCAGAATAGGCTGTGGGTGATAGGGACATTCAGAATTTTATTTTTGGCAGTTTTGCATAGCCGAACCAGGGCCGTGGCCATAAGTGGCTTCACAACAGACACAGACTAGGTTGCATGGGTTTTTTTGGCAGAGGGAGATTTACGGGATTAACAGGATGCTGCGCCAAGCCGAGATTCAGACTTGGCTCCCCATGTTTGGGTGGGCGGCAGCTGTAGGCTCTAGGCCAAATGTACTCTGTGAAAGCATGGCTCGTTTTGGCTCGACCTTTCAGTGGCTCGCCCACCTCTACTTATAGGATGGTGCATCTGTTTGGTATCCTAGAGAATTACTTCTTCATAGATACCGGCTTCTTACAGACGGGTGTCAACATTGTTGAGTCTTACAGAAAGGTGCCTTGTGGCACACTCGTACAGAAAGTTAGCACAAAGTGGCTTCTTTCAGCAGGGGGCTCACATTGTAGCCTTCTAAAAAAGAGTGCCTTGCTGTGCCCTCGCAAGGAAACGACGTGACATTAGGGGTTCCCATAGAACGGTACACACATAAATGTAGTCTGATCTCCAGGACTTGTGTCATATCTACTCTTAGAGAGAGACGGGCAGATAGGTGTAAGATTGGCATGAAGTGAGCATCAAATGGCAAACAGCAGGGCATCAAAGGTGAGATGGTGTTGAGAAAATGGCAGGATTCGATGGCAAGTTCAGTTGTACAAGGAACATGCAGTGGTATGAAAAGAAACTGGCATTTTCAGATTTAGAAACGGTGAAAGTCAAATGCAGCAGACCTAATGTTAGGGAATAAATATGCAACATATGGATTCAAGCGTAGACCAGGTGAAGGCCAAGGTGTGCAGGTATGTCTGCATTAGCGCAGAAATAAGGAATGACTTGCCGAAGGGTACAAGCACTGCAAGAACAGTGAAGCACGTAGGTCAGGCCGAGGCGGGCGTGGACTCCCCAAGTTGAACCTCCACTACATATCTTACGCTGCCCAATAAAGCTGCTCCATAACTGACAAACACACCTGTTGAGCTACCTTTCTCGCCATCTATTGGGCGAGTCAGTTTTTTCTTGAGTTGTATCAGTCTGTAGCTGTAAACCTATCCTGGAGCACTTAGTATTATGGATTTTGGTACATCATGAGGGTCTTGCAGGTCAGAGGTCTTTGTCAAGCGATGGGGCTATTCCCCGTAACAACATAGAACCCCCATAACTTGGTTCCTTCCACACCTTCCCCATGATGTGTACTGTGCAGAGTGCTTTGTGGGGCACATTTCACAGCTGTCACTGGAGGAGTGTAGTTTGAAAAGTATCCTTTAGATGGTAGAGTGAGTGCCCCACATATACAGTATATGGACAACATGGACCCATGGAGAATACAAAGAACAATTTGGATGCATAAATGTCAGTGAAGCTAGGAGGGGTAGAGTAGGAAGGGATGGATGGATTCAAAGCCTGGGTGGAGTGGGCAGGGTGGGGTCAGATAAAAAGAAGACATTGGCAGCGGTAACACTGGAGAAAGAGGACACACAGGCGGGTCAGGTGGTAGCACAGATGACACAAGGTCGTAGAGATGAGGACACAACACAGAGGAGCTATTCACTACTCAGAACTGATGTGCTTGTGGTTCACCTGGTGCCCTGACAACCCTGACCACGGCTCTCTTGGAGGACGGGCAAGCCTGGCATCAAGTAGCGTCACAAGCCATTCAACCCGCCAGATCACCTGACCAATTTCCCACAACCTGTCATTTTCGGGATGGGTTTGTGGTGGAGTGAGTGTAAAGCACCCGTGAAGCGCAGCTTTATTTCAACCTTAACCTCTCCTTTACAGGAAAGTGTTACACCAGGTTACACAGCACCCTGAAATGCGGCATTCCTGCAGTCACCTGAATTAAGGACGCTGTACCCCGATGACTCGTGACTATCTTTCCTGTTTTTGATTTGCGGAATGCTTAAAAATTGTGGAAGTAAAAATGACTCCTTCCCCTCCCCCCACTCACAGAGATACCGCTTGACAAGTTGCAATACTTCCATGCTACTGGGCCACTTGGACAGTAATACTTTTTAAACATACTGATGCTGCGTAAAGGCTCGTACACATGGAACGGAGTCAGTGGCATGCTAAAAGACCGTCGTGTGAGTGACCCTGCCCCAGAGCAACCAGCCTTTCGGGATGCATTACGTATACGTTTTAATTTATATTTAAGAATGGGGCAGATCTGATGGTTTAAAAAGGTCTGGGATTGTCACAGAAACTCTGACATTGGGAATATGCAGTTTGCTATGCACACTGAAAACCAACTATGCGCAACAGGCACAATATGTGGCAAAACACAGAGACAAGCTAATATTTTCGAGGCTGTGGCTTATGTACAGTACAACGCCATTTTATAAGTTGGTTTATGGTCGGGGTTCTCCATACAGTTCCATGACATGACGATTTGCCGGGCTTTAAGTAGGCCAAGTCCGCTGCGGCCAGTTTGCAGAGGGGCTGGGAGTGCCGGAACACAGGGCCCCGGAAAGTGGCACAATTGCCGCTTCTCGTCTGACAAAAATACTGCTGCCAAGGGGCCGAATGTGCAGTGTGACACTTTTACTCTGTACTGTAATGTTTGTGTTTGCCACTGTAGAAGGGAAAGGTAAACCCAAAATGCCAAGTACGACAGGCTAAAAAGGAAGGACCATGTAAAAGGGTCAAACACGACCTAACACGTGACAGCTGTGCACAACAGGCGTCTATCTGGATTCACATTGTAAAAGGAAAGAGAAAGTGCCCCGGCCCCCTGTAATTACTGTACTCATGTCCACCACGTTTACTTTGTCGGTTGCGTTCGACCAGTTAAATATCTAGCTTGATATAGGCTTCAGGGGCGTAGCTTCCATTGGTGCAGCAGGTGCGGTGGCACGGGAGCCAATCGGCCTGAGAGGCTCATTGAACTCTGATAATTGCTATATTTTATAATTCAAACAGGGCCCCATTTCCTTCCTTGCTCTAGGGCCATGACACATTGGCTACGTCACTGATAGGACTGAGAAGTTAAAGAGAAGCAATTTTACACATAGTAGTGAACAAACTAGGTGTACAGCAACCAGCTACGGCAGAAATTAACGCAAGATGTGCTAAGGCCTGTCTTCATTCTAGTCAGGAAAAAACTCACGACTAACGAATGTATATTATTTGCAGACCAACTCAAACCAAGAAATCCTCTGGAAGCGACTGAAACATTCCCCAAGCACTTTCCAAGTGTTTATTTGTAGTGTGGCTACAACCTACCGACCTACCTTACCAGATCTGGAGCTTGCACCCTGCTCTCTGTGACAAATGATGGACCCACAGAGCTCTCTTACAATGCTTTAAACTCATGGCCTACAAATGACAAACAGTACTCTGCCAAAGACACATTAATCACCTGAGCTACTATACATCTATTAGAAGCTCTGATCTGATGGAAACACACAAGTGCTTTTTCACAAAGGCCTTTTGGAGAATGTAAAGTGGTATTCCTTTAGTACTCCTTTACGTACTCATACATTCTTTTGTAAATTTGCATTAGAACATCTGAAATGGAAATAAAATGAGAATGTGCGGGGCATCTTCACATAAAATTAGTACAAATAGTTTCGAATGAGCCCCCTTTGCACATTTACTTGTAGGGAATTGGACGTTTTGGGGGCCAATTCACAAAGGCTTGTGAGACTATGGAAAAGAGTACACCTGTAGTACTATTTCCAGTACTCATAAAGGCCTCAGTGAATCGTCTTCCATCTAAAACTGAGAAACTGAGTATCATAAAACACCTATTATTTTGATTCTTGACTGCAAAACTGTTATAAAAAAGTGTCAATTAAAGCAAAACTCTTGCAAAGATGTGTGTGAATAGGTATGAATGTGCTGTGCATAAATAAACATGCAGAAACAAGAGTGTTCATTTTTGCGAGGACAGATTTAACTTTATTCCTGGGCACTGGAGAAGGAAAGGGGTGGTGAGGGAAGATATCACAGTGAGTGTGGGGTTGACATATGGACCCAGCGATGGCTGAAGCGATGGTGTGGGACAGAAGGTTTTGGAAGGCAAATAATTTGTGGGTGAGAGAAGGGTGGGATATGGGAAGGCAGAATCCATGGCAAAGGAGAGCAGGAAAGAGAGGCAGAAGCAATGATGGCCAGATTAGGGAGGTGGAGAGAGTAAGGCTTGGAAGCAGAAGCTATGGTGGGATTGCAGGTTGGGGAGAAAGAAGTGTTGGAGAGAAGAGGCGAGAGGTGCAGGTGGCTAGGTTAGAGACACAATGGTCACTAGGAGGTGTGAATAGGAACGAGGACTTACACAAGAGTGTGTAAGTAGTAAGCAAGTGTGCATACGATAAAGGGAAACGAGAATGACTTTGAGGAGCAGATAGCGAGACCTTTACTTGTAACATTGTCCTGTATGCACTTCAATGCAAACATTCAGTTAGTGCCAAAAGGATACACACTAACAGCCAGAAGCATCAGGTAAGAGAGGTTTACTTTGCTTGACCGACCCTACACATTACTGACAATATTTCAAGCCACTAGATGAACGAGGAAGGCAAAAAACACAGTAGTGGAAAGGGTAGGACTCAAAGCCAATGCTATGTTTGCTGTGAATGTTTATTGTAAGTAATAGGTCTGGTGGACCGAGACCTAAAAAGTGATGGGTGAAATGTTGGCATTGATCTCAGCTGGATATATCTGAGTCTGTCATTTGTTTGCACATTGTGCCCCGATAGAGAGAGCCCAACCTTATGCAAATCAGCGTTGGTCCTGCCCCAGTGTGAACAGTCCAGTTCAAACTGCCATGCTATGCCCTGACCTACCAGCTCAGTGAGCACCACCGCGTGTCACATGAAATTGGACCTCTTCACACACTCACCAGGGGAAGAGCCAGTATTACATGGAGAGAGCTGGGTGACTGCAAAAGCCTACATTGAGTAGATTTCCAGCTTGTGTGTTGGAGGGTCTGTGCCGTCAAAGTCCATGCAGGGTTTTACATCTTCCCCAGAACACTGGAGGCGGGCTCAGAAGCATTCATTTTCTATTGGAAGGGGAGGCTTCTAAAG
This sequence comes from Calotriton arnoldi, assembly GCA_963921515.1. Taxonomy (NCBI): domain Eukaryota; kingdom Metazoa; phylum Chordata; class Amphibia; order Caudata; family Salamandridae; genus Calotriton; species Calotriton arnoldi. The sequence goes on along the minus strand of CAWUFW010003426.1, from coordinate 1,262,393 downwards.
CATTGACTATCAGTAAGCCCCGACTCACGTCCAATTTCCCATCCCTTGAATTGTCCCTCCATGGCTGTTTAGGCAGTGAGGGCTGAATGTCAGGCCCCTTTCCAAACACCACCATCCCTTGTCTGAGTACATCTGACCGTCTACCTCAATATGAGTGTATTTTTTTTGTGCTCATGACTGTCAGGGAAAGCTTAGCGGTCCCGAACAGAAAACAAAAATAACATCCACCCCCTGGGAGATAGCACTCATGGTGTCACAATCACAAGTATTTTGTTTTTCAAAAACAGACTCCCACTTTGGCAGTTTTTTTTGAAAAACAAAAAAGTTTGCCGATTTCCCACATGAAACATGGCAGGCGCTCAGTAAACTTTCAGGAGTCGCTGTGGCGTTGGCTCCTCTGAAGGGAGATCTCTAAACATGGGAGACGATAGTCTGGCTAGGTTGGTGGAGATAATGACCACCGCTACCCTGATGGATGGTGGGCCACCCACCAAGCACTAAATGAGACCCATAGTCTACATCTCAGCATAGAAATAATATATATATATATATATCCCAAACTTTTATGAAATAAAGCGCACTCTCGAAATCCTAGTGCAGTAAACAGAAGCTCTTTATTCCTCAAACGTTACGCGTTTCGACAAATTAATGTCTTGACCACACGATGAGTTGTACGGAAGTACGTGCATTAATAGGCAAAAACATAGACATAGGACTTACGGTACATATCATTAATTGTAGTCAGTAAAGGCAGCGGCCATTTTGTAATGTACATTATTTTTACAAATTCATTTGTAAAAGCAGCACATAGTATGACTAGGCAATGTAGAAGTTACATATACATTTAAAGTCCGGCCAATGACTTCGACAAGTGTCTAATACTGTGTATATGAACACCTTAGTGTTTGTACGGCCGGTACAAATACTAAGGTGTTAATTTGTCGAAACGCGTAACGTTTGAGGAATAAAGAGCTTCTGTTTACTGCACTAGGATTTCGAGAGTGCGCTTTATTTCATAAAAGTTTGGGATTACGAGGTCCGGTTTTGGTTCTACCGGCACCGCACACCACCTGGCCACGGGCTCGATCCCGGAAGGACCTGCCCTCTTTGACGATATATATATATATATATATACATTAACGAATAAAGAAAGAGGCAGTGAGGCTCTACCTGTACCTGAACACAATAGACCACATCTCTCTAAACTGGCTCTAAGTGGCTCAAAAATCACATTTCACATGTGTGTACAGTAGGATTTACTAAGCCAACGTGGGCAAGGGTCACCGATATCTTGAAATTGTTACATCTATATTCAGAACTAGTGATAAGGAAATTCCAGGTTGATCTACAATGCCAAAAAAGTTGATGGATGAAGACCCTAAAGCGAAACCTCAACCCCAGAACAAGATGACAATCACCTCAGGGTCTTGCCTGGCCTTCACATCTTCAAGAGGGCTCTTGAAGGGTCTCTTTGACTCTCCGTCATTGTCGAGTTTCCACTCACCTTCTAGAGAGGCCAGAGTCTTGTTTATCATGCACTGAATGACACATCACATCTCCCTGAAAGGACTTAGAGGCAAGATGCCAAGTGAACGCTTACGCAGCCTCCAAACTCCCTATTCCCACGTGGTGCATGCCAGGTCCCACATGAGCTCCCCGTAAAGATCTATTTCTGGAGCCAGGAAGAGAGCATCTTAACCTCAACTCCTCAGAAGGAAAGTACAGATGATCTCACTCGACAGCTATCAGCTCTCCAAGCAGTACAGTGCCTGCACTGCACAGCAAGCTGCGATAGAAGCTCTTGTGAATTGCAGAAAATATTGCAAGCAACATAGTGGTCCTGTTCCACACAAGGACCGTCATCTCACACTAACTGTAACGTGGTAAATTGTTTTGAAAATGGATTGTTTTGCTTTCTTCTGTTGTGGGCAGCACTGTGAACATGCCACCCACCCAAACCCACCCACCCAAACTACCCCTAACGTTTTTCCTCATAACAGCATCAGTCCTCAGGAAATTAGTGACTCACATGATGGCAGGCACTATGTGGGTAGGCATGCTTTACCACACAAAATTAACTCTCCCACCACCACCTTCACCATCTCGCACTTCGAGTGATGCAACGCCACAATAGCAGTTTGGCATAGTTCAACTCTATTGCCGTCTTCTGCCCCAAGGTCAGGATGTGATTTAGAAACAGAACACTGTTGTAAGGCCGACCGATGGACATAAGGCAATCCAAACCCCTGCTCACAAACTTCACACCATCTCTGCAATAATTTGATCTATGTTTTCAAGGGACAAAGTTTTATCCTTCTGGCAGGACACCCTTTTTGACTTCAAGGCACATAGGTTGGTCATGTCTGTCTGATGATTCATCCAATGCTGACGCTTCATTCAGGACTCCAAATGCCCATTTAGGATTGCAAATCATACATCTAAAATTATTGACTCTTCTAAATATATTGACATGGGTCATGAATTTGGCGACGGAGTTTTTTAAATTTATAATATGTACTCCTTTTATTAATCCACTCAATAACAGTTGTTCAAAGATGCACCTAGGTGCCTAGCAGTGCAAATTGGTGGGAAAAGTGCAGTCAGGCTATGCTTGTACAATCCCCACCCAAGAACAAATTTCAACTAAGTTTGTAGTAGTGGTGGACAATGGTATGCCACCACTTGGCACACCACCTTTCTAAGCCCTCGACTATTTTTCATGCTCTGCCACTCTGTAATCAGCACTTAGAAGAACCACCATACTCCATACCCATTCTTCTGCACTGCTTTCTTATGCAGTGGATAGTTTTAGGATCGAGCCTACCACACAGCACATGCTGTCAGGTTGCAAAAGACCTATTGTCAGCTTACCAAGATCTTACAGTGTGCTTAAAGCCTGCCCATTGGTTACCATTGGTGGGCTTTCTAGTCACTCTCATTTTCTTGCTGTTTATTCAATGACTTGCCTTGTCTATCCGGTGTTTGTCTTTCTCTTGAAAAAAAAAGTATTTTTACTTTTGCCCTTCTATTGCTCACTTTTAGGGAACTCCTTTTTTCTTTTGCTTAAGTGCTCCATGAGAGTGCATGTGTTTTCCAGCTGTCTCTCACTTGTGCTTCTTTACCCTTTCTCGTTTCGTGTTGCTCTTTCTCGTCTGTCTGCTTTTCTCCCCCTGCAATGCTCTATCTCATTTCATTTTGAATAAGTGGCATCCTAAATACTCGACTGGTAAAGAAACAAGCATTGGCATAGCCAATAGGTCTCGCGTTTGGGACCTTATAAATATTTAGTTATGCAGCACAATATCCTTGGGGCAACAACATCAATTGTTGCATGGCTAAACACTTATGAGGTTCCAAAGGCGAGACCTATTGGCTATGCCAATGCTTGTTTTGCTTCGCAGCGGGCTGGCTGGCTCGCCAGACGGGGTTTGCAGGCCAGCAGTGCATCGTGTTTATTGATCACCCTACCCCCCATGTCCTGGGGCTCTGTAGACCGGGTCTTCAGCATCCTACCTGTTTTTTGGTAATTGTGCTTGGAAGCCAGCGTTTTATTCTTGCAGACCGACAATTCAGGTGTACGCTGGAGTGTTGGCCATAAATGCCGCAGTGTCCCGAGCTGTGGGATGCCAGACAGGTAGTGTGCAGCTTAAACACAGGCCTTCTGTCCCGGGGAGGCAGTGCCTGTACTCGGGTGGCATGGGCTGCTTGATTAGATCCCCAGAATTAGGAAATGACCAACAAAGCCCCGAATGTAACAGGCGGGGGAGAGTCCACGTGGGAGGCGGGCCCAGGCACCGATGATACCTCTGATGGGGAGGGATTTCAGGGTACCGGGATGCTCAATCCACTCTGTCATTAGCCGCTGAATTATTAAGACGTGGGCACAAAGAGGCATCGCTGACGCTTGCACTGACCCTCTCCTGGGCTCTCTTCCTTGTTGTGACAACCATGGTCCAAGAGCAAGCTGTAAGTGAACCTCGGACATCCACTTCGGTCTGGGCACAGTGAGGGGTTCCTTTATTGAAAGTGCAAAAGTAAACGGCAGAGAGTGCCGGCTGAAGCAGCAGTGGGGAGCTCTCTCGGCAGCTGCTGACCTGCTTTCCCAACGCACTGAACAAAGAGCGTCTCTAGTTGTCGAGTTTACTTTTTTTTTTTGCACGCGCGATCTCTGTGTTTTTTTTAATGTCCCCTAACTGAGCTTCCAGACAATGAATGAACACTTGCAAAGAAAGGGGCCGCAGGTCTATGGCGAGACCGTGGTGCGCGCGCACCACAGAGGAGCGGAGGGGGGGAGGAGGAAGCGCGGCAGCCTGCTCAGCTGACCAGACGCTCGTGCGTCATGGCCTTTTGCCGGCATGTGTTTACAATTATCGCGCCCGCGTCTGGGCACGATAATTGGAAACACATGTTTGCCGCGCGTACCCATCCCAAAAAGGCCAGCCACGACGCACGAGCGTTTGGACTGCTTCTGAAAGTCACTTACTAAAAGTCTTCGCCTCTAGCAGCGCTTGCGCGCTACTCGAGGCTCGACCTAAAAATGAATGCAAATGGAGCCTGCATCACTCTACTAACGCCCACAGGTGTTCTGATGCGTGCTTGCATCAGTGGAATGACGAGACTGTCATAGGCCCTTTTTTTATCTTTTATTTTGACAATGCTGCACAGAGTCCCAACGCTATAAAGCACCATCAAAAGCAACTGGCAATGCTAATAGCCACCAAAAGCAAAACCTATTGGCTTTGCTAATGCTTGTTAGTTACAATACCCATGTCAAAATGGAACCCTGTACCCCAATAATTAAAACTGCACCCCACTAATGATAGCTCACAATTTGCCTCAGGAAGTTCCACTTCGGGCTAATCTTGCATAAAAGAGCACCTTACCAAACACCAGTTTAGCAGAGTATCATAAACAAGTAATTAAGATCACTCAATAACTGAGTTCTAGATCATAGGAAAAGCTAAATGGTTTCTAATACAGAAACTTCAAAATCAGGCGGTACAGACTTAATGATTGCCAAGAAGGCTCAAGTGTAGAGTTATACAGAGTAGTCAAAATCTAAAATAATTCTGTTACTCAAATGAGCAGCAAAAGGTCGGATAGCAACTCTAGCAGTAAGGGAAAGTCTCCTAAAATCAATCTGGCTCACCCCTCAAAATCAAGGGTTTTTTAGACACAATTATTGAATAGAAAATTAGCTAAAACCACAGATGGTATGATCCCATTTATCAGTTCTTTAGCAAATCAGAGAAAATCACGTCAACAACATTATACATTAGCACTGTACCATTTTCTAAGAACGCATCCTGTTTTCCACCTCACTGTCACCCAGAAATGCTTTAAACAAAATATGCAACATTAAACAAAAGCTATTAATGAATAATTAAGGCTGAACTGAGCCACAGAAGTACAGGGGAAGGACCCTGGGATTATGTTACTGGTAGAAACACCAGAAAGTTCATTCAGAGCAGAAGAAGAAATTACATCAACTTGCCTTCCTTCTGCAGAGTTCTGGGGAGAGAAGACACGCAGGGCAACCCTTGGGAGGGGGTGAATGCAGCATTGAAAACAGAGACGACTGCAGCATTCATTTTATCCAAAATTGAGTTTTTCACCAAAATGCGGCACAACTAAATCATGTTAATAAACACACTTCTAAACCACATATAAAACTTGTATTAACTGCAATCATGTTAATCCAGCATTGCGATTTGGATCCAACATAAAAATAATTATTACTCAATATTTTTGGTCACTCAAAAATATGAAGAAAAAAAAACCTCTAACACTCATACAACCCTATAAAGCTCTTGGGCACCAAAGTGTTATGGGGTATGATGTAAGAGGAACTGTGACGGCCAATGTTGCTATAATATGTGGTAGTAAAAGCTGAGGAGCAGATGTAACCTACAGCATGTCACTAGTGACTTACGCAGGGACTCTGCCTTTACTCACCTTACCAGAATCCCTCATACAGCTGCTTGGTCCATTAATCATGAATTACTCACCTTTCTGAAAGGAGCTAATCCTCATGGTACCTGGATGGGCTAGGACAACACACAGTATCGGTGGATGCCTTAGCCTTACACTATTCAATGAAAAACAACTACTTGTAGTTTAATGGGACCAAAACAGAAATTGAGGTGAGGGAGATGTAAGCAGGAACCTATGCTAATGCTACTTCACTGGCCTTAAGGCAAGCAGTTTAATCTTCGATACAGAAATGAAAGAACCTAGACATCATTTTTGACTCAAATCTCTCTTTCACCACACAACTAAATGCTATTCGAAAGAGCACAATCTGTATGAATGCTCAGGAAGGTCCTCACAAAGACTCCTGTCCAACCATCAGGCGGAACTCACATAAGCATTTTCGGGCTAATGTAAATGCATACCATGAAATCTATTTCAGAAACTTTGGTGGCTCCAGAGCCAAACTGTCAATCTCTTCTTGAACACGAAAATGTGCCCACATCACATTCCCCTTGAAAGCACCCGACTGCCTCCCAGCCGAGGAGAGGAGTTATTTCAAATCCCTGTCTACTACTTATAAAGCATATAGGGCCAGCTGTTCAAAAGATGCAATGTTTTGTACACAGCCATGTTCGTCACTTTCTTGGCTATAGCCATTTTCTGATTTTTATGACTAGCCTGTGTAAGTGTGTGCAATGTGATTTGTTAGGTGAGGGTATTCCCTACAGAGGTATTTGGCACAAGTGGGTGGATCATGCAACCCCCCCTCATAACAAACCGGTGCAAGAGAGTTATGTCATGGGTTATCTTGAAGCACATAACTACCTTTCCCACAGCCCCACACAATACAGGTGTCCACTGACATCATTTAGGGGTTTCCAGGGATCAGAGTTGCAGCCACTGGCTTGTCCCTTGTGACCCCTGGCACTGCCTTTGCGACCCCTGGCCTTGAGATGGCAAAATCAGTGTCAGGAACCCATAGGCAGCTCGTCCTTATGGACATCGTTTGGGGCTTCACATTCCTTGTATTTGTCAATTTTTTATTACACCAATAGTGAATAATGCTACATTTTTCATTATTAGTGTAATAAAGAATGGAGTACAATTAGCTGGACTAGGACCTTCCCTGGTAGTGGAGGTAAGTAAAAATGCTTTCAAATATATGTTGTGTGCATGTTTGCCCGTGAGAGTGTGTTTATGTGAGAGAGGGTGTGTGCATGGGTGAATGTGTATGTATATGTAAGCATGTGTGTGTGAGTGAAAGTAAAGGTCAAATGGTGTGTGATGTCAGTGCCGCTACCTCTGGCATTTCGGGGAATTGACTCTCATGCTGCTGTCCAAAATCTCAGATTTGCAACTGGAAGCAACTTGGGAAGGAAAATTCAGGTGAAGAAGACATGAAGGCTATTGAATACAGTCGAATGGCCACACCCACTAGATTTCTTTAGCCCCCCTTATGAGCATCAATCCAAGCCTCCCAACCTTTGGGAAACAACTTTTACCAGACCTCTTCAGGAAGATTTGGGCCTCTTTTAGAGTTTGTGGGACATTGTACTCCAACAAAACGTGGTTGATGTCCCATCAGCCTTATTTAGACTGATATTGACTATAATACACTTGTAATATTGCGAATCTGACATCTGCCACGTTATGATGTAATACCCTGTCTTCCAAACTCTAAATAAGGTCCTTTCTCCCATAATTCAGTTATACCACGTTCAAAAACAGAGTTCTACAATCTTAAACCTTCCAGTATACTTTCTGGTTAAGACATGATGACGGGACTCCGACGGTTTAGGAGCTTGCTTAAGAACAGCGAACAGATTAGACAACCCACACAAAACTGATAGAACCAGCATAGCAAAGTGGCCTTAAGAAGATATGCTGGCACTTAATAAGCAGCCTGGGTAATAATGTAAATTTGTAAGTGCCTATGGAGGTCATGCAAGCAAGAGTCACCCAGTCGTTATAATAAAGGATGAGATATGATATGCCGCATTTTGTGGCATCCACACCACATGATTGAGTCAGTGTGTATAACATGTGCGACACCTAAAGGCTCGTTTACATCTTTTCTGATGATACCGAGTGCATTTCTCACCTGTATAATCGTGTTGATTCGGAGAAATATATCATATGAGATGGAGTTCCTCAGCCCTGGCTGGACTGAAATTAAAAATACCATAGAAAGAAGACCACTGAAGTCTAACGGAATACAAACCCAAGTCACTGGTTAGATCACAGTGTAACCATCCACACAGATTGTATAAGAGGGAGAGAGCTATATGTGATCAAAGGACCTCTGGATTCACATCAGAGTTGGAAATCAATTTATAACCAGTGGTAGGTACGGTCACACCTCTTGGCCTTCAAAGGATATGTGAAATGACTCGTTGGTAACAAAACAAAATTATTTTTAAAAAAATTATGCAGGCAAGGGAATCCAACCCCGTTGGTCATGTGGTTAAACTGTACCCTTGTCCATCCGTTCTTGCCCAGATCTAATTCTTTTTAAGAAACTTCTGAAAACCTCTAACCTTTGAATCTCTAACCTTTGTATAGCATTGCGAACTGTCTTCTGCGGCTAGGGCGCCGAGAGATCCCCTCAGGGATGATTCGTGCACCTAACAAATAAACAAAATAAAAATAAATAATTTTGGCACAGGTAGTGAATGACTGCAGTACTCCCTCCATGCACACCCACGGTCAGGACACAGTGCTGAATCTGTCAGCTCTGTCAAATGACATCAACAATTAATTATCTTTTCAAAAGCAACACGTGTTCTTATCTGATGTGACCTTTCCCAGCTGAGCAGTATATCACATATTGGGAAAAACATCATTGGGACCCATCACCGCGTCAGCTCATCCGCATCTGTACCTTGGAATAGTGATGTTGTAATTGGTCAAATAAATTCAAACTTTATCTGAAAAAACACATTGTTTTCCATCATTATTGGCTTGAGTGGCAATGTGGTGTCAATTTAATTGTAAACTAGATGGTTTCATTTTTAAACTCTGCTGGAAACCTCTTCAAGAGTAGGAATCCAGCTTACAGCAGTTGTGCCTTTGGAACTGGACACAGCACTCTAGAATTAGACCACATCTGGACAAAATACCCCATGCAGCTTCCAGAGTGGACATGATACTCTAGAAGTGACCTCCAGAACTGGGCACTATATTCAATATGTGGCTTCTAAAACTTCATACAGTGTCCTGCATAGATTCTCTGAACTGCACACAATACTCCAGACAACATAGGTGGAAATGGACATACGATTACAGATGAGGGCAGTAGAAATAGACATAAAATTCCAGGTTTGGCCTCTAGAATTGCATTTACTAGTCAAGGCCTGTTATTAGAGCTGCACTCAATACTGCAGATGTCTTATCAGATCAGGGCTGAAGTAACTCTGCACATGTGGTCTTAGAGGATTTTAAACAAGTGGCAGTCACCATTGTGTATCACTAGACATAAAAGCTCAAATATTCAAACTAGAACGTTTTACAGCAAGAAACTAAAACACATGGGCGTGGTATAAATTGACAACATTGGGTTGGGGGAGTAAAATGTGTTAACTCCAGTATGTGCTAAAACGTGAAGAAGATGGAAAGCTCAATCAAAGTGAATGGGACCGGCCTCTACTGGCATAACAATGGGCACATTTGTGAGGCTCGAAGCTCAAATGTCTTTTTCAGAAACGTGTGAAAAGTGGGAACATGGTCGATCGGTAACAGAATTTAAAGATAAGGTATGGCTAGATAGAAAAAGGGATGGCAGTTCTAGAACTAGGTCCAGATAGGAGGTATTTCTATTTGTTTCTTGGTCCTTGGAACAGCTCCGATGGTGCTCAGGAAACAGCCTTTTGTTCCTCATAACTTCAATTGTCTAATAAACTAGAGGCGCTGGTGACAAAATTATGATTTAAACATTTTGTTTTAGAGAGGAGCTGTATTAGATCTAATATATTCTTCCTGGGGCATGGACATACTTTATAAATCTTACTTTAATATTTCACTTTTCCTCATAACCAACATTATTCATCTAAATTTACTCTCTCCAATTATAAAAATCACTCAATGACTTGTCTCAAAATCACTCAATGACTTGTCTCAAAGTCTAAATAGTCTAAATAATAGTACTGTTATATAGGCATGAATGTATTTCCTGCCTCATGATCATATGCATTCTCATAAGAATACTTCTGGTAATAATCCAAAAGAAAAATGTTCACTATAAGACAATGCTATTTCTCACAGGGTACAGCCAAAACGTATTTTAAGTTAGAAAGCCGCTTCTTCAGGGCCATTTTTATCAGTTACCCATAACTGCAAAATGTATCATCCACAAAAATTTAGTTTTCCTGGAATGGACACTACTATTCAGACAGAGACCAGAATCACAAACGCTACTGCAGATAGCCTCAGAACTGAACTTTTCAAATGGAGACAATGTTTTCTATCAAGTCACCAGAGGTAAGCACAACACTCCAAATTTGACTACCAGAACTATACACAAAACCAGTTCTAGGACTTTTCAGAGCAAGAACCACACTGATGCATTCTATATGTTGGTGAGGATCCTGCTGTGAAATTCCTGTTCGTTGTTGTTTGTAAAATATACTGGGCAATGTCAAAGGGTTTCTTGAATTCTATTATTGATTTTCCTGCCAGTACTCCTGCTGAAAAGCAGTTCCTTTATCACCTTTTCTGTAAATAACTTACTTATAATGTACCCAAGCATATATATGCCAGTCTTCTCTTATGGCTCCTTGTTGCAAGGACCACTTCATTGATCTAATATCCTAACTTCCTCTACTATAGTGGCACTCCATGAAGCAGTAAATGTCCCTGAAACACACTATAACCTTACACTCTTTCTTGGTAGCAGAATTCAAAGATACAAGCACTTACATAACAAGGTGTTACCGGCAAGAGACTGGCTTGAGTAAAAAAAACTTAATTCAAATAGAAAATATCTATCAGCGAGTCATGTTCTACTCAACAATTGCTTCATAAAAGTTAAGGGGGTTATGAAAGCATTAGTTCAAGATGAAAAAAATGAAATTAAGAAATGTTTAATAATAATAACTTGTGAATATGAGGATTTCAAATAACCTGTGTTCGGTTATTCTCTACTTGGCCATTCCTTATGCTTTATGTTATTAAGTTATTCCATTTATTTTCATACAATGCACCTTGTTTAGCACCCTATCACAAATACTCTAATTTGCATTTTTTAATATGATTACATAGTCATATCCCATAATTATTCCAATAGATCTAAGATCAGACCAAAATTAAATGTTAGAGTTGGGGCTGTGTATGGGTTTCACATTGTGGTTAGAGTTACGTTTAAGTTTAGAGTTAGGATACAGGTTATAGTTTCAGTTCGGGTTAAATCACAGTTGGGATACTGTGCTATCAATCTAGTTGGGAGTATGGTAAGTCGAGGATTAGGATAAGAGTTGATGTTTGTGTTAGTGTTAGAATTAATTTTTTTACGCTGAAGAGATAGGCTAGAGGTTCTTTGGGTTTTATCTAGGATTACATTAATGATTACATTTAGATATAGGATAAGAGTTATGGTTGAAGCTTTGTTTAGGGTTAGTACTGTGATTTGGAAGGGTTAGGTATAGGATTTCCCCTTGGGTTATTGAGGAAGTTCCTTTGATCCCTATAGCTCACTGCCATTTTTTAGCTTTTGCCTCCCAAATTCTTCACATTCTTTGTTTGATGGCTGTGTCTGAGGGGAACGTTATCCCTGCAGCAACATGAACCCGAACAATGGTGCTCCCTAATAACACCTTTGGTATTTATGGGATTGGGGGAACCCCAAAATGAATCCTTGTCATTTATTCTGAATAGGATAAACCATCAAACTGTGCAGTCACTGGTAGGTGCCAGTATTCCTAATGACAGTGCTATGATAAATGCATGACTTGGCTGAGGAAACACCCTTTATTTAGGCCTTAACAAACACACATCAGGGCATTGAACTAAAACAAAATACTGCATGTCGACGATTGACTGGCCTCAAGCACAGTGATCATATTTCAGACTAATTAATTAAATGATATTGGTTTCCGGTGCAGAAAAGTGTTGTCCATTATCTGCCTGTGAATTAATGGACTGGGCCTATCTTTTGCGCAATTCTAACTGCTTAGATACCTTGTTGCCCAGCGTCTTAGAAGCAGGAACAAAATGTTCCTTGTGACTCCAATGATAAAATGGATATGCAATAGGAGGCAGTTCTTTCTCCTTCCTTGCATTTAAGGCATGAAAGAAACTTGCTCTTCTAGTGAAAATAATTGCCCATCCTTATGGTTTTTTTTTGAGAAAATAAAAACTTACTAATGAGATCTAGTCTTTTCCTCTCTCTTGGCATTGTATATTCTCATTTGATAGTGTTAGGAAACCCTTTGGGGTGTCAGCATTTTCTATCAAAGCTATTAATCGATCAATCGAATCACCCAAGGCTCCTTCACAAAAAGTCCACTAACCCCAAGGACTAGCAACCCGTTCCTGTTCGTCAAGAGAATGTAAACTTTCAATCTATTTATGAGTGTGAATGAAGGATGACAGGCTGCTTACCACTATAACAGAGTCAGCACCCCCTGCTCAGGTCTGTCTTCCGCAACAGAGTTTTTTGATTAAGATATACAGTCTTTAACCAGAGCAATTTTCCTGGATTAGTCGCTGCTGGTGGCACATTGGTATGGCAACTACAGTGCTTGCTGACAACAGGACCAACCTGCTTGTTCCTGCAACGACATTACCTCCTGAAGACACGGCTCATCTAAAGAAGGGGGCGCGGCTTCTATTAACGTGAAAGCGCGGCATGGGACGCTTGTAAACAACAAAAAATATTTGCAATGCAATAGGTCTCGCATTTGCGAGAATTTAGCTCAAGCTCTCGTAAATAGGAGACCTTTTGCATTGCAAATGCTTGTTGTCAATTAGCACTCTGTGTTTCAGGGCTGCTTGAGCAAGTAATCAGTGTAGGAGGAAGACAAAATGCCCCTTCTCACGGTCTGCGATGTACATGACTCTTAAATAGTAGACAACTGCCTCATTCCTAATTTCTCTTTATCTTCGCAGGTAGATAACTTAGGGCCCTGGAAGTAGGGGTGCTGGGGGTGATGCAGCACCCCAAAAATAACCATGCCGGAGTTGAATGAGCAAAAAAGATGCCAATACATCTTGTCACATTTGCCGTTGTTTCAAGACAAAGATCAAATGCCAATCTATGTCTTCTGACAAATTGCTGCTTGTTCTTTTTTATATCACAAAACTGGTGCTTACTTTTCTTTGTTTGACTGCAAAGTGTGAGGATTTTGTAAAAGTGAACTATCTGACGATCTTGTGGGGTACTGGGAGTATGGAAGGAACATCTGAAGGATGTCTTTTTTAACACACAACAAGACTTAAATACCTCTAAATGAACTATAAACATATTTCAACATATAGCAGCTATTTGGAAAGCACAAATGTAAAACCTTTTTTGTAATTCTGAAGTATGCTAGAAACAGAGATTTTAATAGGATCAAAACAAATCAAGACACTAATTTGTGATGCACAAATGGTAAATATTCGCTGACACCTGATGTCCACGCATTATCCTTTGTGTGCTATATGGATTATCATGAAAAATGTGCTGTCTGTAAATGACTGTGCGCTACCACATCCCTGCTCCAAAATGCACCACCGACTACATACCACACCTTTACTACTGTCCTGCTGAATTGTGCGGCACCTTTGCTACACTTGTTTTTTGTGTGACGCTTGGATTTTTCGCAATCCCCATGACTTCAGTGACATCAGGTTAATGGCAGCACCCTCACTTTGAAAATTGTTTCAGAAAGTGGTTAATTTGTAAAAAAAATAAGCCGGGGCTCTCGTCAGCTTGAACCCAGCCAATTCTGTTAGCCCACCTAAAAACAGAACCAACTACTAGCCATGGAAGTGGGGAGAGGATGTGGGTTAATGGACTGAGCTGCTGACTTGCAAGCTAGGGGAACCAGGCTTGAGTCTTGGCGTCAACTTAACATCCTGTGGTTCTGGGCAAATCACTTAATCTCCCCATGAACAAACGTGTCCTTAACTGGTGCTCATGGAAAGCGCCAGTGCTGGTGCTGAGCACCAGAAACCACCGGCTCAAATTAAGCACTGGTTTCAGCACCACTGAGAGATACTAGGGTCAGATATGACAATAGCAGCTGGTATCATATCTCCCTGTAAAATACCGAGAGTTACACATTTTTTCCCAATTCCGCATGTTTTCCCCGGGGTAAATAACGGGCCCAAGTCCACAAGCATTTACCAATTGCTTAGGGAAGATGGTAAGTGATACAGGGACTTTTTTCTTGGATGTAGGGGTGATCTCGGAGAGGCAGTGGGATGCCTGAGATCCTTTCCCTTCGTCGAGGGGGGGGACTTTTTCTGCTCCCTCAGCTGAAATACGAGGGCAGGCGTGCTCGGGGTGCAGCAGTTGCCCGCAGTCCTCCTCACATAGGGATGGATGCAGGAAGAAAGGCATACAGGTGTCTATACATAGAAGGTGGATGAAGAGATGAATGAATGACCTTGGTGGGTGGATCGTTGGATAGACACATGAGAAATGAAGGAACAGTCAGATAGAGAGACCTGACAGACAGACATCTGTTTAACGTGAATAAGGTTAGAAAATGAGTTAGGGCACGTGTACCCTTTAACTAAGTTTTAAATAACCATGAAGAGGAGAGAGGGAGAGACTAGGAGGTGGATCCAATGAAGCTGGTTACATTTACAGCCAAGAACCATAAACCCTGTCTTGGCTGTCGGAATGTAGCTCTGGGCAGCAAATATCTTGGCTGCCACCAGTTTCCTCCCCAATGCTTTGAGATACAGATTGCCTGTTTTCCAACCCTCGGATTCATGTCTTAACAGAAGAAGACAAAAAACGAGGAATGCGCTCTGCTCAGCCATCAGCTTACCTTCCAACCCGAGCCTCTGCCAGCCAAGGACTCCGCGTTCACCTCCGCACCCACTCGAGACAGAGGTCCCTTTTGTCTGCAGTGCACACCTTAAACCATTGCTTCACAAGAGGCACCGACCCATAAAACACCTTCCAAGCAGGTCACCTACCTCTCGGCACATGCCAACGATACGCAGTCATGGACAGACATGGTACCTCATTGCCAAATTGGATGGCGATCATCTGACATTTTAATTGTTTCTTTCTATTTTCTTCTAAATAGCATAATAAAACGAGCTCAACAAGCTAGGGCAGATTCCCACCTCGGCCTATTTCCTTGCATTGTTTTCTTTTCATTCGGAACAATAATGCTTGAATGGATTTAAAGAAACCACCTATTTGATGCAAGGCACTTGAAGGAGGGAAAACAGATCACAGGTAGCTGCTGAGCATCATGTAATATGATAACATGATAAATAGATAACTATATAAATAAAATTACAATTACAGTATCGAGCCTCCTCAATTCAATAACATGTTGAGGTCTACATTGAAAACAGACCATAGCAAAATGGTGACATCTAGTTAGTTATATCCATTGTGTATTTTCAGATGCTTATATTGTAGATGATACACACAATCCCTTTTTCCTCTCATTTTGGGGACCCCAGTGATATCTGTGAATGTGACACATGGCATAATCAGTGTACAGTTTGTACGGTTTTTAAAATTCACCAGCAGTCATTGATTGATGACCAGAGAAATAACGATAAGACGTTTTTCTCTGTCAATTATTCTTAGATTGATCGTATAGGGGACACTCCTAGATACATAAATTATATTGTAAACACACCCACACTACGAACTAAAGTGCCACTAGACTTATTTTTGTATGTAGTAATAGCCAAGTAGGCTATCTACAGTGATTCATGCAGGTACAACAAGGGCAGGGTGGGAGATCGAGATGGTCTTCATGGACCAACGTCGGCCACCCCTCCCCTACAGTGTGCCGGCACTAGAGTCTCAGGCAGGGCTGGAAAACATGGACACCTCCTGTTTTATGGGTTCAGCCCAGGCTCAGCCACTGTTGGTACAGATCTACATTCCAGTAGCTCCTAAATAGAGTATCCCAACCCGACACACCTCATGTGCACACTCAGACACCCTACAAAACCAAACAGCCCAACCCAAGCACATACACGAGCCAAAAAGCACATCTCCATCCTACTACCATTGCAAATACAGCTCTATCTGATAAAAACCCTCACCCTCATACTTACTAAGGCCCACTCTAAGGTCTTTATGCAGAAGATGTTTGCTGGGGATTGTTTCTTTCACCAATAACTGTTCCCAAACATAGTGCATTTTATGCACTGTAATCTCCACGATTAAATACCTTTTTGACTAAAAATGAGGAACGCTTCTCAAAATACTCAACAGACGACCTCCTTACCGAGGCATCATGGAAGGCAAAAATAAACCCAAAGAAAAGTACTTGTAAGATTAGATGATGTCATTCTAGTCAAAACATTTCACGAGCCCATCAGTGCCTAGTGGGACTACTCGAAAAGCCATATCTTCAGCTCCTTGAGGAATTCAAGAAGTGAGGAGGAGGCTCTTATGTGTAGCGGCAGGTTATTCCACGCTTCAGGAGCGATGAGGAAGAAGGCTCAACCACCAGATTTGGTTTTCCGTATGCGTGGGCTTTGTGCAAGTAGGAGTCCGAGCGAGCTCAGGAGTCTGGAAGGTTTATGAAGTAGATGCAATTGTTGAGGTTTGCTGGCCCAGTTATATAGTGCCCTGAAAGTGTGGATGAGGAGTTTGAATTGTGCTCGTTTATGAATGGGGAGCCAGTGGAGCTCCTTCAGGTGTGGTGTGATGTGAGTGCAGCAAGGGAGGATGAGAGTTATTCTGGTCACTGATTTCTAAATGGTATGCAGCCTTCCGGTGAGTTTTTTGGTTGATCCCAGCATAGAGGGTGTTTCCGTAGTCCAGCTTTCTTGTGACTAGGGCGTGCATGACGGTTTTCCTGATGATAATTGGAAGCAATTTGAAAACCTTTCTCACTTCGGTGGCTCCTCCGCTACGACGGAGGAGTGTCACCCCCCGCCAGCACTTTAAAAAATGTGAAAAATAAAATGATAATAATACGGATTTAAAACCCGTTTTATTATCGTTTTATTTAGCCTGTACCGAGGCTTGGGGGCGGGGCCAGGGTGGTGACTGGCTTGAGGGGGAGTGTTTTGCACTGTCTTCACTGCACATGTAGGTTTGGTTGGCTGTCCCAGGCCGGCCAAACCCACATAGCTCTCTCCAACCCAGCTGCATTGCTGGGTTGGAGAGAGCAGGCACAGACTCCCAGTCTGTCCTGGAGCGCAAATCATTGGCGCTCAGGCCAATCCTGAAGCTGATTGGCCACAGGGCAGGCTGGGAGCCTGTGCCTGCCTGCAGTGAAGAAGAGAACAAGAGTGCGACGCAATGCTGGAGGGCAGCAGGTAAGCTTTATTTTTTTTTTTTTCTTCAGGGTATGGAAGCATGAGGCGATGACGGCATTGGCTTGGGCAGTCATGTTGAGTTTGCTGTAGATGATGACTCTAAGGTTCTTGGCATGGGTGGAGGGGGTGGTTGTCGGTCCTACCTCTGTTGGCCACCAGATGGAGTCCCATGGTGATGTACGCTTCCTTAAGATCATGATTTCAGTCTTATCGGTGTTAAGCTTTAGACAGTTGGTCTTCATCCAGTGGGCGATTTCAGTCATGCAGGCAATGAACTTGATCCGGGTACTGGGCGTCTTGTCTGTGAGGGAGAGAATGAGTTGTGTGTTGTCGGCATAGGAGAGGACATTGATATTGTGAGAGCGAGCGATGCTGGCTAGAGGGATCAGCTATGAGTTCAAGAGGGTCAGTTTCAGCGAGGATCATTGCGTAACTCCGCAAATATGGTCAAGGGCGTCCAAGGTATACAGCGCTAGGATGACTGCCTGGGTCCTTCCATTCAGGAAGGACAGACCCATCGGATTGCTTGCCCTTGGATTCTGATATTGTGTAGGCGTTGGATGGGGATGGGGTGGGAGACTGTGTCATATGCTGCGTGGAGGTCCAGGAGGATGAGGGCCACCATGTCTCCTCTGTCCAGAGTCATGCAGAGGTCATCCATGGCAGCTATGAGAGCAGTTTCCTTGCTGTAGTTGGGTCTAAAACCAGACCGAATGGTGTTGAGGAGGTTGGTCACTGAGGAATTCAGTGAGTTATCTGTTGATGGTTTTCTCTCAGACTTTGTCGGGTAATGGTAGCAGGGAAATCGGCCTGTAGTTAGCGAGCGTTGAACGGTCCACAGATGGTTTCTTAAGCAATGGGAGGACAGCTCCATGCTTCAAAGCATCTGTAAAGGATGTAAGAGGTGGAGGCATTAAGAATGGGTGTGAGCATGGCACCGAAGGGCTGCATTCTCTGGAGTAGGCATGGTGGCGGAAGGGATCTAATGGGGCACCTGAGTGAATGGACTTCATGATGGCGGTAGTTTCCTCTGGGGTGGTAACAGGCCATGTGGTTAGCAATGGTTCTTTGGATAAGATTGGGAGGTGTTTGGTGAGGTCTGTCAGGCTTGTTGTGGGCTGAAGTTGCTGTAAATTGCAGTGATTTTGTTGCTGAAGAATTGAGAGATTGTTGTAGATGTCCTGCGAGGGAGTGATCGAGTTGGAGACAACTAATTGTGAGGTGATATTTTTCACAATGGCGAAGATTTCTTTCCTTCTGTTGATGCTGCCATCGATGCGGTCTGCCAGAGAGGCACAATTGGTGGTCCAGATCATTTGGTGGTAGCTTCTCAGGGTAGTTTTGAACGTGCTCCTGTCTGCATTGTCCTGGCTCATTCTCCACTTGTGCGTTGGTTGTTTGTATTGGCGTTTCATCTGTTTGAGTTCCTCCATGTACCAACTGGACAGTGGTCTGGATCTTGTTGTGTTGTGTTTGGGGGGGCAGGGAGTTGGAGGTGATCCATATCACTTTGTCTTTATTGCTCCCAATCCATGCTCCTTTTTGTTGGAGCATTCCAGTGTCTCAATTGAGGCCACAAATTACCCATACTAGATTCTGCTTGCTGTACTTGCTCTCCTCACACAAATCAGTTTAAGGATACCAACTTAACTTTGCTTGTTTATGTATATATATATAATGTATTAATCTTCTAATACTAATCAAGATTAACTAATATAAATCCGTTAAAACTAATCAGTATAAATTCGCGGACCCCAGGTTAGAACCGCTGCCTTGTGGGCCCCAAAAAATTGGAAACAGAATTTTCAAGAAGGTAAAAGGTAATAAAACAGAGCAGCAACAATGAGAAGATGTGGAAAGATCTCACAAATGTCATATTTTGACATCCCGTGCATTAGGAAAGGACACATTCCCCATTACTCTCTACACAAAAACCTTTAATCGCGGTATTTTACCGCAGAATTCAAGTGCAAGGAGAAGCTGTGATGTTTTCACTAAAGCGGACACAATTTTTGGCGTCCATGAATCCACGTGAATGATCATAACGCTCTCATAATTTGGATACAGTACTGCTTTTTATCTCGAGATTTAAAGGAATTTTGTTAGAATGGAGTCCTTATCAGTAACATCAACACACCAACATTATTATTAATCAAAATATAATTCTTATAATAATAATTATACCAACGACAACAATTATATTGTGTTTTATATCGCACCTTATTCCTTACTTCTTCATTTTCTAAACACTGTAAATACTGATGTTTCTACTACCAAATTTACTGGTTTCCTGTGAGATATAACTCCAGAGAACTGATAGAATTTTGGCAATCCGCCAAAGAGCCTTCATGGAAACAAAATATATTTTCAAAGAATTTGTTGTCTCTGAAAGGCAACTACGACTGAGACAGAGTCAGCCCCAGGTTTCCATCTGACATGTGCCAGGCCCTGCCCCAACCCCAGCAGCCTTCTGGAGTCAATGGCCTGACACGTTCTCCACGGGGCAGTCCATCTCATTGATGTAACAGCACGTGATGCGGGCAGGTGTTGGCGATCACCACCTGCTGCAGAGTGCAAGGTGTGTAATCTCTTAGCGAACACAGGGGCATATTAGCAAGACCCACGTTAAAATTATCGCCGTTTTAGCGGCAGGAAACCGCCGCTAAAACGGCGATAATGGGCTTGCTAATATGCGTTATGGAATTCCAATAGAAGCCCAGGTTAGATGTCCTGCACATCTAACCTGGGCTTCTATTGGAATTCCATAACGCATATTAGCAAGCCCATTATCGCCGTTTTAGCGGCGGTTTCCTGCCGCTAAAACGGCGATAATTTTAACGTGGGTCTTGCTAATATGCCCCACAGTCTACCAGCTCACTGTACTCAAATGAGTGAAAACATCGAATTCTGAGTAGCTCAATCATGGAAATAAAGGGAATACTATGGCTAAGCGTTTTTAGTCATTTATGTAGGAAGGCAACAATAGCAAAACTATAGATTTCGCCTCGGTGAGTAATATATTAGAATAGAATAATTGTGTATAGGCATGTGGCTTAAGGTGGCAAGACTTGAAAACTGAATTTCAATTTTACCAGATCATAGCTGCCAGGTTCCCCATGGTTTACGTGGTGCCTATAACTGTCCCTAGAGTCGGCACATATTTCAATGCTGTGACTTGAAGGCCTGTATTTTAATGTGAAAACAAGAGCCAGAATGCAAAGTACTGTTGACTACAAAGCTGGATTTGGCTGAAGATGAGTTTAGTGTACCCCAGTTAGGAATGACAGGAAACTTAATTCAGAGGTGTAGATGGTGGCCCTTCTGTAATAGACATCTTAATCACATATGAGCACCTTTGCACCCGGTCAATAGAGGGACTGATTGGGCCAATACCACTACTGTGTCAATGAGACCATTCCTGCTGCTAATTATTTCGAACAAAATGGACACGAACCTCTCTCACACAAGGTGTCATACATCAACATAGGGTCGCTGATTAACCTGGATGCAAGTCCAGGATGGCCCTTGTTCAGTCTCTGGTACCCTTTCTAGATTAGCTAATAGCACAATGGGATTGTCTTTTTCCATTCTATGTATCCCCTACAATGGGCCAGAAATGATAAAATTGTGTAGCTGTGGGTGTTAAATATTTATCGGTAACCCCACTTTCACACAAAAGTGGGGGTACCATTCCAAGTATACCAGCCACCACTGCACTAATTGCATCCAGGTTGAGGAGCATCAGCGACTCTACGATGGAACAGTGTGAGTGTTTGCATCATTTTATGTGATTCATTAACAGGGTCGGTTTCATTGCTAGAATAGTGGTATTTCCCTCGTTAGCCCCTCCACCTGCGGTGTGTGCAGGGTTTCAGATGTGGTTATGATAAGGATGCGTTGTGACAAGGAGTCAGACTGCCCGCTCCCTCCCAGAACATTATTGAACAGTCAGAAAATGTATCAACCAATCCAAAAATGGCCACCACCTGACATTCCAAGGAGGAAATCGTTACATATTTTGCTCTCTTCTTAAGTTAGACCAGAACCTAGGTGGTTAAGTTAGACCAGAACCTAGGTGGTTAAGTTAGGCCAGAACCTAGGTGGTTAAGTTAGGCCAGAACCTAGGTGGTTAAGTTAGGCCAGAACCTAGGTGGTTTAGTTAGGCCAGAACCAGGCGGTTGCAGCTTCATTCTTTTAATGTCACATTTGCACACTATGGGACTAGCCACCTTCCCATACACCTACCGTGTAGCACACCTTCATTTTTGGTCAAAATGTATGGATTGATATCATGGTTCCAAAAATGTAAATAATGGCTAACCATGTTAAAATGGATAACTTAAGCTGAGGGCGGAGGCGTGCCAAGTGCCTATGGGTGGGGACATGAAAAAAACATTATCCAAACTCAGCATGCGCAGTACTTCAGTATTCAGTGGAGCCTACAATAGGCAACCCCACTCTTTTTCAACAACTTAATACAGTTCAAAGAAGTCCTCTAGACTGAATACCAAACCCAGCAACATCTCGGAAAGCACTTCATTATTTTTGTTTGTTTTATATGCCAGTTCTTAGCACTGCTGCCTAGTAAATGACAGAAAACATTAACTCAACACCTCTACGCTCTGGTTCTGAACTTCCCTCCTGTTCCCCTCTTGACCCTGCCATATGAAAACCCATGATGCTTTTGGGCGTCCTACGCTGTTTTGTAAGCTATGCACTGGTGACTTAATGGCCTCAAGGAGTATTGTGGTCTTTTTTCCAATCCATGGCCGCTCCGATGCCAGAGCCAGTTTATATCTGTAAATGAGTGAATCGCAGTGAAATCAATGATTGTGAAGTAAAAAAGCTGGTGCAGCTTGAGGCTGGCTCCCAGTTTACAGTGTATATTTTAGCGAAGATCACAATACTAGGACCTTGACCACTGCATCAGACCACCAAAGGTTTGGAATACTTTGTGTAGCATCTAAATGAGAGTGACTTAGATGAAACAATTGGTAGCATGGTTAATGGAAAACTATCAGTAAAAGGGTGGTTTCGTCTGTGACTGTGTGGTCAAAATATAGAAAGAAAC
This sequence comes from Calotriton arnoldi, assembly GCA_963921515.1. Taxonomy (NCBI): domain Eukaryota; kingdom Metazoa; phylum Chordata; class Amphibia; order Caudata; family Salamandridae; genus Calotriton; species Calotriton arnoldi. The sequence goes on along the minus strand of CAWUFW010003426.1, from coordinate 1,239,898 downwards.
AGATATTAATATTTAGGAGTCAGAGGCCAGACTCCACAGACATTTTATCCAGGGCACTTTTCCAATAAGCATGAAAAGATTTTCATGAAATGGGCTGATAAAATCAAGGCTGAAGTTCATGCATTAATCGTACCAGATTTTATATACAATGATTAATTCATTAAAATGTTTAAAGGAGCCTAGCTGTCCAAAAAGAACCAACCCAATACTTGTGCCAAGGCTACCCCCCAACTGGATTTCAATCCAGGTTCCAGTCTTATTTTACTAGAGGACTAGAATCCTTAAGTCCCAGAAATGTCTGCCAAACTCAACTTTCAATGTAATCCATTGGGACTATCTTAGCTGGAAAGAAAGCTGAAGCACTCTAGGTAAGCAGCGGTGTCTGCTGGTGCAGGCTATGGACAAACCTTGAAGTGTCCATCACAAATTTAGCAATACATTGGAGATGGGAAGAGGAGAAAATCAGCCTATGCTGCAAGTTTGGATGCTATCCAGTGAGCTAGAGCCAGTACTAGGCATGAGACAGAGTAGAGCAGCAGGAAGAGGCTTAGCTGCAGTTCGGCAGATGAAGGACAAACAGGAAGTCGCTGCTCTACAGTACTGAAGATGCTGCAGAAAAGGTGGTTCTTTAAACATCTTCAGAATTGGAATAAGTCTTCATTGACTTATAATGGCCGCAGGAGTGAGTTCAAACGCGTGGAGCCTTGGCCATGTAGAAACCTTTCTCCGAACAGTTTGTACCTGGCCCTGCGAATGGACAGGAGGTAGAGTTAGGAAAATGTAAGCATCAGGTTGGTATGCATGGCCATAAAATCCTTCTTAGGTTGCCAGAGGCCCAGCCTTGTAAAGACTTGTGGGTGAAGTGCATGGTGTTGGGTCCTGACCTTTTTTCTGTCAGAAGCCAGTGAAGAGTCTCCGATGTGGAAGGGAAGTGGTGAAAGCGACAAAGGCTGAATATGAACCATAACACATTATTTCTGACTGTCTAATTCTTCGAGACAGCTTTGCTGAAGGTCCCCAGGTTAGAGGCAATTTAAGTAGGTCTAACTTTCTGCAAGGATCAGGAAGATGCTTTGAATTCTTTGAGGAGGTAAAGGGATTTCTCATTAGTGGTAGACGTTATGGAAGGTTTTTTAGGTTTCTTGATTGTAATGAGGCAAAAAGAGGTTATCACCTAACAGTGCGCCAGTACTGGAGCGGAAGAGCCAGCTGAAGGTATAATAATCATTTTTTTAACCAAACGTGGACAAATACAGATTGAACCTGTGCTCAAGCACATCTGTGGGCTGCATTTTACACTTGACCTTGGCAGTGGATCCTCAAGCCACCGAAGTATGTTACGAGGAAGTTCCAGATTCTATTGTTACGGCTCTGAATGGGCTGATTTTCAAGCCCCCACCATTAAAGTGCAAACTAGAAGGAGTTCCTAATGCTTTGTTCAAAGCAGAGCTGAAGGGTCTGAACTTTGACTATGTGGCGACTCAAGTCTCAATGTTTTTTTAATTTAATTTCCCTCCTTTGTTTGCCCTATGCTATAGAGAGCGCTGACACCAAACCATTTCCTGGCACTAAAAATAGACAGTTGCTGAACTGGAGACTCAAAATCTGTACGGACGTCATGACTCGCAGTGCTTCGTATGAAAAAGCAAATTAGGATTTGAGCTTAAGGACAAGGGGAAATGATGCCAGAAAGTATGCACCAGCACCAAGAGACTCTTTATAATAACTAAGTATTCCTAACGTGATCGGACTTTAGAGCATAGTGGTCTGGAATGATGGTGGAGCAGCAAGAAAACAAGTTACTTACCTGTAACTTTGGTTCTCCAGTATTGGAAACTTTCATAGATTCCCATGCTTGTATCATTCCCCGTCGTCGGAATGGGAGTCCCCGGTATACATAAAATAGCAATAGAAACCATTACCAAAACAGAAACCAGGCCTAGGCCCATTCTTGTTTTGCAGCCTATCCACCTCTTTTTGTAAAAGAGACCAAATAAAGTGAACAACCAATCAGATTAGCCTCACCCCTTAGAACCCTCCTGAGAGAAGCTCAGAACCTCAGATTTTCGTAGTCGTTGTGTAACCACACCACTGAAGGTGCTAGAGGCTGAGCTTTCCCAGGGGAGGAGGGTGGGTCGCATGGGAATCTATGAAAGTTTCCAATACTGGAGAACCAAAGTTACAGGTAAGTAACTTGTTTTCTTACTCCAGTATTGGAACTTTCATAGATTCCCATGCTTGTATCAGAGTAGCTAGCAGTTATTAGCACATTTTTGGAACCATGATCATTATAAAACCAAGAACAAAGCAAAAGCACATGCACCCATAAAGACAACTTCAATGGTCAATCAACATTCTTAGAAACTTTTAGAAAATGTAGACACATGAGGTTCAAAAATGTGCAAGAGCTGAAAAAACAGGAACATGGAAGGAGGGATGAAAGGGAAAGCTCACCACTACTGAAAGAGGTTCCTCAGGACTGCCTGGCCCACTGCTGTGTCACTCTGCGTTGCAGAATCCAGGCAGTAATGTCTTGTAAATGTATGAGTACTGCTCCAGGTCGCTGCCCTGCAGATTTCCCGGATAGGAACTCCGGCAAAGAGGGCTGTTGAAGAAGAAATCGTCCTCGTGGAGTGAGTGCGGACCCGGCCTTCCAGGGGCTTACCAGCTGCTCTGTGACAATACTGGATAGCGCTGGTAATCCAACGAGCAATCTCCTGCTTGGAAAGGAGAAACCCCTTACGAGGATCACTAAAAGACACAAATAGTTGAGGAGACTTCCTGAAGTCTTTAGTACGTTGGAGATAGAATTTTAAGCACCTCTGAATGTCCAGTGAGTGGAGTGCCTTTTCTGCCGGAGTAGAAGGTTGAGGGAAAAAAGTCTTGAGTATGACCGGCTCATTCAAATGAAAGTCTGAAGGCACTTTCGGTATGAACTTTGGGTTGGTGCGTAGTATCATTGTACTCTTTTTGAACTGGAGAAAGGGGTCCTGAATGGTGAGAGCCTGCAATTCACCCACTCTTCTAGCCGAAGTCAAGGCCAGTAGAAGAGCTACCTTCCAGGAGAGGAATTTCAAATCCACCCGGTGAATAGGTTCGAAGGGATGCTTCATGAGCTGGGTGAGAACCAAGTTAAGGTGCCAAAGAGGAGGCGGAGGCTTGATCGGAGGGAAGACTCTGAAAAGGCCCTTGAGAAACTGTTTAATTATCCTTGCCAACCGGAGGGAAGGACCTGAGGATGTGCGTCTGAAGCGAGAGATGGCGGCAAGATGCACCTTGATGGAAGAGTGAGCTAGCCCCGATTTTGCTATTGAAAGAATGTAAGGAAGAACTTCATGCGGCTCAGAAGAAAAAGGATGGATACCGTTTTGCTGGCACCAAATGCAGAAACGCTTCCACTTTAACTAGTATGCCTTGTTGGTACTTGGGCTCGTGCCTGAGAGAGCACCTCTCTACATTCTGTTGAAAGGGTCAAACCAAGAAATTCTCGCTGCTCAGGAGCCATGCTGACAACTGCAGAGATTGAGGATCCGGATGCCAGACTTGGCCCCGGGACATCGTCAGCAGCGAAGGAATCGGCTGCAATGGAAGTGGAAGGTCCAAGGAGAGGAGATGCAGCTCTGTGAACCAAAACTGTCGGGGCCACGCAGGAGCTATCAAAATCATCTTGCAAGGTTCCGCCTTGAGCTTCCTGAGAAGCCTGGGGATCAGAGGAATGGGGGGAAAAGCGTAAACAAATGCGCCTGACCAGGCCATCGAAAGCACATTCCCCAATGATCCCCGATGGTGAAGCCTGCTTGCGTAAAATCGGCATTTCTTGTTCTCCGGCGTGGCAAAGATGTTTATGGTAGGCCTGCCCCATAGGCGAAAAACCTCTTCCAGAGTGGACTGGTCCAGTTCCCATTCGTGGCTGACCGATTTCAGTCTACTCAGCGTGTCCGCTGTCTTGTTGAGAACGCCTGGAAGGTGCTCCGCTTTGAGTGATATCCCCTGTTGGATCGCCCATTCCCAAATTGCCTGGGCTTCTTGTGATAAAAGACGAGATCTGGTGCCGCCTTCCTTGTTTATATAATGCATAGCCGTCGTGTTGTCTGTCCGTATTAGAACTGCAAACTGCTGAATCCGTGGAAGAAACGCCTGCAAGGCTAGGCGAATCGCTCTGAGCTCCAGCAGATTGATATGCAGAAGACGATGTTGTGGCAGCCAACGGCCGCTTACATGAAGGTCTTGCAAGACTGCTCCCCAGCCCTCTAGCGAGGCGTCTGTAGTAATTATCTGAGGAGCAGGAGTGATCCTGAAGGAGAGACCCTGAGAAATGTTTTCCTCGTTCGTCCACCATGATGCGGCGTCTCTCATGGACACGGTAACGAAGACCTTGTCTTCGAAAGATCCGTCGACTTGGCGCCACTGTAAGTCCAACTCCTCCTGGAGAGGACGCATCCGCAATCTGCAGTGAGGAATCAGAGGAATGCAGGAGGAAATGGACCCTAGGAGGGACTTGTAGAGGCGAACTGAAAATGACTGTCTTTTTAACAGCAGACGGGCCATAGCCATCAGCTTTTCTTGCCTCTCCAGGGTGGGAAAAGCTTTGTTGATGGACGTGTCCAGAATGGCTCCCAGAAACCTGACTCTTCTGGATGGACAGAGGGTCGACTTTTCTGTGTTGAGAGTCAGCCCTAGATTGTTGAAAAGGCGTGTGCACGCCACGACTGATTCTTCTGCTGCGTGCTTGGTAGAAGCCTTCAGCAACCAGTCGTCCAGGTAAGGGAAGACCTGGTGCTGTTGTTTTCATAAAAAAGCTGCCACCGGAGCTAATACCTTTGTAAAGATCCGCGGAGCAGATCGGAGTCCAAAAGGTAGGACCTTGCACTGAAAGTGGCTCTTGGCTACTGTGAAGCGAAGGAACCTCCTGTGGGCTGGATGAATGGGTACGTGAAAGTAAGCGTCTTCTAGATCCAATGTGGCCATGTAATCCCCTGAGTTGAGAAGACGAAGGATGTCCTGCAGAGAAACCATCCGAAATGATTGTTTGATGAGATAGGTGTTGAGCTCCCTCAGATCTAGAATAGGACGCCACTTTTCTAAAGTCTTTCGGACCAGGAAGAACCGGGAGTAGAAACCCTCTCCCCGCTGAGAGATAGGGACCGGTTCTATCACTCCATTGAGGAGCATTTGATGGACTTCGAACCGTAGAAGACGGAGATGTTTTGACACAGTGGCGCGAGGGGGCTTGGAAGGTGGTGCTTGGACAAATTCCAGAGTATGGCCGCATTGAATGATCTTCAGCACCCAACGGTCCGATGTTATTAGTTGCCAGTTGTGGAGGTAATTTGATATTCTGCCTCCCACTGATGTTATAGGAGAAGGGACAGTAGTAAGAGCCAGCAAGCCGCTATTGACGCTTCGAGGAGTCCCTCCCCTGGCGTCCTTGTCTTCCTCTGTTAGACGATCTAGAGAAAGAAGAAAATTGATTTTGCCGCTGGTTATAATTCGGCCGGTAAGATTGCGAATTTGATCCATATGAGGAATACCGTTGTTGCTGGTATCCTCCTCTATATGTGGCATTACCTCTCCTTCTGGCTCCACGGAAGGGGACCTTGCGGTACTGCAGAGTCCCTAAGGATTTTGCGGTCTCCGTGTCTTTCTTGATGTCCTGGAGCGCATCATCAATATGTTTTCCAAAGAGCGCCTCCCCATCAAAGGGAAGATCCAAGATCTTGTTTTGGACCTCAGGACGGAACCATGTAGCACGCAGCCAGCCTTGACGCCGAAGGACAGCAGCGCCCGCAAGGGAGCGGAACACATTCGTTGCAATGTCCATTGCACAGTCAATCACTTCAGCTGACGTTACTTCTCCCTCCTGAAGAATCTTCTTAGCCTCTTTTTTCGCATCTTCAGGCAATTGGTCCAGATAGGGGGAAAGATCGCACCACATCTGGCGATCATAGCGACCAAGTATCGCTAAGGCGTTCGCAGCCCTGACCAACAGACTGGACATGGAAGAAAACCTCTTGCCCACGTGATCGAGGCGTCTGCCCTCTTTATCTGGAGGTGTCGTGAGGGGAGCTGAAGGATTTCTCGACTTTCTTTGGGCAGCCTGAGAGATGACAGAGTCCGGTTTAGGCTGGCTGACCAAGCAGGCCGGAATATCGTCTGGAGCCTTATATTTCTTCTCAAGGCGAGGCAATACTGGAACCACTGTAGCAGGATTCCTCATCACTTTCAACCCCTCATCCCAGGCGTGACCAACAATAGGAATAGAGCGAACCGCCTTCCTTTAAGGCTCTTTGAAGTCATAGAGGAAGCATTCAGATTGCACCGTGTGCATGGGCAGTTCAAAACACTTTGCGGCCCTCTCCATCAAATTATGGAAACCCCCTATGTCTGCAGGGGGGGAATCAACAGGTGCTGGTGCAGGAGAAGCCGGATCAGGAATGACATAGTCATCCCACTCTGTGTTAGGATCTGGTAATGCACTGGTGCCCTGGTCCTCATCAGAGGTGTCCTCGTGAACGAGAGGCACGATAGGTGGTGCGTCCTGAGCCACAAGCATTGGCTGAGGGAGTGGCAATTGAGGGGTAGCAGGCTGAGCAGGAGGAACAGCAGTAACTGGCACCATAACTGGAACTGGAGGTTGAGTTGCAATTCTCCTCCTATAGTCCAATAGCATAGTTTGCAAGTCCGCTAGTAAGGAGGAAGGCATAGAGACCATCTCCTGCTGGTAGTCCTCTTGATAATCTGAGGAAGGATCATATTGCTGTTCCTCCATGTATTCCCCCTCAGAGTCTGTGTCCTGACACTTGACGTGTAATTGAGAAGGGCTATTCGCATAGGCAAAAGGTCCATCATCTTCTTCCGATCCCTCTTCTTCCAGGAGGAGTGCAGGAGGTAGAGGAGTCACCCTCCTGTGGGACGTCATCTCAGGCGTAATCTGGCGGTTTCTGAGAGAAATAGTAATTTTTTCCACCGTCGACAAGGCCGTTGACGGGACCGTCGACGACGATGTGAGAGTCGTCGACGAAGACATGGACGTCGTCGACGCAGCCGTCGTCGAGACCGTCGACATCCCAGCCGTCGTCGTCGACGTGGTAGCCGTCGTCACCCTCGTCGACATCCTCGTCGACGTTGTCAACACCATCGACGACGATACAGCCACCACCGGCGTTGAAGTCGTCGACGCAGAACTCTGAAGCGTCAGCGCCGGAGACGATGAAATCACCGTCGATGAGCCCGTCGACGGAGCCAGAGATGAAAGAGAAGACTGAGACTGTACCTTCGATGATTTCGTCGACGGAGTCGTTGACAGCGTCGTCGACGAGTGAATCTTCTTCACAGGTTTTACCTCAGAAGAGAGTGAAGAGGGCTTTTTGAAAGTCTTTGGAGCCGCTGGAGGAGAAGCTGGACGAACAGAGCTGGATTTCCTCTCAGATATCACTCCTTTTGAAAGTCCTTCCCTCTCCTTTACACCTCGGTGAGGAGATTCTCCAGGACTATGTCCTTCAGACCTATGAGAGGTCTTTTTTAAGGCCTTACCAGGACGTTCTTCAGAAGGTGAAGGAGAAGCTCTACCCCTTTTAACAGACCTTCTGGAAGATGTAGCAGAGGATGCCTCATCACTGTCACTGGAGACTGGTTCCTTCCTTGACTTTAGCTTCTGGAGCCAGGTCAAAAAACGCCCCTCGCGGTCTCGCAGAGTCTTTGTAGAAAAAGTGCGGCATATTTTACAGTCTGCTGCCTTATGGTCTGGGTACAGACAGTAAATACAATCCTTGTGCTTGTCCTCCACATATAACCTCTTCTTAGCACAAGTCGCACAGGCTTTAAAGAGGGCTTTCTTCTCCTTATCAGACATCTTGAAGCAGGTTTTGAAGAAAAACAGGTGAAAAAATTGTAGAATGAAAGTTTAAGGAAGAAAAACTGAGCAGAGCTCAGTGGAGACTCCCTTGCACAACTTGCGGTAGAAAATCTGAGGTTCTGAGCTTCTTTCAGGAGGGTTCTAAGGGGTGAGGCTAATCTGATTGGTTGTTCACTTTATTTGGTCTCTTTTACAAAAAGAGGTGGATAGGCTGCAAAACAAGAATGGGCCTAGGCCTAGTTTCTGTTTTGGTAATGGTTTCTATTGCTATTTTATGTATACCGGGGACTCCCATTCCGACGACGGGGAATGATACAAGCATGGGAATCTATGAAAGTTCCAATACTGGAGTAACCTCTGTTTCAGAGTAGACTTGTCCTTTCGATGACTCGTGTGCTTTGTGCAGAGCCTTGAAGTGCCATTGAAGTGGACCAGGCACATTGTACTAGCATCTGAAAAGTGGCGAGGCAAGATTCGTTGAATCTGCCGAATCCTATGACAAGATAAGCAGCGTATGATTGGTTGACTTGGAGCTATTCCAGAGATATTTTGGAAGTCCTAGATAAATGGAACTACTATATGTATATATCATTAAGTGATCAAGGGCCAGTGGTGCCCGAAACGCGTCTTGAGGAAGAAATAAAATACACTGAATGCCGATATTCGAGTGGTTCGTGGTTCTTTGGTGATTTGGGGCGCGCTAATATTCGAGTACGCCGCTGCACCGGAATCGTGGTACAAGGTTTCAGACTATTGTCCTTGATCACAGGCAGAGCGGTTGCAAACAATACAAAAGACTACTGCTGAGTATCACCTGTGTTTTATTGACCTCCAGTAGGCCACTGTGATCAAGGACAATAGTCTGAAACTCGTAAGGCACATTTTATCAAGAACCAGGAGTTTGTTCGTTACGCTGCTGCCGTATGTTTGCTGTTGGCGAGTGTGTCCTAGAGTCTTGGACACTGAGGAACTGAAATATATATATATATATATATATATATATATATATATATATATATATATTCCAACTCCAGTTTCCTTAGTACGAAACGGACACGACACAGGGGCAAGATTTCCTATAAGTTCGTTGTTTATTTAATTACGCTGTAACGCGTTTCGGCACTTCCTGCCTTGCTCACACAACAAAACGTCATTGTCAATCCACCATTAAAAATACAAAAAATACAGGGCTTACGATCAACATGGAAAACAGACTCAACATAATGGACCCATTGTCGGTAATTGTCGGTAATACTGTGATTAAACAGATTTTCTCAATTGCGACCGAAATCATAGCATACTTAAAATATCGTCCTGGTTCTGCTTTCATTTTTTACAAAACGTGATGACAATTAAAATTCATTATCAATCACCAATTGCTGATGCAAAAAAGGGGAAATATATATATAATATATATACCCATATACATATATGTACATACATATTTATACATATATCCAATATATATATATATATATATATATATATATATATATATATATATATATTTATATATATAACCTACTGGCAGCCGCCAGTAGGTAGTTATAGTTAGGACCTATTTTCCATAGGAAATTCACAACATTCTATTTCCAATAACTTTGGCGCCGGTTGATGAATCTTCGCGAAATTTTCAAAACTCGTGGGGCGCTCCGGTCCGCTCCTATCCTGAAAGTCTGACACACCTCCCTCTTTCCATCAGCCGCCTCACATTATAGCCACATGAGTAATTTTTATTCTCCCGCTACCACCTTCCCACCACTTGGGAAGTTTATGGGCATCAGCACAGACTGTGCCTTAGACATAGGTCAGAGTTTACACGTAAGTTCAGGGAGACATAGCTATATTTTTGGACTGGGAATGTTTATTTTCACCCCAGTTGGCAATAGTAGTGAGGGATGTAATTTCTTTTATTTTAGTGTTATTTCTATTTATCACAGTATGGGAGATTAAAACTTTTACTGAAATTATAGACTAAACGGAGGTGCATTATAATTCAATTTGTCATTTCCATGTCTATGGCACTTGACTTTAAGTGCAAATTCAAAGCAAGATCTAATTATGTGTGCAGGTCGGGAATTAGTGACAGAACACACTTTTCACTCTCACACTATGAGATACTTCAGAGTGCTATATTTAAACTCAAATTAGAATGTGTGTGTTACATTTATTTGTATTTTCGTTATTTGTAAAAACATGTGTATATTATTTTTTTTGCTTCATTCTGCATTGTCATGGTACACAGCCGTAGATTAGCTTTTATGTCTATGGTTGGTTCCGGTTGCTACGGCAACCATGGGAAAATGCTCAACATGTATATAGGTTGTAAAATGGCAGAGCTCTTTATGCAGTGAACAAGGCGGTCCTGCCGCCGAAACGCGTCTGACCTTTGTTTGGAATAAATCGCCATCTGTGCCAAACTTTTCATGGAGTCGGTGCCTGTTTGTTTTGACGCTGTCAGGATGGAATGATATATATATATATATATATATATATATATATATATATATATATATATATATATATAACCTACTGGCGGCCGCCAGTAGGTAGTTATAGTTAGGACCTATTTTCCCTAGGAAATTCACAACATTCTATTTCCAATAACTTTGGCGCCGGTTGATGAATCTTCGCGAAATTTTCAAAACTCGTGGGGCGCTCCGGTCCGCTCCTATCCTGAAAGTCTCGGGGTGATTCGTCAAGTGGGGGCCGAGAAAAAGGGAGGTCCCAAAACGTGTTTTCCCCATGCAAGTTTCCGTAGGAACCTTTAGTCGCAGCTACAGCCCGAACTGCTGAACGGAATTACACCAAATTTGGCAAAAAGGTAGCCCTTGGTTCAGAGTCGTGCCTTTTGGTTAAATGGTGTAAATCCTTTCAGTAGTTCCTGAGAAATTTGAAAAAGAAAACACATATATATCTGGGCGGAGCCTAACCACACATGTCATCGTGAGATCTGATTGGCTGTCAGCACTTCATCCTGGAATTGCTGGCAGCCATCTTGGGACCAATATAAATGATAGTACCCCATTGAAATGCATTGTAGTGAATCGAAGATTTTGAGGGTTACCAAAAGGAGAACTATAAAGGGTGATAACAGACTTTAGTTACATTAGAATTCATTTGTTGATGGCACCATACTAATTTCAGGAATTGTGGTGTGTTCTAAGGTGATTTTACCCTGTGAAAAACCTTCTGCTGGGATATCATGAATCATGTTTGAGAGAAAACTATTTTCACATGCTTGTCCCATACAGTTTTGGAAGGTGCTCCAGAAGCTAAAATGAGAGCATATTTTCTGTAAATTCACATTATCTTTCTCAGTCATGTGAGAATGAAGTCTGACATTCTCAGTAAAACATGTACATCCAACAAGGGCAGAGACTGTCAGTTGATGCCTTTGTGTTCTACTGCAGCTTCCCAGAGTGTTCTAAAGAACAACTAGAGTGCTAACAGCCTTACTTATGACAAAAGTATGGCACACCTGAAGCCATCTTGATTGAAATAAACTGGTAACACTTAAAACATTTAATTTAAAAAGGAACAAAATGATGGGGTTCATTTTGTCATAGAAATTATGGTTAGTGCTGTAGAAAGAAAAATTAGGACATGTTTCAAGTGTGATCTCAAATATCTTCCTGTTACATTTCAACAGGAGCAGCCTGTCAGTTGATGCCTTTGTGTTCTACTGCAGCTTCCCAGAGTGTTCTAAAGAACAACTAGAGCGCTAACAGTCTTACTTATGACAAAATTATGGCACACCTCAAGCCATCTTGATTGGAATAAACTGGTAACTCTTAAAACATTTAATTTAAAAAGGAACAAAATGAGGGGGTTCATTTTGTCATAGAAATTATGGTTAGTGCTGTAGAAAGAAAAATTAGGACATGTTTTAAGTGAGATCTCAAATATCTTCCTGTTATATTTCAACAGGAGCAGCCTGTCAGTTGATGCCTTTGTGTTCTACTGCAGCTTCACAGAGTGTTCTAAAGAACAACTATAGCGCTAACAGTCTTACTTATGACAAAAGTATGGCACACCTGAAGCCATCTTGATTGGAATAAACTGGTAACACTTAAAACATTTCATTTAAAAAGGAACAAAATGAGGGGGTTCATTTTGCCATAGAAATTATGGTTAGTGCTGCAGAAAGAAAATGTAGGGCATGTTTTAAGTGAGATCTCAAATCCTCTTCTATTTCATTAGAAAATTCTGACATGCAGACTGAAACAATCACTTTCAATACCAGCAGTAGACTTCCAGTTAACTCCCTGGTGAGCAGTAGCTTTACTACAGTGATCTAATGAACAACTAGAGTGCTAACATTCTGAATTTATGGCAAATGTGTGACACATCTGAATGCCTTCTTGATGGAATCAATGTAAAAAACTGAAAGCATTTCCTACTGAGGAGACTGCAGTAAATGACGAAATTAGGAAACTTCATAACAAATAAGTCTCCCAAGATGGCCACCAGAGAAAAAAGAGCCCAAATGTAGCACAAATATCACCCAGATGTAGCCCACATATAGCCCAATGACAGAAGTATGCAAAACACTTAGTTTTTCTGCAGTTTTATATAGTGCAAACTGGTCAGGTATTGGAGCGTTACATCTTACTTGGACCCCATATTGCGTATTTTGCACGAAGTACATGAGATTGATCTTGCGAAACATTGAACTTTACGATTCTGTTAACCTGAAGTTGCTCTGAACCGGGCTTTGTAACACCTGCTTTTACCTACTGGTTTTAATTAATTCTCACTGTATTGTATTAGGAAAGAGGATTTACTGTTTTTATGTACACTTTTATGATCTATGTTTCTAAATCAGATCAAATAAAGTTTAATGAATTCTATGGCAGGACGGAGGCGAGGATTATGCATATCTTTCCTCACTTTATTTGCATAGCAGTTCAAAGAAAACGTAACACAACAATCATTAAACAAAAGACTACACAACCCATGAACCATTAGGGGGTAGTCTCCAAGGCAACTATAGTCCAATCATATCACAGTCCATCGTATATAATATCGTGACGTCCCTTCCGCTTCCTCTTTCTTCACTGCTCGTCAGTTAAGTGCATTCCTTACATTCTTGGCTTAATCTGACGTTGTTGCTGTTTGTATAGCGGTTTCTTGTGCACGTTATTAGCATTATTGCCTTGGTATTGTTTCATATTCCCTGCGCAGCAGGCTCTTGCCCGAGCGCGTTCTCCCCTCGCAGTTTCTCCCGCTGTGTGCTCTGCGCGCGGTGAGATCGTGTCAGGCGCGTCTGGTCCGAGCGAGGCAGCTCCGTCGAGCGCTCCCGCTGGTCTTTACGCGCGTTTGGGAATCCGGTCACTCCTTTAGTGTCCGCTTGATTCCCGACCAACCTCGCCTAATTTTGATCACCGCTACGCGGTGATTTCCCCACACGGCCACGTTAGTGACCAGCGCCACCTGGTGGTGGTAATTGGTATTGCGCCTCAGTCTATTCTTATAACAGCTTCGGGGAAAGCCCAGCTGTTGGAGCACCGGCGAGGGGGCTGTCTTAAGGATTTTAAGGGCATTTGTTCTGTGCTCACACCCTCTGCTATCATGTCTTCTCCAGAAGACCATTTTTACTCCCCCGACCAGGAAGTGGAGGAGGAATAGCCCCCCAACTTCTCCCTCCAGCAGTGGACCAAGCCCTCTCTCTGGCTATTTCTAGGGCGCTGGCTCCTCTTAGGGATCAGGTTGATAAGCTGGCGAAAAGCATCCCTGGGGTGTTCAGTGACCCAGATCTGGTGGTGGCCGGTCCAAGTAGTTCCCAGATGGGGAATAAAAGGGCCGTTAAGCATAACGCGGGGCACTTGGAAGGATTTGATAAACTTACGGAGACCTTCCTCAAGAGTGCGCGAACGCTAAAACATGCACCCTGCCGGGAGGAGGAGGGGCCCGGAGAAAATTGCGACACTGTCACCACTATTGTAGACCCTGACAGCGAGTTTCCCTTAGAGGGAGAGGGTGTATCGGAGGACGATTTCTCCTCCGATGAGGATAAGGACTCGGGGCGTCCCTGGCGTCCAGAGTCCCACTCCTCTCAGTCCCCGGTTGGGGACGGGGTCCACTCGGACATGTTCGAGCCTACCCAAATTTACCATCCTAGGTCGGCAGAGTGGACACCTGACGCCAAAGTGGCAGAGTATGTGGTGGGGAAAATCCATCAACCCCTTGAAAGGGAGGTCAGGAATAGGATGAGGGGAGAATGCCCCAGGTCCTCACTGAAGGGGAAGGTGGCACACACGCCTGAAATTGATGAGAAACTATGTACCTTTTTCTCCAACTATATGAGGGATCCCAAGAAAGGAATTGATAGGTCTTGGACGTGGTAGGGCCCTTGACCCAAATTATTCAATTGACGGAGCATTCCAAAGAGTCAGGATCCCCTTTGTCCACGGATATTGTGGCTGGTTGGGCGCACTACCGTAAACCCTAAAACACTACCCCTCCACTACCCAAACACCACTGCACTACCCTAAACCCTAAAACACTACCCCCAGCACGACACCCTACACTACCCAAACATAACTGCACTACACTAAACCCTAAAACACTACCACCAGCACGACTCCCTACACTACCCAAACACCACTGCACTACCCTAAACCCTAAAACACTACCACCAGCACGACTCCCTACACTACCCAAACACCACTGCACTAAACCCTAAATATACCCCCAGCATGACCTCCCACACTACACAAACACCACTGCACGACCCTAAACCCTAAAACACTACCCCCAGCACGACGCCCTACACTACCCAAACACCACTGCACTACCCTAAACCCTAAAACACTAACCCCAGCATGACCCCCTATACTACCCAAACACCACTGCACTACCCTATACCCTAAAACACGACCCCCTACACTACACAAACACGACTGCACTACCCTAAACCCTAAAACACTACCCACAGCATGACCCCCTTCACTACACAAACACCACTGCACTGCCCTAAACCCTAAAACACTACCCCAGCACTACCCCTACACTACCCAAACACCACTGCACTAACATAAACCCTAAAACACTACCCCCAGCACAGCCCCCTACACGACACAAACACCACTGCACTACCCTAAATCCTAAAACACTACCCCAGCACGACTCCCTACACTACCCAAACACCACTGCACTACCCTAAACCCTAAATCTACCCCCAGCACAACCCCCTACACTACCCAAACACCACTGCACTACCCTAAACCATAAAACAGTACCCCCAGCATGACCCCCTACACTACACAAACACCACTGCGCTACCCTAAACCCTAAAACACTACCACCAGCATGACCCCCTACACTACTCAAACACCACTGCACTACCTTAAACCCTAAAACACTACCCCAGCACAACCCCCTACACTACCCATACACCACTGCACTACCCTAAACCCTAAAACACTACCCCCAGCACGACCCCCTACACTACTGCACTTCCCTAAACCCTAAAACACTAACCCCAGCACGACCCCCTACACTACCCAAACATAACTGCACTACACTAAACCCTAAAACACTACCACCAGCACGACTCCCTACACTACCCAAACACCACTGCACTACCCTAAACCCTAAAACACTACCACCAGTACGACTCCCTACACCACCCAAACACCACTGCACTACCCTAAACCCTAGAAAAGAAACCCCCACCCCATGCCCAATCCCCCTTACCTCTCACTCCTCATGGTTCCTCTCTCCTCGTGGTTCCTGCTTCACGTCATCTCTGAGGGGCGGTGCACGTCGTTGTGAGGAAACGGAACAGCCTCTGTTTCCTTACAACGACATGGATCGTCTAAATGTTTTTAGAACGCATGGTCATTTACCATACATACCTTTACAACAAAATTTGTTGTAAAGGCATGCGTGGTAAATGACCATGCGTTCTAAAAATGCGTAGTAATGACTTCGTGATGTACAACGCATGCGTGGTAATGCATGCGTTGTAATGGTATCGCAAAGTAAAAAGTCGTTGTAACGGCTGTTTACCGATCGAAGCTGGCCCCTGTTCTTCAGTGAGACGTTTATTTAATTAATTAGGAGGAAGGAATGGGGTTTTTTTACCGAAAAGTGCATTCCCGGCTGTCGTATTGTGAAAGTGTCCGCGTGGCCTGGTTTCACTTCCGGTGAGAGAGTGGAAGAGTCTGTTTGGATCGAAAGGAGTTCTGTTGTTGGACGGGGCCGGCGCGACATGTCATCAGAAAACATAGCTAATGGAAAGCGTCCTCCCTGAAGTGTGGAGCAGTGCCATGAGAGGTCAACGAGTGTGCGTCCCACCGCAGTATGACCGTACCGCGTGACCCATGTGCCGCCTCCAGGGTACGGGAGGCAGAAGCGGCATCGCAGGTCCTCTTGAAGACCGTTGTAGCACTAATTCTACATTTTGGTTCTAGGGCATTTTAACTTTGTTGTTCCTGTCAGATACAAAGAGAAGATCCTGTGTTATTCAGTGCCCTCGTTACCTTTTTTGTGGGTTGTGGTGCTTGTCACTTCGCTGCCCCGCTGGTGCACATGACTGGGCACCCCACCTCGTGTGCCATCTGCAGGGCCTCTGCCCTCGGATCACTGGTTTCGGTTTCTGGAGTGGCAACATAAACAGTTGCTCCCAAAGGACTAGCCTGAACACTTAGGTGAATATCCCTGCACCAGCATTCCACGGAAATTCTTTCCTAGCTCTCCCACGTCAACGAGCACGGCTCCGTTCGCGACACCGTATGACGTCATCGGAGCCATAAGAGGACCTCGTTGGCGTGCTGACGTCAGTTCCACCCATTTTTCCGTGCCACGAGGCAAACAGGGGACCGAGACATTTTCACATGTATACATAGTATAATAAATATATATATATTCACTGAAAAACCATAGGTTTCAGGCACGTTATAGTTAGAAATTAGCATTTAAAAAACCTTAGAAATTCACTGAAAAAACCATAGGTTTCAGGGGCGTTATAGTTAGTTGGACATTTCACTTGTACAAAACCATAGAAATTCCCCCGTTATAGTTAGTTCAGCTAACTATAACTCGCGCACCCGCAATGCACTGCTGATGACGTCACATTTTACATCACTCATGACATGGTCAGTGACATCACTCATGACATCACTGATGACATCTCAAATGACATCACTGATGACATCACTGATGACATCATCCAGTGAATGTGTGTTTTTCTGAAAATTAAATATGTTTTATATATGTATATCTCAAGGTCGATGGAAGAATAAATGGGTATATAAGTGTCTAAATGGATGATTTTTTTGTAAAATTGATTGTATAACTGACTAAGTGTATCTTAGTGAATACATGGGTTAGTGAGTAATGTTTAAATATGAAAATATCTGTATCAGTCTCTCACTTTGTGTATAAGTGGCTGCATGGGTTGGTGAGTAGCTACATGGGTGTCTATATGGGTTATTAGTTGGTTTTTTGAGTATCAGTATGAGTGTCTGTATGGTTCGGTGGGGGGTATTACTTAGTGCATAGATGCATGAATGAGTGACTCACTGTTTGTATGTGTTGAAGACAGCATGTGTGCAGGACTGTATAGGTGGATGAGTATGTGTATGGGTGTGTTAGTGAGTGAATGACTGTCTCAATAGTGTCTTTATGAGTAACTACATATGTTTTAAACTAGTATATGTGAGTATTGGTGTATATAAGTGAGTATATGTGAGAGTGAGAGATTGGAAGAGTTCCTGTACAAATAAGTAGGTGTTTCTATAAGTGATTGTTTAAGATAGTAAGTATGTGTAAGTTTCTGTAGAAGTAAGTGTGGTAGTGTGTGTATAACTATATATGCAAGTAAATGGATGTTTGATACTTTGTTTGCATGTGTGACTATGTGTGTGAGTAACTCTATGGATGAGTGGCGGTGTGTAACAGGATGTATAGGTGTATGAGTACATATGATGAGTGAGTACATGTATGAGTGACTGTATAGGGACTGTTGGTGAATGAGTGGATGTGTGTGTAGATCTTGGAATTACTGAATAGGTGTGTTGTAACTGGTATTGGTATGTCCATTGTTTTGAAAATGTTAGTTTGTATTTTTGAGTGTGTGTATCAAAGGTTATATTAGGGTGAGAGGAGGTCTGCCACTCTATCACAAGGATGATGTCATCAGTGATGTCATCAGTGATGTAATTTGAGATGTCATCAGTGATGTCATGAGTGATGTCACTGACCATGTCATGAGTGATGTAATATGTGACGTCATCAGCAGTGCATTGTGGGCGCGCGAGTTATAGGGGGTCATGCTGGGGGTAGTGTTTTAGGGTTTAGGGTAGTGCAGTGGTGTATGGGTAGTGTAGGGGGTCATGCTGGGGTAGTGTTGCGGGCGCGCGAGTTATAGTTAGCTGAACTAACTATAACGGGGGAATTTCTATGGCTTTGTACAAGTGAAATGTCCAACTAACTATAACGCCCCTGAAACCTATGGTTTTTTCAGTGAATATATATTTACATATATATATATATATATATATATATATATGTGTATATATATATGCTAACTTTTGAAACTTTCTTTGAAAGAAACAGGAATGATGCATAGTGAGAGAACAGATAACCTCAGTGCCTAAGAACAGAAGCACGACCAAAAACAACAAGGTATTACAAAACCATACTGAAAGGGCCGTGGGGCCTGGCGGAGGGCGGGATTCCAGCTGAGGGGGCCTATTCCAATGTCAGGGCTAAGCGTCAAGAGCCAAACAAAACAAGAAGGACCTGTCAGGCTTCTGGGCAACCAGTGCAGTAGGAATGGTCAGCAGGGAAGCGAAGGCAGGGAAGACGGGTGGGGGGAGGGGAAATCTGTACCTGGGAGCAGCTCGGGGGAGGAAGGGGGAGAAAAAAGGGGGGGGGGTGGATGAGACGGCATTCCCAAACTACAGGCCTCATTTATGAAAAGTGTTGCATCGCTGCGGTAAAACAACGATGCAACACTTTTCACTGTGCCCTCCTTGCGACACCATGAATGCGCAGTATTTACTGTAGGGCGCTCCATGTAGCAAGGATTGACAGATGCGTCGTAAATCCTGACGTATCTGTCGGGGCAAAACTTATGCAATGCTGGAGTTGCATCATAAGCATGACGCAACTCCAGCAATGCATGGGGGAGGCCTATACCTATTGCACTGCGTCACCCTTATGCCTGCTATGAGGCAGGCGTAAGGTTTTGACGCAGTGGCATCCTAGAAGTGGCGCAGTGAAATCTGATAGATTTCACTGCGCCACTTCTATGAGACTTTCTTGCAGGGGAACGCCCACCCTGCATACATTATACCTGGAGCAGGTATAATGTGGCACAGAGGTTTACAAAGTGACGCATCTGCCTAGATGCGTCACTTTGTAAATATGGCGCAACATGGCTCATTATTTACACCGCCGCTGCATCATGAAAAGTGACGCAACAGTGGCACAAAAGTGTCGCAAGGGGCTTATAAATAAACCACTGCATTTCCTCAGGGCATCTGTGTGGGGAGTGACGTGGGTGATAAGGGAGGGGAGTGGGGTCATGGTCAACCCTCATCTGGACAGCTTAAAAAATCAGGTGAGTGGGGGTTCAGGGAGTCCAACTAAGCACCGGTCGTTAGCGGAGTCTACACTCTGAACGTCCCCAAGAATGAGGTGCAGCTGAGGGTGTGAAGAAAGGTAAGAGACCAGGTCGAGTGCGAGGAGAAGTGTAACTGGTGTACGGGCATGGAAAGCCAAACAAAACAAACCCCGGTGGAGAGGAAACCAGACAGGGGAGCGGGTGCCATTCAGGGATTGAGGAGAAAGGTTCCCCATGTGTCTAAGAATCTATTGTAATGGTCAGTGAGTCTGGCAGTACTACACTCATAAGCGGCTACTTGAAATAACTCACGCAACCAGTCCTCTGAGGTCAGACAAGCGGGTGGACTCCAAAGCTGCAGGTTGCAGATCTTGGCAGCAGCCAGGGCAGAGGCCAGCCATTTGGATTGTTGATGCATGATGGCCGGGGATCGGGTAAAGTCATGCAGAAGAGCAGTCTGAGCTTTCAGAGCCCTGGTGAGAGGCACCGTTTGCCTGATGGTCATGGTGATAGAGACCAATAGGCAGTCACAGCAGGGCAGTCCCAGAGGAGGTGAACGATGTCGCCTTCGAGAGAGCCACACCTCCAGCATATGACAGACAGAAGAAAGGGCCTATGAAGTTGGAGCAGTGACCACTGTTAGTGATGCAGTACTTTAAAGTAGCTAAATTTGAGGTGGGCTTCTCTAAGGTAGTGATCATGAACTTTGAGCAAGTCACCTCAGTCAGCTTACGAGCACTGGGTCTGCAGTCGGTCCATCAACCACTCCCCGATAGAGCAGGCCAGTGGACCAGAATGGCGGCACACTAAAATCCAGCATAGCCCGGAGAATGCCCCCTTGTAGGTGCCCCATTTCTGTAGGTAGTCCATCAGTGGAGAGGAGGGCAGTTCCAATAGGGGGAGCTCAGGGTCTGGCGAAGGCAGCTTTGCAGGTGCTGGTAGCCTCAATAATGTTTCACCAGGAGCCCGTACTTCTCCTGGGCTTCAGCAAATAACCTGTATGCCCCATCCTTGACCAGATCGAAAAGATGATGGATCCCTCTGGATTCAAACTCTGACCGATGGGGCTCTGACCCCCTTATTAGGAAAAAGGTGTTACACCACAGAGGATCCTGTGCATAAACGGTGGGGTGGACCTTCAGCAACTGGTGTGCCTTACGCCATGCATGGAGTTTGGTCGCCAGGAGGGGGCGAGCTGCAAGACGCTTGAGGGCACCCCCTATGTGCAACAGATGGCAAGGAGAGAGGATTCCAGTTGCAACCAGCTGGGAGTGTCCAAGGTGGTGTGGACAATGTATCTAAGGGGCGTCAACCAGTAGCGCCGGATGTTCGGCAGGCGCATAAAGTTTATCCAGCTTCAGCCATTGCTTTTGGCTGCCCCACAGAAAGGTTTCTAGGGTTTTCTCCAAGGCGCCCCCAAGGCAAGCTGTGTTGCGCAATATGAGCATATGAAACACATAGTTCAATCGGGGCCTGACATTCATTTTCAGGACTTGCGTAGTACCCCAGGGAGAGAGATCCAGCTGCGACCAGCATGTCATATCTGCCTGAATGCTCGAATGGAGAAGGTCCAGGCTGCGTTCCACCATGTGACGGAGACCTGTTGTGACCTCTATGCCAAGATAACAAATGGAGGAGGGGGACCATTTAAAAGGGAGGCCAGCATTGACCATCGGGAATGTGTGAGCTGTGAGGGGAAGGGCCTCTTTCTTACTCTAGTTTATCTCATACCCTGAGAAAGAGGAGAAGTGTGAAATCAGAATGATGAGGGCCTGCAGGGAAGCAGCAGGTTGAGTAAGTGTGACCAGAATATCATAAGCATACAGAGTCAATTTGTGTTACCCGCTGGGGAGGGGGATGCCATGGATGTCTGGGGAATTGCAGATCACAATACCCAGAGGCTCCAGGGCCAGAATAAAAAGAAGGGGGGGACAAAGAGCTGCCCAGTCTAGTACCCCAACAGACTTCAAAGGGGGTGCAAGCAGGGCTATTGCAGGTGACAACGGCCGTGGGATAGTAATACAGCCTCCTGATCTGAGTCAGAAACACTGGGCCCAACCCCCAACGCCTCAGCACCTGGAAAAGGTAATCCCATTCAGCCCAGTCAAAAACCTTCTTGGCATCTAAGGACTCCAACAGTTCTTTTATCCTCGTCATGACGAACCCTCCAGAGGATGTGTGACAGAAGCCACAGATGGGATGCCGAGGTGCGGTGGAGGGACAATCCTAACTTAGTCCCTGTGGATCAAGGAGGGTATCACGCCTGTTGGCCAACACTTTGTCGAACACTTTCGTGTCAACATTCAACAGAGCAATCGGGCGGTAGCAGAAAGAGCTCAGCGGGTCTTTGCCTGGCTTAGGGATAAAAGTGATAGACACCCTGTTAGTTCCAGAGAGGACGGGGTGAGGCTGGTCACCTCTGAGTACCAATTGCATAGCAAAGAAGCCAGCACATCTTTGTTGGTCTTATAGTTTTCAGATTGGTAACCTTCCAACCCCGGGGCCTTGCAATAGGCCTCCAGGATTACTTCTGGGGTGATGTTGACCTCTAAGGCCAGGCTCTGGTCGGACGTGAGGCAGGGGGGTCACACTGCAGGACAGAAAGTCCTTACTGTCATCAGGGGTACACACAGTGTCGGAGGAATAGAGGGTCTCATAATAAGTCCAAAAGGACTCCAAAATATCCAGCTGGTGGGTAAGGAGCTGGCCGTCCTCCTGCAGGATGGCCTGTATGAAACTCAAGGAGTCCTGTTGCCACAGCTGCTGTGCCAGAAGACTGCCCGCCTTCTCACAGCACTCATAATGGCGCTGCTTAAGATGGAACAGTGCCGTTTCCACACAAGAGGTATAAAGGGTGTTGTGGTCATGTTTGGCCTGTAGCAGGGCTTGCAGCATAGCCTGCGAGGGGGACCGGGAGTATTGGTCAGTAAGGAGACATGGGTAGATTCCGATTGGATCTGCTTGCGCAACGTCTAGTGATTCCTCTGGGAGGTGTCCAGCATTAAATCTCCCCTAACCATTGCCTTACCCACTGCCCACAGGGTACTTGGCGATTCTTTGGACCCCTTGTTGGTGTCGAGAAAAGAATGGAGGCAAAAGAGAAGACTCTCCTTGTCCGCAGGGGCTTTATAAAAGGAGAGGTTGAGGCACCCATTCAGGGGGGGGGGGGGCAGATGGCTCCTAAGTCGAGTTTGCAGTGGGATAGAGCAGCCTACACGGATCTGTCAGGGAAAAATCTGACACCAGATCACTGAGAGGCCTCTGTCCGTGGTATGGAAGTGGAGGGACTGGTCAGATTTGTCCAGGAATAGGTTTGTAACCATGTTTCGGTCCCCCTCAAGAGAAGAGTTGTTCTGGAGTGTTGCTGAAGAATATTAGTCAGAGCAGCATAAGTGGATTTCTTGGAATGGATTGGGACGTAAATAGAGCCAATAAGGAAGACATGATCATAGAGGGAGACCTTAAAAAGGACAAGTGGCTGTGCGGATCTCATCAAGCCTGGAGGGTCTTGGCCGGCAGGTGATTAGCCAACAATATGGCGACTCTGCACTTGCGGTATATTTTTGTAATTTTGTATTAGAGGGGGTCTCTTCCTCCCTTGGCTGGACCATGCATGCATGGTACTCTCACCCCACCCAATCCCGGAGGAGTTTCTGACTCTACTCATCCTATATGTGTGTCTCTTGCAGAAGAGCAATGTTGGGTTTCAGGAAGCAGGTATAACTAGAGATCTTCCTGCGCTTCGTGTAATGGATGAGACCATTCACGTTCAGTGAAATCACTGTCTGGTGATGGAATACGGTCATGAATCCCCACAGGAAACATCTAAAAAGCAGGCTTGGGGAGAGAGGCCTGTGACCTGGGGTAAGGCAGAGGGAAAACAGAGAGGGTAGGTATAGGAAAGAGGCTCCCCGGCAGACGCTTAATGACCTGCCGTCAGGGAGAGGCAAACCAACTTTGAATGGGCCAGAGGGGATGGCCAGGGTGCTGTGGTCTCCCAACGATTAGGTTTTTGGTGTGGGAGGGGTGTAGCCGCCATATCTCAGGGCCTAAGGTGGGGGACAATGAAAGAAGAAGGGGTCAGCAAGCAGTAGACGTCCGACCAGTGACCGTGGGGGCCAGTGGGGTGCAGGTGGTAGTGTTGGTGGTGTGTAGTGATGCATAGTAAACTGACCTGACCCGCGGGGATTCAGAAGTGTGATGTCTCGTCAGCAGGAGATGCGGGTTTCAAGGGCGACCAGGACTTGTCCCTGGATTATATGTTGTTGCATGGAAGGTGCAGTTTCAGGCCCCCTGACCATTAACTGGGGACCTCCTCCATGTGCTGGCGCTCTTCAGTGGAGGACCCCGAGGGGCCCACTTGCTGGAGTAGAGGTGGGGCGTCGGATGAGTCCGCGGAGGACCCTTGACCATGTCAGTGGCGCAACTGCTTCCAGATAACCTTTCAATTGACCAGGATAAGGAATTCCATCGTATGTCATGAGTGATCAGCAT
This sequence comes from Calotriton arnoldi, assembly GCA_963921515.1. NCBI lineage: Eukaryota > Metazoa > Chordata > Amphibia > Caudata > Salamandridae > Calotriton > Calotriton arnoldi. The sequence continues at coordinate 1,215,971 of CAWUFW010003426.1, read as the reverse complement.
GACCACATGGTCCAGGATGCCATAATGAATGCCAAGTTGCCGAATACATGGTTGTCGTTGAAGAAAGCGTCTGTGGGTGGCCTGTGTTTCCTTGGAGAAGTCTTGGCACAGGAAGGTCTTGTGCCTGTCATGAAGAAAAGAGCCATGGTTTTTTTTGCCACTTGGATCACTTGGCGGGCCTGCTGGTGTCACAAAAAGCAGGCGATGATCTGCCTTGTGCTGCCCATTAGCGTGGGGCATTGATGGATCCTGTAGACCCTGTGGAGCTCCAAAGGAGGGCTAAAGGACAGGCCAGTCAGGGCAGGTATGAAGCGGGCCAAGAAGCCCATGATGTCATCCCCTTCCAGTTTTTCCTGTACCCTGGAAATCCGAATGTTGTCCCTGCAGGATCAGTCTTCCAGCTCCACAATTTTCTGCTGGGGGTGCCAGTGGCTCTGTCCTCAATCAATGGAAGCCGCAAGCTTTTCATCAATCTGGTCTAAACTGGATTCAGCCATAGTCAACCTGGTTTTGAAAGATGCAATGTCCTGATGAATGCTCAGCGTGTCCACTGAGGACTTCGAGATGTTATCTGCCACTACTGAGAGTGTGGTCTTAAGCGTTTTGGGTTCTCTCAGTATGACATCCAGGGCAGATTCGGATGAGGGTTCCTCGTCTTTCCCTGAGTTAGACTGCTTCTCCATCACCGCCTCTGTGAACAGGAGCCGTCTGGTAGACTTCGACATGTTGAAGGGGTGGCCAGGGTGAGCCGGGGTAGCCAAGGAGCAGTGCTTCGCAAGGAGGGAGACAGGGGTGTAGGGGGGGCCCAGCAAGCGATCAGAACCAGGGCCAGGAGGTGTGCAAACATGGTGGGACGGTATGTCCAAGGTGTGTCAGCCAGGCAGAGTCCTTCAGGAGAGTCTCAAAGGGGTGGGGGGAGGCAGGCGCACCACCGGGTCAGGAGAGGTGATGTGGCACTCAAAGCATGCAGGCCTCCGCAACCCCCTGTACACTGTTACATCACTCGCACCTCTGGTGTCCCTCAGATGTCGCAGGAGTGGGCATCCAAGCGTACACAAAGGAATTCCACACTCCAATGACGTGGGGCACCCGCAGCCCTGATGAGCAAGGCCAACCGAGCAAGGAAGCAAAGAAGAAAAAATGGGGGGGGCAGGCTGTGAGCCCCAAGCATGTGAATGATAGTCTATGACCCCTCAGCTCCAGCAGTTGAGCAACTGTAGAAGAGAGAGAGAGAGGTAGGCTGCAGACGCCTGGCTCCTTCCCCACAAATGAACGGGAAGGCCACTTGAAGCCTCATGGCTCCTAAGAGGTAATCAGAGTAGGGTAGTGCTGATGCTGGTGGATGCACCGGGTGCCGCAGCCTGAATAGGCAGTATTCGCGTGGTGAACCGTGGCCTGGCTCTTCTCCGGTCTCCTTTGCTCCCTGGCACCCGTCTGCAAACAGGGCGCAAAGAGATTGTGGGGTCGAGATGGTGCGCTCCCTGCACATCCCCTGTAGAATCCGGACAGCAAACAGCATCAACAGCTGTCCCGGGGGTGCAGTCGTGGCAGCATCTGGTCCTCCAGTCAGTGGCGTCAGCGGCTCGGCCGTATGAGTGAGCTGGCTGGCTCCGTCCCAGACCGCGAAGGTCCCAGGATGGCAGCGCTATGGCCCCATCGGCTAGCGTTTCGGGTCCCAGAGGTGGGGCGGCACCCTGCTAGTAGGGCACCCCGTATTCTGTGGTGGCCCCCCGGATGATGGCAGGAGGAAGCCCACCTACCAAGGGGGATAGAGCAGCGCATACTTAGGACCTTAAAAGACATCAACAGAGGAGAGACGGCCAACTTGGTTCACAAAGCCTAATCAGACCAGGATTTTACCAGTTTGATAATATGTGAAGAAGAAGACCAAGTGGCTGTCTTGCAGATCTTCTCAGCACACGAGCACTCAAATGGTAATCGTTTGTAGGCACAGATAGAAAACTAAACACTGGCACATTGAAATCTGAGATCACTCAAAGCCCTGAACATGAGGGAATACCTGAGACAAACTTTAACCACCAACATATTGTACACACATTGGAACTTGTGCCGATTGTAATGAGTAACTTTTGACACGAGAATGTTGGCCCGGTCACACTTTCTAGCGAAATGCCTCGGATCTCATAAATGCGGAATAATAGTCATTTGGGGATAAAAATGAGAGTCAGGACTCATTGTAAGGGCTTCACCGAGAGCCGTGGGTCTATTTTTACAGAGCAAAGTGCACTTGTCAGAATTGTTCTCAGCCGCGCTGGACGGGGCAAGGACCTCCCTGAGCAGCTATTAATGCCCGCAGCCAAGCCACGTCACCACCCAGCGATGAAATTACCTTTTTAATAAGTTCTCTGAAGCCAGCTAAGCTTCATGTATAATCGTTTCCCCTCATACATAGGGAAAAAATGCTTAATTGGGACCCAGTCCCCTTGGCTGTTTTTACAGCTCTCTCGCTTTGAGAGGCTGCTGCCAGCAGGCCTGTGGACGCAGAGCAGCCGGGACAGGCGGGGGCTGGAAATTGAATAATCCCGGACAAATATTCAACCTATCCATGCGGTTTTTTAATAATGCAATGTGTGGATGTTTTATAGCTTTCTGACTAACAGATTGCATTTTTTTAAACGGTGAGGGGAGAGGAACGGAGAAGCGGATAGGGGAGGTAAGTTGGAGAGAGGAAGCAGAACGAGCAATGTAAAGGAGAGAGAGAACTGGAAAGAGCAGAGTAAAAAGGGAGAGAAAGAACAGTGGAGAGGGAAAGTAGAGGGTTGATAAACAGAGAGAAAATGAAAGTAGAATAAATGAAAAAAGGTCTTAATGAGAGTGGCAGCTGCACAAGAGCAAGAAAGATATACAGAAGTGAATGAGAGAAAATAAAGATCAGAAGAAATAGGATGGACAGAAAGATTCAGACAAAAGTGAAGGAGTAAACGAGAAGGAGAAAAAGATGTAAAGAAGGAGAGAGAAGGAGAGAATGCATGTGTGAATTTCCGAAAGAGAGATGCTCACAGCTCAGCTCACTAAATGCACCGTATGCAGGGGCGGCTCCTCCACTAAGGCGGAGGAACTTCGCCTGACTGCTCTCAGAGCAGGAAAAATAAAATGATAATAACCTCGGTATTATTATCTTATTTTTCGCTACGGGGCTAGGTTAGGGCGGGGCAGGACGGGGTCACAGGGGGAGGAGTGGTGGGCACACTCTAAGTGCGCATGACTGTTTGCCAGCCGACATGGGCCGGCCAATCAGTCATGCGCCCTTTGCATGTTCCCCACTAGGCTGTAATGCACAGCCTGTAGGGGAACATGCACAGGCTCCCTGTCCCCATCTGAGCGCTGAACCACGTGCTCAGACCAATCACAACACTGCATTGTGCAGTTGTGCAGTTGGGATTGGCTGTGTGTTTCCGGGACCGAAGCTGAGGCTAAGGCGGCCGTGGAAAGGGACCGAAGCTGAGGAGAGAAGGCAGCCATGAAAAGGTGTTTTTTTTGTCCGCCCCGCCCCCATCCCCCAACCCTGCCAGCCCTGTTCTCTGTCAGCCACCACTGTCATGTGGGCAGGCCTGGTTGCAGGATTAGGGGGCCCCAGGCAGAATAGAAACCTGCGAGGCCCCTCTCAGATGTAAAAGCAAAAGAAGTGACATCACAGGAAGCGCCATCAATTGAACATTAATTTTCTGACATTGTTGGAGCAGCTTTGCAAGAAACTACTTATCTAGAGTGATGACACTAAAATGGCTAAAAATATAAAACATAATCCTAATAAAATAAATACATATATTTTAAAGCTGTATTAAGTGGAAATACATTGTTTAAATCAAACTGGGAGAAAAAGCTGGACCTAGGTCTCTCCAAAACTGATATGATTACTCCATTGTGCACTAATTGTTTCCAGATCAGTACATGATTAAAATTCCAAGTCAGATCGTCGCAGAGATATGCAGCGGGAATTCAAGTGACTCCGCAGCCCTCCCTTTACACCAGTGAAGTTCAAGATAAGACATTTTGGGCCAGATGCATCAAGCATTTTTCTTGTCGCAAATGGCCTGATATAAATGAAATAAATGTTGGTATGTATCATTTCCCAATTGCGATTCGGTATCGTTACTGAACCGCAGTTTGGAATTGCGAATACATACCAATTCGGTATTAGGAAGGGGTGTGTTTAGGGTGTCCTTTCTAATACCGAATCGCAGTGGTATGTAAGAATGTTTAGTGACTGAAATGAAGTCCCTAAACTTTCGCATTTTACCACCTACTTCAAGTAGGTGGTAATCGCTATTCCCAATATTGATACATTTGGCCTCACGAGCCAGATGTATCAATATTGGGAATAGCAAATACTTAATTGTGATTCACAGACTATTGCAATTAGGTAATCGCTATTCCCAATATTGATAGATATGGCCCGTTGTTTTCAGCAGGTATAGGGGATCAACACAAACGGATATATGCTAGATCAGATGAGTGATCTGTAAAAGCATAAAGCAAACAACAGAAAGCCCAGATTGCAAAAGATAAGAGGAGAAGATGGCACAAATGTCATAAATAGGTGGGATGGCTAATATATTGGCTGGCAGAAGTACCAAAGGCTGGACCACATCTGCACATTGAGTACCTGAAAGCAGCAATTACACTCAAACTCCATTTTTAAGAGCTGTAAAGAGCTGAACTAATTTAAAGATATGCATAAGCAATGACTAAAAAAAAGGGAAACAGTTTGTGGATAGGGGAAAAAGTCTGCCAAAGCTATACTGGGAGCCAGCCACTAAAGAGATACATTAAAGCAACAAAACAAAAAAGGTTTACTATAGTACACTCTGTACAGTTTACAGTTATATGGTAAGGAAACATTGCTGCATGGAATAGGTAGATTGGGGGAGTTGGTGTTTGACTTGCAGAATAAAGCTAAAGTAATACCAGAGACTTACAGTTTAGAAAAAAAATAAGTCACATGTCACTAATATCTGAGAAGACACTTGCCAAATTTCAATAGGGCTAAAACCATGCTACTTATCTCATATTTAGCCTAGGAAGTAATAACCAAATGGTGCCTGCCCTCGGGTAAAATCCATTGGATCTTGATTAAACTGATAATTGAATGCCACACCATTTCTATCATCCACAAGTCACTTCCCAGGTATCTAACCAGACACTCTTGGTCTTCCAATCTCCCATGCAAGATCTGCCTCCCTGAACCTACTAGCTAGCTCCTCGCATAGGCTCAGTGTTTGGCAGATCACTCCGTGTGCATTGATGTACTCGATGGACTGCCCCCCACGCTCCTCGGGTGCACTCCTCCCCCACAGCCTCTTTTTCTCCTCACCTCCCACAAGAGGACAATTCTAACTATGGTCCTGAAAAGCTGCCATTTCCCCAGGCTTCGCTATCACTCCCTGAAGTTTGGGATTATTGTTGTGAGGGGTCTGGCAAGCATAGTACTGTGTCTGCACATGACAATGAGCCGGTTGGCTTTGCAAGCACAGTCAGGGTGACTCTATGCACACCAATCTTAAGGCTGGAGCAGCCTTTTGGTGTGTGCTCTAGTAGCCAAGCCAGCCCAAGCAAGGATCACATTTTATGTACAGTAATAAAAAAATATAATCTCACCTAGTGACCCAGCTAGAGGCCCATTGGTCAATTTTGGAATCTCCGCTCTTTCCTACCTGACCCTAGCCCCTTACATGGACCTCACAGCATCTAAGTCTTGCAGGGTGGGCTACTGTTTGTTATCACTTTGCAGGACACTTCTTGTAAGATGTTTTGGGATATTGGGGACTATTAGTCAAATAACACATTTTTTGGTGGTTCATTGCACAACCACCTGCTCTTAATAAGCCCTTTTAAAAAGAAATAGCTAGGCTAGCTAGATAAGGTGCTAACCTGGTATGATAAATGTGACATAATATATTTGAATTCCAAAACCTTTATCACCTCTTTGAGTAAGCATTGACTGCTCGCTATTGCCACATTTTGAAAGACTGGTTTAAAAAAAGAATAACTCTTAAACAAATGAAGTAGTCAGTTCTGAAAAAGCAATCATAACCAATGGTATCCTCCACAGATGCTGCCGCTTAATCACCTAGAGCCCCTGACCTAAAGAAAAGGTCTCACAATATACTTATGCTTTTTTCCTTTTGCCTGTAAATAATGGGGGACATTCCAGAAAAATCTAGGAAAGTGATAGGGTACACGAACCCTGACATGCCTCTTAGTCAGGGCCACTGGAATTATGTGATTTTGAGGTCACTGTGCTTCCCGTATAATTATGGATTGGCTGCATCTGCCACATAATCCATCTGCTGCATAATCTGCTGCTTTTAACAAAAACATACATTTATTTTGAGCTCAAACAGATCAAAAGTTACTAAAAACGCATATTGCTGCACAGTGGAAAGCCCTTTGCAAAGGTTGACTGGTTATCTTCCTGTTAATCATTGCTGTTTTGGGTGTCATACCGGTACTAATGAGATGAAACCTTTGCCCATATAGTAATAACATGGGAAAATGTCAAAATAATGAGTTAATACTATCACACAATGTGCCTCATTATGACACACAGTTTTTTTTCTTGCCACATAATTTATTAAACTCTGCCGCATAATTTGGTCTTTTCCTGATACATAATTCCAGTAGCCCTACTCTTAGACCACTAATACACCATTATCATCAGGGCAGGGGCAGGAATGTTTCTCAGTTCATGTTTAAAAACATTAACTTTTACTAAATACATCTCAATGCAGTGATATAATCTAATGTACTACAGTAAAATGCTTCCACTTAATAAAGAAATATGCTTTCTTGAGTTTTGATGAGACGTTCCTGTTAATTTGGTGACTTGCCCGCCTCTATATGATTCTGCCGTACACTGCTCCTCTTCCCCTGCCTCCCTTTGTTTCCTCCATCCTAGGTGAGTAATGCCAATTTGTGATGAGACATGATTCTTTCTTTTGTTAATCACTCTGATCATGCAGATACAGCAGTTAGATTTTTTAAGTCCTTTCAGGCCATGGCTGTGCCAGGCCCATGGGAGGGCGGCCCCTCTCTTGGGCCTTGCAGCACTGCACAACCACTGCTCCCCGGGCCCCCTAAGAGTGGAATATTTTTAAAGACAGTGCTCTGGTGTGGGCCCCCTGGTTTTGAGCAGAAACAGGGCCCTGTGCAGCCCCCACACTGCCCATGCCTTGCACTGGCCCTGCATGTGGGACCTGCATCTAAAGGGCTTGTTCTGAGCCCACACAGTGGGTGGCAGTGACGTGTCAGGGCTGTGGCACAGAGGAAAGTTCAGCTCTGTTCCAGCACTCACCCTTCATGGGTCAGTAGTATCCCCTGATCTCCTGGTGATGAACATGGAGGCTCAAAGAGGTCCTCTTGGACTTGAGAGTATGGGTGAGGCATCTGTGCCTCACAAAGTCTGAATCTTCTGGAACAGGAGCCTGCACTGCAGCTTGCATAGACTGTTGTGTCACAGGTCAGAGGTCCCCTTACCACCTCACATAAACTGCAGAGGAAAAGCATCTGAGAGGGAGACAGGAACTGCAAGGCAGCAAGATTTATGAAGCCTAAAGATAAAGAAAGAGGTTGGATGTGCGACAAGGTTAAAGTAAATATAGGAAAGGAAAGAAAGCAAACAATACATTAAGGAAGACGTATGGAGAGAGGAGGGGGTGGAAAGAAAGAAAATGGGTAGAAATAAAATAAAATAATATAAAGTCAAGATATAGAAAGAAATAAGATATCATCTAAATTTTGCAGAGAAGAAGGCAATAATGACGGAAGGGAGAGAAAACAAAAGAAAAAATGGAAGAAGGACAGAAACAGAATGAAATATTGAGAAATGTCAAAAATGGTAAGCAATAGTAAAGCAGAATGATAGAAAAAAGACGACTGGAGGACAGAGACAGATGTGTTAGCGCAAGAGTCAAGCGTGAGAAACAATAAAGCCTAAGAGAGATAGGCTGGCAAAGTAATGGCACACTAAGGAAGCTAGACACACCCGGTGTCTGGCACCAGCATGTAATCCCCATAGGAGGGCTTGGGTAGAGTGACACTGAGGTAATGGCCTATTGTCAACAGCAGCAACGCTTGACATTTCTGGCAATTTTATTTTTACTGCCAGGTTAGGTTGCTGTGTCAGCCTGACTGAAACTCAAATTGACTCCTGGCGAGACACTGTGTCTGACACCCTGCAGGGTGCATAAAAAGCTGAACAGTTGACAGGCACAAGAAGGGCTCCGACCACTGAAAACTGCAGGTCAAGTACCTGATCTCATTGCATTAAAAGATTAATCCATAATGCTAGCCTCCGATCTTGTAATGAAATCCATAAAACTGATTTGGTTGTGTGTCTGCTGCTACATGTGTGCCGCTTCAGCCGTTAACCTTTCTGCAGTTGGTATATGAGTACAATTGAGCTTAATCACATTAATAACCATTGTTCAAGAGATGATGCAGTTTGTAGTGTCAGCTACATGATGGTCAATATACTAAAGAGCAGCTCCGTTTTCTGGATTCTTTGCTCACTGGACTGGCAAATACACGCTTTGAGGTCTAGCTTGTCAGTGTAGCTGTCTGCTACCTATTGTTACCAATTCTTTAAAATATATGTAGAACGGGCTTCGTCTCCACGCAGAAGAGTAACAAGCTCTCATCTGATACTATTCGCTGACGGGTGTATTATTCCACCTCTTATAGAGTGCTGACTGTTTTACATCTCAAAAGTGTACTGACCAGGGCCGGACTGGCTACCGGGCGTTTTGTTGTGCTGCCGAGCTGGGGGCTGATTTCGTTGATGGGGACCTGCGTGAGCTTCGAAATAAACAAAGCAAAACGAATGTTTTTAAGCACACGCAGGTCCCCATCAACGAAATCAGCCCCCAGCTCGGCAGCACAACAAAACGCCCGGTAGCCAGTCCGGCACTGGTACTGACTCATCACACATTAAAGATCTTTATCTCATAAATGCATTCTATACAGAAATCAAACATTTTTGCTTTCTTTTTTTTTATTGGAGTACCCGCTCTTCTCCAATCCTCTTATCTCCTGAGATCTCTGCTCTGCTGCATTTAGTAATACATTTGGAAGGCACAAGTGGTAGAATAAATGGGGAATAATTACTACAAAATGGGTGGGCTTAACAAAAAAAATTTAAATGGTTTATGGAGGGACATACTAATATGATACACACCAGACATAAGAGTAAGACAATTGCTAATCACAAACTAAATTTCTAGTTTTACTACAACGCCAGTAATGACAAAACATGTTTAGATATACTGCAACCCAGCATTGGATTAAGTCTAGCACCACACATGGCCCCCCATGGGTACTCAAACACACTATCATAGAAATCAACAGAGGTGGAGAATAACACTAGCACATTATGAAACATACAAACATTATTTATTAAGATTTAAATACAAATGTATTTACATTTCTTTTATGTATGTTATTTAATAATTTTTTAACCTACACATTTGAAAATTTTATTTTTAATGTACACATTAAAAGTTTGATGCAAATATTGAAAATTATTTAAAAAAAATTTAAATCACAACTAAAATTATACATATCTTGCACTCAAGACTTTCTTACATTCAATACAAATTAATTTAAGGGTGGGTTAGAGAGAATTAGCATTCTAAATAATTTTGTTTAATTAAACAAATAACAATTAAAAAATAAAAATAACAACATTGATTATTAAATAGGAACACAATATTATGTAATTTTTACTGCAGGTTTTGTAGTCCTTGGTAAATAGGAGTTAGAGAAATGTGTTTTAATTATTTTAAATTTTGAAAAAAATATTTCTTTTATATTATTTAAAAAAATTATGTTCTTAAAATTCACCATTACATTCTGTAGGGAGATCTCTGCTCTGGTGGCAAAGATCTCCTCAAACAGGCAGAAAATTACTAATAGTAACTTTAAACTTGGAAAATTCAGCCATAGGAATATCCACACTCTCATTTGAAGGGGTAAAGACTCATAAGCCTACATCTAATTGTGTACAACTACACATCTTTGAATTCCGTCCTAAAGGATATTTACACCTAGGTGTAGGTGGACATCGACATGCGAGGAGATCTTCTAATGCAAACTTACTTCTGTGATTAGGGCCAACTGCGTTCAGTACCAAACACAAATATAGGGCACTTTATATAGGGTCACAGAGGACCGTAGACACTTTACTTCACGGTGTTTAATGGAAGCATTTGGGTAAATTTTACAAGCTCTCACATCAGGTTAGGATTCATTTTCTTTCAATGTATCTAATATAAATATCTGTGAGGCTAAGCAGATAACCAAATGCCAAGGCCCCTTCCTTCACTCTATCTAACATAGATTTTGAGTAGCTCGTGCAGCCTACTCCAGCCACTCTCTTTCACTGTAACTAACACAGGTTTTGGATCATTCCTACATGTTCTCGCAGCAAGTCACAAGTGAATTTCTTTCACAGGATCTTATACAGATATCTGGGATTGCTTGCAGACTCCCACAGGGATGAAGACAATTTTCGTCAGTGGTTTGAATGCAGATTTCAAGCAGTTCTTGCAGGCCGTTTCAGGATTCTTTATGCCAGAATAGTTTATTTAAATTAATCTGATACTGATTTTGGACAGGATCCCACTGCACAGGCACCTTTACTCAACCAAGTTAAAATTTATGGAGCCCAAGTTTACTAACATAAGGCAATGTCCTCTACAGTTTGTGAGGCAGCTGCAAGGACATTTTTAGTAGGGCCACTTGCAACAGAGTACCTTGAGAGGATTACACACCATCTTTCCATGGACCTCCACTGATGTTGCCATGGTATTCTATTAAATGCAAGCAAAACTTTATAGGAAAATGCAAATTACACCAGAGACTCCACTGCTAGTAACTTGAGGGCTGAGCAGAAATGGCCTCACTCATAATTTTCCCAACTATGACTCACAGCTAAGCTCTGAAACCTCTAATAATTATTTTGAGGAGTGGAATTAGAGGCTGCTGTAACTCGCCCTCTCCACACCCGTCCGTCTATGTGACACTGTGGGCCTCAAGACAGCCGTTGAGACCCCCACAATGCACTCCTATGTATAGTGGTCAAGGCCACTGGAATTAAGCTTCAACAGAGGGGCAAATTATGCGTCAGGGTTGAGTAAATTATGCAGCAAGAAAAAAAGCAAATTATGCGGCATAATGCAGCACTTTTTAAAATAGTATTACTTCTTTATTTTGTACTTTTAACACTAGTTAACACTGCCTGGACATTTGGTGCACCTCATTAGTACCAGTTTAATACATATATAGCTATAAGCGGCAGAAAAGTGACCAGTCAACCTTTGCAAAAGGCCTTCCACTGTAACACGTTCCGCTGCATTTTTAGTAACTTTTGAGCTAGAAACTAATTTTATTTATTAAAATCTGCAGATTATACAGCAGATAATGAATTATGTGGCAAATGCGGCAAATCTACAATTATGCGAAAAGCGACACAGCCGCACATTCACATAATTCCAGTGACACTGATTGTGGTTTAGACTGCTGCAGTCCGCCACACCTGTTGCAGATTGTTTGATCAATGCATTTGGGGTCCTTATTTTCTCCATCACATAGGCTCCTGCCACCGCTCTTTAAAGGTGTTCGGAGGAGTCACTCCACTGATTATTCAACATTCCTCTCTTGTCCACGGTTCCTCGCTCATGTCTACTGGCACCCTTCACAGACATATTCACAGCTGCTCTAGAGTAAACGTGGCTTAAAGCCCTGGACAGGGCGTTCTTTGACCCTCTCCTGTTCCTTCCATCAAATACCATCAACAGAACTCCTTATGTGGAAAACAATTTGAAAAGCACACACAACATTATTAATTTTACAGAAAGGGAAATTTAACAGAACAGTCTATTTGGAAAGCTTCACCACCAAAGCTGTTTCTTGGCGAAAATAACTGATGTTTATTATTCCCAAGCTCAAACGATGGTTGTTGACCTTGAAAGGATGTTGAATGGCCTGCCGGGATTCAAACCCCTGACTGCACATTGACATTAGGACCTTGCAATAGATATATCGTTCAGTGACCTCGAGACTGGCATGATGTTCTTGCTCATTCGGTGTTTCAGACTCATATGTGTCAGGCATTTTCCTAGACATTGAAGTTGTTTGGGCCACCCAGCAGTATCAAAGCAGACTCTATGATCTCATTCTGGGCAGAGATACCGGGTACCGAGTCTGACACAGACAGGTAAGCCTTCAGCGACTTCTTGACTCGTCTGAGTAGCTTGGTTAGGCTGTCTATAAACTCCCTGTGCACATGCACTCACATACACATGCACACACATACACGCACACACACACACAATTAAAGACATTATATGATGGTCTCAAGTCTCTAGCACTAACCAGTCGAAAGATACTACAAAAAACAACTTTTTGGGAAGGACCTTGGTTAGAAATTCACAGGCTGGTTTCCGGTATAGTTCTGTGGTTCTGGTTTGGCAGAACACCTCTGGTAGGAAACAATCAACCACTATTACCCTACGAGAGATGTGCACCATAGATAGCTCTGGAGCTATCCAGAGTGCTGAAAGTCTATAACTGTAACTATATAACATTGATGGAAATGACATGGTGATACTATGGAGGGAATATACAGGTTTCAAAATCAAAAGGTAGTACTGGAGGACTCCCTGCCAGTCATTCCATCACGTCCGAACCCCTTATCTGTTAAGTAATACCCGACCTACCTCAGATCACCGTTTAACAAAGTTGGACAAAAGCCCAGTTATGCCCGTTTCAACTGGATATGGTCATGGTTTTATGCGTGACACCAGGTTTTAGGGTCAATGGATGAGCCAAAGTTCAAATAAGTGATTTCACAGTCCATGGACTAGCAGGGCCAGTGGAGACCTATTACGTAGCTGGGGATACTTGATGTGCCCAGACCTACGCAAGTTGGACGGCCACTCATCTTGGCATCCTTTTATTCGCTCCCACAATAGTTACCTCAATAAATCAGTAACCCTTTTATTTTCTCATCGGCTGCATCACTAATCTGCTAAAATATATATGTAACTTCAACAATTTACTCAAGCATTAATTATATCACCATTCACTAATTATCATTTCCCTTATTAAATAATTCACTCAATAGCAAGGTTATGAATTCACTCACTTGTTGGTTATTATATGTATTCACTCACTTACCAATTACTACAATATGTTTCTTGTCATCTTAATAATGGCCGTCCTCATTAGTTAAAATCTTTATTCTCTCCCGCATTCGTCGTCCCATTACATCTGTAACCCTTTTACTTCCTGATTAGTTGCATCATCAATTCGCAGTCATAACTGCCTTCAACAATTCAGTCAATCAGTAGTTAGAACATCATTCACTAACTTGGGAGTTCCCTTATTAATTCAATCACTCCATAGTGATGTTATGAGTTCATTAGCTTACTGGTTATTTAGTCACCTTCTTACTAATTACCACGGTTTGTTTCTCATTATCACCTTAATAATGGCCTCACTCTTAGATGAATCCTTTATTCCCACACTCATGAGTTCCACGCTGAATGACCTCACTCAAAATTACCAAATTAATGTACCCACCCATGAGCTACTTCATTTATTTACTCACACCTCATTTCTTCACTCTTTATTTACCTTGTTTATACACTCCCTCATTTACCCCATTAGTAGGTTAAACGTCATACATGAGTTACTCCACTCATTCCCTCATCTAGTTTTCACATTCATTCACACCCTCCTTGCTTATGCCATTAAATCAGTCGTATTCACTCACACATTAGTTAGTGGGATAATACCACCCATTCTCGGTGACTCGACTAGACCTGCACCTTTTAGCCTCAAATCATCAAAGTTGCAGTTTTGGTTCGCATCTCGGGTTTCTGCGATAGTTAACCACAGCAGTTCAACAAAAAATAGTGGGTCTTTCATTTTTTAAATTGTGTTTCTTGTGCCATGAACAGGCCTATGCATGCGTATGACCACTATAAGCAAAAAAAATAAATTAAAATGATTTGTAGCAGTAGAACTTACTTCGTTGATACTGGACAGATTTGTATCGTTGCTTTTACCTTAACCCTGAACTTGGCTTATAGTTCAGAAACAGCCTGCATGTACCGGTGGACAAGATCAGGCTGCAGCCACACAGATCAATTTGAAGGAATAACTTGGCTATTACTTGCACTTCCTAGAGGCGGCTTGTAGCACTTTCGTCCATTATGGCACCTTTTTCAAACAGAGATAGGTAGAAATACACAGTTGGCAGTGCTTGAAATTGAAATATCGAGGTGCAGGAACTCACTGTGTCAGAGTATCTTTTTGCTCCTGAGATCTCTAAAACCTAAGGTACTGCAGCCTGGCTGTGAAGTACTCTTTTTCAAATTAAAATGCGGGTTTCCCCATTGATGTGAGCATTACAGTTAGATGTGGTTAATATATTTTACAAACTGTAAATTTCCGTTTTTTCTTTTTAAAAAGCTACGTTTTAGCCTGCTTCACAAATGTTAACTCGCCACTCAGCTTTGTATGTGCCTGATAAGAAGGCTCTGTCAACCCTAGGAAGAGTCACAGACTTTCTGCTCCCATATTTATTCACTCTTTATTAGTTCATTAGACTAAACATAGCTTTAGCTGTCTTTTGGCCATATCTATTGTTTCGAATGCATTACAAATATTTATACGGGGTTTTGGTCAGTCGCTTGCTCATGATTGGATGCCTGGTAGCCTATCTCACTTCCACGCCCCTCATGAAATGCTTTTCCTCACTATTATTGTGTTTTTCGGCCCAGGGCTATTTGTCTCACGCTGTTCTGACTGGATGAGGTATCCTTCCACTGCTGACATCAGATTTTGCTTTAAAGTGTGCTACAGGGACTATTTTCTATCTCTCTCTCTCTCTTTGCACCCCTCCTCCCAAACTCTCGATTCACTCCCTATGCTCCAAACCCAGCTCCGTCTTTTTTTTTTAATGAGCTCCTGGTTATCATATCTGGCTTCTCGGAGTCCTCTTGGGCTTCACATTGGGGCAACCGTGTCTAAAACACATTGGGGGTCAGGAGTTTTTTCGACTGGCCCACCCTTCTCCTAAAATGCCCAGGTGCAATTACAATACAGTCTCTCTCTTGGGTTCCCAGTCCTGTTGAAGACCCACAAGTAGAATGCATCAGTATTTCCACTTCTGGTACCTTCAGCATACTAGCCAGTTCCTAGAGTTCCCTTTTTCACAGGCTTGGACACCTTACAGCTTGGATAGTGTTGTGAATATTATGACCGTAGCCTGATGGACTCAGTGACTATTGCAAGGGATCATGAGTAACATTCTGGGCAAGGGTTCAAATCATGGCAGGACCAAAACAGCCTTTCATTCATCTGAAGGAAGAGTTGAACAGCACTTGTTCACCTTAACACAGAATTTGAAATAAGCTACAAGTATTCTGACTGTAGCATTATAAATTCACAATATGAGATTTTTTAAATGTCTTCTAAAGAAATGGTCCACCGTTCTGCTAATTTCACTTAGCAAAGATTTTCAGATGGACGCAGTGAGAGAAGAGAAGTCTCAGACCCTCCCTGATACGATTTGTATGGGTGATAGTGACACTTAAGACATGTGTGATCTCAATTACATATAGGACTAGAATGATTCATTTACGGGTGGTGCTGCTGTCTTTTCAGTAGGAGAGCAGAGGAGACACTCCACTTACAGTCACCCAAGAAGAGCTGCTTGGGGGAGCCATTGGGCAAATCTAACAAATCTGATCTTCCCATGGTACACAGATTGGGAGACGTTTCAAGGACACGTGCGGAGCTCAAACACAGGTTTTAGCCATTTTTCTTGAACTAGATACATTTCAATCAAATGAAACGCAGTATCTTAAAGCATACCTCTAGGCCCACACAATCTCTTGCTAAATTATTGTTGCTCACCATGACATTTCCTACAATACCACATGGATTTATTTAGATGATTCCCAGCTCATCTTTCAAGCACACAGGCAATGTCACATCAAAGGTGAACTATGGCACAGAGTTCACCAAGTTAGAATGACTTCATTCGGCAGGCACTAGAAAATCAGAAGTCATCATGTGGCTATCCACTTACATTCATATTGTATTGTATTGTAATTGCATTTATATAGTGCTTACTACCCCTGACAAAGCATCAAAGCGCTTTTTCGGCGAGTAGCATGCTACCCCGGAACCCATAAAGGATTAATGGTGAATTAGTATAGTGAAATATGAAAGTAATATGAGTGGTGGATATGTTAGTCAGTTTTTTGGATTGAGAAGGATAGTTGAGGGATAGAAGAGGGGAAAAGGTTTGCATTTATATAGCGCTTGCTACCCCTGATAAGGTGTTGAAGTGCTTTTTCTGCGAGTAGCATACTACTCCGGAACCCATAAAGGGTTAGTGGTGAATTAGTATGGTGAAAATATGAAAGTAATGTGAGTGGTGGATATGTTAGTTATTTAGATTGAGAGGGATAGTGGAGGGATAGAGGGGAAAAAGGTTTGCATTTATATAGTGCTTGCTACCCCCGACGAGGTGCGAAGCATCCCCCCTGCAAGTAGCACACCACTCCAGAATAGTGGTGAATTAGCATAGTGAAACATGAAAACAACTCAAAATCGTGTTCTTCCCCTGATGGAAGAAGAGGGGGAGACGGGGCACAGTTACATCTGCTAAAGATAGGAGTATACCGGGGAGTGGTCCGATACACGCTACTTTGTCGACCTCCGATACAGCCACTTACCTCCCTCTTATTATGGAGTTGAAAGCTGAGGTGGGAGAGTTGAAATTGACGCTAGGTCTTCTTATGGGTAAAATGGACCAGATCTTGATCCTAATTGTTTGACTACAATTGCACACACTGCAAAAGATTGAGGTGTGTACTGATATCAGTCTTAGTATAGCACATTTATATATCCTTCTAGGGCTGTCAGACAGATGCATTATGGGCAGTTCTTGGAATTCCAGTTGACTGCAGTCAATGATGGCCAGATATAATTTTTTGTACCTGTGAAACAATTTTTTACTGTATCATGTTTTAAAGCAATGGAGAGGTGTGTAAAGGTAAAACAGAAGAGGAGGCATGCGGGAGATAAGGAGGGATGGAGGCAGGTCAGACTGCCATCTCATTACTGTGCGGGTCCAGCATTGTGAGGGTTACGTGTGGATGAAGTGTAGCTTGAAGAGAAGGCTCATTTGTCCCTTCCAGAAGAGCAGAAGTCAGGGATTGCCAGGTATGGGTTTGGAGCAAGTGCTAGATTCTAGAAGTGTAGCAAGAAAAGACTTAGTACCTTAGCTTCTCCTTCCTGTATTTTTTTTTGTCTCGAGTCAGATGATGTTGCAATTACATGCAACATGTAGGCTACCGGTGTAGTGCTTAGTGATGGCTCTTATAGTCTCCAGTAGGACCCCTGTGAAGACCTAATACCTCAGAGTTTGCACGGAGTCTTTTCAATGTACCTTATGTGCCTGAGTGAGTCAAATGGTTTTGTAGTTTCATGGATCTCACAAGCAAGAATTATAGCCATTGGCTGGCAGGTTGAAGTAGGTTGTGTTGTTAGGGGCATTCAATTACCAACAATACAGATGCCATAGAAAGGGTAGTGGTGATAAATGGTCCCACATTTGGGCCTATGTAAATTTATTAGCATGCTAAGCAGGGGTTAGTACAGGAGAGAACGTTAATGACCTGGCAATCTAAACACTGCCTCCTTCACCTACCAAAACCGCAAAGAAGAAACATGAGCATTCCTGTTTTACTGCTTTGCTTCATGCGCACACCACTTTGCTGCATGATGCTGCACCAGATTTCTCTTTTGGCACCTGGAGCTAAAATGAGCACCTATCTTTTCAGACCACCCCTAATTTTTGCAAATATATGACCTGCAGTATTGTCCAGTGATGACCAGTTTCTGATGGTACAAACTGCTGATGCCACACTCGTGGTTTGTGGTTTCCTTTGAGGTATCTAAATAGCAATCATTAGGAAATGAAGGGCTAAGAGAAATATAGGCAAGGGTTGATGTCACAGGACTGATACGTTTATGTCCTGCACAGTATTTATGCTTCGCCAAAGAAATATTTAGCAATATCCACAAAAGAGTAAATCTTTGTAGGGCATGCTGCAAACTTAGTGAATGTGCTTGTGGATGCGTTGGTTTGCAGAGTGAACCGGATGAGTTTTGCAAAATGAATAGTTTGCTGAAAGCTGAAGCATTAAACAGTAGTACAGGCTTCTGCCCATCAGCTGTCTTCATGCCTCAAAGCCTGCGCAAGTGGGTGGCATAGGGTCCTGAGGACACTCTGGCAAAATGAGAATAGGTAGAGCTAATCTTCTTTTCCAGCCGTTTTACTACCTGAATGCCCTGATTACGGCTACTTCTTAGCTGAGGCGGACTGTGGATATTCTGAATAAGGGTGGGCTGCAATCTGCAGGTCTCTGTTGAACTGGGTCAGATCAAGGCTACGGCCAAAACGTGTTGGTGAGGACCTACTTGTCCTAAATAAACACCGTGCATTCTGAATCAGGAGAGTCCGAGTGACCCTTGAGTTGGGGATTTGTTGTTGCATCATATTTTGGGCCTCCAGCCGCATCTGCAGCCCCCAGTCTCTGACTTCATAACTTTGCAAATATATGTATAATATATATATATATATTACCCAGTCACCAGTAGGTATAGTTAAGACCTGGTTTCCATAGGAAAAGCATTTTTTGACTTGCCTATAACTTTGCCGTCGTTTGACCAATCTAGATGAAATTGTCCCAAAAAAGTGTCAAGGTAGATTCTGTGTGTCATGGAAGGTTTGGGGGGTGATCCGTGCAGTGGGTACCGAGAAATAAGGGCTCAAAATAAGGGTGAATTTGTAATGTTAATTCCCATAAGAACGTGTTATCTAACCTACAGTCCGAACTGCTGGACGGAATTACACCAAATTTGACAGAAAGGTAGATGTTGTTACGCAGATTGTGCTTTTTGTTATTTGGTGCAAATCCATTCAGTAGTATTTGAGAAATTTAAGTTGAAAATTATAGAGATATCTCTGGCCACGGATATTTAGTGACGATTTCGCGATCACTCGTGAATGCGCGTGCCAATGTTAAAGCTGTGATTGGCTGGGCTCAACCTGAACTGAAAGTTGCTGCCGCCATTTTATTGATCAGGAACGGTTCCCAGGGCTGAAAATTTCTGTGAAGGCTCACATAAGGGGTCTGGGTGGAGGTAATCTGACCCTATGTTTGAGAAATGGGGGTGTTAGTGACACAAGTTGTATCCCAATTTTTTTTTTTCATCGCACGTGATATTCGCGATGATGCCGCGACCGCCAGTATGGCCCCCCATGTACCGCTGTGGGAACGTCGTCGCGGATATTGATGGAAATATAAAACAAAAAGTATCTATATCCATATACACACGCTCACAGAACACAGTCACAGACTCATGTACCTACTCACATATCCACTCAGTCACTCATACTCCCACTCACATACCCACTCAGACACTAATGTACCCACTCACAGACTCACTCAGAGACCATGTGTATACTCACAGATGCACTCAGAGACTCATGCGCCCACTCACATAGTCAGAGACTTATACATCCACTCACAGACCCACTCATAGACTCATGCACTCAGTCACAGACTCACTCAGACACACCCTCACACTGACTCACAGACCCACTCAGAGACTTATGCTTCCCCTCACTAATAGACAAACCCACTCAGACACTTATGCATCCACTCGTAGATCCAGTCACAGACTCATGTACCCATACCCACTCAGACTCTCATACACCCATTTACATACCCACCCAAACACTCACACACCCACTCACATATCCAGTCAGAGACTTATGCAAAGACTTATAGACTTAGTGAAGGACTCATGCAGCCAGTCACAGACCCAATCAGTGACTTATGTACGCAGTCACATAATCCAGTGAATCATTAATACACACTGTTATAGAGATATTGTGAGACTGCTAAATGTTTTTGTAGAGTTATTTAGATAGTGATTTATCTAGTGTGATGGTTAGAATGAATTATATAGTTGTAATTTTTTATTGTGGTGGTGGCTATTGAAGTTCTGCTTTTGCTTTGTGTTTTTGCGACGTATTCGCTATGATTGCAGGCACCGACGTCATCGCGACTCTTGGCATCACCGCAAAAACAGAAAAATGGTTTTAGAGATCTTTTTATAGAAACTCACTGGAAAAACTTGAGTTTGAAGTGTACAGTAATAAACCCCTAGTGCTAAAAATACTATAATATGTGTGCATATATGTATTTTTCAGTCTGTAAAAAGGCACGATCGTCGCGGGTACCGACGCCAATGCGACTTCCGGTGTCGCTGTGAACAAGGAAAATGCTTTTTTTCTGTGGTTTTTTCGACAAATGAATATTTAGGGTGAAGTTAAATCAATATCTTACTAAACAGCTAGACTCAAACTTTATGCAAAACATGTCTATATATATGTTTCTTACACTTTTTCAAAAACAAGCGGTATTCGTGACTACCGACGTCAACGCGACTTCCGGTGTCAGAGCGAACAAGGAAAATGCATTTTAGATGTAGATTTTTCAGAAAAATAATACAAAGGGAAAAGTTAAATCAATATCTTACATAACAGCTAGACACAAACTTTATGTAAAACTTGTCTATATATGTGTTTAACACTTTGTAAAAACAAAACGGTATTCGCAACTACCGATGTAATTACGACCTCCGGTGTCGCTGTGAAGAAAAATGCATTTTTGATGTAGTTTTTTCAACAAATGAATACAATGGGGGAAAGTTACATTAATATCTTACTAAACACCTAGACTGAAAAAACCTTATGTAAAATATGTCTATATATATGTTTTACACTTTGTCAAAAACATGCAGTATTCACGGTATGTCCTCGGCAATCACGACATCATCACGAAAACTAAAAACTAGAAATATCTCAAATAAAAATAAAATGATTAATATACTTTAAAAAAATAGATGACAAATACAACAGTAAGTGGTGCACCATGCAGATGTAATGTTCAATATCAAATGATTGAAAAAAAATACAGGGACGTTATAGTTTTAAATAGAAATTAAAAAACCTTAGAAACTCACTGGAAAAAACCAAAGGTCATAAAGGAAATAGAATGCTGACTCTGCCTGTCACCCACTTACTTACTTATTTATCGTGATACCCTTCTAGGGTATAGGCCATCAACCAGGACTCTCAAGCCATCTCTGTCCTAGACTTTTCTTTCAGTCTGACTCCAGGTTTAACCCATCTCCTTGCAGTCAGCTCCGAGGCCTAGGCGCCAGGTGTTTCTTGGCCGTTCTCTTTTCCTTTTCGGGTTCAAGGTCAGGGCTTGCCTGGTGGTGTTTGATGCTGGCTTACGGAGGGTGTGACCTATCCCACAAACACACAAATTGGACAGTGGACCAAAAACAACCAATGAGGCACCAATCACATGCAATCACCAATTGAAATCATTGAAAAACAAAATAAAATCCTGCGTGCAAATCTCCAAAAGTGCCCCCTGTCCAAAGGCACTCCCCAAAAACCAGGGGCAACAGAATGAAACAACCAAATCAGAGCTGCACCGCTTAGCGACAATGTTCAAATATCATATAAGTGGTGGATTTATGTAAAGCCACGAAGCCGTTGTACGCAAATCAATTTTTTCTTCTTTCTTTATTGATATATTCTTTAAAAGACAAACAGCCAACGCGTTTCGTCCTACACACAGGACTTCTTCAGGGCTGTAGATTGAAAACATATAAAAACTACATTTACAATACAACCACTGTACGAACAACGATAATACACAAAAATAAACATATCAAAATAACATAGAAAAACAAACTTATAATTGTACAGACAAAAGACAGAACTTTTGAGCATTTAACATAAAAGAGACCATACCCAATATACCTAATAACCATAAACATTTGTTTAAACCCAAAACTTTATCCAACTTAAATAATAATACAAATAGACACACAACGCATTATGATTACATTAAACACAAACAAAGAAGAAACAAACAAGACTTAAAACAATATAGAAAGATAACACCAAGATTATCATCACCCTAAGTGAAAAACAGACACTAAATCGCAATTAAAACAGTCCATAGGTGGTCAGGACTGAATAAAAAACCCCAACATGCCATAACCCATTAAAAATCACTCTTGAAACCCAGACAGCTCAAACCCCACAGGTGTGCTTTATGCAAGCTGCTGGAAAACTAAAACACACTCCGTATCTGAACAATGGTAGAATTAAACCCCTTATGTCATTATAACCCAATTGATAAAAGTACCTACCAATATTCAATCTGTATGACAAATTTGGAAATGAGTAGATACTATAGTAACCTTGAGCAATATAATAGTTTGGTATAGGTGGCAATCACACCCTTGCATCATGCTAAATTAGAAACAAGGAAAATAAAGAGGAGAGCATCAGTAGGGGCCCTAGATAAAATTTAAGAAGTATGTGACCCTAGACTGCCTTAATACACAATATATGTGCAATTGCTCATTATTAGACATACCTTATCTGAAAACGCACAAGAGCCGGAAAACATGTGGTATGATAGCCACAGAGGTATGTTGGTAAGGGTACAAATATCACTCCCTAGCACATATCCAGAGCTTGGCGAAAATACCTGCGGAAAAATAAAAACCACACCGAAACAATGACGCTCGAGAACCTCAGAAGCAATACAGGTTTCAAACAAAAGATTTCAAAAAGATGGTATTGTAAAGCTTTCACATTCGCCACTAAGTTGTGAGGTATAAAGATCATATATTTCAAAAGAGCAAAGGCCCTAAAAGTTACCAACCAATAATCATTTGTAACAACTGACGAAATAATAATAAAAAAAAATAAAAAAAATATATATAATATATCGAAAATGTCAATAAACATCTTACGTATCGCACAAAAACGCACCATATTAAACCAAAGTTTAAAAGGGCAAGAGAGGGAAAAGACCAAATATATGCAGAGCACAAAGAGTGTATTCACATGCCACTAGCAACCAATCAATGCCTGTCATTCCCAAAAAACGACAATCCAGCTCTAAGCGCCATCAAGGTAAAATTACAAAATTTGGTCAAAAAAGAAAAGAAAAGAAAAACAATGCATGAATTAAACCGTTATACCGACATACGGTACATCTTATTACGAACTGAGCACGAAGAACAAAGAAGCAACCATATGATATAATTCATACATATCCGGCCCAAACCAATGTCGTAGCACTAGGTTCTAGGATCCAATGTCCCCCATACAAAAACGGGCAACATTTACTTAGTGTGTAATAATGACACGCCGCATGGTGAATGGCGTGCTCCTTCCGCCCGACAATTCGAACTAGAATGAAGGCAGAGTGATAAGCATCACGTGATAACGTGAAGCCCTCGCGCAACGTCATAGAAAGCAAAGACGGCAATGATTTTAACTAAATGAGTTCAAGGCCGCCATATTATAATGGGTGTAAACGCTTGTCAAAAGGAGGTCAACATGAAATTGAAAAAAGGAGAAAAAAATATATTCTAGAACAGATGAACTCAGGGCCGCCATATTATAGTGGATATAACCGCATGTAAAAACAAGAACAACCTGCAGTACAAAATGATCTAAGGCAAATGAATAATATATAACCAAAAAAATCAAAACAAAACAAAATCAAAACAAAACAAAATAAATACATCAATCGGCCCGCATCTGCCCATAAATAAAAAGCTTCTAAGAAAACTAACCCAATGCTAGAATTAGTAGGGATGATAGACAGTGACATAATACGTCCTAATCTCATATCAAAAAACCTAATAGAACGCAAGGATGACAATAACATAGAGACGGGCATTGTCCCAAATGCTAATGACTGTAAAAGCCTCAAAAATGCAGATGAAAACATAACATCACAACAGAAACAAGATAGATCATATTCTCATATCGAACTACCCCATCCATAGCAAAAAGGTAACAATAACATAAGAAGGAGACGGGCCATGTGAGAGACCAGTTCAAAAAGAAGAAGAAAGCAGAAAAATTATTATTGGAAGCAATAACAAGCACACCAAAGAGGGTAGAAAAAGACCCAAGCCCTCATATAGTCATCCTTGGCATATTGAGAAAAGGATCCATGGATGCAGATATGGCCCAAATATGAGAAAAATAGATCCAATCCCAACAAATCACTGGAGATACTGATGTGGCCATCATGCACACTATGGAGATAATACCCAATAGTGCAAGTTGTAAGAGCATATTGACAGTATACGACCATGCAGGCAAGAGATGTCACATACATGGTATATTAAAGATGATAATGCATTTCATCCTCAGTATTATGTCCCTTTGTGTGCATCTCAAACGGCATATCCAGATTGCCTCTCACGTCGCAATGCCAATTCCCGATTGCCACCCCGTGGGTGCATAGGAATATGATCAATACCATGAAACCATACTCTATGATTATTTGCATGATGTTCCCTCATGTGGTAAGTCATGGGATATTTGAGATCATTATTCTTAATAGCACGTACATGTTCCTGTATACGGTTTTTTAGTGGTCTAATCGTGCTCCCAACATATATTTTTTCACACTCACAGCCAAGGACATAAACTACATATTTCGTATTGCAGTTTATAAAGTGTCTTATCTCATATTCCTTGGTCGTGTTGTAGGAGAACTGCTTGATCTTATTTCTCCCTAATGAACACATGTTACAGTTAAGACATGTGCTGAAACCAGTCGGAGCTGTAGGAAGCCAAGTTTTATTAATAGGGCTTCTGATGTAACTGGGGCAGAGTAAGTTTCGCAATGTCTTACCCCTACGGAATGTCACTTTAGGTGTTAATGAAACATGTTCCTTCAAACTAGGAGTATCAAGTAAAAGACCCCAATGTTTTCTTAGGATGTTAAACAAAACAGTACTATTGTTAGTATATTGTGTTATAAAACCCAGATATGGACTCCTGTCCTTTAAATGGCCTCTATTCGTCTTGGCAACTAATGTACTAGATCTTAAAACCTTTTGGATACGTTGATCTGCTTTTCTCAATGTATTTTCATTATACCCTCGGTGCTTAAATCTGTCCTTAACTACTTGGATATTCTCCCTGAATGTTAAATCGGTACTGCAGTTCCTACGGACCCGTACCATTTCCCCAAACGGAATATTCTTAATTACAGATTGAGGGTGGGCACTGGTGGCATGTAGTGTGCTATTACATGAGGTGGATTTCCGAAAAATAGTGCTTTGAATGGTGTTATTATCAATATAAAGCAATAGATCCAAAAATTCAATACTGCTCCGACTGTATTTCATGGTTAGATGTACATTGTGGGGATTGTTATTAAGAAAAAGAAGATACTTAGTTTTCCAGCAGCTTGCATAAAGCACACCTGTGGGGTTTGAGCTGTCTGGGTTTCAAGAGTGATTTTTAATGGGTTATGGCATGTTGGGGTTTTTTATTCAGTCCTGACCACCTATGGACTGTTTTAATTGCGATTTAGTGTCTGTTTTTCACTTAGGGTGATGATAATCTTGGTGTTATCTTTCTATATTGTTTTAAGTCTTGTTTGTTTCTTCTTTGTTTGTGTTTAATGTAATCATAATGCGTTGTGTGTCTATTTGTATTATTATTTAAGTTGGATAAAGTTTTGGGTTTAAACAAATGTTTATGGTGTGACCTATCCCGTGCGAGCGTATTTTCATGATTTCTTTATGAACAGAGAGTTGGAAAGTCTGCTGCCAAAGGTCGTTATTGCTGATGGTGTTTGGCCAGCAGATTTGGAGGATTTTCCTTTGACATGTCTTGATGAAGGTCTGGACTTTGTTGGTGGTGGTCATTGTTATAGTCCAAGTTTCTGCTCCATACAGAAGGACCGATTGACGCTGGTATTAAAAAGCCTGATCTTGGTTTGCAGCATTAGGCCCTTGGAGCTCTAGATCTTCATTAGCTGAATGAAAGCAGCCTTTGCCTTGTTGATTCTTGCTTTGACGCCGGCGTCTGTGCCGCCCTGCTTGTCTATAACACTGCCCAGGTAGGTGAAGGCCTCAACCTCTTCCAGTGCATTGCCTGCAAGAGTGACTGCAATCGTGGTGGCCGTGTTAGCTTTCAAGATCTTGTTTTTTCCCCTGTGAATATTGAGTCCAAGTTGTGCTGACGTGGCTTCCACATTGACGGTCTTCTCTTGCATCTGCAGAAGGGTATGGGAGAGTAGGATCAGGTCTTCTGCAAAGTCCAGGTCGTCGGGCTGTGTCCAAGGTGTCCACTGGATACCATTTCTTCTCCTTGCAGTGGATGTCTTCATGATCTAGTCTGTGGCCAACAGGAAGAGAAAAGGTGAGAGCAAACAGCCCTGGCGGACTCCAGTCCTGACTTGGAAGACTTCCGTGAGTTGTCCCCCATGGACTATTGTGTCTCCCACGCTCTAATCTTAGCTTCAAAGAATAAAGAACAAAGCATTAGCCTTTGAAGTCAGAAAGAGAAACCCTTCTATTGGGCTGAATTGCACAGTGTGAAACTGGAAAATCTGGGATCAATCCTAGCTTCCCTGCTTGACCAAATTGTGTGATCCTAAGCAAGTACTTTGTCATCAAGCCTTCTTTTTTCATTATCACACATCATAGCACCTTCAACTATTTAAGTTTAGTATGTGCACTGTAGAAAAACCTCTCTTGCGCTAGATTCAATAAACTATAACATTGCTCTGTGTATAATAAGAATCTGGGCCACACAAAGGGTACACTTGACAATCTTGCCTCTTAGTTCACTAATAGCATTGTTAGTCATGGCGGCACCAGGAATGTTTCTCATTTTCTGTTTGAAAAGTATGGCATTTAATAAATATTTCTCGATGCAGAGATGTAATGTAATACACTAAAGCGAAATGCTTCTGTGTAGTAAAGAAATATGCTATTTTGAATTTTGATTACACTGTATCCTATTCTAACATGATCAACTATTACAAAGGGTAGCTGTTGATAAACCATTTGCTGCACATCCCCAATTATTACTGTCAAGGGTATATATATAAGTGTGAAAAAATAGTCATAGAGATACAGACGTTACAACAGTTCAGACACCCTTCTACCTGGGGGTATAGTATAAACAACAACCAACAGGCTTCTGCTACAATGAATATAACAAAATATATTGTTGCATACACTCAGATAGTATTACAGTGTGACTCTAAAAAGTAATGACGCAACAGTCCATGAATGTGTGTTCCTTTCTGTGGTTTTATGAGTCACCATCCAATTGTTCTGTATAGAAGCAAAGCATCCAACAGCCAACACGTTTTGTCCTATGCACTTTTTCAATCTAGAATTACAATGGAATTTAAATTCCAAAAGATTAAGCCTATAATATGTTAAGATATTATTGTAGCTAATGCTCTTTTATTGGTGGAAGTTGACCAATATTTATGCCAGTTAAATAGATGAAGCTGGGGTACATCGAGCTGATACAGAAGCGCAAGAATACAGATGTTACATTTAATAGATCCATTAAAAAGGTAGCATACCACCAAGTGAATAGATGGATAAGGGTATAAGAAGAAGAACGATGTAGCTTATGTATAAAGGATACAGAGAATGACCAGGTGACGGCAAATTACAACATGGTTCCAACATTATATAGTTGGACCAGGTCATGCATTTTAGCATGTCAAGCATTGTGCATTAATGAAGAGAAGATACCGCTTAAATAGATGGCAAATCCAATCTTGAAAAATTCAATAGGACGAAACGTGTTGGCTGTTGGATGCTTTGCTGTTATACTTGCCAACTTGATGGTGGCTCAATTTAAAAAGACAGAAAGGAACACAGATTCAAGGTCTGTTGCATGATTACTTTTTAGAGTCACACCGTAATACTATCAGAGAGTGTGCTCCAATATCTTTTGATATATTCTAACATGAGGTTTGTGGCTTGTAATTTGTTGGCTCACCCACCTCAACCCTGAACAAGGTTGTGAACGCTTGTTACATTATCAAGCCCCTCCCTGGTGACGTATGTACAGTGGCTTGCTGAACTCCTTTTCTAAAGCTCGTTTCAATTTACAGCCTAGATAAAGAGATTGCAATTTTATTTTCATTTATATACTGTGTACAACCCCCAATAAGGCACTGAAGCCCTTTACGTCAGGCAGCATGATGCTGCGATCCCTATGTTAGTAGTTAATTCAGTGGTTATTGCAGTAGTCTGCAAACTTTTTGATCCTGTTCCCCACCTCCCCCCCCCCCCCAGAGTAAACTAAAAAATCTTCGGGTCCCCCTCAGAATTTTTCACAAATATTTCTTTAAATTGGTAATGTTTAAATATGTCGAGACTTATTAAACCATTGCAGTTAAGTTTTGTTACCCTTTCAAAAATGCAATCAAATACATGATTGCAAAGCATACTATTTTGGTCATCCAGGCCTAACGTGTAAAAGTATCCACAGTGTGATTATCAGACATGGGGCAGGGTTTTTGAAGAATATTTGGAGTCCCTCCCTCCTTTTGACACATACTCCTAGCTAGAATATAAATGACAAAACATGTTAGTGGTGGCTCATTACAGAGTGGCTTACTGCCGCTCATTTTTTTCTCCACTTTAAACACAGCACTGTTATTAGCATAGTGCTTCTTTTGCCAAGAGTCTGGCGCCCCCCCTGGGATAACTACAGGCCCCCATTGGGGGGCCCTTCCCCTAGTTTGAAGACCCCTGGGTTATTGGCTGTTGGGGTTAGTCTTGTGCTCCCAAAGAGACCATTCCATGCATTTACTCCAATGTCTTTGTGGTGAATTAAATTAGTAGGATTTAGGTGTTAACATTGGTGGGGTACGTGAGTAGCTGCAGGGGGTTGGTGGGATTGGTAGATGAGCTAAAGGAGATTAGGTATTGCTAGGTTGCAGGGTATAACTTTTGAGATGAGGTGTGAGTAATTTGCAGAAATGCAATACGACATTAATGCAAACATGCACATGATTTAGAGGAGGCTGTCCTCAGAAAGAGAAGGCAAGCGGAGAGTGTAAAGTAAGGAGAGTGTCATTCAAAGATAGGGAAAGTAATAATCAAAAGATTTAAGTAACTGTCAAAATGTTCATTCAGGGTTTAGGAACACAGAAGACATTTGAGACAGCATGCCCTCTGAGAATGTAGAGCGTAGGACACCACTCTTGTATTTTGTGTCACAGTAGCATTACTCCAGTCCCCTTTTTCAATCAGAACTCTTTCCTTTCCTCCTCCTACCTTTTCATCCCTCTCTAAGCAACACTGGAGAAGGTCCAGGAGCTCGCGCTATCTCCAGCTCGTTACACGGATTTTTTTACACTGTGTGATCTGAGTCACATTGGAGCAGAAGGTCATTGGCACGTGGCCTGCTCCTTTGAAGGCTAAGCCGCCTGCCACAGCTCTTCGTAAAGAGGACGCCAGCCCCCCACGTTTCTCTCCATCTGCAGCCTACAGCTCACCACGAGCTCACTTGACATATACCCCAACGCTCCCAGCGAATCCGCCGCTGAATGCGCCCACATCGCGCGAATTACTGATTTTCGCTCCTTGAAAGTAAAGTGCTTTTAACTACACTACGTCCTCGGAGGTAATCTCTCATTGTTATCGTGGAACAAAAAAACATATATAAAAGCCTGCCAAGCAGTTACTGGCTTGTTAAATGTTAAAAATATGAGAACTGCTAAAAATAAATCCAGGTTGCTGTAGAAACCTCAGCCGTTGCTATGCGCTGAGCTGTGAGATGCTTCCCCTGAGTGCAGTGAATTCAGCGGGGCCGCTTAAATCCCGTCATTATGGAGGTGCCTGTTGGTTTTGTCATGGTGGGCTGCGTTTTAAGTACTTACATAGCGCCAAAACCGACGGGGTACGGAGCGCCGTACGGGACAATCAGAAGAGGGGCAGAGGGGGGCTATGTGGGGGTGGACAGAGGAGCGGCACGTTCTGTAATGAACGGAGGGATGAGGAGGTGAGGGACAGAGACCTGTGAGGAATGGAGGGATGTGGTGAGGAGGGCCGGTGAGGAACGGGCAGGAAAGGGCGATGAAGTCGGACGCATGAAAAAATCGAGGATCAGGGTTAGGCGCTGCACAGCCTGTGTTTGACAGTAGAGGCAGGGACATGGCTTCAATTGGTGCAGCAGGTGCAGTGGAACCGGGGCCAAGAGCCCTGAGGGGCCATTGAACTCTAATAATTGCTGTGTTTTACTACCCCCAACTGCAGACAAAGGGGTCATTTTCCTTGCTTGCACCAGTGCCCATTGCACCCTTGCTAGGCTACGGAGTAGAAACAGACCAGGTAGGACAGAGGCACCATGGTGACAGAAGACAGGAGACTGACACGACCTGTAATGAATGGAGGGACAGGACAACGAAAGGATGGACAGAGAACAAATACTCTATGGGCCAACGGTGACACAGCCAGTCAAGATGGAGGGACAGAGCGAGGAGGGGAGACAATGAATTTGCGGATTGCAGGAAGACAGTGAGGCGGAGAGACATGGATCAAGTGGTGAATGGAAGAAGCCCGTGGTGGATAGAGGAACTAGCTGTTGGGGCAAGCAGAAGAGACAAAACCTCTGTTGGATGAGGAGAGAGAGAGAGGGGAGGAAAGGAAGGAAGGACTAGCGACTCATGGCTGTACAGAGATGGAGACAGGGGAGATTTTTCCTGGGTTAAGAGGAAACAGTGCCTGTTGGTTTATATTTCTGTGGGACGTGGGGGTTTAGAACCATTATGTGAATACATATGAAACAAATTATTGCTTCTGATCTTCACTTTGCATTTAACTAGTTTGTGACATAAAAGTACAAGTAACAGTGCAATGAATGTGAATCTGCTGATTATTCCTATGCATCCCTAGGTGAGGCTCTTACCTAAAAGTGATGTAAAGCTCATCATAACCCTATGCACTTCCTATTATTACCTCACAGTTCGCACGGAGTCTTTCCAGTGTACATTATGTGCCGGAGTGAGTCAAATAGTTTTGTAGTTTCACGATTTCACAAGCAAGAATGATCGCCATTGGCTGGCAGGTTGAAGCAGGTTGTGTTGTTAGGGCCATTTCTTTCCAACAATACAAATGCAGTGGAAAGGGTAGTGGTCGCACATTTGGGCCAAAGTAAATGTATCGGCATGCTACACAGGGGTTTGTACAGTAGAGAAAGTTTATGACATGGTAGTCTGAACACCTCCTTCTTCAACTACCAAAACCACAAAGAAGAAACATGAGCGCCCATGTTTTACTGCTTTGCTTCATTTGCACACCAGTTTGCTGCATGATGCTTCATCAGGTGTCTCTTTAGGCGCCAGGAGCCAAAATGAGTGCCTGGCTTTCCCGACCACCCCTAATGATTGCAAATTATATGACCTGCAATATTGCCCAGCGATGACCACTTTCTGATGGTGCCAACGGCTAATGGCACACTCGTGGTTTTCTTTGATGTATGTGGAGCCCTGTGGTACTCAGGTCTTCAATCAATGAAGCCCCTTGCTATGTGGCTTAGATAGCTCAGTACGCTCATATGTCCACTGCGGATATGACAGAACTGCTTTGAATTTCAGCTTTATCAGGTTGACAAAAGAGGCAACAGAGAGTTGCTATCAGCTTAAATATGTTTTGTGGAGCATTATGGTACTTGACTCCCCCTATTGAAGCGCTGCACCCACTGCCTGTGGCCAAATACATCTCATTTAAGGTTCTGTACATTGCTTACTATGCAATCTGTGCAGCTGGACCAACCGACCTGCCTTCAACTCAAACTTCACATCTACTGCCAAAGAAAGATGCTCTCATTCAGAGTGATCGCACGTCTGACCATCCACATTATAAGGAAGTCTTGCATCTCTGGCCCTTGTTTATCAGTCCATATGGCCAAGCTTTGGAACTCACTACCAGCAAGAATAAGGATTATTCACAACTGCCTTGAATAATGAATAGGTAAAAGACACTCCAAAAAGCCATTACCAGTTCTAATAGGGATCAGACTAGAATAAAGAGTATATATCTGCAAGCCGGTCTCATACTATCCACACCTCAGAGCTCAACTCCTTGCAAAGCGGAGTTACAAGTCCACAGGTACTTGATTGGGGCACCCCTTCCACGCTCAATTACAACACCCTTTACAAACCCCCACTCTATCAACCACGCATAACAAACAGGGCAGCCTCTCCCTCAACCTGCTAATGCCCCACTAACTGTCCTATGCTTCTCAACTCTAGCTCATGCATAAATGCAGCGACAATTCACTGCTACACAATTGGAGCCCTCCTACAACCCATGGGCGTAACACCACCCTTTTTCATAAAGGTGTCTCTGTAAGATGACAGCATACCACCCAGCCACAACAAACGGAGCAGCCTTTTACTGGACGACCCAGTCGTTTTTCAGGCCTCAACAGGGGTATGACCTGCTATACAAATGCTAAAATCCAGATGAATGCAACCTGTATCAACTTGAAGTACTAAGCCTAACCAGTGTTTTATTAGGTCTGACCCTTGACACAGCTTTAGCTGTCTCGCCAGATTATTACGTTTTTTTAATTCATATATAATATACATACTTGGAGGGGATCTTGGTAAAATGACATCATCCAATTGTTTATTAACCTGCCATTCACATTTTGCTTCCTCCCACCACAACATATAACATGGAGCAATCCCAGACTACTTTACCAGTTTGCTCCCTTCACTATGAGTGACTGGAGAATGCCTGTGCACACTGCTCACCTCTGCCTAAAACAGTTCCTTCCTCTTCCGTGACAAAGCTAGTTTAAAGTGTGCTATTATATTTACTTTGATTATTAACTTAACATACCAGATGTTTATTTAATTATTTTATGTTTATTTTGGCTGCACTTTGGGTGCGCAGTCAGATGATGTTTTCATTTCCATCTATCTTTTAAACTATGTAAAATGTAAGTAACATTGTAGCTGTGTGCCATTTGAGTGTTTGTTTTTCTGATGATTAATTTTGTTTCCTTCACAAATATCAGTTATGAATAATAAAATGCATGGCACAACTGAAAGATTTCTTATCTAAAACAAAGCATCAGTGATAAAATGGCCACATCCATTAATGTTTTTTATATTAAGGTTTTTCGTGTAAGTAAATGGTAGTCTTGTTTAGTTTTTTTTTTTTTGTGGTATAGGCATATGCCTGCAGTGCAAAATTAACAAATAAAAACCAACGCACATCTTGCCAAGAACATATCTATTGGCTTTGCCAATGCCTGTTCCATTTGGTAAAATCATGGTATGCACCATGAGAAAGGGTGTGCGAAGATACATTATTCAATCATGCATGTATTAATTGCATGTGTGGGACATGTATATGTCAAAGATTTTTTTCAGTATTGACACTTTAGTGGGTCAGGCCCTAAATCTGCAAATGTCAGTGCCCCTAGTAAAGAGATGTGCAGTCTTTTCTGCCAGTGGAGCGCAGTCGCAAAATATTCCTGCACCCCTGAGGTTACTATTGTTTGTGCTAAATAAAAGGACTAAGAACTATGTTAACATTGGCTGGCAGCCTTCCTAGCTAACAGAATAGCAGTAGTTGTGTATTTTGGCATCCACTTGAAGTTATGTTCCCTAAAACCATCTCACACAGTTGGTGTCCTTTGGGTAAACCACCACTAAAATGTCATGGCTGGAAAAAGTAAACGGACCCGGCTGCGGTATTGTTCAATCTATTAGAGATAGAGAAAGCATGTGTTTTAGTGTCAGCAAATACCACTTACACAAACGATGTGGGAGTGAGATGGATAGAGATGAAGCCAACTGTAGAAGAGATAGAAAATGGGCAACGCAAGTGCCACGTCGCCCGGCTCTGTATGTTGGGCTTACTTAGGGACACAAAATGGCTGCAGGTGAAATCTGCCAGAGGGATTTTGCGAAAGGCTACACCCTCTGCAGATGGCACAGAAAATTATGGGGTTTCCCTGCAGAATATGAAGAAGGGCCTCGGCGTCTCCCATTTCTCATATTCATTGGCCTTAGGGTGAATGTGGTGTGGGGGGAGGGCTGAAGAGTTGGGGGCCAGCTTGCACTGCACGGGCCTGTGTTACACCCCTAACTCTTAGAGTAGAGTAGTCAGTCACAGTTGCACATCCTAGGGACATGCAGCCGGTCTTGTATTCTCCAGATAAAGCTATGGGTAGACCTGCTCCGTACCAAGCACAGTGTCTTTCTTCCCTGTCCCACCCCTCTCCAGCAGTCTTGGACTTTTCACCTTGAGCTCGGAGTGGAGGAAATGAGGTCAGAGGAGGAACAATGTCAAGTTCTGAACTATTAGTCTCTTAAGGCCTTCTGTGCACAGTGAGGTCACAAGACCCCCCCTCCTCTACCCCGACACCCCCCTCCGTTCCGTCCGAGGCCCTCCTAGCGGAAGCCCAGCTCGTGCAATGAATCTGGCACGTGACCTTCCCTGACCGGCTAATTTGCGTTGCTCTCGACTTAATCCCTGGAAATCTTAGCTCTGTCACCCAAGGGCCCTCTCTGGGACGCTGGAGGCTAAAATTAAACCTGGCCTTCCTTCATTTCTTCCTGGTGAAGTTAGCAGAACTCGCCTGTGCTCCCTCCACAGGCAATGCTGCTCACAACCGACCTCAACAACCAGCCAATAATAAAGGCCACCCCCACTCTTCTGTCACGACAACGCATCTAATAGCATTGTTTACACTTGCACACCACAAAGCCTTTGAATGAAAGTTTTTTTTAATGTCTTCAGGCCAGAAAAAGCGACCAAGCTTGCAAAATCAGCCAATCAGGAGCCAGGACTGTACGACTTCTTATGAGTGCAGTGTGTTAATTTGTAGCTTCGGAAAGCTAAACATAGCGTTATTCATTAAATAAATTATTTTTGCGCATTTTTTAAAGCGGGAAATGCACTCACAGGGAGTCATTCAATAATGGACAGTTTATTTCCCTGTAAATGTTTTGCTCATTGCAAGGGAGTGATTTATTCTCGGATTGCATACTACAACTCATAGCTGGTGGGGAAATGGCATACATTTCAATAAATTCGGTTCTTGCAGGCAATCATGCTCCACATGCAAAAAATCTATTAGCTAACATTTGTCTAAAAAGAGGGTTTCTTCCTGGAATCCGAACTACTAACTTTCATATTCCTATGCCATGAACATCTTACATTCATTACCTCTCAAACTGTTAATCATGGAGTTATTAGCACATCCAAAAATGAAATGAACTGCAAGCTTTTAGGTATTGCATACTATGATGTGTCACTTCCTCTCTCAGAGTGTTAACTGGTGTGCTGCCTCCATGCACTGGCGTCTGTTCAATAACATAACTACCACTATTCACCAAGAGGCCAATGTCGGGAGAAAAGATGGTTTCCAACTACCTTTACTACCAAC
This sequence comes from Calotriton arnoldi, assembly GCA_963921515.1. Classification (NCBI taxonomy): domain Eukaryota; kingdom Metazoa; phylum Chordata; class Amphibia; order Caudata; family Salamandridae; genus Calotriton; species Calotriton arnoldi. Next base: position 1,180,558 of record CAWUFW010003426.1, on the reverse strand, counting down.
ACCACTCAACTTTCTCATCACTCATTAGTTTCTAACAAACTACAGGGTTCGAAAATGAACAATATAACTCCCAATCACCCATCACTACTGACTAATATCATAGTTTCAACCGCCTAACAACTGCTGGCGCCTGGAAAATATTCCAAACTGACCTTCTACCCGTTAGTATGTATGCAATGATTGTACTGCCAACTGCCCACCATGCTTGAGCAGCCAGGCAGTAGCAGAACTCCCCATCATACATTTTATCGCTGACTGCCCACCACATGTTGACATCCCGATATTGATACAGCTTAAACCTGCCTACCGTCCAATAGAATCTAACATAGCTGAAAATGTTCCAAGCATCCGTCCGCACACATGAATGAACATAGATGCCAATCATATATTTTCAACCAAGCGGCAGCAGAACTCCTAATAACCTTTCACTCATTTGCACTGAGACTATTATAAAGATCTTCACATCCAAAAAGCATCTAGCAAAAAACATGCATCTTTCAGCCGTCCGCCATCCTTTAGCATCGAAGAAATAACTCAATTCCCAACCACTCAGCACTTATCACCTTTTAAGCACAGTACCAATCGCCTGACGCCCTTTAGCACACAAAGAAACAATTGATCAAAAGGGTTTGCGCATTCATGTGTCAATGTTTTCAGAGGCCTGCCCATTAATCCTGTCCATGCCAAGTCAAAAGGGCCTTTTACAGGTCAGTGTTGCCGTTAACTAGAAAAGAAGGTCGCTTGGTTGCAGAATGGTCAAACTACTGATCACGCCCTCCACTCTAACCAGAGGTAATCTACTTACAACTACTAGGAAGAGTATGGCACACAACTTTTTTAAGGAACTCTCTGCTAACATAAGCACACCTTTTTGGATGTTAGTGTTCTGTAAAAGTACCAGTGTCCTCAAAACCTTGACCCAGCACCTTGAAAACCGGTTCATTAAGCAACACAGTTTTTCTTTTCCTGTCATTAAAACAATATGGCCGCCCAAGACCATAACATCTACTCCAAGCCTGTGGTGTCATACTTATAGTCTATGTGTTCTTTAGAAATCAATTGAAAACATTTACACACTCTACTCTCTGGGTAATCTGCATTGAAAGGATAAGTCTCAGATTTACAGTTACCTCCACTTAGAAATTCTATACAGTGCCTGTATAATATCGGGAATAACTGTGACATGCTTCCTGACATGAGTTGGGAGATAGCTGTGTACCCATAAGTGGCGCCGGGAGCTGGCTCCGGCCTTCACAGCTCCCCTGCTGCTGCTCAGCCGCTTTTGGCCCTAATAACCATATACAGGCGAATGCCTGCAAAGCCCTTCAAATAAACACACTAGAGCACAATCTACAGCATTATTATTATTACAAATAAAGCACATGTCAGTAAGGAAAACATTTCAGTGCTCGCTGGCTGCTGCTTTCTGTGTGGTCCGGTCGGAATCCATACCCCGACGTCGCTCGGAAGCCTAGATTCATAAACACGACGCATTCTCCTGCGTAGATTCAGCCAGAATGATCTTGTGCCATTTCCTGCAGTCCCTGGCACCCACCTCTGTTTCTGAAAACAAATATTCGCAAAACTGTACCTTGCACCTTTGAACAGTACAGCATTAAATACGCTGCGCCGTCTGATGGCCATTCGGGTTCACATGTTAGGATCACAGCTTCAGAAGACATGCCGTGCTTTCACGCCTAGACCTGAGTAAGTGGCAAATTGTAGAAAGAACATAGTGTTTGTAGAGGTGGAGAGGCCTAGCCATAGAATATTCACAATTCTATGTCCCATCCCAAGTTGTACTTTTCACCAGAAGGTAGAATATCTTTCAACATCCTCCATCCAACTGGTGACGTGTCATGCTGGAGCAATGGCATTTTCAAATAAGAAGCAAGCAAATGAGACTGACAAGAAATCCAACCAATCGTGGGCAATGGTATTGTACAAAGTATGTGTTTCAACAATAGACGAGAACCAGGAATCCCTTTTCCGAAATATGGTGAATCTTAGATGGCAGCTCAGGCTGCCTGAAGGCTAAAGGAGGAGCTCGGGTGGAACGGAGAGTCAGAGCTCCATTCAGATGTGAAGGGATAAAACTCTTGAAAACAAGGATCTTCTGCACCTCAGCTGGTGTGTGCAGGGTCGAAGCACTGGGGAAGACCCTGCGGAGGGAGTGAAGTCTGTATTTGTGAGAGGTTGCACCTGTCCCTTCCTCCTTCCCCACTTCAATGGAGAGATAGCAATTTTGCTCGTATAATGCAGTGGGGACTTCACAGGAGTTGCAAAACTCTAGTAGCCAAAGAGGAGCGCCACCAGATGAGAGGGTGTGCAGAGCGGCGCACAAATGTAACACATTTTGTTTCTTTTTGGCAAAGATGTTGAAACCTCAGATAAACTGTCCTTCATGGGAAAAGTCTAAACCTGCAAAAAGAACAGGCACCTCATCCTCAGTTATGGGCTATTTTAACCCAAAATATAATATTGGTAGCAAGAGCCAAATGGCAGAGGGGAGATCTCTTAAGTCTTCCAATACAGATCTGACACTAATGGTGTCACTCGACTTGAAAGCTTCCATAGGAAAGTGGATGGCTTTGAGGAAAATGTGAGTAAGTTAGAGGGACTAATGTGTAAAGATGCAGCCTAAGAGGCAGTCACCAAGGTGCTAGAAAAGAGTATTGGAATACTTGAATACTCCGTGACCAATCAAAGTAAATGGCTCTGTCGCTATCGTCCCCCTCGCCATCCTCAGTGCTGTCACAGCCAGTGTCTCTCCCAAAGGTAGGCTTGAAACACTTGAAAATAAGAAAAGAGCTGGCACAGATGCAACACTGAGAAAGCCTCCTTCAAGAATTTTGGGCACTTGGAACCACTGACTCTTACATTTGAAGCAAGCAGTGATACTCCTTAGGAGAGGGAGCAAAACCGAAAGGATTAACAAAGCACTGTGTTACTGATGTTACATTTGGTATCACAATGGGAGAGAAATTTGAGTTGTTAAAGGGGCTATCTGGTGATTATGTCGCAGTACACCTCAAACCCAAGTAAACATCATCAAACAAAGGAACTTCACTGGACGTCCAGTGTATCCAGACGCATGGTACCAGAATACATTGGCCTAAATATTGCCCAACAAAAAATTGTTCCTAAATATTATTTCCAAAATATCAGCACATTGGAGTTAATAATAGTAAATCTACACCAAATTGAGTGATATTTTTGTAAACAATATTTTGGCCACAATATTTATGAAAGGTAGTGCTTTTGTTACCGATATTCTGACATACAACTGCACAAGAATAAAAAGTTGCTCTTCTTCCAAGATTTGTTCCCAGAACAGTTTTTTAAGAGGAAGACACTGTATTACCTCTGTAAAGACTTCCTGACTGTGGGGTTCAGGCTAGTGTGTTTTACCCTGCATGTTTGAGAGTAGTCCTTGGAGATAGGATTCCTGTGTTCCTGGAGGTCGAGGTGGCAGTCTCCTGGTTGGAATAAATGATGGCAAATAATGTGACTGCCAAATGATATTGTTGAAGAATTACTACTTCCCATTTGCTGGGGTCATGTTCAGTAACGGTCGCTCATATTGCGAAGTGGTGAGGCGGGAGAAAGGGGAATAAAAACAGAAGAAAAAAAATTATAAATATATAAAATTGCACTTACCTGCTCTGATGACTGCCGCATTGTTCTCGATCCTCACCTCCCAGACGTCCAGGACCTGCTGCAAACTGCACAGGCTCCCAGATGCCAATCTCAGTGCTGCTCTCATGCTGGGAATAGTATTGGCCAGAGGGCCGGCAAAACCATCAGGCAAACGGCCAAACCGTCATGCCCACTTAGCAGTACCCACTACTCCCCTCTCTTCCCTGGTGCTGCAGCTGCAGCATCAGTAGGGATGGCCCTTCCCCTTCCTCTGCTCGCAGCCTTCAGGATGAAAAAAAAATGATAATAAAAATATTTTATTATAATAATATTTATTTTTGTCGGTTGCCTCTGCTGGCTTTCAGCAGGTGGGGGGGGGCAACGCTCCTCCGCCATAAAGAAGGAGCCGCCCCTGGTCATGTTGGTATTTTAAGGTAGCGATTGTTTGTTGTACACTGGGGTCTCCTTTCTCGCCTTCTAGCTCTCTGTGATCATGAGTATTGAACTATTGCCGTAATTTTATTTAGAGCTAATGGATCCGTTGTCTGCTCCTTTGAGGAGTTACAGTTCTATACACGTTTCTAGTTGCTCAATGGTATGTAATTCTGTAATGGTGAATAGAATACAGAGTAGCAGTCCTGGACTTTATGTGATCAAAAAAAGAGATTTCAGAGTACTACTGAGAGAGCGGCTTAGACTCCACCCATATTTTGGTTTCCATTGATGGGGCATTTGTTTAGGTCAACGTTATGTGCTTCAACTAAAATGAGTGCTTCTGTTGCACTTTTTGCTTGAGGCAAATGTTGTACTTAGTGAAGCAGGACTGAGTTGGTAATGGTGACAAGTCGGATCGGTTTATGTGAAAAGGCAGTGGCCTTGATGTATTTATTGTGAAAAGTATTTGTTAATGTCAATTGGCATATATGGGTGGATTGTTATAATTCTGTATTAAAGCCTACAAATAGGTTTTTTATTACATGGAATCTCACTGATTACCATTGTAGGCAAGAGTTTTGGTGTTGGTTACCCCCTCTGACAAGCTATAGAAATAGAAGGTCTGCACTGTTCGAATCCTTGTTAAGCCCAATAAGGAGAGATAGTATTTTCTTTTCCAATTACAATTTTGTACATATTTGCAATTTTATAACTGTATGATGGTTGCCTTGTGTGAAAGCTGATGCTCAGTATAGTAGGCCTGAGTTGGTTATGGTGGCGAGCCAACAATAACACCTATAGGCCTGATTGGTACGCAGTGAAAGGTTATGCCAGATGCCACAGGTCTTGTCTGTTTATTATGAATGGTTATGACAAAGGGAGCAGGCCTGGCTTTCCTATTGTGAACAGCATTTGTTAAAGCCAATAGTCTTTTAACAGTGGATTGCTATCACACTATGTTACAAACTGTAAATTGGTATTTTGTTACATGTAATCTCACATGTTACTATAATAGACAAGTGTTTTTGTGTTAGTCACACACTTGAACAAGCCCTTGGAGTAGAAGACTGTCACTTGTTAGCTTCTATTGAGAGGGGTTATATATTTATTTGACAACAGTTATTCTATACATATATTTAATTGTATAACTGTAAACGTGATGGTTGCATTTTATGTGCACTTTAGAAAGTTTGTGTTGGTTATTGCGGCAAGCCAGTAGTAAGAGATAAAACCCTTATGGGTTCACGTAGAAACATTATGTCAGATTCTTTAGGAGTGATCTGTTTATAATGAAAAGTTATGACAAAGCAAGTAGGCTGGACTTACTTATTGTGAAAATCATGTGTTCAAAGCAATTTGGCTTTTAGGGATGGATTGTTATTACATTGTGCTAAACCTTCTAGACAGGAAAGAATCTTGCAGATTACCATAGGAGGCAAGGGTTTTGGTGACCCACCCAAACGAACCATGGGGATAGAAGATTTGCACTATGGTAATCAGGGCCGGCTTTAGTGCTGGTGGTGCCCGGTGTGACAATCTTTTTTGGTCCCCCCTCCCCCAGACCTCCTCCTAGGATTTCCTCACTACCACCCAGCAAAAGCGCCCCTCAACTCTCCATAGCTGCTCTCTCACATACATTTCATTTATTTTAAAGTGCTGGTAAAGCCTGGCTTTACTATTCCACTCAGCTATCCACATAAAATACAGATCTGTTCTTTGCAGCAGGCATATTAACCCTCTGTGCTACTTTATGGCGAGTCAAAACTGCCACTAAAACGAATCTCTGATCTCTCTCTCTCTAGCAGGAACATTAATCAAAAGAGTTATCTTTGCATTTTTATTGCTGCCTGAAACCTGGAGGCACAAGGAACTCTGCAGCAGGTACTGTTAAATCTAAACACAGCGCCCCCTGAGGTCAGTGCCCCCCCGCCCCTCCTCCAGGTCAGCGCCCAGTGCAGCTGCCCCGGTTGCACCGCCCTTAACCGGCCCTGATGGTAATCCTTATTAGGTTCTATTAGTAGGGATTTTATATTTTTCTAACAACTGTATTTTTGCACCTATTTGCAATTTTATTCTGGTATACCTGATGGGTGTCTTGTGGGGAAGCTTATGACTAAAACAGTAGGTTGGAGTTGGTTATGGTGACAAACTAATGATAAAAACTATAGGCATCGTTTATAATGAAAATTATGAGAAAGGCAGAAGGCCTGACATTTGATTGTGAAAAGAATAAGATAAAGTCAGTAAGCATTAAAGGGTGGATTGTTATTACTGTCTATTAAAGGCCTACAGATAGGTATTTTGTTACATGAAACATGTAACAAAAACATCCTTAAATTATATATATATATATATATATATATATATATATATATATGTATACACAAGTGAACAAGGCTCAGGAGAGCTGAAATGAATTTTGTTTTGGTTTGGGAGTAAACACGTATTTGCACCAGAGTGCTCACTTATGGAATGGTTTGTCCATGAATTTGAATATAAATGCATATATATATATATATATATATATTATCTACTGGCGGTCACCAGTAGATAGTTATAGTTAGGACCTATTTTCCATAGGAAATCCGCGACATTCTATTTGAAATAACTCTTGCGTCGGTTGACGAATCTTTGCGAAATTTTCAAACTTTATGGCCCGCTCCGGTCCGCTCCTACCCTGAAAGTCTCAGGGTGATTCGTCAAGCGGGGGCCGAGAAAAAGGGGGTCCCAAAACGTGTTTTCCCCATTCATTTTCCCATAGGAAACTTTAGACACGGTTACAGCCTGAACTGCTGAACGGAATTACACCAAATTTGGCAAAGAGGTAGTTCTTGGTTCAGAAAGAACCCTTTTGTTAAATGGTGTAAATCCGTTCAGTAGTTGCGGATAAATTAAAAAAATAAGAGTCAAAAATCAATTTCCCATAGGAAACTTTAGACACGGCTACAGCCTCGAACTGCTGAACGGAATTACACCAAATTTGGCAAAGAGGTAGTTCTTGGTTCAGAAAGAACCCTTTTGTTAAATGGTGTAAATCCGTTCAGTAGTTGCTGAGAAAATCAAAAGTAAAAGTACATATATATCTATGGCCGCGTCGGATTCGCGCACCCTCCCGATCACGAGCTGTCTGCTAATTGGCTGTCAACACTCCAAACCAGGAAGTGTTGGTAGCCATCTTGTTCCTCGGTAGAACCGAGGAACAAGAAAGCAGTAAAAAAAGTGCGCAAACGCACAAAGGGGGCAGGGTAGAAACACCCTGACTCCCTAGGTCTGCTCAGGGGTCCCACAAGGACCCCCTGGGCAGAAAAAGCATTTTTTTTTAAATCGGCAGGATGCGCTCAGGGAGCGCGAATCCTGCGGAAAAAAAAAATCGAAGGGCGGTCTCCCGCGCTCGATTGTATTTTGCCCCCGGGTGGCCCAAGTCCCGGGGGCATGGTGGGGGTTAAATTTATGTATGGGGGCCTCAAAGGCTCCCAAGCCCCGGGGACCGCCACCCCCGGGGCTTTTTTAAAATGGTGCGGGAGGGCTCTGAGCCTTCCCGCAGCCCCGGGGACCACCACCTCCCGGGGCTTCTTTTTTAACTTTTGCAGTGTGGGGGGCTCGAGCCCTCCCACACGCCCCGGGACCGCCACCTCCCGGGGCACTAACAAATTAAAATGGGGGTCCGTTTGGACCTCCGAGCCCCGGGGACCACCACCTCCCCGGGGCTTTGCTGATGTGGGAGGGGGCCGCGCGGCCCCCTCCTGGAGCCTGTGGTGGCCCTGGGGACCGATACCCCCAGGGCCGGCTCCTGCAGTGTCCCGGGGTGCCTACCCCCGGGACACTGCTGTTTGCAATGACAGGACGGGAGCCTCGCAGCTCCCGTCCTGTCATTGCAAACTACTTTGGATATTGGAAGAGAGAGCAGGGAAACCTGCTCTCGCTCCAATATCCAAAGACAATTGCTTTCCACACGGGGAGCAGCATGTTAGCTGCTCCCCGTGTGGAAGCAATGCCGGCTCCCTTAGGACACGGGGAGCCGGCGGGACTGTGGGGGTTTGGGGACCCCCCACAGTCCCCAACCAGAGGCCAGGCCCCGGGGATGGGGTCCCCGGGGCCATAAGTGGCCCGGGAGGGGGCCACGCGGCCCCCTCCCCAGAAATTATTTAAAAAAAGGCCTGCACCGGGGGATGGGGTCCCCAGGGCCAAAGGAGGCCTGAGGAGGGGGGCCACGCAGCCCCCTCCTTAAAAGGAATGTTAGTGTGGCCATGCCCCGGGGGATGGGGTCCCCGGGGCAGTTTTCGGCCAGGGAGGGGGGCCACGCGGCCCCCTTCCAGTTTAATTTTAATAAAAAAAAAAAGGGGTAAGGCCCTGGGGGATGGGGTCCCCAGGGCCCAAAAATAAGAAAAGGAAGGGGGGCCACACAGCCCCCTTCAGGGAAAAAAAAAACAAAAAAACGATTGGGCCGCAGGCCCCGCCCCTTCCTTCACCACTCTGCAAACGCGCCCCTGGCGCGTTTGCAGATGGGGAGTAATTCCCCTTGAATACTGGGGTCCTGGGGCCAACTAGCCCACCAGGAACCTCCAGTATGCGTCAGGGGCTGCGTTGCAGAGAGGTGTACAGAGGCCACGCCCCTTTATACACCTCTCTGCAACGCAGCTCTGTGGCGCTTTTGGAGGTACATGGTGGGCTAGTTGGCCCCCAGGAACCCTCAGGATTCAAGGGGACTTAATCCCCCAACTTAAAACGCGCCACGGGCGCGTTTGCACAGTGGTGAAGGGAGGGGCGGGGCTTCAGGTGACATGTGTGCAAACAGGCCCCGTGGAGCGTTTTAAGATGGGAATTAAATCCCTTCAATCCTGAGGGTCCCTGGGGCCAAACTAGCCCAACAGGTACATCCAGAAAGCGCCACAGAGCTGCGTTGCAGAGAGGTGTAAAAGGGGTGTGGCCTCTCTACACGTCTCTGCAATGCAGCCCCTGGCGCATACTGGAGGTTCCTGGTGGGCTAGTTGGCCCCTAGGGACCCTCATGATTCAAGGGGACTTAATCCCCCAACTTAAAACGCGCCACGGGGCGCGTTTGCACAGATGTCACCTCAGGCCCCGCCCCTCCCTTCACCATTGTGCAAATATTCCTCTAAAATCTGCCGAACTACGAATTCGGATTTACTCACCTGTTATCAGGAGAGACCTCAGTGCTGCATCTTTCAGCCCAGTACTAATCCTGAAAAGTAATTTTAACCGTACTTACCAGTAACTTGAATTTCCTTCCATAGGATATCATTGCCTGCTTTTTGCTGAAAAAGTTTCTAAGTGTTGATTTTTGAAACATACAAATATTCCTCTAAAATCAGCCGAAATACAAATTCCGATTTACTCACCTGTTATCAGGAGAGACCTCAGTGCTGTATCTTTCAGCCCAGTACTGGTCCTGAAAAGTAATTTTAACCGTACTTACCAGTAACTTGAATTTCCTTCCATAGGCTAACATTGACTGGTTTCACTTGGAAATTCTTCTAAGTGTGGAGTTTTGGAACTTTAAAATATTCCTCTAAAATCAGCCGAAATACGAATTCCGATTTACTCACCTGTTATCAGGAGAGACCTCAGTGCTGCATCTTTTACCCCAGCACTGACCCTGAAAAGTAATTTTAACCGTACTTACCAGTAACTTATATTTTCTTCCATAGGAATCCATTGTCTGGTTTTCAGCTGAAAAGTTTCAAAGTGTCGATTTTCACAAACTACAAATATTCCTTAAAAATCGCCTGTATGACTTAAACGCATTCTTTCAACTGTTTACAGGAGATGCACCAGTGCTGGATCCAGGATCCAACACTGAGTAAGAAAAAGTAACGATAACAGTTTTTACCTGCTAAGTGAATTTCCTTCCATAGGATAACATTGGTGATTCTATGAGAAAAAGTTTCTAAGTGTCAACTTTTAAAATACAATAATATTCCTTAAAAATCACTACTGTAACCAAAACGCTTTTACTCAACTGTTTACAGGAGATGTCCCAGGACTGAATTTAGGATCCAGTCCTGTGGTTAGAAAAGTAATCCATAAAGTAACTAATTGCATTTAACTAGAAATTCACATTGAGCTGAATGTTGCATTGTGTTTGAAAATGTGTTGCCCATTGCAACAACTGTAACTACTGTACTTAAAAGTCTATTGCCTATGTGCAAAGTATTTAAACTAAAGTAATTCATTCTGAGAAAGTATTTTTTATAATGTATAATGTAATTACAATGTAATTTAAAAATAAAATATGTAAAAAAAAATGTTTCTAAAAATGTAGTAAATCAGTATGAAAAAAATAAATATAACAATTAATACATTTAAAAATTGTCATTTACAAAACCTTTGAAATTCACTGAAAAAACCGTAGGTTTCAGACATGTTATAGTTAGGAATTAGCATTTAAAAAACCTTTGAAATTCACTGAAAAAACCATAGGTTTCAGACACGTTATAGTTAGAAATTAGCATTTAAAAACCTTTGAAATTCACTGAAAAAACCATAGGTTTCAGGCACGTTATAGTTAGAAATTTGCATTTAAAAACCTTAGAAATTCACTGAAAAAACCATAAGGTTTTAGGGACAGTTATAGTTAGTTGGACATTGCACTCGTACAAAACCCGTGAAATTCCCCCGTTATAGTTAGTTCAGGTAACTATAACTCGCGCCCCGCAATGCACTGCTGATGACGTCACATATTACATCACTCATGACATGGTCAGTGACATCACTGATGACATCTCAAATGACATCACTGATGACATCACTGATGACATCATCCATGTGAGAATTTAATGCATCTTCTCACACCCTAATATAAGTTTTGAAACACCCACTCTAAATTACAGACTGCCATTCTCAAAACCATACACACTCCAATACCAATAAGTACATACCCACTCACTGATTCTTAGGTCTACACACACACATCTACTCACTCACCCGTACAGTCACTCATACTTACAGTCACTCAGTACAGGACTATCATATGCACTCATACACCTATATAAACACTCACACAACGCAACTCATCCATAGAGGTATTCACACACCTAGTCTGTCATGCAAATAATTAATCACACTCCAATTTACTCACCTATACAGTTATACACACCAGCTCACTTACTCATAAAAATACTAGCACATTCTTACGCTCCTATGCAATCACTGATGCAAGCACACACTCATCCATATAGCCACTCTCACAATCACACACTCTCACTTATAGCCATTTATATACTCCAACACACATATATACTGCCTTTCACATATGTAGTTACTCACACATGTACCACTGAGATATACATTCAATCACTAACACACCCATACACACACTCACCCACCCATACAGTCCATCACAGACGCACTCTTGAAACCATGCACCCAGTGAATCACCCACTCACACATCTATGCACAGTCACACACACCCCACCCACACAAACACTGAGGCACCCATACAGATACTCAGAGAACCAATCCATAACCCATATAGACACTCATTTAGCTAGTCAGAAACCCATGCAGTTGCTTACACAACAACAGACAGACGGATACAGACATTCACACAGTTTAGTCACTCACCCATGCATCCAGTAAGATACGTTTAATCACTCACTTATAGACTCAGTCACGCACCTACTAAATCATCCATTCAGGCGCTTCTACACCCACTCATTCTTCAATACGCCTTTCCCTAAATATATTAAACATATTTAAACTTTACAGAAACACACAGTCACTGGATGATGTCATCAGTGATGTCATCAGTGATGTCATTTGAGATGTCATCAGTGATGTAATCAGTGATGTCACTGACCATGTCATGAGTGATGTAATATGTGACGTCATCAGCAGTGCATTGCGGGGCGCGAGTTATAGTTACCTGAACTAACTATAACGGGGGAATTTCACGGGTTTTGTACGAGTGCAATGTCCAACTAACTATAACTGTCCCTAAAACCTTATGGTTTTTTCAGTGAATTTCTAAGGTTTTTTAAATGCAAATTTCTAACTATAACGTGCCTGAAACCTATGGTTTTTTCAGTGAATATATATATATATATATATCCATAGAGATACATAGAAGACCTTTGGGTTAGCCTTGATCTACCAATGGCCTGCTTAAGTGTCATTTACACTCTGCTTCTATCTCTAATAGCGTACTGCCTAGGGTAGTGGTTCTGTCCATATCAGTCATTGGCTCTCTTGCCCTGTGAATGATGTCAGTTTCTGATCACATGTGGAAATCCACCTGAAAATGAATTCACTGTAATGTCAGGGCTGGTTAGCCAGTCCTTTAGTTTTCAATGTTCTCCTTTTATAATATTCCTTTTATTTCTTTCCTTCTCCTCTTTTTATTTAAAATTTTCTTGAGAGGATACAACCGCTGTCTAGGCAGTGCTAACGGGTTACTTGCTTGCCGCTCATTTCATCTGTAGTGCACTGCATCCAACATGGCTAGCTCCTCTAAACCAGACGACCATTGTGGAATGTTGGTTACCATAATGTACCATTGTTTTACCATTTCAAGATGGCCAACATACTTTTTGTTAAATGAGCGGCCATGTTGGAAATGTCAAACAATAGAATATGTACACTGCTTCTGCAAGACGGGCATCCACTTCTATAATTTTTTTGGCATTGCAAGCGTATGTCTGCCGTATTTAGATGCCAGCATGTTTGCATGTATTTTTCTACTTGCATGCTTTAATTTATCTTGCATATGTTGTTGAGCGTGTGTGTTTTATTGCAGTTGTGTCAGAAGGTGAATGCAAGAATGTCAGTGGATGGATGAATGGATTCAGAGTGCACATATGAGTGACATAGTGCATGTATGATGACTTATTAAGTGCCTAAACACATCAATTACACAAAAGGCACTTTCATTTAGAAGACAGACATTGCTAATGGTTGTTCTTTATTTTGTTTTATAAAATTTATGTATTTTCTTTTCTACGAATCAAAGTACTGGCTAGATGGTGATTTATTACTTCTTATTCAATGAATGTTGAGTGCTGAGTGTATAACCTCAAACCACCTCCCTAAGTAAACCTTGGACTGCTCGACTTTGACACCTCAAGAGTCAAATGCAAAAGAGGGGTACTTGTGATAAGTTTTCTGCTAAATAGTAAGGTAATGGACACCAGTGGTAAAAGGCTCTGGTTGATACTCTTTAAGCCCACTAAACCTTCACTGCACACAGACTGCTAGAAAAGACCCATACTTCTATTTAGGATTCCAACAATTAAACATGGAAATCTAAATCAAACCACTCCAGCGTAGGTAGAATGAGAGTGGACGACCAAATGTAAACTAAAAGGTGAGCATACTTAAAGTAGCACACCTATGTTAGAAGATACCGTACACTCTGTTTATTGTTGTAGAGCAGAAATTCAATTTTCTTTTGTCAAATTTACTTCTGATTCATAATACACTCCATAATTGTGTTTTACGCAACCAACCTGTCTGCCACTGGCATTCCGACCCCAAATTTGGCAGAATATATGTTAGCAATTCTGTGGTAAAAAGTGACCACAAGTGTGTCATCCAGAATTAGAACCCATACCACCCTGTGCCACTGTTGACATATCATGTGCCAGGCCTCTTCTTCCCAGGGGAGCGAAGATGAAAGGAACGAGGGACCAGAACACTTGTTTCAAAAGAAATAAATCACAAATCCTGAGATTTGGGACATATGCAGTTGTCTTCCATGTCTGTGGGTCTTGCTATTTTTTGACAGTCATGGGCCTGATGGCTGACAAGGAACAGCTTCCTGTATTTGTGCTATGCTTGTCACTCTCCTCAGAAAGTTAAACCCGTCATATTGACTTACAACCGTGTATATCCAGAGTCCTATAAATAGAGCCAGCTGAGCCTTCTGCGTGCAGCGCACTGATCAATTTACCAGCCTGTGACAAGGGCAAGACACATACAGAGACAGTGCTGTGAGACCCCTCTGGACCAATGACAGCTCATACCCCATGATCCGTCTACTGCGCCCTCTCGCCCTCCCATGACAGATCAAGTATACAGCATGAGTGTAAAGGATAACAAACCAAACATAACATGTATGTGTAGAATGGTCTGGCATGCTGGGTTTTCTTGCCATGAATATGCTATGGCCAAACATTGAGCAACCGATGCCTTGATATTCACTCATTCTACATTTATTAATGCCTTAGGCTTTACCGTATGACTGCCGTTAGATTTGCATACCTGTCATTGAAGGTTGCATTGCATTGCGTCGCCTTGTGTTTGCCTCTCACAGGACAATAAAGGCTGACTACTCATCCTCAGAAAGCACCATCCAACACAATCGTCCAATCCCAAGAAGAAATGGTCATACTCAGACTGCATGCTCTCACCATCATGAGTACAACAGGGCACAGAGCCATATAGCTGGCAAAGCAAAACCAAATCAACAGCATTGTCATGCACCACTCCAAATACACCATTGAAAGGCACAGAAAATATAAGCGTAAACCACACACCATCTGAAGCACAACATTGCATCAAACGACACCAACCTGGCTTGTGATGATTGTATAAATAGCACTATATTCTAGTGGAGGAAAGGACAATTGACAACTTTAGAAAAGCGAAATACCGAGTCATTTGTCATGCCCACCTATACACAAAAAAACACCACAAAGATCTCCTTTATTCAACTCAATTTACTTTCATATATGCACATAAACCATTTTGAATCTCAACTCTGTGCAAACTCTTTACTAACCATAACGAAAAAAAAAACAATAAAACAATGAACAGATGCTGTAGGAAGCTGGCTCTGTATATACTATACCAAAGTGAGGTATAGTGTGCACAGAGTCCAGTGGAACCCCAAAAGTAGGCAGAGGTAAAGTTAGATAGAACCTTACTCTCTATTTGTGGTAGTGTGGTCGAGCAGTAAGGCAGTATCAGAGGACAGTGTTAAGCATTTGTTGTACCCACTCAATCAGCAAATGATTTCACAACCTCAAAGACTGAACTTCAGACCAATTGGTTTTGTATAAAAATATTCTTTTAGTTATTTTATTTTCTAGAACCAAGCAAGCCTGGCACAGGTAAGTTGATAAATACTTTGCAGTAAATATACAGTTTGAAATGCAATTGTAAATGTACTTTGAAATGGTTACAGTTTGAATTACTGGTAATGCAATACTGTGAAATGCTGTGCATATACTTTGTATTGACTTTGCAATGAAAATTACAGGTAAGTTACTTTTACGTTACTTTTGAGATTACTTTTTAGATTACCTTTTCTACTCAGTGTGATATGCCTAGATATCACACTGTGACATTTCCTAGAGAAAAGGTAAGTAAAATCAGTTTTGCACAATTGTTATTTTTCTGGTTTCCATACAAATCAACTCCACACTTAGAACATTTTTCAGAGAAAAACAGTCAATGGATTCCTATGGAGAGAAATGAAGTTAACGGTTACCAGGTAAGTAATCGGTCTTTGGAGTTGAGCTTCTGGGGTTAGAACAAGGGTTCCCCCAGGGTCAAGGATGCACTCTCGTTACACCCTCAGCGGCACTAGGGCGGCCGGGTGCAGAGTGCAGAGGGCCAATGTTATCCAATGGGGGATAGGGGGCCTCCGGTTGGTGGCTGATGGCAAGCAGGCCACTGGCTTGTGGGAGCAAAGCTCCTGGACTTTAGCTCAGGGCAAATGGGGAAACCAATTAGCAGCAAAAGTGCACCCTCAGCGGCACCAGGGCGGCCGGGTGCAGGGTGCTGTTCGACGTCGGGCGCCCTGTTGGTTTCAATGGGGAACCTCCGGTTTGCAAAGGCACTGCAGGCTCGGGACGAAGGTCTTCTGGGTGCGACCACCACTTCGAGAGGTAAGTTGGGAAGTTAGGGGTTGGTTAGGCACTATTGGTTTGGGCACACAAGGCTGTGGGGCGTCGGGTGCAGGGGTGCCTTTTGGGGTCGGATCTTCTTACCAGCTCCGGGTCGCGGTTAGGGGGGCCTTCTGGATTTAGGCTGCAGGCGTCGGCTGGAGGCTTGAGGCAGGTCAGGGGTCGTCGGATCTCAGGTCAGGATCGCCGGGGTGACCTCCTCGTGGTGTTTGCCCACTCGAGCTCGGGCCGTGGACGGCGGGTGCAGAGTGGGGCGGATTCGCGGTGTCCGGCCGGAGCCAGAGGTTGCAGGTGAACAAATCCGGTGTTCACGGGAGACAAAGTCTTTGTGCTTGAAGGCAGGCAGGTCCTCCGGGGTTTTCGAGGTTGCTGGCTGCAGGACACACCGGGAATTCGCAGGAGCAGGTTCGAGGTGGAGACAGGCCGGTAGGGCTGGGGCCAAGTCAGTGGGCGTCTTCCTCTTGTTAGCTTCGGCATGGCTGTTCGGTCCTTTTTCTTCTTTTCTTGTTGGAGGTTCTTGTCTGAGGCAGCAAAGTTCAGGGGTGCCCCTAAATACTAGATTTAGGGGCGTTACAGGTAGGTAAAAGGCAGGGACCAATGGTCCCTTCCCTGGGGTGGGTACACCCCCTATTATGCCCCCCTCCAGTGGGAGACACACAGCCTGCAAAGGCAGTGTGTGAGTGTCAGGGTACAGGACCTCTAAGGGTGGCACAATAAGTGCTGCAGCCCTTAGAGGCCTTCTCTGGTCACAGTGCCCTGGGTACCTGTGGTACCATTTACCAGGGGCTGACCTGTGGCCAGAGATGTCAATTGGGTTTAGGCTTCAATGCAGTTTTAGGGAAAGAACATAGGCCCTGGGTACCTGATTAGCAGGAGCCCAGGGCACACTCAGTCAAAGCACATCAGCAATTCAGCAAAAAGTGGGGGGCAACCATGCAGAAAGAGGGCACTTTCTCACAGATGCTAACAAACAATAGTTCCTCCAATCCAAATTGATGCCCTTCATCGATCAGTAAGAAAGGGTGCCTTGATGAAGAATGTGCTACAATGCTCAGACACTAGTGGCTGGTACTGTATGAATGTGAATTACACTATATTACGTAAGATTTCCACCAGAATGGGGCGCTGCCAATCCTTCTCAGCGGGGATAATGTTATTTTAATAACTCAGCTACAATACGTATATCTGTAGTGTTGTCAATATTGCACAAAGTCTCCCATAAGTCTATTGGTGCAGTAGAGGAAGAATCTTACAGAGGTGATACAATAAGGCTATGTGGGTAAAGCTTCGTTATGGCTGCATTGCAAAAATTAGAATGGCCTGTTTGCGCACATACACCGACCCCACAAACACACACACACACAAAGTCACTCAAACACATACACCCTCACACAAACAGACACACACACATATGGATATGTAGATAGATAGACGAACAGGCAGACAGACAGACACAGACACAGACAGACAGACAGACAGATAGATAGATAGATAGATAGATAGATAGATAGATAGATCCACCATTAATGTTTTTGATTATATAGCTTTAACAATTAGGACCAGAAACTAAAGACTAGCACCATTTTAATACTTTTCTGCAGTACTAGAATTTTTAGATATTTCTCAGAATTGTATTTCTTTTCAAGCAATGGCCCAGGTTGTACTGTTATATTTATAGTACATCATAATAATTATATATTTTGTATCTGGCTTAAGATCAGGGGCGGCTCCTCCACTAGGGCGAAGGAGTGTCGCCCCACTGCTTTCTCGCAGTGCGAGAAGCAGAAACATAAAATGGTAATAACTTTCAGTTATTACCATTTTATGTTTGGTTGCGGGCGGGTTGGCGTGGCAGCTCTGCGAGCAGGGCAGGAGAGGAGTGGTGTGCCTGCCCACTACCAAGTGCGCAAAGAATGTTTGGTCGGCCCTCTGGGGCCGCCCAAACCAGTCATGCGCACTCTGCCCTTCTCTATGCACGCTGCAATGCAGCCTGCATGGAGACCATGGCCTCCCCATAAGCCGCTGGCTGGGCGGCGTCCTGACCAATCACAACGCTTCAATGCATCCTGTTGCTGCCTGAGGCAGGAGAGCAGGATCAGAGAAAACGCGGGACCCGGCCGGCGGAAAGGTAAGTTTAATTTTTTTTCATTATTATTAAATTAACCCCCCGCACGACCACCTCGCGTGACCGCCCCTCCCCGCGCGCCCCCCGCCCCCACACGCGAGCCATTGCCGGCCGCGACTGCTTAAGATTCACGCCTCTTCTCATGATTTAGGCTGTGCCTGTTTGACCAAGCTCTTCAGCACCCACATAGGGGTAGTAAGCGCTACATAAATGTTGCAATGCAATACAAGCTGCCCCAGAGAGTCAGGGAATCTTTCGAGGTGCAGCTTGTCATCACAGACTAAGTTCTCGTCATCATGGTCAATGGACAATACACCAGAGCACTTTGCGATCTCATCGTGAGTATGATTGAACCTACGAAGTGACAATCAATACTACAATACGATACAATGCAGTGCAGTCTCAATTCTGACACAGCCCAGTGGTCCACCACCACCATATGAATCTGATACAGTGTCTGAAAAAACACTAAAACCATAATATTCATCTTGTCAGCCAAGCAAATCACTTGCCTTACAATTATGACAAGCAATACCGCTGTTACGGATTTAAGTTACGAATTTAAGTTAATAGTAAATTTGCAATGAGGAATAAAGTGACATACAATGGCCTAGGCACCAAATGCTCGCTAACCGGAGTTTCCTGAAGAAAATGGGGATTATAGTGCAGAATTAGTGCTTTTCAGACTAAATTCCGCATTTAGCTAGAATTATCTGTAAGGTCTGACATGTCAAATGCTCCAAAATCCTATAAGCGCAAAACCAGTCGTTTCCTTCATAAAGTAGTGAGGTTTTGCTTGTTTCGTGATTTTTGTGAAGCCTGAAAATTTGTCAAAAATCAAATAATGGTTGAAAACTTACGCGACAGGTAGGTCTTGTACATAGAGAACCCTGCTGCAAAACCCGCTTTATGAAGTTGTTTTTTAAATGATTCCGCGGCTATGGTTTCTAAAAGAATCTGATACATGCGTTTTCGAATGCAAAGCAGACAATCTTCACAAAGTTTCCACCACTGGTCTCACAGTAAGAGAATAAACGTAGCGTATTATTTTTCAAAGACGCCTAACTCGTCTAGTTTCACCAGAATATATTCACACACATCCCCGTCGATACCCCCGGTTCCATACAGTTACTCGTGTCTCGCCCAGTGGTGACGTAAGGGGGGCTGGCTGCTGAGATAGAGGTGAGGTATTTAGAGCCCGGACTCCTCCAAGGTCACTCGACACCATCCAAAGAGAAATCCAGTGACGCCGGTTCTCACGGGCTAAGATGAGCTCGCGCCTCCTCCTGAGCTGGACGCGCCCCAGCTGCCGTCTCCGCGCGGTTACTTGATCTAATGTCATATAACGTTCCACAAAGCAGTCATTCTTCTTCTTCATACAACCCCCTTTCGCTGTATAGTCTATGTTGCAGCGATTCTTAGGACACCTCCAAGGGTTCTTTTAATAAAAGTTAACGAAACGAGCTCTGAATTGTTTCAGCCTTTTGCGAAGACTGGCAAACAATCCAGTTTCGATTGGAGGGATGGCTGAGTGTTTGTTTGGACAGACGCATGGCTAGACAGAAAGGTGTGCCACGGAGGTAGACCTGTAGTTTCGAAATGGGCCACTGTGCCTGTGTACCACGATTTAATGCCCTTCGGGCAGCTTCAGACAGGGTGTTTTTTTATGGGCCTCTTCTGCCTGGAACTGGGCAGACAAGCTGTGAAATACTGCTTTAAAGGAATGCAGCTTCGATAGAAGAGTAAGCAGTCGCAAGGAAGAACGAGAGATGACTAAACAGAATTCAGTTCAATTCATGGCACTTGTGGAATGCACAGCAAAAAGTAGGGTATTGAGGCTATGTCGAAAAACTGATTCCCAGGGACTGCAACTCAAGCTGAGTGGCAATGCATTCTCTTCTAGAAGAGGAAAAGATGGAAGGAATATTGAGTGGAAGGAAGGGTGAAAGGATATATGGGTGAGTCGGTGAATGAGTGAGTAGATAAACAATTGGGTAGATGGATGAGTAGGTGAAAGGATGAGTGAATGGATAGGTGGATGGACGGGTGAAAGGATGGCAGAGTAAAGGGATGGATGAGTGAGTGAATGGATAGGTGGATGGACAGGTGAAAGGATGGCAGAGTAAAGCGATAGATGAATAGCTCGATCGACAGGTGAAAGGATGGCAGAATAAAGGAATGGATGCATAGGTAAAAAGACAAATTAATGGATGGCGGAGTGGATGAACAAATGTATGGATGGGTGTATGGCAGAGTGGATGAATGTATGATGGGTGGATGGGTGGATGGACAGAAGAATGGATGGATGGCAGAGTGGATCGATGGATGGATGAGTGGATGGATGAATTGCAGAGTGGATGGATGCATGCATGGGTGGATGGATGATGGATGGCAGCGTGGATGGATGAGTGTATGGACAAGTGGATGGATGGCAGGATGGAAGGATGGATGCAATGCTTAATGACAGAGTGGATGCATGGCAAAGTGTAGGGATTGATGGATGGATAGCAAAGGGGATGGATTTATAGATGCATGGATGATGGATGGATGGATAGATGGATGGATGTGTGTATGGACGAATGGATGGCAGGGTGGATAGATGGATTGAATAGGGAAAGACTGAATGATGGATGAAAGAATTAATGATTGTCAGAATGCAAAGGTGAAACAGTGAATGTGAGCAGGTGGAAGGAAGGGTGAAAGGATTGATGTTTGGATGGAAGAGACTAGGGAGCTCTTCTAGGGAGGGTTAGGCTCACATGCTTCAATTGCTTGGTGCCATCAGAGATTTAATTTAAAGTGGGGAGTATTTAAATTTTCTGGGTACGAGCTATATAAGACTTCAAAAATGCATAAATTAAAAAAACAGATTAGTTCTGTCGAAATAAAAGTTAACTGAATAGTAAAGTGGCCTAGAGCTGCACAAAGTTAAACACGTTGACCAAGGTCGGACTGGGACAGAAAATAGACCTGGGCACTACAATAAAAGTGGCAAGCATTAGTGAAGTAGATCCCTAAAAAAGTAGCCCATGTTTGCAAATTGGGGCAGTTTAAAATTTTTAAAGACATGCTGTATAAGTGTGATTACGCTAAATTGCACACCTAATGTTCCCTACTGAATATAGCGTAAACGATCGATCTTTTATTTACCTACTAGAAGTGGTTGAGGGGAGGAAACAACTCAGACAGATATCAGCAAAGTCTTCATGCCTGAAAAGACCACCAACTCCAAAGTGCAGTTTGAATATTTATTATAAGGCCAAAAACAATTGGATGTAAATACATCTCAATAGCAAGGTATAGAGGTACAGAAACATTAATACAGAGCCAAGTTTACGAATATAAGTAATTCGGCCCAAAAGACAGATGATTATAAATTCCAAAATCACAACGCAACACAGAATAGATGCGATATTCAGTTCTCGGCTCATTGAAAGAAATCAAAATCTTTCCCTACACTGCTCTACATGAGTGCCCTCCCTGTCTCTCTTCTATCATTCCCCAACGGTGTCAGCACGTGTTGACTTCCTAAGAAGTACTCACGTCAAATGGGTCGTTTTAGCTTATGGCTATGGAGCTTGCTCTAAGATGCTCCTTCTCCTCCGAAAGCTAGCAGAAGTCTGGTCTCGCTGTCCCTGCGCATCATACAAAAGATGGGATTCAACCCACAATATGTCATTCTTCTTAAAACTTTCTATTGCACCTCTATGCAGTAGCTTTTTTTTCATGACACAAATTTAATTAGTGATATCTTCTTTCCAGTGGCCTTGGCTTTCAGACAGACCAGATATGCAAGGCATCCTCCCTTCTCGCTTCCCAGCCATCTTCAAAGACATTCCGGGTCTCTCCTTAACTCTGAAAATAACGATGTGTATTCTTTCACCTGCAGTAGGATGAGAACATTCTAATTTCGAACACAACAACATTTAATTATTTATTTCTCAAGAGCAACGAGAATCGAAACTTATGACTTTGGGCCTATAATTCAGGCAACTTAAACTAACCACAATTACGGTGTATAGAAATAATATCGTCCTGCACATTATGCATGAAGGAATCGTAATACATACAAAGTTCTACTTAAATGCATTCACTAGTTTTCAACATCAAATGATTCAAATAAATGTTTCTTAATAGTCGTAAAACACTGCAAACAATACGAATACATGAGAGTGCGTTTAAACCATGAGTATAGTGCACTCATACAAAATAGAGTGCTATCAGCGCTCTATCTGTTCCCCCCTCTTATGACTAGTGTCATAACACCAACTTTCTATTCTTCTGTAGTTTTTAGGTCGAGCCTCGAGTAGCGCGCAAGCGCTGCTTAGAGGCGAAGACTTTTAGTAAGCGAGTTTGAAAAGCAGTCCCAAAAACGCTCGTGCGTCGTGGCTGGCCTTTTTGGGATGGGTACGCGCGGCAAACATGTGTTTCCAATCATCGTGCCCAGACGCGGGCGCGATAATTGTAAACACATGCCGGCAAAAGGCCATGACGCACGAGCGTCTGGTCAGCTGGAGCAGGCTGCCGCGCTCCCTCCCCCCTCCGCTCCTCTGTGGTGCGCGCGCACCACTGTTTATTTTTTTTTTAACCGCGCGGCCGCCATTTTTGTCCCTGTGCCGGCATCGCCTTCTTTCTCCCATTCGGAGCTTTGAATCATGCTGGTTTAACCTTGTTGAGAGCTTCCATCGGTTGCAAAAGCCTCGGTTCTTGTGGCGGATAAATAAGCCAGGAAGCAGGAAAGAAAAAAAGTGCAATAGGGGTTCATGTAGCTCTCAACAGGGTTCATCTCACAGTGAGGAGATCCCGAGAAACGCCCGAGAGAAAAGTGTGAAGGTTTGTATCAGCATTTTTTTCTTGGCCGGGGCATGCCTTAACTCTTTCCACCCAATGCGTTGCCTTTTCTGCTGTTTTTTTTTTGCTTTCTGCAGGCACACTTCCCCCACTTTAAATAAACTTTAGTTTACCTACCGCCACACTCACGGCCTTGGGCGCTCTATTCCGTCCTTCCTAGTTTTTCTCTGCCAGCTCTCCTAACTCCTGCCCCCTCACCTTCCCCCGGCCCTCCCATTTTTCCAACACTGAGACAATTCAAAACGGCAGCTGGGAGGAGGCGCCAACCTTGCTTTCGCCCACGGCGCTTTCTGTGCAAATGCTAGGTCTGACTGCAGGTACACACACTTGTCTGTTGCACAGTGTGAATGGACAGATTGTGCATCTGCGGCTGTACCGCTGCTGTAAAAGTGCACACGATCACACACTGCGTCTGCACCCTCTCTACCGTGCAGCCCCTGTAGACAGTCCAGTCCCTGCGCAGGTAACAGTCTTTACCACAACTGTTTGTAGCTTTCTGACACACTGTGCCCGAGCTCCTGCTCTTTACGCAGATTAGCCACCGTGTTTTCTGGCTGAGCAGTTTGTTCCGTTTTGCGTTTGTTCGTGCCGTCTGTGTTGTACTTTGTCAGAGATCGTGAGATTATTAAAGTAAAGAGAAGTGAGAAGTCATCCCGCAGTGTCCATCCCGCACTGTCTTTAACCTCCATTCTGAATATTACCATTCTTTTCCCCTTCAAGTTACTGCGGGTTGGGCTACTTTTAATCGTAAAGCCTAGTTTGCTTTCAATTTGTTATATTTATTTAAGCTATCGCTTTTTGTCCATCTTGGGGTTTTAGGTGGAATCAAAGTAGGTTCGGACAACCTTATTACAATAACAAATGCTGTGTTCAGTTTGTCCTTATTACATAGAAATCCATACATCACTGTGAAGGTCTCACTGCCCATGTTGTCCAGTAAGGCGGAGGGATATCTTCTGAGGTCTAAGCTTTGGAGAGGATTTCTGACCTTATGTGAGCTGCAGCTCTCTTGCTACCTACAGTGGTTCAGAGGCGGCAACCCCTTGGCACACGCTGCTTGGCTGTCTGCCAAACACAGGGGTCCATGCACTCCACTGACGGTGGGGTTAAAACCCACCCACATCACTCCTGTAACTCTCAAATGGCTGTTTGCCAGACCCCATCCAGCTCCCTACGCTCATCAAAACTCAAGCCTGTTAACTGTAACCACACTGACCAGTTCTCTTCGAGGTGTTGTTCCTCTGAGATTCTCACCCCCAACTCGGTCTGAGCTACACCGGGCCTCTAAATTCAAAGATGTCCTTAAAACTAAACTCCCCGCTTTCTGTCTGAATTCAGGATAATCTGCCCCATCAGCTTCTTGGTTCCCAAATGTACACAAACACCTGATACTGCACCCCAAAACCAACCCTGCGTTGAATGAGCATTGCTCAAGGCAAACATTGTGACCTTGTACTGTGAAAAGGTTTGTGCAAGCTTCACTAACGTGCATCAAAGCTACAGCAATGTAAGATTCCCTAACACAACAGTAGCAGTGCACTGATCCGCAAAACAGAGAACCGATAAAGGACAAGAGGCAGGTGCATCGGTGCAAAGCACTTCCTCTCCCTCACCTCACCTCTCCTTGCCCTCGCTGTGTTATACCAACACAACTCGAGTACAAACAAGCATTGGCATAACCAATAGGTCTCGCCTTTGGGACCTTATAAGTGTTTAGCCATGCAACAGTTGATGTTGTTGCGCCAAGGATATTCTACTGCATAACTAAATACTTATAAGGTCCCAAAGGCGAGACCTATTGGCTATGCCAATGCTTGTTCTCCTTGTAGAAGAGACCAACCTAAACAGAAGCTGTAGCTTGCCGTCCCTGTCTGAATCGTTCTAACCCCTTAAGGTGCTGGTAATGACTGTCCTGCAGTCGTTCAAGTTGGTGCTCTCGCTTTCTCGAAACAGTCTCCTGATGTCGTGCCCTTTGCCATTTGCAAGCCTTGATGGCTCCTAGTAGGACAATTATACAAATGACAGCTATTATAATAGGCTTCAAGATATATCAGATTATTCCTTGTCCCAAACTTCCAAACCAACTGCCTATCTTGCCAAATCCTTTCCCCACTTGTTCCCAGAGTCCTTCAGCAGCCATCTCACGTAACTCTTGGTGTATATCTGAAATATTGTTGATATATTCCTTATATCCCGACTGTTGTCAGGAATATAAGTACAGCACTGTTGAACTTTCAATAATTTGCAGACTCCTCCGGCTTTTACTAGCAGCACATCTAGTGCAATACGGTTTTGCAAAACCATAGCCCTTATCGAAACCATCTCCCCATCTACAAGTAATAAAATCTGAGCTGTATTTATTGAGAGCTTATCCACTAGTGTTGCCAGCTTTCTGATTTTCAAATCATTCAGAATCACACCCATACTCGGTATCATAGCCCCAAATATGTCTCCAATCACTTCTCCTGCACTCACACCACGTTTTCCTCTGTGAGGTCTTTTTCTTTCTAGGGGCCATAAATCATTCACATGAAAAATCTTGGGAAATACCACAGCCAAATAACAAGTGCCATACCAATTTTTGGGCAACTTCACATAGGCATTCTTTCCACACACAAAATACACATTGGGCACTATTGTTATTTTGTCCAATAATGCTTTTCTAATTGATTCTTCGATCAAGAAAACGTGCTCACAATCACTTTCACCCACAAATATCTTATTGTAGTATGTGGTCGGGTGTCTAATACACAACTTCCCCTTCTGCTGGAAATCTAATGCTATGGGTCCAAAACTCCCCTTTGCTTTATGATCTAATTCTTCTTTAGTCCATGGGGTAACCTTCTGCTTTGGATCTGGTCTAAATAGAGTCTGTCTATGCCGATCTTCTATCTGATCTATAAATATCTTTTGACTGTCAGTTAACATACAGGTTAAATTGTGTCTATGGGCATAGGACGTATCTAAAGTAATGGTAGGCACGAAATACTTTGACATTCGCTCTACTTCCTTATAATAATCATATTTATTCATGTATTTAAGAACTCGGACTTCCGAGAGTACCACATCATAATTTGAGAAATAGTACTCGAAGTGTGCCTTGCTATAAAACATGCTCAACAACACACTACATGTAATGCCATAGGTCAAAGGCAAATGATGGTATCGAATGCCTTCTTCTACTGAGGCTGGTAATTGCATACACACATAGCAATCCTTCGCTTCCATGGTATCCACATACTCATACAATAATCGAGCATACGCATTCAAAGTGAAATCACCCTTTGACAAATCAACATGTAATCTACGACTGGTTTCCTTAATCATTTCTAGATCCCTTGTGGATGCATCCTCATCTATCTCAGAGATTGGTGTAGTGAGTGTTGCCTGTACCCTATTCTGTCCGACATCCTGAGATCCAACTAGAGATGCAACGATCTCCACAGTTATAACAATAAGCACCACTACAATGAGGGTGCCAATGATGCACTTCTGTTTGCATGTTGATTTTTCGGACACCATGGTTTCTACTGATCCGTTCCGAAGCACAAAAGGGAAAACACAGTCTCTTTCTGTTTTCTTTGTTTTAACAATGTCTTTCTCACTTCTCTCCTCCCATGCAATTAATGTCAAAGTTCATTCGATTGATACTAAACCTATTGAAGAGATGTAGTCAGCCCTATTCCTCACTAAATCATCTACTAGAAAATTCCTAATTTTAAATCTTCTTAAACTGGGGTCTAAGTTATCTTCTTTCTAAGGCCTAATGCTTTCTTTGGTTATAATTCAAGCTTCATCGTTAATGATATTTGATCCAAGTATTTCGAGGACAAGTTGCAGAATCTCCGCACAAATTTCTCCTAATTCTTGCGCGGAAGACAACCTGATTGAGGATCAGGTAACGCAATCCACTCAGCCTTGGAGGATTTGGAACTTGCAGAGTTAGTGTTCCAAACGCTTCTACGCCTGGGACCAGAAACTGTATTTCAATCGAGAGGGTGTCCCCTCCGTAGCTCACCGTACCAGCTCCCAACCTCCCGGACTTCGCTGGGCTCTGCATCTGCAGCCAGATATGTCCACTCAGGAGATGCGTATCTTCGAGACGCTATTCTTTCTCTTCTGGAGCGTCTCAGACCATCCGGTCTTTCTTCAGCGTCACTTTGATCTGATTCAGATGTTTCAGGAATCGGAGCAAGATTTTTCTCGGATGCAAGCCTTATATTCAGCCTTTCTTTTCTTGCTGGCCACTTTTCCGCTCTGGCATCTGCTCTCCTCTCTTCCTCTTGATCTGATCCTTCTGCAATAGACCGCTCACCTTGATCTGGTGTAAAGTTCACATCTGCAATATCATCTATTTCAGGATCTGGGCTCAATTCAGGAGCACTCAGCTCTGGTCTCTCGTGCTCACTTGGCTGTTCCGTTTCATCCGAAACTCTTACAGCTGGGCCTGTGCCTTCGTCGTTGTCTGTGGCAGGTCCACACATGCTTCTCGGAACCAGGGGACTCTCTTTCTCCGCAGGCGCTTGAACTCGGCGAGTGTGGGAAGCGTGTATCCAGTTCGACAATCCTCCACACTTCACAGCGATACTTGTGACCAATATCACCTGATATGGTCCTCACCAGCGAGCATCAAGACAACTCTTCCTCACGTGCTTGCGAACTAGTACCCAATCACCTGGATTAAGATCATGCAGCAGGTCTCTCGAGGTGGATGCAGTCGCAGCCTCGACCTGGTGGGATACAGAAGTAACCACATCAGCCAGTCCCTTACAATAATCCAACACTAAATCATCAGTGATGTTTATCAATGCTGTAGCTGGCACCATAGGCAAACGCATAGCTCTTCCGGTCAAAATTTCGTGGGGAGAAAGCCCTGTTCTCCTATCAGGGGTGCTACGCAGACTCATGAGCACCAGAGGCAGCGCATCTGGCCATTTCAATGAAGTTGACGAACACACCTTTGCCACTCTTGACTTGATGGTGCCATTAACCTGCTCTACAAGACCTGAAGCCTCCGGCCTGTAGCTACAATGCAGTCTCTGATCAATGTTCAAAGCAGAGCACAACAATTTCATGATTTCACTGTGGAAATGAGTTCCTCTATCTGTCTCCACTGATGTCGGAAAGCCATATCTCGGGATCAATTCTCTTAACAACAACTTGGCTACTTTGAGACTGTCACATCGTCTAGTTGGATATCCTTCCACCAAACGCGAAAAGATACACACCACCACCAAAACGTATCTCAACCTATTGCATCTCGGCATCTTGATAAAGTCCAATTGTATCCTATTGAAGGGACCTCCAGATCTTCCAATGTGACTCATTGCAACCACAGTTCTCTTTCCAACATTCATTTGTTGACAAGTAACACACCTGTGACATACCGCTTCAGCCCACACACGAAAGCGTGGATTAAACCACGTCTGCCTAAACACTCGCACCATAGCATCTCTTCCCAGATGAACTGCTCCGTGGATTTGCCTTGCCATTGGGCTCAGTAGACAATTGGGTAATACTGCTCTCTCATTTGTGGACACCCAAATGCCATTGTCTCTTTTTGTGCAACCTGCTCTGACCCATGAAGCAGCTTCCTCTTCTGGGACTTCATCCTGCAACCGCTTCACCTCATCCCAAGTATCGGCTATAGCTAACATCATGCTGAGCTCGGTCTCTTCTGTGCTCTCGCCTATATATTCTCCATTGAAAATACAAGCATGTTCAGCGCAAAATCGTGCTACTTCATCTGCATAATTGTTGCCCTTAGTGACAAAGTCTTCTCCTTTTCCATGAGCTGCACATTTAACGACTGCTATCTCTTTGGGCTTCTGCAAAGCTTCCAATAGTTGGCGCACATACTCGCCGTTACGTATAGGTGACCCTGAGGACGTTAGAAACCCCCTCTGTGACCATAACTGCCCAAAGTCATGAACTACACCAAATCCGTATTGACTGTCAGTATACACAGTCACTCGAATATCAGCTGCAATGATACAGGCACGTGTCAAAGCGACAATTTCGGCCACCTGAGCAGAGAATACTCTATTTAAACAGGCAGCTTCCACTACTCCCATGATGGTGCACACAGCAAACGCTGCTCTCAAATACCCTTCATTGTCTCTTAAACATGAACCATCAACAAAAGGATCAAATCAGATTGGGGCAAAGGTTCATCGACAATGTCAGGTCTGGGTTTGGTAGATAGGTCAGTAACATCTAGGCAGTCATGCTCTTCACAATCCTCATCTCCTTCCTCTTCCGGAACAGGTAACAATGTAGCAGGGTTAAGGGTGGTACAACGTCTCAGGGTAACATTTTCAGCGGCCAAGATAACCTGCTCATACTTGGTAAGTCTGTTGTTAGTCAGATACTGTGTTTTCGTTCTTGTCATCAACAATTCTACTGAATGGGGCACATAAACAATGAGCGGATAACCCATCACTATGCTTTCACATCTTTCAATGCTGACACCGGTTGCAGCAACGGATCTCAGACCTCCAGGCAACGCAGAAGCTGCAGGATCTAATGTAGCTGAGAAGTAAGCTACTGGTCTACGGGCACCCCCATGTGTCTGTACAAGGACTGCTAACGCACATCCCTCCTTTTCACATTAAAAGAGCGAAAACGCTTTGTTATAATCCGGCATTCCGAGAGCTGGAGCACAACAGATACTTTCCTTCAGCTCACGGAAGGCTTTCAAGCACTCGTCATCCCATGGTACCGGATCACTAACATCCCTTCGAGTCAGTTTCAACAGAGGCTTTGCTTGCAAGGAAAAATTTGGGATCCACTGTCGACAATAGCCGACCATTCCCAAAAACATGCAGACTTCTTTTTGTGTTTTCGGAGTTCCCATTTGCAGAATCGTCTCTATGCGATCTGGTGACACCCTTCGTTTTCCTTTCTCAATCCGGTGACCTAGGTACTGAACTTCAGACAAACAATACTGCAATTTGTTTGGAGACACTTTGTGTCCATTCTCTGCCAAATGATTCAGCAATGCCACAGTGTCAATCCTGAAAGCATCCTCAGTCTCTGAGGCGACCAAATGGTTGTCTATATATTGCACTAAGACTGAGTTTTGGGGCATCACCAGTCCTTCAAGATTCTTTTTCAGACTTTGACTAAAAATGGAGGGGCTTTCTGTATACCCCCGAGGAATTCTTTCCCATGTTAACACACCATCGTCCATCCTAAACGCAAATAAAAACTGACTTTCTTCATGCAATGGTATGGAGAAAAATGCATGACACAAATCTATCACTGTAAACCATTCTGCTTTGCATGGTATCTGGAATAGAATAATAGCTGGATTCGGTACCACAGGACAACATGGGATCACAATTTCATTAACCCGACGCAGATCCTGCACTATTCTGTACTTGCCACTTGGCTTCTGCAGTCCCATGATAGGTGAGATGCAGGGACTTCCTCTTATCTCCTTAAGAATACCTTGGGCAATCATAGTCTCAATCACAGGTCTTATTCCGGCCACAATTTCTGGAGTCAATTTATATTGTGGCGTTCGTGGGAATTCAGCATTGGGTTTGACCTGTATCTTAACTGGCTCAACCCCTCTCATCAGACCTACATCCTCGTCCTTAAAATCCCACACTTTCGGATCAACTGAGTCTCTCAAGTCATGTGGCAATTCTGCTATTGTGAGCACCACAAACATTTCTGCACACAGACTCATGTTAGCCATTTTAAAATCAGCATCATCATCATATGTTTGCAATTCCACACCTCTCGGAGTGCACGATATAGTACAATTGAGCTTGCACAGAAGGTCTCGTCCCAAAAGACAGACCGGACTTGAATTGCACACTACAAATTGGTGTTTATCCCGAAATGGTCCTATTCTCACGGGTAATTCATTTGTCAATGGATTGGTCATTTTCTGATTACTAACCCCCACTACTTGAATCGATTGTCCCGAAAGAGTTAAATTTGGGACTACTTCAGTTCTCACCGTGGAGCGAGCAGCTTCAGTGTCTAATAAGAAAGTAACAGGATATCCATTCACATCTGCATCTACAAACGGCCCACTCTGATCTACTTCTAGAATCGCATCTAAGGTGCATTCCTCGTGACCCCCCCTCTGACACTCTTGTAAATCTTGATTTTGATCAAATCTATCTTGTATTTCAAAATAAGGCATCTGATGGTATAACTGATTATGCATGGGTATCCTAGGAGGTTGAGGTACTTGCACTTGCGGCTCATATCCTCCTCCATACATAGACCTGGGTCTTGTCACAGTATTGGCTGTCCCTCTCCTTCCATCTGTATCTGATTTGCTGGATTCAATCTACACTCGCGCTTCCAATGCCCGATTTTGTGACAATAGTGGCAGGCAGTGACCCTTTTCTGTTGGGCTTGCACCTGGATCCATTCCTCTTCCTCTACCCTGACCAGGTTGGGTCACCATCTGTTGTCCCATTCCTCTTCCACCTCCTCTACCTCTACCTATCGCTCCTCCAATCCCTTGCGTCATATCAGCGTTTCTCAACTGCACCAACATCAACTTGTCCTTCAATTTCTTCTGTCGACTCCACTTGATCACTGCACTATTTAGCATAATGCAGAATCTCGTCCACCGACGTATTCTGCCAACATATCAAGTGATGCTGTATCATCAAACTTATATCAGATTTCAGTCCCAACACAAACTTCGAGACAAATTGTCCCATATCTTTCTGTTCAATTGTATCCAATCCACTATGCTGCTTAAAAGCTAACAACAATCTTTCGTAATAATCATGTACTGATTCCTTAGAGTCTTGAGTGGTGCGATCAATCTTCAACCAATCAACAATCTGAGGAGCTACCTTCGATTGCAACCATGTAATCACTTGCTCATATTTTCTCATTACATCAGGTGAAGGACCATGAGTAAATGAATCTCTAGGTGGCTCCGCAGTAGGCCACTCAATGGCAATGTTACATGCCGCCCACAAATCCGCCGGCACTACTATATCAAACAAGGTGTTTAAATCAATCCACAATACTTTCGAAATCTTTACAAACCGATCTATTTGCTTGTACCACTCAGCAGGTTTTTCCCTCAGCCGAGGAAAATCATTCGTAAATGCTGCTAAATCACCCCTGCTCCATGGCACGTGTACATACCCTCCATTCTGTACCTTCCTGAGGGGGAAATTTCCTGCAGCTCCCATCCCTCCACCTGGAGGCGGAGTATTTCCTATTCCAGTCTTGAAGCTTTTCTTTTTGGCACATCTTTCTTTCCATCTGTCTAATTCTTTCCATGTCCGCATCCCTATTACTAGTTCTCTAATTTGTGCTTTTAATCCAATTGTTCGCTTCTCTTCCAAATCCTTATCTGTGTAATTTAATCTGCAAGAACCCTGTATCATCTTGGTCTTTTGACAAATCAACCTCATACCTTTGTGCCAAAAGCAACAATGCATCATAAGCTCGTTTGGCCTTTCTTGTCATGTCCTTTGCTACGAACAGTAGTTCGCTCGAGTCATACGTCTCAATTCTGTTCAGAGGTAGATTACCTTCAATAACCTCGTCTAGTTCTGCCTTTAATCATACCACATCTAGCATTGGCGCTTTTATTGCACTTTTTAACACTTTCTGAATTTCCTCGTTTCTTGTATCTTCCCTGTCACAGCTTTGGGTTCTCTTAGGAACTGCACCCTCTTCTATCTTCGAAGCTGGGCGTCTATCTCTTTCCCAGCTTCAACTTCTCCAATGGTCACGTGCACAAATAACCTGTTGCCAAACAGTACTCTAGGTGCTTCTTGTCTCTTGCTTGTCTCTTCCCTCGGCCTCATTGACTCTCTCACTGGTTGAACCCAGATTCGAAGGTCAGACCTAGAATTCGCTAGAGCTCCTGTCCGTCCTCGTTCTGACCCACTATCCATTCTTGATGGATCAGCTGTAGCTGGCAGTGGAGTACTAGACTCCACTGGCATCCGACTTAAACCTGTCCCACTCATTGCAAGGCTCCCTCCAGACATTGTCTCTTCCCCTTCACTTATTTGCTGTTGACTGTCATTGGTTCTTTCTCTAGGATTATATATCGGAACCACCGGCCCTATTGTGACTGGTACCAACAAAGCATCTGGTAACTGCATGTTTCCTGCAGGTTGTACTGGCTCAGGGTTTGGATACCTCATTCCTCCAGACCCTCCTGGAATGTGTACCATTGTAATCTTGCCTCTTACTCCTGCCGATTGTTCCTCTGAACCCAGTTGTCCCACACCTAAAAGCTCTTCTGATGGGCGCAACCTCTCTGTCTCTGATCTAGAGTCGCACGGTGGAGGATGTTCCGCTAGCAATCTATTGAGGAAGCTGTCATCTGTATCACCGTCCTCCTCTGTCGTCTTTTTCCCTTCAGCCCCCTCTTCTAACATACGAAATGGGTACAAGCGTTCTCCCTCTATGGTGTCTACTCTCCTCTCTGTCTCTGATCTAGAGTCACACAGTGGAGGATGTTCCGCTAGCAATCTATCGAGGAAGCTGTCATCTGTATCACTGTCGTCTTTTTCCCTTCAGCCCCCTCTTCTAACATACGAAATGGGTACAAGCGTTCTCCCTCTATGGTGTCTACTCTCCATCTTTTCAACTGGACATCCCATCTAGCATCCTGATATGCCTTCATTGCTTTCCTCATTCTTCCTTGTGAAGCCTCTCTCCTTATTGCTAGGGCAGCTCTCATCCATGCATCTAATGCCTCAAATTGTGTGGGTCTAGGGGGAGGTTTCAGTGCATTCATCACCCCCCTCAGCTGGGTCAGCACTTCCATACGAAAAGACCCATAACGAGGGAAAGCCAATTCACCCTCTTTCTCTGTAATTTTATGCCAATTCTGAAGCCACACTATAGTATGAAGTCCTACATTCGTTGCCATGTAATGTGCTGGTGTGTCTTCTGGCGGAGCTTCTTCTCCTACCCGAGTCACTACCCCTGTGTCGCCTCTACACAAATCTCGCAATACCCTAAAGCATCTCATTGTAAAATCCATCTATTGCAAGCCCAAAATA
The DNA here is from genome assembly GCA_963921515.1 of Calotriton arnoldi. Taxonomy (NCBI): domain Eukaryota; kingdom Metazoa; phylum Chordata; class Amphibia; order Caudata; family Salamandridae; genus Calotriton; species Calotriton arnoldi. The sequence continues at coordinate 1,146,627 of CAWUFW010003426.1, read as the reverse complement.
CGCTATTCCACTGCAAACGAACTTCCACCAATCCCAGCACGGCGTTACACCAACCAACCTATCACAGCGCGGCGCACCCTGACGTCACTTCTCACTCCTTGCAGCGGCTCACCCGCCTTTACAATTTCACCGCAAACTCGCTTACACACATTCGTACCACAAGTAACTGTATATCCACAAGTTATTAAACCAAGTAACTGTTCCTACACAATTACAATAACTTACAGTCACATAAAACACGTAATTGTCTGTCACTAAAGATCGATAGAACTCTCTCACAAGAACATTCAGCCGTTGTGACCCCCGACCTGCGTTGGTCACTCAATCGCCATAGTCCACCCCCGGTACCTGAGGCTTTCTACCGCAACCTATTCCTCATTCACACAAAGTTCCCTAACACAAGTGGATCGTCGATAGCGCTTCACAACACCCACATTTGATCAGACAATTACAATACAAAACTATCCCGGGATCTTGGACTTCTCTTGAGTCTGCTCACCAAAACTTCCTGCTCCGCACGTATCCGAACCAGTAAACCAAAAACCACATTCACTCAACATACATCCCAACTCCGCAAGACATCACACACTTACTCATCTAACACCACAATTCCTTTCATACTCACGCCACCACTGTTTCCACCGCACCATCAACGTCCGCCGGTCTCCACCGTCTTCCACTCCACTTCAGGGCTCTTCGACCTTCAACCCTACCCCTGATTACTCCCCTCACCTTAGAGATAAACCACTTTAGAGGTAAACCATCCTCTGCTACCATTTGATTACGCTAAATTGCACACCTAATGTTCCCTACTAAGTATAGCGTAAGCTATCGATCTTTTATTTACCTACTAAAAGTGGTTGAGGGGAGGAAACAACTCAGACAGATATCAGCAAAGTCGTCATGCCTGAAAAGACCACCAACTCCAAAGTGCAGTTTGAATATTTATTATAAGGCCAAAAACAATTGGATGTAAATACATCTCAATAGCAAGGTATAGAGGTACAGAAAAATTAATACAGAGCCAAGTTTACGAATATAAGTAATTCGGCCCAAAGACAGATGATTATAAATTCCAAAATCACAACGCAACACAGAATAGATGCGATATTCAGTTCTCGGCTCATTGAAAGAAATCAAAATCTTTCCCTACACTGCTCTACATGAGGGCCCTCCCTGTCTCTCTTCTATCATTCCCCAACGGTGTCAGCACGTGTTGACTTCCTAAGAAGTACTCACGTCAAATGGGTCGTTTTAGCTTATGGCTATGTAGCTTGCTCTAAGATGCTCCTTCTCCTCCGAAAGCTAGCAGAAGTCTGGTCTCGCTGTCCCTGTGCATCATACAAAAGATGGGATTCAAACCACAATACGTCATTCTTCTTAAAACTTTCCATTGCACCACTATGCAGTAGCTTTTTTTTCATGACACAAATTTAATTAGTGATATCTTCTTTCCAGTGGCCTTGGCTTTCAGACAGACCAAATACGCAAGACATCCTCCCTTCTCACTTCCCAGCCATCTTCAAAGACATTCCGGGTCTCTCCTTAACTCTGAAAATAACGATGTGTATTCTTTCACCTGCAGTAGGATGAGAACATTCTAATTTCGAACACAACAACATTTAATTATTTATTTCTCAAGAGCAAGGAGAATCGAAACTTATGACTTTGGGCCTATAATTCAGGCAACTTAAACTAACCACAATTACGGTGTATAGAAATAATATCGTCCTGCACATTATGCATGAAGGAATCGTAATACATACAAAGTTCTACTTAAATGCGTTCACTAGTTTTCAACATCAAATGATTCAAATAAATGTTTCTTAATAGTCGTAAAACACTGCAAACAATACGAATACATGAGAGTGCGTTTAAACCATGAGTATAGTGCACTCATACAAAATAGAGTGCTGTCAGCGCTCTATCAAGTGTTTTGCAAGGTATGGAAGATTGTATGGATCTGAGATCGCAGGCAAAGTTTGTTTTAATACCAGGGGAATCAACAATAAAAACCGGCCCAGCAGACCATAAAACAGACAGACAAAAAACACACGTCCCAAACACTGACCTGTGAGACCAGCCCTTCGGGCACTGCCTGACTGTCCTATAGGCCAATCCGACCCTGCCTACGACTGCAAGCCAGGAAACATCACGCTTCACAAAGTTTGGTCAGCAGGTGACCATTTCCTGCTGCAGGGAAACGTTTAGTGATGACTCTGTGGTTCTTGAGAGCCTTTAAATACTGTTGGGACGGGGATAGGGAAGACAGAGGCTCTGAATAGATGTGACTGTTTTACCCACTACCAATCAGGACTATACAGTTTTCACTTTGCAGACATACTGATTATTCTCAGCCACCGGAAGCCCCGCCTCTTCACGCAGGAAATCGGGCTCAGGGGAAGCACAAAGCAAGGACCAGCCACTGTCACTTGTGGCCCTGATTGGCAACAGTACTAGTTTCCCACTATTGTGACTGCTCTTTACAGCTGCACCTGTTTTGTGTTTTAAACTTTGTCAAGTTTTGTAAAACAAGGAATACATAGAGTAGTGAATTTGTAAAACATAAAGGTTTATTAGCAGATTAGCAAAGTTATAATTTCAACTCAATCAAATTAGTCATAAATCCATTGCCATCTTATAAAAGCATGGTGTGGTATAGTGTAAAGCAAGTCAAAATAACAATTACAAAAACAAATTATTTAAAGATTGTCATTAGCAAATCGAATAAGGTTCCATTTCCCCTGACGGGAAATTCCTAAAGCTAAGCTGAATATTCAAATCAGCTATGGGGAATTTTAAGCAGAAGGTGTCAGCAAGTAAAGCCTCTAAGGCAGAACCAAATGAAGGTTCTATCGGACAACAGGACACTGCAGCTAGACTCATACTGGACCTCCCATACCACACCACAGCTCAAGGAACTGGGATGCACAAACTGGGCGCACATGCCCGTGGCGCCCCCAGGGCACTTTCTGAAATACAGTCCCTGGCTACTTCACCTGCATACCGGTTGCCAGCGGTCACAAAATCACATCCGCTCCTGTGTACTGTACATTTGATGACAGCTATTTCAGCAGGTAACTCTAATGCCTCTAAGAGATCCATGACATAATTTCCATTTTGAATGGGAGAGCCAGAGGAAGTCATGAAACCCCGTTGGGACCATAATTGCCCAATATCATGGACCACACTAAACCTGTATTGGCTATCAGTGAAGATGGTGACTCTTAGAGACACAACAAGCTTTATTAAGAGCAATCAATTCAGCCACCTGTACAGAAGTTATATTACAGAAATAGGAGGCTTCACCACACCTTCTAGGGTGCAGACGGCAAAGGATGCTTTTAAAATCCCTCGTTCATCTCTTAAACAAGAGCCATCCATAAACAACATATGGTCAGGGTCTTGAATGTTGGGTCTTGGCTTGGCACACAACTCTGTAACATCAAGAAAGTCATGGTCAACCTCATCATCATTTTCATCAGTCACAGGCAAAGGTAACAATGTGGCAGGATTGAGACAGGAGCACCTCCTTAGAGTGATGGTCTCTGCTGCACGGATAACCTACTCATAACATGTTTGTCTGCTGTTGGTCATGTGTTGGGTACGAGCATGGGTAAGCAGCATTTCAACAGAATGGAGAACCATAACTCCACGAGGGTATCCCATTACTATACCGTAACATTGCTGAATGCTGGCACTAACTGTGCCCACTGCCTTTAGGCAACGCTGCGGCTACTGGGTCAAGAGTGGCTGAGGAGTAAGCAACAGGACATTTGGAGTTGCCATTGGTATGTGTGGGCACTGAGAGAAAGCACTCATCACTCTCACTACAATATAACACAAAATCCTTCTCATAGTCAGGCATTCCTAGATCTGGGGCATGGCAGAGACTTTCTCTCTTTTTCTCAGCTCAAGGACGGCACTGTATTAACTATCCCATGATAGCGGATCCAGCACATCTTTGCACATCAGCCTCTGTAAAGGCTTTGCCACAAGGGAAAAGTTGGGAATCCTCTGGCACAAGCACTACACCATTCGCAGAAGATCCTGACTTCTCTTTGAGTTGTGGAAGGGTTCATTTTCAATATGGAAGCGATTTTCTCATGAGACACCTTTCTAACTCCTTTCTCAATATGATGCCCTATATAAAAGGACTTCCTTCTGACAATATTGCAGTTTGGTTGGGGTCACTTTATGTCAATTGTCAGCCAAATGGTTCAACAGGGCAATGGCTGTCTTGTCTACATGCTTCTTGTGTTGTTGACGCCACCAGTAAGTTGTTGATACATTGGACCTTGACAGAATTGCACAGCATCTTCAATGTCTCCAGATTCTTTTTCAATATCTGATTGAAGATCAAGGGGCTTTCTGTATATCCCTATGGAACTCAGCACCATGCCAGAGCTTTATTTTGGAAATGGAATGGAAAGAGGAACTGACTGTCCTCTTGCAAATGAATGGAAAAGAATGATTGGCACAAGTCGATGACCATGAACACTGCAGCATTAGGAGTATTTGGAAAGTTTCATGGCAGGATTCAGTACCACAGGAAAACAATAATATTGATCTTTCATAGGTCCTGCACTATCTGCCACTTTTTATTTAGTTTCTGAAAACCCATGATATGAGAATTACAAGGACTCTTTAATATCTCCTTGAATACACCTTGCAATTGGGGAGTGCCTTTTAATCTGAGTATGCTGAACGCGTTTTGTGAGCTGCAAACTGATATTTGTTGTTACTTCTGTTGCTAATAAAGTTTGTGTTTTGCATTTTGCAAACCTATTTCCCATTTTGCCTGGCACACAAAGCATCACTTTTTCTTTTATGGGCTTGCATTTAGCCTTATTTTGGAAGGACGGGGACTAAAAAAAGGGACGAGGAGGTAATGAACTGGTCACTTAGTGGTAATCGTCATTACTCTGAGTCCAGGTCTTCCTCGTCTCGAGGCTGTCCTGAGTTTGAGTCCTGTTTTAAGAAGTGTCACACACTCCTAGTTTTCCCTCCCTCCCCTACAATTTGTAGGATGCCTCACAGCTTATAGATGACTTGTTAGAAACAGAAAGTGAACGAGGGGGTTTTTGATTATTCTTGAGGGATAGAGTAACAGTTAGACACTGGGTGTGATTTACACATTAAGACCTACGTGTAAAGTTTGATGGAATATATAGTAGTGCCTGGGATGAGAAATACTTGGACACGGAATAATGACGATTAATGTTCAATGTTAAATGACCAGATTACTTGTTGATGATTAATGGATCCCTAAAGGACTCACGGAAAATTCTATCTACAAGTTGTAGCTCCTTATTGGGAAATTTTGTGAAATAAGTGAAAGTTTGTGGTAGGTGAAATCAATGATGATTAGGATCACTATATCATGATCTGCCAGTTCCAGTCATGGCATTCTAGCTCCCATCGCTGAATTGACTCCCAGGCTAGTCTACCGACCATGCTTGCTAGTCCTACATTTTTAAATGTCTGTTCTTTTTGAACCACTGGTTGTGATAACAAAGATTCCAGTGATCTGTGCTAAGGGTAACTTCAGGATGGAAGGGGTCAGTACTTGCTCTATGCTCATACACTAGCTTTAATCTAGGCTTGGGTGGGTAAGCCACAATGAACACCACTGTGCTCAAGCTCAGAATCTGGGGGAAACAGGGGGTCCCCAAGGTTGGCATAGCAGCACTCAGGGCACATGCTTGGAAGCTACAGTGAAATGAAGCCGTTCAAGAATGGAAGAACACTCAAGGAGCAGTTTCTGCTTTTGTGGGTCATCATATATGCATCTGGTTTATGTCGCTCTCCACCCTCTCTTTTGAGGCAACTTTAGAGATCCTCCTGACACTTTAAATACAGATCTTCTGGTCGCCTTAGGCTGGCTACATATTCCTTTTGTGAAGCACTTTCAATGCAATAGATTGGAGCAACAACAGCATGAGCTCAGGCAACTCTCTAGGCTTGGTCCAAGCATTGATGACTCACGTAACATGCAGCCCTAGTCTAAAGAGCAATGACAGTCTGTATAGGCAATGGTTGATGCAGATTTCCAAATTGCTGGAATGAGACTCCAGATTGCATTCCCAACTTGTGGAAGGCGTCCAAAACCCTGCTATCTGTTAGGGGCTTAAATAATTCAAGTTTTTAGCTCACAAGACAAGCTTCATAAAGGGAATCATTATGGGCCTTAACTCAAAGAGTAGAGGGCCTGAGATTGGCTTGAAACTCATATGCATATTCTGGGTTCAGACGACAAAAACAACTCCATATAAGCGGTTTCCTCTGTGGCCACTGGCCAGATTATTTTTGGTCTTCCCATACATTTAAGGGGATGCTGCCTAGGAGTGAAGAATGGTAGACTCCTCCAGACCATGGAGAAAGAAGAAGAGGGAATGCTGGGCCCAGATATTATTCTATCGAGCACTAATTCACCATTTTGGTTCATACATTCCAAATTCACAGTGTCACCTTCTCGCTCTCTCTCTCTCTCTCTCTTTTTCTTTCTCTCATACACACAAAAATCTGACATATTTGGGGTTGGGGAAAGGGATCCCCTTTACAAGAAAGGTGGAATTTCCAAATGTGGAGTGATTAGGCTTCACTTTTGTTGTGCATACAAGCTGCACTCCCTGAAATTTTAAATCACTGCCACCAGACAGCATATGAGCAATAAGCAGACGAGGGACAGGGGTGTGTCCCTTCATGAACATTTGCAGGTGTACAGTTTGAGGGTCCTTCTTTTCCAGGAGTAGCCTATGTCTCTGTATTGTATTGTATTGTATTGCAGCATTTATATAGTGCTTGCTACCCCTATGTTGGGTGCTTGGAGCGCTTAAACGCTTGCCTACATGAGTAGCATGCTACACTATGTAGGGTGTATGATTGGAAGGATGTTGTTTTTGTTTTGATCCTAAGTGGGAAGTGTTTCCATTTCGTGAGTGTTGACCACCGAGGTGCGGTTATCGTGTTATGGGATGCAGCACGTAGCAGTGTGTTGGATGACAAAGTCAGGGCCGGACTGGCCATAGCGGGCACCGGGCGTTTCCCCGGTGGGCCGCTAGGGTGGGGGCCGATTTTGGGCCCCTCGTGGCCGATTTTGTTACAGGGCCGTTTTTTGCAGCATAGCTGCAATATCGGCCTCTGTAACAAAATCGGCCGAAACCGGCCTTGTCAAACAGCTCGGCCGCACCCCCCCAAATCCCGGGGGGGGGCGGCCGAGCACTTTGCCAGGGCCGGTTTTGATTCTCAGTCCGGCCCTGGACAAAGTACAAGAGACAGACGTGCAATTTTATGGTAGCTTTGAACAGTCCTGTAGGTCCCTCTATGGTATTTTATATGATACAGTCTGCTTAATTGGTTACTGCAATCTGAGATTTTGTGTATAGTTGTGGTCCTGAGCTGGCATTGTTGGAGGGAGAGAGAAGTGGAGAGATATGTTCGGATGGGAATTTTTATTATTATTTCATGTATGAGAGTCTTTGTGAGATTTGAAGAAACAATTAGATTGTATAGATATTTGGGACCTGATGTGAATGGACTTTATTTAAGTCCTCTAAATTCTCCAGTGATGTGTGACAGATCTCCTCAGTTATTCCATGCCTGTTCATTTGGTCATGTTTAGTGTTTTGGCTGAACAGTGCCGGTGATAGACAACCCTCATAGCAGATATGTCTCATGGGAATTTAGAGGTATAAGCTACAATTTGTTGAATGTTAACCACTTCTTATTATGGTTTTCTTATTATTGTCGGCCATAACTGTTAAATGTGGGGACGAGTTCACAGAGACACTGGGGGCCCGGGGACCACAAATCCCGGCATCCTTTGCGGCGTGAGTGCCGCTGCCGACTTCCTTCGCGCCTGGAGGCGCTTGAAAAGGGCCTGTGACTCCCGCTGCGGGACGAGTTCACGGAGACACCGGGGGCCCGGGGACCACAAATCCCGGCATCCTTTATGATGTGAGTGCCGCCGACGACTTCCTTCGTGCCTGGAGGGGCTTGAAAAGGGCCTGTCACTTCTGCAGCGCGGGACGAGTTCACGGAGACACCGGGGGTCCGGGGACCACAAATCCCGGCATCCTTTGCGGCGTGAGTGCCACCGCCGACTTCCTTCGCGCCTGGAGGGGCTTGAAAAGGGCCTGTCACTCCTGCAGCGCGGGACGAGTTCACGGAGACACCGGGGGCCCGGGGACCACAAATCCTGGCATCCTTTGCGGCGTGAGTGCCGCCGACGACTTCCTTCGCGCCTGGAGGTGCTTGAAAAGGGCCTGTCACTCCCGCAGCGTGGGACAAGTTCACGGAGACACCGGGGGCCCGGGGACCACAAATCCCAGCATCCTTTGCGGCGTGAGTGCCGCCGCCGACTTCCTTCGCACCTGGAGGCGCTTGAAAAGGGCCTGTCACTCCCGCAGCGCTGGACGCTTGTGGGCGTGCCCAGGCCAAGGGCGAGCCCGTCTGCGCCCGTCAGCGACAGGAAGAGGCAGGGCAGGGCCACCCCCCCTTGGCTTTATCTTTCTGTGTTGGCTTGCGGGTAAGACTTCTTGAACTAAACACCTTTTAACTGCATTCATTTCTTTTCTCTGGAAGCGGCATCTACTTAAGTACTTGGACGAATTCAACCTAGTTACCCGACAATAACCGCTCCTGATTGTACCTGATTGACTATGATAGGGCAGGGGAAATCCTAATGGTCCATAGAGTTGGCTGGGTGGGAAACCGACGAAAAACAATGCAAGGGGATTGTGTAGTCATAAACTTGAAAAAAAAACAAATTGTGGGTAGCCTACTCAACCAGAAAACATGCCACCACTGGACTTTTTTTTACACCAACTACCAAATGCCATCTAGGGCCCACATGACCCCAGAAGTATGCAGATGGCCACTAAGCATTCCAACTGCGGGCAGTTGGGATGCCCCCCCAGACCCTTTTTATTTAGCTTACCAGTAAACAACAGATTTGGTGTTCTGGAGAAGGTAGATTAACAAGTAGTCACTCTGACTCTAGACCGGGGATCTGCAACGCAGTAATCGGAAATAGAATTGGAAGAGCATAGCGGGGATTATTTCACCCAGACAACATGCCCTGGGCTAGGGGCAACAGGCAAGGACCACCGATTAGAAACACCCCAGAACATTGGCCCAGAAGGAGCAGGGGTACATTTGCCAGGAGCACTTTTTGCTCCATTACCTGCTCCCTTGAGCAAAACACCTAGAGAAGGCTTGCCTACGAGGTCACCAGACACTCAGCTCACTACCCAAACGAGGGACACTCAAACCTCTAACATCAATAAAAAAACACTCGAGTGTATCTCTAGAAAGAGCGTGCAAGACAACATAATGAGGGTCTTATCCTGGAACGTTGCTGGACTCAGAAGCAAACTGTCTTGTCCAGACTGGGGGCTTTTTGTGGACAAATACGATGTATGCATGTTCCAGGAAACCTGGGCTCGGGAAGACGCTCTGATGGCGGGATTTGATTCATTTAATGTCCCTGCTACCTCGGGGGGGGAGGGGTAGACCATCGGGGTGTTTAACCATCTGGGTATGCTCGCATCTGGGCTGCAGAGCCGAACAGTTGACTACCCCGTCAAATGACATCCAGTGTGTAGTACTTACCCTTTCCCCAAAGATAAAAATTGCTCTTATCAATGTTTACTCTCGACCTGTTAGCCTTAGCCAGGAATCTGTGACATTAGACCAACTGAGCCTCTTTATTCCCACTGTAGATCCAAGCATATGGTTCGTAGGGGGTGAATTCAACTGCCAAATTGAACCCCTCGCTGATTTAAGTAATACCATCCCTAGCGAGGAGGACCTCCAATGGCTAATCCCAGATCCGCAAATCCAACCTATTAAAGCTTGGTCCCCGTTGGCATTCCAGATTAATTCAATTACATTAACTCACTCCCTAAGAGAGTGCAATGGCCGCACAAAATCGGACACCCCGGGGCAGTTAACGTTCAACAGATTAGGTAATTCGTTCCTGTTGGATTATATCTTAGTGGAGACTAGGCTTTGGCAAAGGGTTCGTGATTTTGCTGTTGTGATGCGGCTGGACAGTGATCACAACGCTTTGACCATGGATTTGGAGATGCCGAATCTGGGTCATATCAATTCTAAGGCAACCCGTACATCTCAGGACAGTGGACTAATACTATCAAATAATAGAAGGAAAATAAGGTGGGGTCTAATTCAAAAATCACTTGACAAGATGGCCACAGTATATCAATTAGTAATCCTGATTTTAATAAAAATGTGGGAGGCCACAATTGCAGAGGGTACTCCATCAACCATTGAGAGGGTGGCAACCCTGCATGCAGAATTAACATCTAAAATGGTAGATGTATTTTATCCAGTGGTACCTCATAGGGCGAAAAGATGGCCCAAACGATCTTGGTTCAATGCCAAATGCCGAAAAGCCAAACGGACTCTGTTAGAAGCCATCAAAGCAAAGAACAAGCATCGAACTAAACTGAATCAGGCGCTGTATAAAGACAGCATCCAGCAAGCAAAAAAGAGCTGGGAATTGGACAGATTGGAGGCCCTTAAAGATATGAAGGCTTTTTGGACCATAGTTAGCTCAGGTGATACTGAAGGGAAGTCAGCCATTGAGCCGAACATAGCATCTGAAGCATGGGAGACTCATTTTCAGGCTTTATACACCACCAAGGGAAGCTGTGGCCCAAATTGATGAACCCTCCATAACGATCACTGGGTTCGCCCAGGAGACGGCCCCAGGGATTACTATGTCTGAAGTGCTAAATACAATTAGCAAGCTTCCCTTCGACAAAGCGCCAGGTCTGGACAAACTACCGGGGGACCTCTTTCGGGGGGAACCAAAAATATGGGGACCTTACCTATGGGTCTTATTTAATGCTATTATGAATGGCGTGGAGCTCCCTGATACCTGTCTTGGGGCAGAAATTGTCCCAGTCTTTTAAAAGGGCTCACCTCTTCTACCCACTAATTACAAGCCGATCAGTTTGATCGACGTTACCCAGAAACTGTTTGCACGAGTACTTCTTGACCGCCTTCAGGCGTGGATGGAAGAACAAGATATCTTAAGGCCCTATCAAGCCGGATTCAGAAAAAACACCTCTACCGTCGACCAGATATTCAGACTACAACTTCTCTTCTGGAAAACAGTAACAATAGAGGGTGGCAGCCTCTACCCAATATTTGTGGATCTGAAGTCGGCTTTTGATCTCTTGCCCAGGGCCAAACTAAGGGGTGTACTTAGAGATCTGGGGATCCCCCCTACCTCCTTAGCATTCTGATGAGACTGCATGCAGGTAATTTTTCTCAAGTGAGGTATGGAAAATGCAGTGAAATAACCCCCCGCTTTCCGGTCAATAGAGGGGTACGGCAGGGGTGCGTGCTCGCACCTACCTTATTTTGCTTATTCATTAATGCACTGGTTGACCAACTCAGAAGGTCAAGGATAATGATACCCCTAAGATAGCTTCTGGTAAAGTTCCAGCAATGATGTTTGCTGACGACACTCTTCTACTTTCAAAGTCGCCTATGGGAATCCCGCGGATTCTCAATAGCTTTGTTGCCTTCTGTAAAACCAGGGGGTTGGAGATTAATACACAGAAAACCAAATTTATGGTCTTCAATCCTGCCAATAAGTCTCGCTCTAACCCCTGTTTGAATGGCACTATGCTTGAAATTGTGTCGGTCTTTGACTACTTAGGTGTCACCTTGACAGATAACCTGGAGTGGGGGCCGCAAATGGCTAAAGCAAGCCTTAAGCTTGCTCAGACCGTAGGAGGAATTGCAAAAATGTACAGAACTTCTACCCATAAACCAGCCGGGCCAATAGCCGAGATTTACAAAGTACAAGCAAGGGGTGCTGCATTCTATGGGGCAGAACTATGGGGGCATTGCACCGCTAGTAGCTTGAACAAGGTAGAGAATAATTTCATGAGGCAGTTGTTAGGGCTCCCCCCTAGCACACCCCTCACCCCACTATGCCTGGATCTGGGCATTAGGCTCATTGAGGAAGAGATCGGCCTTAGACCCGTAACTTTCTGGCATAGATTGTGGGTGACCCCGGAACTGGCCGCCTATCGGTCTGAGCTCAAACAGCTATTGAGCTTGGTTCGCATACATAAAGGATGTCTGTAACAGGCTGGGCAAATCAGGCTTATGGAGTAATCCTGAAGAATCGAGCCTTTTAATTTCAGGGTCAGAATTGTTAAAATCCTTAAGGAGGCATAAATTTGCCGAAATCCAGGAAAGCTCGTCCTCCGGCTGTTTGACAGCCGAATTCTAGGCCTGGGCGGTGATCTCCGCTCCGCTCGCGGAGTTTTCTGCACTCCGCGTTACGCGGAGATCGCGGAGTTCCCAAAAACTCCGCTTCGCGTTGCGTAGCGTAGTCTTTTTCCTCGCTCGCATTCGTCAACGTCAAGTTGGCGAGCGAGGAAAATCAACCTCCCGGCGAGATTTTTCCTCGTTCGCGATCGTCAAAATCAAGTTAGCGAGCGCGAGCGTGGAAAATCAACATCCCAGCGAGATTTCTCAATGCGGGGGGGTCAGGTTTCTCATTGCGAGTGGTCGCGTTGAGAAACTGCCCGTTCGCGTTGAGAAAGCTGCAGCTCGAGTAAAAAGCTACTCGAGCGGCAGAAAAGGAAAGCTTGCGCTGTGCATGGTGCTGTTCGCAATGATTGCACAGTGTGGACAAGCATCCGGCACTGTGCAATCACCGCGAACGGCATTTTTCTATTATACTCCGCCGCTCGCGGAGCTCTGCGTAGTGCGACAGAGTTTTTTTTGCACTTCGCGGTGTTCCGCGTAGTGCAACTCCGCCCAGGGTTACCGAATTCTTAAAAATCAAGGACGTGTACATTATGGAATCTTTCCTGGATGATATCCAACCAATTCTGGCAAGGAAATTATATGTACAATTCAGATTTGGGACTCTACCGCTCCGTGCCTTTTCGAACAAATGGTCCAAAACTCTATCTGGAGGATGTCCTGCCTGTAATTATAAGGAAGAGACAGAGGTACATGTCTTTTTTTTTTTTGCCCTGGCTATAAATTACCCAGACAGCGTTGGCTTATTCAACTCTGCGAGAACCTAGGCTTCGTACATTGTGCAGAGGCCTTTAGAGTCCTAAATGCCTCCATTGTCTTTGCCGTATCCCGTTTTTTAATTTCAATGTGGCGTGTATGATGGATCTTTTTAAACCAGCCATTACGGCCCTAGAAACTTGCATTGTTTGTACTTTTTTTAATTTTTATTCTATTCCTTCCTTTTTAACAGTTTTAATGATAATATCTTCTGATGAAACAAGTTTTAAACCTCTGACTGCACTGTACTATATATGTTTATGTCCTAGTGACTCCCAGGCAGTTTGATTTGGGAGGATCGAGATATGATTTGCCTAGGCCCACCTCTTGGAAGATTCCAAAATGCACTTTATTATTGACAAATGTGTCAAACTGTATAGTTTTTTTATTGGGGCACTTTTTAGCATATTTTCTTCTATATGAATTAATTGTATGGGTATGTACTATTTATGGTTCATTTGTGTATACTCCCTCAGGAGAAATTTTATGAATATGTAATTTTATGGTCCCTGAGACCGAAATAAAGTTATGGAATGGAATGGTTAAATGTGGAAGTACATAACTATATAATGCCATGGTGAACTATAGTCCGGTCCTTTTTTGCTTACCTGCATAATGAAAGCAGTTTGCTGGTTGAGTTGTTTGCAGTTTGTGGGTTGTAGGTTGAGGATTGTGCTTGAGGATGCAACTGTTTTCTGTAGCTGAAAGCAGGTATAAATGCATAGGTGGTTTCCCAGATTAGGAGTTACTTAGATGTGCAATACAGAAATATGAGGCAACTGGTACAAAGCGAAGTTAAGCAGGCTTTCGTTTTTTTTTACTGAGCAAAAGCATCACTTCTGCCTTCAGGCAGTTGCTGGGGCACAGTCTGAATAGGAGAGCACACATCACGCTTGCTTCCAGACATGGTACTTAAAGGATTTTGTGTTTTGGAGCTAGCAAGTCTTAATGTTGACAGAGAGTCACTTTGTTTTTACAAGAAGCTCTCCTGATGTCTATATTTAGACAGTTGGTTGTATTCAATGACGCGGGAATATGCAAAAGTGGAAGATGAATTGTGTCAAGGCTAGTGTAGGGTTAAAATTCCCCAGCCCGGTAAGCATATGCTACCATGCTCCTCATTTTCTCGCTCTGACTAGGTTTGTTTGTCCTGGACAGGAGACTATGGTCACAAATCGCCTGACATGCTCTAGACATGGTTATGATGTGTTGCTCAACAAATGAGTGTTGGCCTCTGTTGGGCAAAAGGAGTACACCCAAAGCAGTGTGCTTTTTATCATGGGTGATTGCTGTCAGCAGGACCAGTTCATAACACCATTTACGACTGGTGGCAGCTGTTACATTGCCTGGAGTATGGGCCTTTCAAGCTGCCCCTCAACAGGGAGACCGACATCTGAATGTCTCTGTGTAAACTTGTGTAATGTGCCATGACTGGTCCAGTGATTCCCCCTGATGATTAGTGGTGCTTCGGTACATGGGCTCATTTCACTTGCACAGTTTTTGTCTCCTTTTATGACCCGGTGGGCAATGCAGGGTCCCCATTTTGGGTGCGCACTCTGGAAGCATCCTCAGTTCCCTTCCTCAAAATGGCAGTCATAACAATTAAATTGAGAAAGGACTACTAACCTCACACCAATGCAGAGAAAGAGACATAGGACCACGATCCAAGGCACATCACAAAACAGAAAAGAAGGACCAACAGCTGCACATTGCTCGCACCAATGCAGAGAAAGAGACAAAGGACTACGATCCAAGGCACATCTCAGAACAGAAAAGAAGGCCCAACCACTGCACTTTGCTCTATAGAAAGGGACAGAGGACTACATCCCAGAGAGGTTAGATACAGCGAAAGAGTTATAGGACTATACCCCAGTTCATCACCGGATAAAAAAGAAGCCATCTTGGAATGGCTTTTACATCAGCTAATTAACCCATGTTTTTTTTTTCTCTTCTCTCAACCCCCCCCCCAATCCCCCTAGACTCTTCCTACAGTCTCCCTCCACCAATTAGCCTTCCCCGAAGCCTAAAATGTTGGCCCCGTAACTACCCCTTCCCAATCTTTTCTCCCTACCCACTAGGGCTACTATCTGCCTATTCAAGAACTACCTGTTAAATAAAAATACCCTCACCTCCTTGAACTCATTCGTGGGGGCCCCTTCCTCGCTAGGACACACTATCAGAATGGAGATCAGTCCCGACCCCTCAGGATACAATGCCTTCACTATCAACTACCCGCCTAACCTCTCCAAAAATGCAGCCAAAAAACACAAACATCGCATACTCAAAGGCAGACCCGATACATTATTCTCAGACGTCTACTTCTGTACAAACAAGGGTAATATAGTTAATGACCTCATCTTCTATACCAGAAAACGAGCATGCTGGCGGAATGTGATATATTCCATGCTTCGTATATCAGGCACTAGAAAAACACCTCATGGTCTCAAATTAACGACATCGCCCTCGCTCACCTTCAACGCTAATGCCACTATTACCCTCTACAACAATGGTATCATCCTTATCCAAGCCTCTAATGCCAATCTAGCCATGATGGCCAACATCTTCCCTACTCTCAAGAAGGCGATCTCGGCTAAATCCAATGACCCCTATCCACACCCTATCACCACTCTGGACTTAACCAGTCCTCCCCCTCCACAGCCGGGAGGTCCACACTCGCCCTAAATCATCCCCCCCCCTTAGATGATCTCGGAACCTCTCAACCCCCTGTCAGACTGACCCAATACACTAGACCTCCAACTCAGAAGGCGGGCGAGCCTACTGGTTCCCTCCTCTCGCCATTCTCCAGTCCGATACAGGTTTACTCTCGAGCACCGAGTCCCCCTCTCACCCTATTGCCATCGCACTCATTGAAAGTTCCCCCATCACGCATCCCTCTTTCTACGCCACCTGCTAGGTCGAAGTCCTGGCAATTGCCCTCCACGGACCGTGTTCCGCTAAACCCACTCAATCCTTACTTGACCGTCCCTGACTCACAGGACAATGGCCCTCCCACCCTCCTACTCTTACCAACCCCTCTATCCTTACATCATGAAACACCGCAAGTCCGCGATGACCAACTCCCCCCTCTGGAACCTCAAAATGCCACTTTAGACCTCTCTGGTACACATCGAGACCCCTCTTCTCCGCCAGAACTCCCCACTCAACATTTACCCCTCTCACAGCATTCAGACCTGGTGGCGCGCCTGGACGATATATCTCTCCAGTTGCACCGTCTCACCGTTGAACTTCATGATCTGAAAGCCCTCTCGATTGAACACCTCCCCCTGATCAGTTCCCTCCTCTCCCGTGCAAAGTTGCCCAGAGCACCTGTTAGTGACAGAACTCGCTGTGGTCAGCCTCCCCCCTCTCCTTCTCTAAAACCATACCCCTACCTAACGCTCCCTCCCGCCCCAGAAGAGCGAAGGCCTATCTCGCATCTAACGATATCAATGACTTACTCAATTCTTACTCACTTATCTTAGACACCAACAAGATTACTCAGGGACAAATTCAAGCTATTCACGCTAACCCATACAGAGAACCCCCTCTCAACCCTAGAGGCTTAAATATTGACAACCTTATGAGAGTGAACATCATACAGTCTCCTCCCCCTCATACACCGGTGCAACTTAAATGCGTACTACTCAACTGCAGGTCAGCCAGCAAACACGCCTCTGACATATTCGACCTCACCCAACACAATGAGATAGACATCATCATCCTCACTGAAACTTGGCTCAATCCCGCTTCCACTCCCTTCCTAGACCTCTTAGTTCCTCTTACCCATGACATAATCCGTCTAGACAGAGCTTTGAAGCCGGGTGGTACCTAGCTTGTATACATCGGAGCACACTATCGGTCTCCCACTCGGAGTCCTCTACGCCATCCTCATGCGAATACCTTTGTCTCAATATCTTTAGTCACAACCTTCCGGTGTGCAAACTACACACATTTTATCACCCCCCTGGGGACAACCTCCCCTTCATCGAGCAATTAATGGAAATCATCTCTGGCAATGTTGATTCCGCTATGGCCCAAATCTTCCTCTGTGATTTCAACCTTCATTGGTCCAACCTCAATGACCAAGCTATAACATGCCTCAAATCCTTCTTAAATGATCACAAACTGATTCAACACTGTGACCAGCCAACCCATAATAAAGGAGAAATTCTGGACCTCATCATCACCAAAGGTCACACCATCACACTGGACACCATTACCCCATGCGATTGGTCCGATCATCACAGCAGCTTCTTTTTTATCAACATGGTAGTCTCTCTGAGGAAGGCTCAACCAACGAAATCGAAGATTTGGAAAAGGGACCTCAGAAATATTAATACAGCCGATCTAGCAACCCACTGTATATTTGCCCTCTCTCCACAAGTTGACATGACTGAGGTACATGCACTCACTAACTTCTACAACTCTACTATCACTAGCATCATGGATTCCATTGCTCCACTCCAACAAAAAAATGCCCCAACTAAAATTTCCAAACCGTGGTTCAACGACAACTTAAACACGGAGCGCCGCAACCTTAGGGCAATCGAACGATCCTGGAAATCGAATCCATCCTCGGACCAACTAATAATCCTTAGAACGGTAAGGAGCTCCTATAACAAACAAATCAAGATCGCTAAGGCCGACTACTTCAGATCCCAACTTAATCAAGCCGCTAATCGCCCCAAGAAACTTTTTGAGTTGGTGAAACAACAATCGGTGGAAACACCAAACCACTCGGTCTCTGGAGTCAGCCCACCTTCATGCGATGAACTGGCTGCCTTCTTTTCTGAGAAATCCAGACTCATCAATATTGATCTTGACTCCAGGAAGGCGCTATTGCTATCCAGGGGGTCTGCGCCCCCCCCCAGCCTTATCAGAGAAGATTGAACCGACTAGCCTGAGCACCAAGAACAATGCCTCATGGTGCACCTTCACTCCCCTCAGTGAAAGAGACACCAACAAGATTCTTCAGAGTATCAACCCATCTAATCATTTTAGTGACCCGTTACCACTGTCCATCTTCAAAGAACTGAAGGAGGTCGTCACCCCCATCTGGACAAAGATTGTCAATGCGTCTCTCTCACAAGGTACGATCCCGGAATGCCTAAAAGCTGCTCAGGTAACACCTATCCTAAAAAAGCAGATAGTACGGACCTTAACAACTTCCGCCCTATCTCTAACATCCCCACCCTAGCCAAACTCCTAGAAAAATGCGCCCAATCTCAACTCTGTGCCCACATCGAGAATTTCCATCTCCTGGACCAACACCAGTCTGGCTTCCGGAGTGGGCACAGCACCGAATCGGCTCTCACTCACGTTATGGATGACATTTTAAAAATGCTCGACCAAAATGAATCCTTCCTCCTTGACCTTTCCTCAGCGTTTGACACTGTTAATCACAACAACCTCCTATCCATTTTGAAGCACAGGATGGGCCCTTCTGGTTCGGTGCTGCAATGGTTCTCGTCCTTCCTCCACCACAGATCCCAAAGAGTTAAGGCAAACCACTCTCTCTCCCAGCCATCACCAGTATCCATACAAGTGCAAGTCAAGTGCAAGTCCCCAAGGGTCCGCCCTATCCCCCATACTCTTCAATTTGTTCTTGGAACCTTTAGCTAATGCACTAAATTCCGCGGACATTCTCTTCCATATGTATGCGGATGATAAGCAACTCTATATGAAAATCTCCTCCCCGAATAACCTCATATCACTCAACTCTACCCTAATAAATACTCAAAACTGGTTAACTGAGAACCACCTCTTGCTCAACACCTCCAAAACAGAATTCCTTCTCATTTCTCCCCCGAATCACATCCCCAAGATAGACCTTTGGATGAACCACCTCACTGCCTTCAACTGCTCCCCCCTCATTGTTGACTCAGCCAAATCTCTCGGACTCACCCTAGACAAGCATCTGAACATGAAAACTCATATCAACAATGTGTGCAAGGGAGCTAATCACCTAATGAGGATACTCAGGAATCTCAAACCTTTCCTCCCACAAGCTGACTTCAAGCAAGTGGCCCAAGCGCTTGTTTTGCCGAGGCTAGACTATGGCAGTGCTACGCTCTGTGGCCTCCCCAAATATACCTTGGCCCCACTAAGGGCTTCACTGAATGCGGCGGCCAGATTGGTCACGGGTACCAAAAGAAACGAGCACATCTCCCCAGTCTTAAAATCCCTAAATTGGTTGCCCTATGAAGCAAGAATTCAGCTAAAGATTGCCTGTCTGTCTCACAAAGCCCTCCATTTCAAAACCCCCAGTTATCTAGCGCAAAAGCTAGAATTATCCGGAGGGGGTAGACCTTCTCGGAGTGCTAACTCTCTCCTCCTGAAACCACAGATCTTTCGCAAAAAGAGAACGTGTCACCAAGCTTTCTCCGGCTCTGCGCCGAAGATCTGGAACTCTCTCCCACCAGAAATACGCAGAATCTCCTCCAAGGTTGCCTTCAAATTGGAAGTAAAAAGATTCCTCAAGAACAAGTTCCTACCTTAAAAGGGTCTCGGATCGTCTGCTCTAATGCTTTGGACTTACACCCTAAGTCCTGCGTTTGGTGTTATTCTGCTTTACTAGTCACTTGCTACCTTCCCAGTTCGCTATGTTCCAGTTATTATCTTACCCTTTGTTGTCCCTTTCGATTGTAACCTTTTTGTTTGATATGCATATTTGATTTGTTTGGGTTGGTATTCCTTTTGATGATTGTACTGCAACTATTACCTCCCTCTCCCTCAAATTGTAAAGCGCTCTGATATCCTTCGGGATCATGTTCGCGCTATATAAAACTTTATAAATAAATAAATGGGCACTGGAGATGGGGTACCCTACGTTTGGGACTTCCTGGCTCAAGCTAGGTCCAGCAGATTAGACTGTGGTCTGAGAGGTGCAACTCCTGAACAAAGAAGTGTTACTTAGGGCGTGACCCAAGTACAGACCAGCACAAAAGAGATGGGCTCTCTGGCTAACCTTTGCGTCCTGTGTCCTGAGTTGTTGGATAATCAAGAGTCAAGCAACTGGCATTTATTTGCCACACGTTTCTCTGGCTTCCCTCTATAAACAAGCACTGGCAAAATCAATAGGCCTGACTTTAGCAAGTTTTTATGTTGGTTCGTTTTTAGATCTGGCTCGACATCACAGCTGTTGCCAGACCTTATATTGTCAGGGTACTGGTCCTTCTTACCTAACCAGGAAATTAAAGAAATATTCCATAAGGACTTTGCACTCTTACTTTAAAAACATATTTTAATTACCCTGTGAAGTTGTTAATTTGGGGAGCAAAGCAATCAGGCTTATGGGACCAAATATTGTTGCAAATCAAAACTCTAACAATTCTAGCCTTTAGGGATGCTCTAAACATCTAGCTTTTTACTGTCTGAGCTCATGTTAACCACAGGGATGCAGCACCAGTGCCAAGAGACTTTTTAGAGTGTAAGTGCACTTTATAGAATCCCATAAAAAAATAACTATGATCATCAGAAAAAGAGTTTTAAGAAGGATTTCCTCAAGATGAGTTTTGGCTCCTCCCACATTTTGGTTACTTTGAATACAGCATTTGATTGGGCAGAAGTTGTGTGCTTCGCTGAAAGAGAACATGCACTAATGTTATTCATTGACAGGGTTTTCAAATGTCATGATCCATGATCCTGGAGCAGTAAAAATTGAACAGACCATTATTCTAGAGAGAAGCAGTTTACAAATGATGTCTACAGGATTACCATGACTTACTCAGAGAGCACCTTAATTTGAGGGTGAATTATGTTTTTCTCTTTAGACTAATCCTATTGGATTATGATGGGTGGGGATTTCCCCACCCAATAGGAAGCAGAACTCATCAGTGTAGCTATATAAACACAAACACCTACACAACCACAAACTGAAACGTCATTAAAAGAAAGGAAAGTGAGAGAGAATTAGTCCGTTTTATTTTTTTGCAATGGGCAAACACGATGTAACTTTGTTATACGAGGTAGCAGCAAGAAAGACCGGTTTAAAATGATTCTGCTTGAGGCTTGGTTGTTTAGGGATGTCACTAAAATATTGTTTCTTCTTCTTCATTTTGTTTTCCTGTAGTTTTGTGGGCTTGGATTAAAGGTGCAAGATTTAAAAACATGTTTTAGGTCTGATCTAATAATATTATACACTGTAGAGAATCTGGGAATACTAAAATCATATTTAATCTTTTGGCAGTGACTAATTATTTCACTGGTGAAATGGCTGGATCATAACAATCTTGACCAATATGTGCTATCACATTTATTCACAGACACAAAACTGGTAAAACCCTTTGTCACATCAGCCCCCTTTTCTAACAAGTCAGTATAGATAGCAGATCATTTGCCAAATACCTGGGCTTTAAACATTCAATGCAACGTGCTGCGACAGGTAACTGTGAAAAGTGCGCTATCACCATGCACATGAGATAGTGGTGAAAACATGACACAAGACTTTCCACATACTAACAAAATTCATAGCTCTGAGGTGAACTATTATCATGAGCTAATCATTAGTTTTTACTGCACTTTACTGCCAGCGTTTTGGAGCCTATAGTTACAACGTTAATAGCAAAATGACAAGTCCCACAGTGCAATGTGATGTTTGTTAAAAGTTCAGGACTGACTTAAAGTGAGACATTTGCCATGGGGAAACTTGACAGCTCTGGAATGTCCACACACCAGCAGCACCATCTGTATAAATGGAGGCACAGAGTACAGAAAATAATGATGAGCATGCTTAAAGCATCAAGTTTCAGCTGCTTTATAATGCAGAGCTATAAATGAACCTGGTGTAATTCAAAAATGTAAAGATTTCACAAGGTACTCTGCTGTTGCCAGTGTTGACCATCCGTACAATGTCCTACTGTTCAGTAGGGGATAGGTGAATGTCCCCAAATTGTGTCCAGGAAGTTGTTTATTAAAACATTTGAATATAGCACCCTTACATTTTTCATTCATTAATAGTTTTGTAAACCAGACAGAGTCCTGACCGAGTGAGTGTGAGAGGTAATGAGATGTGAGAGAGGGTAATTAGGTGGGAGTGCATTACACAGACATTCTATGCTTCAAAATGTCTAACATAAGTCCATTGGACAAACTGACAATGGGAAGACACTACATACCATGCATTACCTCTTGTTTATATTAAATATGTGCTTTGTAACATTTAATGAAAAAAATCAACATGTTTTTTTAAACACTGAAAAAATACAGTTTTTTCTGTTTGTGGGTTAGGCAGCCAAAAACACTTAGAAGCATTGATTTCAAAAGG
Source organism: Calotriton arnoldi (assembly GCA_963921515.1). NCBI lineage: Eukaryota > Metazoa > Chordata > Amphibia > Caudata > Salamandridae > Calotriton > Calotriton arnoldi. Next base: position 1,124,288 of record CAWUFW010003426.1, on the reverse strand, counting down.
TTTGGGAAACACTGAGAAAACATCATTGAAATCCACAAAAAATGAGCACAGAAGACAGGACAGCTCAGCAATAGAGAAAGCAGTGTTGGGTCCCGCCCAGCTAGATTCTCATTTCTTCTACCTCACATGGCGAAGGTGTGCATAACACACCACACCTCCCATCGCAAAAGGTGAAAAATAGTAGCCTTGGTAGGAAAATACAAGTTCAAGCACTTGTCTAGCACTGTGAAGTGCAACCACTGGCGGCTCCTCCACAATGGCGCAGGTGCGTCGCCCCCACTGCCTGGCGTAGAGCCAGCCCACGAAAAATAAAACGATGCTTTAGCATCGTTTTATTTTTTGTTTGCCAGCTTGTGCATGGAGGGGCGGGGCATGGGCGGGTGGAGGAGGAGTGCTTGTGCACTCCCTAAGTGCTCATGTGTGTTTGGCCGGCCGTCTCAGGCCGACCAAAATACACATGCACACTTAGGTTTCTCCAGCCCAGCTGCATTCAGCTGGAGAAACCCCACAGACTCCCTGGTCTGAGCAGGGCGTCTTTTCAGCCTGCACAGACCAATCCCAGCACTGAACTGCTGCACAGGGATTGGCTGGGAGTCTGTCCCAGGGGCTGCTGGGAACCAGGAAGAGGCCAGCAGGAACGACGCGATGCGGGAGGCGGCCGGTGGCGTCAGGTACGTTTTTAAAATTATTATTAACCCGGCCCGTGCCCCCCGTGCTCGCTCTCGGGCACGAGAGCCCCCCGTGCCCCCCGCATTTACGCCCATTTGTACTCCTGTTCCCAGAGATCCAGTTAAGCACAGAGCCCTATAGGAAGGGATTCACATTTTATGTAACAAAAAGGCTAATGCATTGGTTCCTCAAGACGATAAGGGACAAGGAACTTTTTCTATCCTTTTCTGGTAATAATGTTCTCTGGGTCTTACGGACTGATATTGGACTTAAAAGGGGTAAATTCAAGGATTCGGGCAATACACTTCAAAATGGTCACACTTCAAAGCATAATTTCTATGATAAATGGTCAGGACTATATTATCACTATTTACCTTCAAGATGCTTAATTACACATTCCAATCCATGAGACACATCAAAGGTGTTTGTGGTTTGCAGTGAACAACCTCCATTTTCAGATTAGTGTCCTGCCCTTTGGACTAAAATCGGCCCCAGTAGTCTTCACAAAAGTGCTAGCACCTTTAGTGTCATTACGTAATCAGAAATGGATCTTCTTTCACCCTTACCTGGACAATCTACTGGTCCACACCTCAACAAGGGTTCCTTTAGGGCAGCAGACAGAGACAGACCTTGCAGTCCTAAAATACCATAGATTTTTGATAAACTGGGAGAAGTTGCAGTTGGTTTGTTCTCAGGACAGACACTTCATTGCAAGCAGACATGAATCTGCTAACTCTACCAGAGCAGAGGGCTGTCAAGACTCAGTCTCACATTTTAAATTTGCTATTACATTCTGCACCAACTATGGCTCTATGGTTACAGATTGAGGGTACCCTGGCAGAAACAATATTTTTGGTCCCTTAGGCCAGATTCCATCTCCACAAGCGTAGGAGATATATGTTGAGTTGTTGAAACCCAGTAACTCAGGATCTTTCTTTGCAGATCCTGGTGACCAATTGGTGTGACAGGATTTGACGTGGTGGTTGGATTCTCAGACTATGTTCAAAGGGGGTTCCTCTGTTGTCATTAAGAAAGATGCCAGCTTAAATGGTTGGGCGGGCGAACCAGGATCTCATCAGATTAAGGGGATTTGGTCCCTATTTCAGAGTCTCCGATCTTCCAGTTGAAAGGAGCTGGATGCCATGTGCCTGGCTCTAGTGGCTTTCTCGCAGTTCCTGACAGGAATTGTAGTTTTTTGTCAGAGCAGTCAAATTGACTGCAAAGTCATTCATCTGCAAACCTGGGGGACAAGTTTGTTTGCCGTTTCCAAGACCTCAGATCAGATTTTGTGTGTGCAGAAATGAGTGTGATTTCAGTTTTAGCAGTCCACATTGAGGGGGTCTGCAACAATATTGTGAACACTCTCAATAGGGCCATTCCGGCTTCTGACAAGTTTTGTCTGATATTCCAGAAATGGGGTGACCAGTTGTTGGCTCTCCTCTCAGTGCTCAGGTGGAGACGTTTTGTTCAAGAGGGAGAGAAGGGAGAGCCTGTGTGTGGAATCTCTGCATTGCCTGTGGCCTCAGGATTTTCGTTATGCCTTCTCTCCTTTTCCCTTAATCCACAGGTTTTCAATCAGAATGAGGAGAGAAAAGACCTTTGTGATGTTGATAGCTCCAGCATAGCCACAAGTGTGTTTGTTTCCTCTCCATATATATCTCCTTAATGAAAGTCTCTCAGGAACTCATATTCCCCACAGCTCCTTCTCTGTTGTTTCCCACTTTGTATCAGGAAACTCTGTCAAAACTCAGGCTAACAGCCTGGAGATTGATTAGGGTGTGAGTAAGAGTCTTCTGGACTACTTGGCTCCTACTCTCTAGGCATTTAGAAGGGCATCTACTTTGCCAAGCATTGAGGTCTTTTCAGAAGTGGTGTTTCTCGAACCATTTTGATCCTCCAATCATGGATTTGTTTCATGTTCTCTCTTCCCTTTAAAGTGGGTTTCACATGGGTCTTAGAGTGTCCACATTGAAGATTCAATGGGCAGTGATCAGAGCCTTCCGGACTTCCTGGGAAAACAGTTCAGATAAGGTGGGTTTGGTTCAGCATTTGTTTAGGCATTTTAATAATACCCGTCCTATGACTGCTCACGTTCTTCCTGGTAGGGATCATTTGCTGCTTTTGGAGGCGCTGAAAGATCCACCTTTCAGCCTCTAAAATCAGGAGATGTTTTCTTTATCTAGGACTTCGGATTCAATTTTTGTGACTTTTGGTCCAGCCAGAAGGGAGGGGAAGTCTTTGATTTCTTCCTTAAGCAAATGGATCAGATCTTTAATCTCCTTAGCCTACAGAGCAGTGGACCAGCAGTCTCCTCTTGGGGTTTCGGGCAAGTTGACTGGAGGGATGTCGGCGACTCTGGCAGAATTTCAAAGGGCCTCTATTGCGGAGATTTGGAGAGCAGCCACAAGTGCTACTCCTTGTACTTTTGTAAATCATTACAGGATTATGCAAGAGTTGGACCTAAAGGTTTTGGTTCCAGAGTCCTTTGCGCTATGAAGTAAACAGAGGAAGGTTATATGTGGTGGAAATGTAACATTAAAGTTGTTGTTTCTGCATGCAACCTTAGTTGTTGTGGGATTGCTTTGGTACATCTCAAGTTGTGATGAATTCAAGTGAGGGGGTGACGAGGTGGCAATGCATCAATTATGTACTGGTAATTGCATTTAGTTAATTACTTCCCTCCCTTCTGCGCTTTCCTTCCTAGGCCACCTAGTTTTGTGCTTTGTACAAAAAGGACTGATCGATGGTGGGGGGAGGGTGCTTGTAAACTAATGACTGCATGTAAATTGGTGTCTGTAGAGGCCGGACTGCCTCAAAATATGATGAATTAAAGCTAGGGAGTAGAACACAGATTAATGCAATCACCGATAAGTAATTGAAGCATCATGGTAGGCTCATATGACCATGAGTAAAGGGCTTTGACTAAAGATATAAAACTTTGAAGACCATCATTGTTTCCGCATACAAAGTAGATCTGTCAGAGAACAGTGTGGTGCATGCACAGAACTACACACCAAAATACAGAACGTTCATAATTAGACAAATGTAGGCCATGGATAAATATGAAGTGACGAAAGGGAATGAAGAATAGAGATGTCCATTTGTTCCGGAAAGCGATGATTACTTGTCAGCATGAAAAGGGAGCAACTTTTAGCTGAGAGATGAAAGAGACATTGTTCAAGCTTCACTTTATCATAGCTCTTAAATGTCGACACAATACTACAAAAATGTACTTCTGCAAATTATTCATCATGTAACAATAAAATATTAAGGTTATTAATAAGTTAAAGTAGCTGTTTGCCTTAAATCGCTGATATGAGATAACCGACAAAAATATATTCCAAATCTCACTGTCTCCTGCCATCTACCCACCTGACCAGGGCTGCCACCTACCCAGGGCCGTCATAGGCTAGTAATGCAAATTTTAAATTTAAAAACCATTCAGTGATGTGGCTGTTTAACTAGTGATTTAAAATAATAAATAATAAGCCTTTGTGCCGTGCATTTTATTTCATTATTATTTGTGAAGGAGAGGAATAAATCTCCACCTAGCCCATCACTCAAATCGTAGGTAGCTTCAAAGGTACAATGTCACTTTATCACATCAACTTTAAGAAAGACAGAGAAAATAAACCACCATTTAAACTGAACACCCCAAGTGTAGAAAAAATAGCAGGTATTTAAAGGTATTATAAAAAAATAAAATTAAAAAGTACCCTTTGAACCTACTTTGTCACTGAAGAGAAAGGAACAATTTTAGAAGGAAGTGAAGAACATGCACAGGATTTGCACATCCGCTCATTGTGAAGGGAACACATGGTGAAATTGGGCCCACCCACAGCCCCATGCTCTTGTGAGTGGAAGCCAAATGTGAATGACAATTAGACCAAATGATGAAGTCCACTGACCAAAAGCAGTGGTGTAACGAAACTTGAGGGGGCTGCAAAGTACACGGATTGGGACCCCTCCCTGGCCCACCACCTAGCACTTTTGCTGAGGGGTCCCCTGGAGCTCGCCCCCTCCCCCACCCGGCACCGCAGGGGCTGCAGGGGATTATGTTACGCCACTGGCTGGTGGCCATGGAACTATATATCACCTAAGCACTTTTTTGCAATTGGTTGATCCAAACCTTTAGGGCCAACTTGTGAGTGATCTTACTGTTCCTGAAAATAAGCTGATAATATTGGCTTTTTAAGAGCTCACTTTTTCACTTTGCAGTCTTTTGCACACTGGTACAGAGAAAGACTAATACAAGCTCCCTCTGCTGAAGGATTGTGGAAAACACTTTGCTGCTGCTGTAACCTGAAAAAAACGAAATAGATTAAATTGATCATTTATAAAGCACAAAAGCTGCTTCAACAAGGAAGCGTTGGCACTCACCAACATGGAAATTCAAGGCATCCGACTTGTCAGCAAAAGAAAGGTCTTTAGGTCTTTTTGGAATAATGTTTCCAATTTCGGCATTCTAAGGTCAACTGTTAGCTTATTCCATAGTTTGAGAGCAAGTATCGTGAAGGTCCGGCCACCCATTCTACTTTTATTGAATCTTGGAACTTGAAGAAGGCTCTGGTTTACCAAAGGAAGAGTTCTTGTAGGTTGGTATTCACAAAAACCTGTTTCTGAGAAGTTGGACCTTATTTCTGAATTGTCCGGAACGTGACTAGCAGAGCTTTAAACTTAATCTGCTCTTTGATTGGCAACCAATGAAGTAGCTTTAGTGCACCCCAAATTGATTATGTCCTTTCCCTATTAAGAATTGCTCTTGTGGCAGCATTTTGGACCAATAAAGGGAGTTTGCGTAATTTAGTCTAGAAGTAACTAAAGTTAGCAAAATCAGCTTCCGAGTCTGAATTGGTAGAATATGCAGAATCTTTATCAGAGATTTCAGAGTACCAAACCAGGTTCCTGTCACTGCACTAATTTGAGATTTAAAAGAAAGTTCTTGATCGAAATTTACTCCAAGATTTCTTACCACTTTGGACGGAGCAGGTGGATTGCCAAAATCATTTGGGCACCATCACAAAAGGTTGACAGGGTCGTAGTTTCCCAAAAACAGAAGCTCTGATTTACTCGAATTAAGCTTTAGACCGTTATCTTTCATCAGTTTGCCACCTTGGAAAGGTCGACCTAGAAGTAACCAGTCAGGGTCACATCAGTTTGCTCAAAGGAGAGCATTAATTGAGTATCATCAACTAAATTGAAGCCCCAATGCTCAACTATTCTGGATAACTGGGCCAAGTAGATATTAAATAGCGTCGGGCTAAGAGCTGAGCCCTGAGGAACCCCCTATTTCAGTTCTTTATAACTTCAAATAAAAGGGGGAAGAAAATCACGGCCTGTACTCAGTTGGTCAAATAAGATGGCATGACATGTAAAGAACCTGGTTTAATTCAGCCCAGAGACAGGGTCCAGCTTCCCAGAGCCTTTCTGTGAGGAGCCTTATTTTTCAGAGATTAAAGATGCTAGAGGTCTGTGACTACTGACCAGCCTGACCAATATTGCACTAAACGTGACCCCTGGTGCGTGGAGAGAGTGAAGATTGCTGGAAAGGTGCAGGTTCCTCGAAGCCTGTCTCCCTTCAGTGCCTTGTACTACAGTGAACCACATCAGTGGTTCGTGGTCCACAGTGCGGTGTGGTGTGCTGGCCTTTGAATGTGAGGGCCCTGGGGCCTCCATACCCAGAACACCACACAATTTCCTCTGCTGGTCTTGCAAACAGTGGGAGACAGGCTTCGGGGAGCCTGCACTTCTCCTGCAATCTTCACTCTCTCCACACACCATGGAGACAGACTGATAGCGGGCGGCAAGCCTTAGGCTCACCCATGCGATTTAGCCAAACTTTAATCTCTCTCATTAAAATGGTATCCCTCTTACCACTGGATGCAGACCATTCCAAACATGAGCCTATAGTAAAGAATACGAACAGAAGCTTATTGAGAACAGTTAATAGTAAAACTGAGCTTCCCTAATATACTAAGGGGCTGATTAAGAAAGTGGAATACGGTTTGACAATGGAGTGCCTGTCCTCCGCAATTAGAGATGCCCTCTGGCCCTGCAGACTGCCGTCATTACAGTTACTGCCAATGTGTTAAAAGTCTGAAGGACCGTACTGCTTAATTGGTGGCCATTCGTCAAACTTTTAACATGTTTTTCGTATTCCAAAAACAAACTCCCAAGGTAGGATTTTTTTTTGGGGGGGGAGGGATAAAAAATATGACCCCCACACCATGAGAGTTTTTTCCAAAGTGTGGGGGTCAGTTAAAGTTTTCACTGTCCCTTATCGCCAGGTTTTATCCGGCAGTAAAGAATAGTGAAAACTGGCCATTCAACCGCCCACTCTAACTTGAGCGGGCTGGCAAATTGCCAAAAACTCCAATGACTTCTACTTTGTCGAGCCACTGGAGCACTACCTTGGTGACTGAGCTGGAGTAGACTCCATCGTTGAGATACTGAAGGTCCGCCCACCTGTAAATCAAGGGGGTGCGATGAAGGTTTAGTGGTTTATCTCTTTTATACAAAATAACACTACCTGGACATATTTTATGTGAGGGAAGCAAGAGCCAGCCGAAGGTAAAACTTCCACCAAACACAGCCTTTCAAGAGTAAATCTGCTGTTCGACCTTACTACTATTGAAAGTTAAAGCCTAAAGCGAGGGTACTTGGCAAGTCAGTATGTCGCAGTAGTAGCTTGTTTCTGTTGTTCCAGGAACAATGCTAATATTTATAACAAGGATTGCCTAGCTCCACGAGCCCTGAGAACTGCTCTAGCAGCCCAATTTTGAGGCTGGAAAAAATCTAATGATGATGTAAGCCATTTGACCAAATTCTATGTATGTCATAGACCGTGTGACATTATTTGGTATTGCTCAGGGGCGTCTACTCCATGTGGGCGGAGGAGCGTCACCCTACTGCAGTGCGAGAAGCAGAAACATAAAATGGTATTATAAATACCATTTTAGGTTTCTGCTTCTCGCACTGCGAGAAAGCAGAAGGGTTTGGTTGGGGGCGGGCGGGTGAGCGGTCCTGCTCCAGGGCAGGGGAGGAGTGGCTTGCCCACTGTTGTGGGCGCTGACTGTTTGGTCGGCCCCAGGGTCGACCAAACCAGTAATACGCACTCTGCCCTTTTCTCCATGTAGGCTACATGCAGCCTACATGGAGAAAATGGCCTCCCCATAGACGCCTGTGCGGTCGGCGTCCCAGCCAATCACAATGCTGCCTCTTGCAGTGGTGTGATTAGCTTAGGGGAGGGAGGCTGCCTGCTTCCTGTGTGAACGAGAGGCTGCGGGACGATGCGGGACCGGACTGGACCAGTCTGCGAAAATAAGTTAATTTTTTTTAATTTAAATAAAAATTAACACCCCCGCGCGACTCCCTCCCCGTGTGCCATCTCATCCCCCACCCGCGAGTCATGCCGGCCGCGACTGGTATTGCTACTTTTAACAAATGTAGGTACTTATACAAACATAGGTCACAGGGTTATGAAAAACGCGAATGTTAAAAATTATACACCGTCATATCATTGCATTCAGAATAAAAGTCACCAAAACATTTCTGAGATGAAAAAGTGAATTTTGTTTATTCTGTCCCTGCCTCTCGGTTTTTAATGAGTGTCTCCGAAAGGTCAGTATGTTTCTTTTTTGTTTTCACACAATTACGTTTTTTCACTTCAGTGCAGAGCTCACAAGTTGCTGCATGCCAGATGTGGGTAGGCGCTTATTTCCTATATTTGTTTTCATAGCAGTACGTGTAGGTTTTTTTTACCATTATAGGTGAAGAAATACAAATACTATAATAGAAAGAAAAATAAAGGCTGACAGAGATGCGCTTGACAATGGACAATCTGATAGTTTTTTTGATATTTCACTAAAAGATGCAATTATAGTGAAACTTGACATTAAAAGTAGATGTAAAATATTGGGGGGGGGTGAGGAGCGTTTTTACTTTCGACTGCTGTCATAAAAGTGCTAGTTTGATAAAATTGTGACAAATTGGCTTCATCAGTTAAAATAACCCCCTAAAACATCGATAAATGACATACACATAACATAAATGTGACACTCCAGTTTGCATATCAGCGCTGTTTGGCACGCATACAAAGCGGGAAAAGTTTTAAAGTTAGTATAAGCATACAGTTTCGAACCGGAAGATCACCCTTCCAGTACAAAACGTATGCTAGAGTCATACGCAGACCTATGCATTATGGCGAAAATGTATGTGCGTAGTGCTAGGCGACATAGGAGCGCAACATTTCTTCCTGCAAATGGTAAACTCTGCGTAAAATGTCTAATAATTATGCAAGTTTGGCCACAGCTGTAAAATCGCATGGGATAGTACTGTTGGTTATTTCTAGTTTTAGCTTCATATAGTTGGAGCTATTCACGTGTGTGGAAGGGGCTTCCATGAAAAAGCCTCTGAGCTGTCTTGGGAGGTCCCGCTCTTTCTAGATCTATTTGAAGCTGTTCTGCTAAATGTGCAAGGGGGTATTTAAAAAAAAACCACTATGGCTAGGGACTCAGGATATGAGATGAAGTGTCCTCCCTTTCTTGGAGCAGCGCCACCGATAAAGACGTCAACAGGATGCACCACCACATGCACATGACATCCCTGGGGGGCCGTAGTCTCTGCTTACTAGGGGGAGAGATATTAACACTCAATGTTATCTCCTGCCTTTGAGCAGCAGATGAAGCCTCCTCCCAAGAGAAGGGATTGACGGGATGAGGTCATGCTGTTGGCAGGCAGCAAGTATCCTTTGGTGACACCGCTAGGAGGTGGGAGGGTGAATCATGCAGTTGGACCTTTGATGATCAGGCAATGTCCGCCTCAGGGTCTTCTGGCTGTGATTCAAAATTCATTAGAACATTGGAATGTTGGGCCCCCTATTGAAGACAATGGAGTAGCTCTGGGCTTCTAATGGTTGCTAAAAGCCCGAAGTTCTAACATTCCAATGTTTGTCTTTCACAGCAAAAGCTGTGAACAAAGGCCTCACAGAGCCCTATGAAATTTCAACCCCCTCGGGATACGTGAGGCCTTTGTTTAACTAATTAGAACATTCTGCCCTGATGGGGCAGAGTGTTCTAATAGCCTTATAGCCCACCGTAGCTGGGCTATTAATGGCCCGATCCCTTGTTAAAGGCCCTCGCTGAAGGAGCAGGCCTTTAATGGCCGGCATAGCCCGCTACGATGGGCTATAAGGCTATATAGGCAGATTGGCAAGGTTTAAAGAAGAGAAGCATGAAAAAGACAATAGAAATTATTGATAATGGAAGCCAATGATAAATTCCACACCGATTTATTTTTATTTATTCATTCACTCAGCTATTTTGTATAGCTCTCCTGAAAACCATGGAGTATTATAGTGTTTCCAAGTAATAGAGTAGTATAGAGAAGAAAAAACAGAAAGTGAAACAAATACTGTACAAGATCCTCGTGTAACATCCTTGGAAGGAAAGCTTAGAAGTGGAGAGAGACAGCAGGGTTTGTATCTGATCAAAAAGTGATGCAACTTGTGAGTTTTTCAAATATCTTCCAAAGAAAAGCAGTGTGTGCTAAGCTCACAAGTCGGTGAGCAGTGAGTCCCAGCAGGCAGTTGCTTCACCAGAAAAGGTCTAGCATTGGGCACAAAGATTTTGAAGTTTGATACCATAATATCACCGACTGTCATCTGCCGAAAATATATCTCCTTTAGGAATTAATAATATATAATCGTCACCCAAAGGAGACATATCTTAGTAAATAGTATTTAGGACACAATATTTACGCCAGGCAATATTTTGCCAATGATATTCTGCAGTGCAACCCTCCAGAGAAGGCGAGCTGATTGTCCAGGTTAGAAGTTTGGGTGAGTTGCTTTGGACACCAAGCAACTTCTTTTGAACTTCATTCGTTCTTTAATGGGTGCCAAAAGGGTGCTCTCGACACTGGTGGGGTGTGGCTGAATGTCCACTCATTGTAGATCAGTCAGGCTGCTGAGCGCAGATCAGCCTGAAGTGGAATAGTGAAATTTGAAATGAAACCTTGGGCAATAACACGTTTATAACTACTGTTATCACACCGGAAGCTGAAGTAAGATGCAAGATCTTCTTCTGAGAGTGAAGATTGAAATTTGTAGCTTTTGCTGCGTGGTTATTATGAGGATGTGATAGATCGAGGGTGAACCCCAGGTATTTGACTTGGGGTGCAAGGAAAGGTGAGCAGCTATTGACTTCTACTTCTGTAGTCACCTGTATGTGACGATGACGAGAAGGAACTCAGATTTTTGAAGATTAAGCATCAGGAATCAAGCAGTCTTCCAAGCTTGCAAACTGCAGAGTCGGGCGGAGAGTGAGTATATATGAAAGGAGTGGCTTTCCAGTCTTATCAGCTGACACAGTTTTGGATTAAGGAGGGCATGTTGGAAAAGTCTTACGTCACCTTGTTTTCCTTATCTGGGAAGCAGATAAGGAACCTTGCCATATCACGCTACCGAGCGAAACCCTATGATGATTGGTGAGATATCACAAGAGGTGTCCTTGACATGGGTTGTATTTTACTAAGGGGTCTACACAGTTTGGTAATCCTAGGGGTTGTTACCTGAAAAAAGGGCCTGGGTCTTATTATTCTTAACCCACCTATGTGCCCAATATTAGGGGCCATCGAGAGGTACGTTTGAGGGGTAGTTTCTAATTTCTCTATGGGAATTGTTACATGGGTTCTGTTTGGCATGCAAGGAAGTGGGAATGTATTGCGGTACTGGTGATTTTCACATTTCTGTATCCTTCTAACCTCCTGGACCACTGCGTGTTCATCTAGTTCCAGTTCCTGTGGTTGTGCCTTTTCCCAGCTTTCTTACGCACGACCAGGTAAGATACCATTATTTTAAAGTGATTGCAGCTCTACTCTGCCCCAATGACGGAGGGCCACAGCATGATACTGAGCATGCTTCTCAAGGTTAAAGCTGAAGGGTATAGTCATTCTACCTATTTCAAGGAAGGAAGTGCAAGATCCCAATCTACTATAGAGTGCCATGTTTTATCCAAGCAGCACAAGCAGTGGGGTGGACTCTTCTATGAGCTCTAATCTTCTGGATAGATGTATCCAAAAAGAAGAAAAAATCTCAAATCAGTAAATCCAAGAGTGATTTTCTGGCGTGATTCAGACACGTAAGGGAATGGGCCAAGATCTCACTGTTTGGGCAATGTGGGTAGCTCTGTATGTAGAGACTGTGCTTTAGCGGCTTTGCAGAGTGTAACCCCTCCAAGATTAGGCCAACTGGCTCAAATGACGCTCACATTCTAGCTTGCAAGTAAGGAAACCTCCTCCAAGGCTGGTAGGAGACTACTTGCATCACATCGATGAGGGGACAACAAACTCTGCCCTTATCTGTTAAACGACACTGAGTTGAATATCTGACGCAGGCATTCCAGTCCTGACTTTCCAAGAATATTATACTATGTAGAGGAAACAGACCCTGAAACGCAGGAAATAATGTCATATTTAGGAAACCAACACTTCAGCACCATTCTGCCAATTATCATGCATCACGTAGATGAGACAACATTTGAAAGTCTCACTTGCAGTACGCACTAAGATTCTTACACAGTTTCTAAGTGGGAACTATATTGCACATCTAAAGCACTCTCATCTCAACTATGGAACTACACATTGCTCGGAGCAGAAAAACCACTTTAATGGTAAAATGTGATCAAACCCAGACAAAAGACATGAGGGCATGTGTAGCACCTTGTCCTGAGGTAGCTTCACCTTATACAAGCACCCACAGACATATATACATAAAGAATCTTCTCCCCCCCAACCCGGTTTTCTGTGATGCATTTGGTTGATTGTGGCCAGTTCTATGAACCCATGTGAGAAAAAAAGAGTCAAAGATGTATTTTATAGATTGTCACAATTTACATAAAACATTTTAAAAAAGCAATCTCATGTACTGGAGTGACCTGACCTTCGGGAAAAAAAGTTCCAAACGTAAATAGCGGCCGATGGTGGATGCCCTGCTGTGGTAGCGCTTGCTTTTTGTCCCTAGCTAGGGAGGGAACCTGCTTGCTAAAGAGGACCAGGTGATAAGATGACTATCAAAGCAGAGATCCAGAGTCTCCACTGCCCAGCTAAGCCTAATCCGATATGACAAAAGTGAGGAGACCTTCTGAAAGGTGAGGGTATTTTAAGGCTGGAAGGTCTGCTACAGTCAAGCCCACATAAGGCTCATATCACAATACTTTTGTGCCCATTTAACTAAATCATGTGGCCGACCACATCTCTACAGCGGAGCCAAAGGACCAATTACTGCCCTACATCTATGACACAGGACAAATCACTGCCCTACATCTATGACACTGGACCAATCACTGCCCTACATCGATGACATGGGACCAATCACTGCCCTACATCTGTGACATGGGTCAAATCACTACCCTACGTCTATGACACTGGACCAATCACTGACCCACATCTATGACACGGGACCAATCACTGCCCTACATCGAAGACATGGGACCAATCACTGCCCTACATCTATGACATGGGACCAATCACTGGCATACATATATGGGGCAAATCACTGCCCTACATCTATGACACTGGACCAATCACTGCCCTACACCTATGACACAGAAAAAATCACTGCCCTACAGCTGAGAAATGGGCATGATCACCCTTCTACCTACAGGTGATCCTACAGAATCTATAACAAAGCTCTACAACTTAGTACTATGACCAATTACACAGCTTTACCACCATTAATACAGCCCGAACGTTGAGCCCAAGTACAAATCAGAAGACCCCACCACTAATTAAGGGGATCAGATGCAAAGCCATCACAAAGCTTTCAAACAAATCATAAGTTCCATGTGTGGCTTTGTTGCTGACATCTCTGTGCTATATGCCTGATTACTCCTTTCCACCTCTTTTGGATTCTATCCATCTGCTGAAAACATTTGCTATTTCCATCATGCAAAGAATTTCAAAGATACTAGCGCTTCCTTCTTCTACTCCCCCTGGTGCTGCTTGATTGAAGATTTGGACAATTGTTGTAAATATCAAAGTAATTTGTTTGATAATTGTAACTTAAAAACTTCTTCCTTGGCAAGTTCATTATTCTTGGTGTTGGGTCGCCATATGGACAGCCTCAGAGTTTGTGACGAGGTGGACTCATACAAGGAATGCATTACTTCTGCTTGAGAAATAAGATGACGCTGGTGGCTCAACGGTACTTTGAGATACTGAGAAGTGTTTGAGGGCTGGAGAAAGGTAGGCCTCATCTCCCAGCTGAAGGACTATCTATCACTGAAGTACAGTCCTCGCTCCTTAATTAATGGCGCTGAACCACTCTAAATGGCTTCATACCTCTTTTGAAGTACTAGAGAGTACTCCTCATTGGAGAGTAATTGTGCACTAAGGCAGTGGGAAGCAGCAAGAGCTGAGGGGCAAAGAATTAAGTAATTGTTCCATCTTCTCTTATCCCTCTCCTTTCCAGATATCAGCGTCTCACTTTCTCTAACTTAATGTGGCTGGTACCTGCTTCTCCCATTTCTTTCTTGCATCTATCCAGTTCCCACTCTCTACCCAGTAGTGTACCAAGGGTGCAAGGAAGGAAATTAGACTCACCAGTGGTTTTACATAATAAAAAAAAACATCCACTAATTGAGGTAAAGTGTCCCCCTCACGCCGCTGGGCCCCGGTGCCACTGACCCTGCTGCATCATGGATTACTGTGCCCTTGTCTCTGCCGCTCTGGCCTTTCCCTCTTGTGTCTCTTTCTCTCCGTCTCTTCTTCCCACTCTCAACGTCCATCTCTAATGCTTCTCCCTTGTCTCTGCTGCACCCACGCCAGTGTCTCATTCTATTCCACGCTTTGCTCTCGTTCTTATTTTGCTGTTCCCACACTCAATGTATTATTCTTTTTACCTTCCCCTTCTATTTTCTCCCTGTCGGAGTACCTATGGGATATGTACAAGGAAGTGGAGGAGAGAGGCGTTAGCGTTCCTGGCTTAACGCCGCTCTCCTCCACTTCTGAAACGCAAGGCTGCACCATATTTACAAGAATGTGGTGCAGCCTTGCGTTTCCCCCTGCGATGGCGCTAAGTTTAGCAACTTAGCGCCAACGCAGGCACCCTTGCACCAGAGTGCAAGGGTGTCTGCATGCAGGGGAGGATTGTTTATGTGTAGGAAGGTGTCCCTTCCTGCACATAAACAATCCTAGAAATGCCATCCTGTCACTTTCATGCGTGCTGCTTCATGCAGCACACATGAAAGTGACAAAATGGCATTTTTTTCAAAGTTTGGGTATGTGCAGGAAGGAACACCTTCCTACACATACACAAACAATGCCATTTTGCTTTTTCCATGTGTGCTGCACAAGGCAGCACACATGGAAAAAGCAAAAACGAGGAGAAATAATGCATTTCTCCTCGTTTCTCCATCTTAGACCAGTTTTTACTTGGTCTTAATTTTGGTGCTGCCTCCTATGTACGCCACCCTTGTACATAGGGGGCAGCGTCAAAATGAATGGGTTTTGTGGTGGAACGCCCACCGCAAAACCCACTGCCCACCCCTTTCACGCTAACCATAGCGTGAAAGGGAGCCTTATTTACAAGGCAGCGTTAAGCCACGTTAATTGACTTAACGCTGCCTTGTACATAAGGCGCAGCCCCCATCGGCCACCACAACGTCAATATAGGTGACGTTGAGGTGGCGATAGAGGCTTGTACATATGCCCCCCTCTGTCTTCCTCCTACCCACTCTCTGGGCTTTTCGTAGTCGTTCTCTTTCCATTCTGTCCTTCTGATTTCGATATCACTGCCTATCTCTGCCTCTCACTACAATTCTCTCGCCCCTGTTTCCCTTGTTACCACTCTGGGTACAACTCTCCCGCTTTCTGTTTTAATTCCCAGTGCTCGCTCCCTTTCTTCACTTCTGTACACCTTCTGGGCAGGTTTTGTGCCAGTTCCCTTTCCCCAATCTCTAGCTTTCTCTCCTGGTTCCACTGGCAGTGCCTCTCTCGCCCCTTTCCTTTCCTCCTCTCAGCTGCTCCCTACTCGCCCCCTCCCCCCGCCGGCTCTTACGGCTGCTCTCTCTGCCCACGCCCTTCCGTCTCTCCGTCTTCCCACTCCCTCTGCTCCCGCTTCTGACACATGTACATTATATTCTCACAAGAAATAACGCCCCGACACGTTCCCGCAGCGCAGCATATGCCAAAAACAACACCGCCGCAGCTGCCGTGAGCAATTCACGTATTTCCGGCTATTTGCGCGTCCACAACAAGCAGAACAAGAACATCTGGGGGCGCCGCAATGCTATCAATAATCCCCAAATTCTCCACAGACCACCCTCCAGCGTTTTTCAAAGAGTAACTGCTCCTATTTCGCACTCCCCAGTCTCATGTGGTACACCCCTTCTACTTGTCTTTAGTGGTGCTCAACCCCTACCAACCCCAGAGATATTCTTGCCATTCCAATTTCTCACGGTTGTTCTGTCCTACCACTGTCCCAGTGCGTTTCTACCCTGGGAATGTCCACCGTGGGCCGGTCACAATCTCCCAGAGTTCGCTCCTTGCTGTTCCGCTGTGATGCTTTCCCTGCCCTGCAAATCTCCGTCAGTATTCCCGCTCTATCAGCTCCCAGTGGCATTTAAGCTTTAGCCCCCTCCTGTGGCATTCCTGCACTGCAGCCGCCCATAGTGTTCCTGTCCCATCACCTTGAATGGGATTTCTGCATTGCCTCTATCCCGTGATATTCCTGCGCTCCCACCCTCCTGCCCGAAAAGTCTCCTGTGGCATTCGTGGCGTTGCTGCTCTGGCAAACTCCTGAAGTATTCCCGCGCGATTGTTGTCCAGTGTTATTCCTGTACTTCACATCTCCTGTTGAGGTCCTGCCTGATGTGTCTGCTCTGGGATTCCCGCCTTACCCAACCTGTCAGGCTCTCCATTCCCCCATCCAGTCTTTGCCTAGCCTTATCTTCTACGGTTCTGTTTTTGCTATGCCGGTGGATTCACTGTTTGAGCACACGCATCCTGGGATTAATATATTACATATATGAAGGCTTATTTACAAGCCCTTGCGCCGCCGGTACGTCACTTTTTCCCATATTAAAAGTGGCACCGGCGGCGCAAGGGGCTTGTAAATAAGCCCCATAATCATTTGGCCTCGTGCGCATGAACTCACTTCGCAACATTTAAACTGAATGGGACGTCCGAGCGTTAGTGGCCTGGGGAGTTTGGTGGCAAACATACAGGAGTGTGCGGCCAGCTCTGCATCCGTGCCAACAGCCTCTCCGGCCAACGCCACTCCCTGTGCCGCACCCCGACCCAGCTGGGCTCCCCCGGGGTAGCAGTGACAAAAGGAAGCACCGACGAGGCCACCTGGAGGCTGGCGCGCGGAGGCCAGAAACGGAGCATTGCATCGCGCTAAAGTGCACGTCGGCTTGTGGAATAGCAGCTTAGTCCGCGGGGAGCACACCAGAAGATGTACAGCTCGCGCGCCCCTCTCTGATATGAAAAGTATACTAATCCTCTCTCAAAGGAAAAGGTATTTATGAAATACACACTCCACCCCAGAGCAGGCCTAACTCCCAGGCCGCAGGAGGCCCCGACTGAGCATTGCTGTCGTTTTTAGGTCCGGCAAGAAAGACCCCAGGCTCACCCACGCAGGGACATCTTAAGGATTTTGGGGGCCCTGGACAAAACGTATTTTGGGGGCCCCTGTTCAGAACAGCATTGAATTTATGATCCAATTTCACCTCTTTCTTGCCCTCTTTGGCCAGGTCACTGTCAGTGCACAGGCACACAGCTCCAAATTGTAAATGTTTTTATGTCTAAAAGTCAGGGATAGAGAGGTGTGTTTTCAATGTTGTATCACAGCAGCAGCTCACTAAAATTACTGCAAATAATCTCTGAGACTCTCTCCCATTTCTCATACGTGAGGTCCTATTTAGATCTAAAAGAAACTATTTTTTTATGGATGTTACATGATACCTAAACACAACATTTCTCTTCAAAATGTCTATTATAGGCTCCCACATTAAAAATAAATTAAAGGAAAATGGTATTTAAAGCAATTAAGAATTATTCAAGGTCATCAGGGCAAGACTCTCTGCAGAACAGAGCTGGCAGGGGGCCCTCTGAAAGGCTGGGGCCCTGGGACAGAGCCCACTTTGCCCATTCCTTAAAACGTCTCTGCACGCACGCTGAACACCTTCTCCAAAGAGAAATTTACACGCTCTTTTCGCAGGGATCTTCTCAGGGTTTGAAGAAAGGAATTTTCTAGTTTTTGAGGAGATGATGTCCAATTGCTGACTTTCTATCTTTGCAACAAAGTAACCCTTGTTCTAATCGCTGATTTAGAACAACAAAGTGTGAGCTTCTGGGCACATCTTGAACGGGCTGTGTTCAAATGCATAATGTGAATATTTGAAAAAACAATCATAAGAGTATCGTCTAATATACACTTCCTTCCCCACATCATCATACCCATGGTTCTGCAGTCTAGCCTCAATTGGACACCATAAAACATGCAATTCCACGTACATCACCCCATATTATGGGCACTACAAAAGACCCAGAAGACCAAGTGGCTCAGGAATTCTTCAGTCATCTACAGAGCTCAGATGATCTTTACCCTCTTTAGGCAGGATTCCACCCAGTACGGAATCTCTGATTCTCTCATGGTGGATGACCTGCATTGGGGTGAAGACAGAGGACATTCATCGGCTTTGGACCTATTACATCTGTCAGCTGCTTGCAAAATAGTCGACTATGAAATATTGGTCGACTGTGTGGAAGCCGTTAGACTTCAGGGCTCTTCGCTGAACTGGGGAGCGTTCTTTCTAGAAGACTGAACCCAACAGTTAAGCTGTCCATGTTTCGGGCTACAGCAACACAGGTTAAATGTGGGCTCTTTCTCAACACATGTTCAATACATACGCAAGGCTATGGAAAAGAAATTAGCAGCTACAGGGTGCAGGTTATATAACCATGCAAATGATTCCAAATTGCTCCACTTAGATGGAACCGTAGCCACACAACTGGAATTCCAGAACACTATGCACCTTTTCTGGGAGTGGATATGGACTAACCATCTAAAATGACATGCAGATGAGACAGGAAAATCATTTTAAACAGAGTGAATTTCTGCAACAACTCAACTAACCAGCAGAAATTGGCTCTACTCCTGCCCCTACCACAAGTGTAAAGAGTCTTGGGTTGATTGTTGATTATAAACTTTCCATGTAACCACACATTGGAACAGGTTCTATCAAAAAGCGTTTTATGCTAAAAATGATGAGGAAACTAGTTCTGTTTCTACCTCAGGACACATTAAGAACAGTGGTGACAGCCTTGGTTTCCTCAGGACTTGATATGCGAATTCTATTTATCTTGGACTTCCCAAAACCATGATTCAAACACTGCAGGTGGTCCAAAACGAGGCTGCTCACTTAATGCATAAACTTCCCAGAAACCCTCATATTACTCCATCATTGAAGCAACTTCACTGGCTACTGGTAAAACGAAGAAACCAATTTAGAACCTGTTGCCTTGTTTTCAAGGCCTTAAAAGGATATGCCCCTCGTTTTGTAGGCAGGAGGATCAAACAATATACCCCTAACGTTCTCCGATCTTTCAGATATCGAAAAAAGGTATGGCTGGACAAAGTTTTTACCATCCTTGTAGAATTCTCTTCTGGAATATTTACACAAGGAAACTGAATTTGGGATATTCAGAAGAAATTTAAAGACATGGCTATTCAAACAAGCCTTACTCTTTTATCGGATTTCAAAGTGGCCCTTGGCTCACTGCAAGCTAGCAGGCACCCTAATAGCACTTGATTGCAGGCTCAGCCTCCCAGAAGGGCGTCTCAGCTAAGCTGTTGTTTTCAGGAAACCAGACGTCAGTTTATTTGTTGATTCTGGGCGGGGAGGAGGAGCAGGCCGTCTCTTTTTGCATCAAACAGGGCCCTGCAGTCTGTGATCTGAACTTAAAAAGGTGCATTTGAGGGAATTTAAAAGTCTCTTTTGAAAGGTTTCTTCGGCTGGATCATTATATTATAGCAGTGAACCGCAATCTCACATTTCACTACATTGTATTGTATTGTATTGTAATTGCATTTGTATAGCGCTTACTACCCCTGACGAGGCGTCGAAGCGCTACATCAGATTGTTAACTTTGTACTGTCGACATATTTCTCGCAGATGAGATGTGCTGCTTGTAGCTGAGAGGCACTGGACCTTATAGCCATGCAAGGACAATAAATCGAGAGCAGTCATATTGAATAACATCCACTCCTCTGATTAAAAGCGCTATAAACGACTACATGCTATGAATAATATTAAAAAAATAGAAGTAACGTAGTTGACGGCTCTTTGAATGAGGGGGAGGCACAGTGCTGTGCTGTAATTTTACAATTTATATACAACCAAATTTTGTTTATACTTCACAACCAGTGTGCACTTATAAACATGAACTTTTTTTGTGAAATGCGAATTAGTCATTCGAACAGTATGTGAACTGACAAACATTATTATATAGATCCACTGAACTGGTTGCGGTGATTTCCTTTTTTTTCAGATGCCTCCCCAGACTGTTCTGCAGACCTGGCCTTTGTGCAGAGTGACACTCCTTCCTCTCAGTAGGGTAGTCTCCAGGCTGGAGTTCCCATAACAGAGGCCCAAAGAAGTGTGAACTTCCCGCACTTGGATACCAACAGCAACACAGATAGTGATCAGGAAAAGACACAAAGGGCTGCCCTCACCTAAAAGACCCTTCTCACTCTTGTGAATAAAGATTGTAGTCCCACCCTTCACTCCCACCTTCTACCAAGTGTCTGTGATACAAGATGTCTTATCAACAGACCTTCTCAGTAAAAAGATAAAATCAAATTTCTATAGGGCCCCTGTCTACCATGTCCCCACTTCCATGTCTGGGCCTCTCCCTCCTGCTTCAGGAATGTCAGCAATACACTGCCACTGTGTGGGAAAACAACCTCACCAGCATCTTGTGCACATGGACAGGCCAGGTGCTTTGAAAAAGGAACACACAAGCCTCCTTCACTATTAAATTCAATGCATGTACTACACTGGTAACATACACAAACACACATGACATACACTTGGAATGTTAACCCTAGGTACCTTCCGTATATACAGTTGTTCTGATATAGAAAGAACATGGAGTGGGTTTAGATAACATGGTATGAATCTGCGAGATGCTTATATCCCGGGCCAAATAACTTATTTTTGATGAGTAAGTGAAATAACCTTTAATTCAGAATAGTGAGGGCAGATCAGTAAATTGTGTTAGGTTTTCTGCTTTTCCTCAGAAGATTCATCAACTATGCAAAAGTCCGTCAGATGCCAGATACATTTTCAACTCTCCCCAGGACCAGGGTCCTTTTTATCTACTGAAGGTATAAAACGTGCACTAATGTGGCAAATCACATCTCTATTCCCCAATTATGTTTTCTTAAATAAAGATTGTCTTCCTAAAGCATTGCACATTCTCTTTTCATAAAAATTACTCAGTACTACCATAACAGAATTAACCAAGTTAGGTAAACATTTTTTAGAGTCCTTGCATGTTACATTCAATGACAAATAACCTGTAGTAAATAGAGAAGTGGCATGCAGTTGGTGGGAGTGGCACTATATGAAGATTGAAGTGATTAAGCTGTTCCTGTGGCCTCGCTGCTGGCTAAGACAATTGGAAGCTATTGTACATCTTTACGAAGACTTACATGAGGGAATGTACATACTAGCTCTTTAAATTGTCTCTTTTCCTGCCCTTAAAAAACACAACTTGTCTTTTTAATTATATTTGAGATAATTGGAACCTGTGGCTGGCCTTACCTCTATTTTGCTTTCTGTGATTTGTTTCCGTGATGCTGCAATATTGTTTCACCTTCATTATTAATGTTATTGGTTGTTCAGTGTATGCTTCATGTTTCATTTATAGATAACGCTTATTTTCTTGGCAAGTTGCAGGATCTTTCTCAGTTGTTCAGGAAACCTATGTGCTTAGTTTCTTTTTACACAACTCTCTTTTATTGATTTTAAAATCGTAAGTTACCGAGTACAATTGTAGTAAGCATGCACCTCTATACAAATAAGCTACCAAAACTGCATGAGGCATACATCACTAAACGAAAGAGTAATGAATCTGCAAAGCCATTCACAATGGTTTTTAAACCTAACATAAGCTCTCCTATTACAGGAAAGAGGAAAGACAGCTGATTCGTGAGAATAAAAGTATGACATCTTATGGCAGCAAAGATTGTTCTACATGTGAATGCGATTGTTGGGGTGTCATAAGCCATCTAGTTAGTTTCAACCAGTTTGAATAGTCAACATTTTTCTTTTTTATTGTTTATAGTTGATGGATGCAAGATGGTGATCTAGTTCCCATGAACATTATATTCTTCATGTTCTGGTGCTTCCTCTTTGTTATTACCTTATCCTGAGCTTGATAGACACTTTGCCAAGTTCAAACGAGTAGCAGAATTTCTCTCACTCAGCCCTTATGGTTTACAGAACTCTATAAAAATCCCTCAGGAGGGATTCGGTTCCTACGTATAGTGACTTGAGGTTTTAACCAAATCCTCCAATAGATGTTTACTCTGGGGACAGAGCAGGCTGTCATCATGATAGCTACTATCCAAAATTCTGCAACTGGCAGTGTGGGCTAAGAACAAGGGCGCACTGGTGTAATATCAGGACAGTTCGAATATGACTCATTACATCGCGTAGTAATACAACGCGTGCCATTACAACGTGGGTATTACTACGCGTTGTCATTACAACGACATGCCATTACATCGCATACTTTTACAGCGCATATTCCTTTACCACGCATGCCATTACAATGCAAAGGCATGCGCGGTAAAGGTATGCTCATGGTAAAAGTATGCAAGGTAAGTGACACTACCCTGCCCTACCCTAAACCCTAATTTAGTATCCCTGCACGACACTCCCCCGACCCCCAGTCCTAACACTACCCTGCACGACCCCCCGACACTACCCTAAATCCTAAAACACTACCCTACACTACACAAACACCACAACACTACTCTAAACCCTAATACACTACCCCCAGCACGACCCTCCCCCTTCCCCCAGTCCGGTCCTTACACTCAAACACTACCCTGCACGACCCCCGACACTACCCTAAATCCTAAAACACTTCCATACTCTACACAAACACCACAACATTACCCTAAACCCTAAAACACTACCCCCAGCACGACCCTCCACCTTCCCCCAATCCGGTCCCTACAGTCAAACACTACCCTGCAAGACCCCCCAACACTAACCAAATCCTAAAACACTACCCTACACTACACAAACACCACAACACTACTCTAAACCCTAATACACTACCCCCAGCACGACCCTCCCCCGACCCCCAGTCCGGTCCCTACACTCAAACACTGCCCTGCACGACCCCCCGACACTACCCTAAATCCTAAAACACTACCCTACACTACACAAACACCACAACACTACCCTAAACCCTAAAACACTACCCCCAGCACGACCACCCCCTTCCCCCAGTCCGGTCCCTACACTCAAACACTACCCTGCACGACCCCCGACACTACCCAAAATCCTAAAACACTAGCCTACACTACACAAACACCACAACACTTCTCTAAACCCTAATACACTAACCCCAGCACGACCCACCCCCGACCCCCAGTCCGGTCCCTACACTCAAACACTGCCCTGCACGACCCCCCAACACTACCCTAAATCCTAAAACACTACGCTACACTACACAAACACCACAACACTACCCTAAACCCTAAAACACTACCCCCAGCATGACCCTCCCCCTTCCCCCAGTCCGGTCCCTACACTCAAACACTACCCTGCACCACCCTCGACACTACCCTAAATCCTAAAAAACTAACCCTACAATACACAAACACCACAACACTACCCTAAACCCTAAAACACTACCCCTGCACGACCCTCCCCCGACCCCCAGTCCGGTCCCTACACTCAAACACTACCCTGCACGACTTCCCGACACTACCCTAAATCCTAAAACACTACCCTACACAAACACCACGACACTACCCTAAACCCTAAAACACTACCCCCAGCACGACCCTCCCCCTTCCCCCAGTCCGGTCCCTACACTCAAACACTACCCTGCACGACCCCCCCACACTACCCTAAATCCTAAAACACTACCCTACACTACACAAACACCACAACACTACCCCAACACTACCCGAAACCCTAAAAAAGTAACCCCCCACCCCCAATCCCCCTTACCTCTCTCTCCTCGTGGTTCCTCTCTCCTGGTTCCTGCTTCACGTCCTGCACGGTGCACGTCGTTGTGAGGAAACGGAAGAGCCTCAGTTTCCTCACAACGATGTGGATCGCTATTACATCGCATGCGTTGTAAAAGCGCATGCGATGTAATGGCATGTGTAGTAATGGCTACGCGTTGTTACATCGCATGCGTTGTAATGCATGCGATGTAACAACATGCGGGGAAACAGCCGCGTTGTAAAGGCTGTTTCCCGGACAGTTCCATTAGCATACTCTCATGCTCAACTATAAGTGGTCACACTGCCCCAGGGCCACATTCATGCAAAATCCAATTTTAGAAGAAAAGGAGCGTGTAAAAGTCCATCCTTGATTCGTCTTTCCAAAATTTAAAGAATAATACTGTTCATTCCTTAGTTATCCTGATAGCTACATTTGTGTATGTTTTCTGCAGCCTGGATACTTTCAGTGCTGAAAAGGGTGATTATAGTGAGTACTTATCAAGGGAAATAGTATGGCTGTCTTGTGGTAGGATTTTTTTGTGTTGGAAATTCCCCTGCATTCCCTTTTTTGCTACACACATCAGACATTTGGTGTCCTCTTCAATTCTCACAATTAACCCTTCACTTTCCGACCATGTCCTAATTCATAAGACCTGGTCCCCAGGACAAAAAAAAAATGCCATGACCTTACTCCTCTCACTTGCCACATTTCAAGTGAAAGCTTCAATGGCACAATTAGTTCCCTTTGATTTTCACCCCTGTATCATATTTGTAAAAACCTGCATCACTCTTCAGTTTCCTCAATACTCAGTTTGGCACTCTCCCCCTCTACAAGTGGAGGATGGTATGCTTTTATAAATCTGCAAAAGTCCTCAATACCTTTATCACTCGCCTCAAAACCCCACCATATAAGAAAATGACCATAGGTAGTACATCTTTCTCTGTTCAAGCAGACAAACTATGGAATTAATTATCCCCCAAAAAAGATCCATGTATAACTATCTTATCTTCAGAAGACTATTCAAAAGTTAGTTCTTTCCTATTTAACCACCATACTCAAACACTAATGTACAGCATATCCCTCTGTATGTAAACATTTATAATTTAATTATATGTATGTATCTAGATATGTGTATTTCTTTGTACAGATATTCATAACTATGGTTTTTAAAATACATAGACATCCTTTAGGTCTTCTTAACAAATGTATATATTACTTATAGTTATATGTATATGTATTTATGTGTGTATGTATGGGTGTAAATATAAGTATATATATATGTATATATGCAACACGCTCCTGGCTTCCCACAGATCGCTGCTGCGGCCGAACAGGTACGCACCACTCCATGCCGTTTTGAGTTTAAAAAGTGCTATTAATCAGGCAAAGTTTCTCAAATGAAACAAATATCAGGACAATTGCCGTCCATGACGCATTTCGACCACTACATCGCGGTCTTGAGCACATGTATGTATATATATATATATATGTGTGTATATATGTTTATATATATATTATTCTATGCTCAACATGTTTATAAGTCACTGCATAGTTTTTATATAACTTATTTGATTAGATGCTATGGGTCTCTGTTTTATTTATCTGTCACAATATGTAAATATTATCATACCTATTTTATCTACAAGTGATTCACTATTGAAATATTGAGGAAAAGATACCCCCCAAAAAATAATAACATTGAGTTATAAAAAATGCACAAATAAATGTGTTTCAAGTACAGCAACCCTTGAAAGTCTGAGTTTATACAATACAACTTTAGATCTCAATATATTATCTTCCTTATACATGTATACCCTTCCTTATAGTTATGTATCTATATGTTTATTACTTTACTCCTACGGTAGAACGAAAGAAAAAAAAATAAACGTTGACTCTCTCCAATGCACTACTATGTCTCACCTTATACCTCTCTCAATATATCCTAAGTGACAAGGGCAAAGCTTGAGTAGTCTATGATGTCACTTGGATCTCTGGGCTATATTTATCATTATTTCATGCAACGCAGCGCAGCAAGACACCTTGCTGCGCTCTGTGGAAGTGAGAGGGCAAGAATGCTTCATATCTATCAAGATATGTCGCATCCCTGCTCTCTGCCTGTGCTGGCACACAAACTGCTACATAGCACCAATTCAGGCACTCTTGCACCATGGTGCAAGGGTGCCTACATTACAGGCAGGATAGTTTTTGTGCAGGAAGGCGTACCTTCCTGCACAAAAACAATCCTTTGAGACTTTTTCCTCTTTCTATATGCTGCAGAATGCTGCACACATAGAAGGAGGAAAAACGAGGAGAAATAAAGATATTACCTCCTTGTTAGGCCTCCCCTGGGAAGGAGTAGCATTCTGATGCATTCCCAGGTCTACCAGTAGTGGTAAATCAGGGAATGATTTAGAATCCATCGGTGGATCTTGGGAACACCCACGCAATGCCCATAAAACACCTTCTTGAGGCAGAGTAACACAATGCAGCAACTTGTGCTGCCTGGCATTTCTCCAGATTTACCAAGAACTGCAGGGCCACACATGGTGGCATTGCGTGCTTTGTTAAATCTCATTATAGGATTTGCAGCGCCCTGCACACCCCTTGCTTGGCACAAGCCTGCGCATAGCCCTTGATAAGTATGCCCTCTCTGTCACCCTCATTGGACATCCTTGATTGGGTGACTCTATAGTACCTATGCATGTCTGTACAGACCTCTCCCAAATATGGTTAACATGAGAATTTCCAGCGCTGGAAAGTCTACCCAAGACATTGGGAAAAGTTCTGGTAGGCTGAGAAGAAGGAGGGTCCTTTTGCGCTATATGCGCTGAGGTGTTCTGAGTCCATCCAGCCTTGACTTCAGCCGTGAGTGTGTAGCACGCAATTTTCTTATATTCATGTGCATGATCTGATGTAGTAGTACTCCTAGGTACTGCTCCAGGAATAAAAAAAATTAATAATTCAGGAGTACGTCTTCAGATATGGTTTCCAGTGGACTTTTAGCCAGTTTATTTGGAACATGCTGCTGTAAAATAAACTGTTTGGAGATGATTTACAAAAAAATTATTCTTGGAGAGAAGAACCTGCCACGTCATTATGAATGCAGTTGGACTTACACGAGTTCCTCTTTAGATCTGTTATTGAGTGAATTTCCCTCCAATATATTTGGAAAATGGTGTTGTAAAATGAATAGTCTGGAGATGTTTTTTTAGAAAAATTCTAGAGGAGAGACAACCTTGCATACCAAGGGAAGACAGTTAAACTTGCACACAGCAATCACTCACTGCACTGTGCAATTGTTAGTAAAACATGATTTTAGGAGTCAGCATAACATTCCTCCAGTTGTTTCTGCTTATTGATTGCCATCAGCGACGTATGGCATGAGTTTCTGGGCACAGTCGGCAGGTGGCCCTTGACTCACCTCTTCCTCACTGGGTGGAGACACCTATTAATAACAGTAATTGGCAAAGGCAATAGTTCTGGTGTTGAGTGCCAGTCTTTTGGCTTTTCGGTGCTTGTTTTGCCATTGTTTTTGCTGAACAAACAAATAATGGACGGAATGTTGAACAAATCAAACATTCACCCTCAGTAAAGAGATCTGGGTTAAATCCATCGTTCTTTTGCTCACCGTGCCACCCCAGTTTGGACCCAGCCATATGCAAATGAGTCTTGACCCTGCTCCACAGGTTTTTGAAACACTTCATTGTTCGGAAGATGCTGGACCCTTGACAATCTAAGAAAAAGACATTGATAATAGCAAAAATATTTTGTGGCCTCCAAAAGCATACACCACCATAGTAGCCCCTTGCACTGAAGGGAATTACTTTATGGATAGATGTGCTCTTTGTGAAAGGGTAGAATGCTGTCACTCTCAGTGAAGTTAGCCAATGACTGAAGTGGGCTGACACTCTGCAACACGCTGTATGCTGTAGTGAGCAGAGGAAAGATGTGAATTACACAAGTAAACAATGGATGAAGAAAGCTGGCTGAAAGTCCCTCAAACAAGTAAAACTAACTATATGATACATATAATTTTAGTAAAATCAAAATGTCTTGGTTAATGCCAGACATAAAATGATTATCACAATTTTTGGCAATTGGCAGATAGGACCAACCAACCAAACTGAGCCTGTGCTGCCGCAGCATGCTGCAATCACACAGGCACTATTACCAGCTCGAACTGCACACAATGGCTTTAGAACAATGAGCCACATGCTGGCACAACAACAAGGCAGTTGTGCTTCTGTCTACCCATACCGATATCTGTGAAGAGCTACTATAAATAATCCTCGGCCAGCACAAAACAACACATCTTTGTGCTCTACACACAATAGCTTTACTATACACCAACCTAAGATTTGTTGGCACTCTTGGTGTGTTTTTCGCTGGCTCCTTCAAGGAGGTGAATTTTTTCTCACTGCCGTGGGCCTGCAGTTACATAAGTGGTTGCTGGAACAAAAGTTGTTTTCGAGTGTGGTGACAATTTTTCTCTAGTCCTCAAGAGAACTCTGCCAGACTGCCTATTTACAATTAATTGGTAGCAATCAACATTTCTTGGTACCTGCATGTCTTTATTTTTCCTAGGCTTCGGCTACGGGACATAAGAATAAACAGTCTACAGTAAATAAAGGATTACACTTCTTTTGGAGCCATTTTAAATGTGGACTCAACACAGCACCTGTCAAAGAGGTTTGGAACACAAAGAGCTCTGGAATACCCACGTTTCCACCACATGCGGTGTCTTCATGGTGTGATATTGAATTTAACACATGTTGTTGGCACACAGACTTGAACAGACGGACGCTATCCTAGTTGAAACAAAATCAGTGCCCAGATCTTCATAATTAGGACTGTAGTTACCCATAAGCACCCTTCAACCATACAAGCATGCTCCGACCGGCAATCCTGCAATCAAAATAATATATGCAAACACATGATGCGACCAGCTTCAGTCTAACACTTCTTGAAACATTCACTCACACACTCATTGCAACATAATCGAGCACATCTCTGGACCTAATGCTCGACACTCAGCTCTGTTCATTTGGGCGCCCTATACTAATACACCTTCCAGCTATGTATACAGTAAAGTTCAATGCCGCTCAATACAAACACGAGTGGTTGGGGCAGGATGCACCCACAGAACCAACAACATCATGTGAGAGATGAATGCCTCATTGGGCTGAGTTACAGTGTCACTTTCAAAGTATTGAGCCAATGGCTAACCGAGGGTAGCCGAAGAAAACCAATGCTGAAAGGAGGGGCACCCAAAGTCCGCACTCGGTATATTGTTAGCAAAGGGCTGTTTGACAGCTTTGCTGTCAAAATCCAGACCTAAAACAGACGAGGCTTGCCCGAAAAAGACGGAATTTCGTGAAGTTCTGGAATATGAACTAAATGCTCTTGCTACTTGCAAAGTGAGGATATGTATATACAGTGCACTCTGGTAAGCTCAAGGGACAGGGTAACTAATATTTAGTTTTAAATGTCCCAGAGATACAACACGTGACAAGGGTATTGTTAAAGAGCTTAACATTCCCCCTTCAAAGTAGTTATTTCATCTACATGGCATGAGCATGACTCTGCCAACGTTTCTTTTTAACCTAGGATGATGTGTATCTCACGTTCCCAAGCACGAATAAACAGACACCATTAACATGGTTCCAAGGCTGTCCTCAACACATATGACAGTCTCAGGGTGTTTGTAGATCGTACATTGTATATTTTCATGGATCCACCACAAATGGCTAACATGATATTTTGCAATAAACATTGTGCAACATACCAAGACTGCTGTGTACAATGTTGTTAACACATTTCAACCCCATGTATTTTTCTATGGAACTTCTTTGCGAAGAGATGGTGGAGAGAACAATTTCTGCATAGGATTCGAGTTATAATCTTGAATCAATTTAGTAAAAAAATGTTTTACGAGCATGCAATGACGAACATATTCCTTAAAATATGTAAGAAAAATGTTTTTAGCTGGAAAATGGCACCTGAAACGAACTCAGGAAAATTAAGGAATCGCACTAATGGGATGCAAGGCCAATGTTCATCTTAGTGTTGCATTGGACTCACATTTCTGAGTTACCACAAGCTCTATTTATTTTCGAGTTTCTTATGTCTGTTGTTCAGTGTGGCAGATTCCACTTTCTCTCAAACTTAAATGGAAACTGAAGCAACTTCTCTTACATTTATGTT
The DNA here is from genome assembly GCA_963921515.1 of Calotriton arnoldi. Lineage (NCBI taxonomy): Eukaryota > Metazoa > Chordata > Amphibia > Caudata > Salamandridae > Calotriton > Calotriton arnoldi. Next base: position 1,094,157 of record CAWUFW010003426.1, on the reverse strand, counting down.
CATGTCGCTCAGGTAGCAATTGTAGGGGTGGGTGAAAAATTCCACTCCGTCGGCAGAGTTCGCGGAGTTTTGTCCACTCCACATTCTGCTTGGAGTGTGGAGCGCCAGCAAAATTTCGACAACTACTGTGTGGCGGAGTTTTTTTCTCATGCGTGGTTCGCGAACTTTAAGGTGGTGAGTGCGAGGGAGAATCTGCATCCCCCAGCGTAATTATCAGGTGCTAGATCGTCTCCCGTCTCAACACGGGTGGCTTAGCAGGTCGTGACCGTTCATGCTGGGAAAGCGGCCACTAGAAAATCTACTCGAGTGGAAGAAAGAAGCAGTGTCCACTGGCACGCCGCATGGTGCTGTTCGTGCTGCGAATGTCAACCAAATGTACATGCAATGTCACAAAGCACAATCAAACCTCCAGGTCACACTTGCAACAAAGTATGTATGTATTCCGCAATTCATCCATCTGAAGAACATCTCATGAACATATGCGTCTTAGCGTCGCTAGGAATAAGAGCCCAAATCCTCAAGGTAAGTCCTTCCAGCCCTGTTCAGCTCAAAGCTCACGAGTCCCTCTCCATTCAAAGTTACCTTGGACTCCTATACCTAATGACGTTAAGACGTATATGTTCTTGAGATGGACGGATTGCAGGATGCATACATACTTTCCTGCAATTGTGTCCCGGAGGTTTGATTGTGCTTTGCGATGTTGCTTGTACAGTTGGTTGACATTAGCAGATGGATTAAACTGCCCTGAGGGAGCCTTTGTTAAGGTGAAACGCGTTCACTGCGCTTGTATTTTCAGATGAAGAACCCGAATAAAGATAAACATACATGAAAAGGATCTACTAGTTTTACTTTGGATCACACTTTGTATATACATGTATGTTTGTTGCCTCTCTTTCCAGTTTCAATGTACCTTTTTAGATTATTTATGCAAGAAATGATAAGGGTATAAAGTAATTCTTATTAATTCTGTTTTATGATATTGCTCCTATTGAACATCTATAAATTATATTAGTGCATGATGCATGATTATTTTCCTAGTGGCGTCACTTTTCTTCTCCTTTCATCCTTTTCTTTTCTCTGCTCTGTTCTTTATTTTAAAATAAAACATTATATTGAATATTAGGATGTACTAATGTTAGCTCAGATTTATTCGATTTCTGAATATATCATATTGATATAAATGCCATTGTGTTAGTAACTCTTTTTTTAAGCTGACAACATTTTTTATAATGTCTTCAATTTTGAATAAAATGTTCACACTTAAAAAAAACTTTCTGAAACATGGCTACTTGTAATCTGAAGTGCCGTTCTACAGGATTCTATGTGCTCAAGAGGCTAAGTTACAACAACAAAATTCTTCACAAGTGAATGGCCTGGAAACAATGGAGTTTGACCTTAAGGGGAAACAGTGTGTCTATATTCCCCAACCTCAGCAGGAACATGCAGAATAGAAGGAAAGAGCTCCAACTCCTCAAGAAAGGCCTCTTGGCCACTGGACGCACGGCTTCCCTTTTGGCACCAGGAAAAACTAACAGTGATGTGTGAGGTAAAGACCTGTGCCTTCTAGGCTCCCAGGTAGCACATCATTTCCTGGACTTCTGACAGTAGACACGAATTTCGGGTCATATTGAAAGTGGTTTGTTTGACCGCGTTATCATCTATTCAGTTTTTGAAGCGGATTAATGCTTAAATATAATGCACCCTTGTAAGCCAGATTCATTCGAGCAGGTAAGTTGGCTGGACTAGGGAGGGCACCTGCTTCCTTTTGATCTACCTTGTTTTGGGGCGCAGTAAGGTGTGCATTCTTGGTAGCTTTAACATGAATTACCCCCTAAAACGGGTCAATTAAGGCGTAAGCTGCAGCCAGGACTCACAGATTCACAATTTCCTGTTTATCCCTGGCTTCTGAATAACAATGGAGACATTCACCGAACCGCTTGGCACAGAAATATGCGCCCCCCAAAGATGAGCATTCACTAACTTATTTATACATTTGTTTGAGTACCAACAAAATATCTTAAGTGTAGATTAAAATGATTTTCCCACTAGGAGGCCAGTTATTGATATATTTTCTTCATTTTAGTAAAAGAGTTGAAAAATATTAGCACTGCGTGGAAGACAAAATGGTACTTACTGGTATCCTACTCTGATTTGGGGTGCTAGCTGCAATGAAGGATGCCAGCAATATGGTCATCTCCATATCAGCATAGGTGCCGTCAGCATCTTTGTCGAAGGGGACACCTGACGACATCATTAGTCTCACCAACTTCATGGTTTGATGTTATTTTTGAGTTTGAGTTTTTTCCTCGCTTGCATACTTTAAGTTAGCAAGCAAGGAAAATCTTACTCCAGACCACCTCCCAGTGACATTTTTCAATGCAGGCGGTCATGGATGGTCGCTACCACTCGCGTTGAGAAACCTACTGTTGGCATTGAGGAAGCTGCCGCTCGAGTAGAACATCTACTCAAGCGGCGGAAAGAAGCAGCGCCCTCTTGTGCTGCGCATGGTGCAGTTCGAGCTGATTTTCCAGTGCAGGACAAACACCCGGCGCTAAAAATCAGCCCAAACGGCACAACCTAACGCATTTCACTGCTTGCGGAACTCCGCATAGTGCGGCTGAGGTTTTTGGTCACTTCGCGGAGTTCTGCATAGCGGAACTCTGCGAACTCTGCCCAGGCCTACTTGTCATGTCCTTGATGTGAGTGCCACTGCATTTTTACAGACAGACTCCAAGAAAACAAGACAGGTAACTTGGCAACACTATTTTATATGCCGAGTTCCTTGCAGAGAGGAGCAACTCCTTATTTGGGTATTGTTGGTCTGGCATTGGTGGTCAGGAGGGGGTCAGGGGCAGAGAGATGCTTACCTTCGCTCATTGATCCAATGACACTGCAGAACAGCTGACTGCCTTACCGCACTGATCTTTTTCATTTTATTGGCATCACACCATCATGGTGGCTGGAGCAGGGTATGTTTTTGGGGAGCGGCATGGATTTTACTTTGGGGACAGGGCAGTAGGCATAGAAACCTTGGCATAGCACAAGAAATACAGATAGACTGCAGCAAATCAAGAATTCTCTCCACAAGTCGTTACGTGAGATTACTCACTTTAGGAAAATTGAAGGCACATTGGGTATCCCCCAGCCAGCAACAGCCTACAGTGTGCCAGCACACTCTGTTGGCACACAACCTTTATTGTTGGAACCGAAGCATGATCCAGGCAATAGAGGCCACAGAAAGAGGGGAACCAAGAACAGAATAATTGAAAACACAGAAGGTTGAACAGTTGCTACAAAAAACTTTGCAGTCTCAGCAAAGATAAATTGTGCCAAGCGGACCTCCTCCATTCTCTATTCCACTTCAAGTCTTTCTAAGCAGCTACGCAGAGCCAATCTGTAATAATGAAACACTTTTTTATAGCCCCCAGCTTCACTTGGAAATCTAAGCAGAGAAAACACAAAGTTGTATTATTCCCAACTCAACAATACTGGCATTTTCTTCGGAGAGGTAACTGACTGCTTTGGTACTGCCAGGGGTGATACCTGTCACAGTATGCTCATGCACCAATCTATGCATCAGGTGTATTCTCCTCTTCCAAGCTTTATCAGACTGTTTTCATTCAAGGTATACAATGCATTCATGCCAGCAGCTGGCAAAAGCACACTCCTCTTTCTAGGCCTCTGGGACGGTGGTTGCTGTACGGAGAAAGGTCAGTTTTAGAAGGACAGTCTATTGCAATAATATTGCTTGCTCAGAGGAAGTCAGTTTACCGTGACACTGCATGAGTGGTAGTGGAGGGGAGGTCAGATGTTATGGATGCTGAAATGGTGGAAAACAGGATACTGTGTATGTTGCGGCAATGAAGGGCGACATCATTAGAACGCTGACGTTTCCAAAAGGCCTGTCTTACTCGACGGCAAGTGGCGTATTCATGTGACGGAAAAAGAAGATGGAAGGAGGCAGATCAAGAGAGCGGTGTTGCCATTTTGGTTGAGAGAAGCATTGGGAATGGTGGGGACACCCAGTGGCTGGTGGCAGAGAGGCAGTCAAGTCATGTTGGCATGGAGATGCGTGGTGTAGGTGTGGAATGAAGAAGAGCTGGAGTAGACTAAGGGAGGTGATTAGGCCACCCAGGAATATTGTAATACAATGAAAACAGAAGACACAGGATCGGGAGGTTGTGGGATACTACGGGCAGAGAAGTAGGTGAAGAGTTAGGAGAGCTCAAGGTGAAAGCATTGTCCAAGAGCCAACATATCAACCAGCTGTGGCAAATGGTGCCACGGGGGGCTGAGGCTGCAGAGCCACAGCCAACAAAATTGAAATGTGCTAGGAGGACCAGGACAACATAGGCAGAGTAGAGGGGGTTGGAGTGGACAGATATGAGGAAGTGGAAATGGGTGAAAGTGGAGTCACTCTTCCATCATCTGGACTGGAAGGTACAAAAGGGGTTGAGAGAAGAGACTTGTGGGGGGGGGGAAGGGGGCAATTCAAATTAAAAGTAGTCATGAAGACATTGGGAAGAAAAAGAAGAAGCGATACTGAGCTAGAGGAGGACAAATCTAGTTGTCCCATGACATTTTGAACTGAGAAAATAATCACTGCAGTTAGTTTTAGAGTATCAAAGCTAAATACCAGAATGCAGTGTTTGGCTGAAGCGTGTGGTGAGATGGTGCCCTACTGCAAGACTTGAAGGTTTAGCAATTAAAAATTCGAATGGTGGTGGTAAAGGAGTTGGCAGTTAGAGAAACAGAGAGAGAGACAGAGGAGAGAGACAGAGGAGAGAGAGACAGGGAGAGACAGAGAGAGACAGAGAGAGAGACAGAGAGAGAGAGACACAGAGAGAGAGAGACTTCTAACCTCAGAATGATGGGAAAGATGCTGGCAAGGGTCACGGGGGGAAGGGAGACCGTAGATAAGGAGATCAAAGGTTGTTGAATTTAGCCACGCCAGTGAACGTGTAGATTATAATACCAGGGCACGTGGAAAAGAATGTGGGGCATCCTCGATTGTGTCCACTTGACTGCGCAGATGGGAAATGAGTGACTGGAAGTAGAATTGTGGTGACTGCATGTAAACGGGGGCGGTAGGACAGGGGGGGGATGAAAAAAATTAACTTATCCTCTTTGCCGCCGTACGCCTCTCTCTCTCGCCTCTCCTCCGTCTTTTTCTCTACTGGAAGAAGCACCGGAAGCATTCAGGCTTTCGGACTCTGCTGGCCAATCACGACGCTGCAGGAGGAGCATCGTGATTGGTCTGAGCGGCCTGTTTGGCTGCTCAGGCAGTGCCTGGGCATGTTCTCCACAGGGCTGTGCAACACAGCCCAATGGAGAACATGCCAAGTACGCATGACGGTTTGGCCGACTCTCAAAGCGCCATGCGCACGTAAGGAGGGAGTGCAAACCACTCCTGCTCCCTCTGCCGTGAGCCAGCCCCGCCCCGCCTGACCTGGCTGAAGTCGCAAAGAAAAAAAAAATGATGATAACTTCTTGTTATTATAATTTTATTTTTATTTTCCACTGCTCAACGAGCAGTGGGGCGACGCTCCTCTGCCTTAGCAGAGGAGACGCCACTGAGTAGGACTTCCAAATCTTACGGCATATTAGTACCGTTTTTATTTTCAGGCATGCACACTTACGTGGCCCTGGTCATTTTCGAAGATGTGTATCCCTGAGCTTTTAAGTTCTATTCCTGGTATTCTGCGGGCTGAAGGGTCTCTCCCTGGACTTGAGCCTTCCTTCCGGCTGTGTTGGAATGGACCACACAGAGCCGATGCATGAAAGTCAGCAGAGGCTTTCCGCGAGCCCTCGGAGGAAGGAGGGAATTTCTTATGTTGTTTTGTTATTACATTAATGCATTACTTCATACTCCTGATAAGGCATTACGGTACTAAGAGTGAGCGAGTAGCATAGTGCTCCATACATTTTTAGACCAGAATGAGACCTCAGTGATATGGTCACAGTGGAGTAAGTGGATGAGATGTACTCCTCTAGAATGGTAGGCAGAAGTATAGCCGCTGGAGTTAGAAGGAGGTCGCGCACTCAGTGGAGTGAGTTACATTTTTACATGGAGCCCAATGCAATCCAAATGCACGGCAACTGATTATTGTTTTAAATTGTTCAGCTTTATAAAGAGTGCATGGCAACTGATTATTGTATTAAATTGTTCAGCTTTATAAAGGGTAGCAATGTTACTGTAACTATCACTGACCACTTTTCGTGCTTTTTGACAGCAAACAGTACAGTTATCCGAGATACGCGTACAAGTGTTGCCCCAGAGTGGGTAGCTCAGAGCATTCAGTGCTCTCCCCTTGTATACACAGGGACCTGTTGGTCACAGCGTAAAGTCTTAGCAAGCCTGGCTCATCCTTCCACCCTTGTAATATCAGTGAATTGAGCGGGCACTAGTACGCCGTTGTTTACAGCACACAGGAATTACAGAATCGCAGAGCACAATGTGAAGTCCTGTATAAAAGACAAGTCATTATTATGTATAATCTTAATAAAAAAGATAACTTTTATCTGTTTGGATTATTTTATTAATTTTTTGGGCTTACTCTGGATACAAAGGAATATATCAACGCATTCATGAGATTAATTGAACAACAACTATGGGACATGCTGCAAAAAAACATTGAAGAATACTATTGAAAGTTAAAACAAGTTAAAAAGGAAGAAGATTTTGCTGAAGAGTTTCGAGACGCTTCATGAACTGCTTGGTAGCAGAAGAGGGATAAATGGAGCCACATATGGGGCTTTGGAAGCAAGGTGAGCTCTGGGAATTAAGTAAGCCTCATGAAGGGCTATAGTAGCTCACTGTTTGAAATATAGACAACCATTTTTCCTGTAAGGAACTTCCCAATCAGACATCCATGCATGCAGCAAGGGTCTCTGAATGCAAAGTTGGACCTTCAGCATTCATAGAAAGTGGTGCATTGAGAAGGAAGGTCAGTGAAGGTAATATGCCTAATGAGAATGACATTGATCTCTTCTCCAAGGCTTCCTTGCACTTAAACTGGACACTCTTTCAGGGGGTTGCCTATCGCTTGGTGGAAATCCCACTGTGTCCCAATGCATCCCTAATATCAAGAGCCATTCATCTGGTGGAAACCAGGATAAACAGGGGCTGGGGCACCACTGGCACAATTCACAAGCAGACATTACATGGTCAGAAATAGTGGAGCAGCTGCAGAAATGCATGTGGAGCCACCAGGCGAGGTCAGCCGGGATTTTAGAATTGATCTGGGAATGGCTCTTGTTGTCCCTGGAGTGGGGCTGATGTTGGCAGAAGATTCCCACTTTCTCCTCCAGTCCTGTCAACTTATCACTGCAGCCAGGAAACGGGTCTTTCCATCTGGACAATGTTAGGTTCTTGAAGCGTTCCGGCCAAACATTAGGAAATATCTGTGTGTTTTTCCGCGGCAGACACTTCAAAGTCTGATTTCCTCCATACATAACCAGTGGAGAGCAAATATTTGATCCTGACAGCGATATCTGCTGTAAGTGTTTGCAGTAAGGAGGAAAAGAACCCCGTTTCAGGGTTCTCTGGCCGGTCGGGCTCAGGGTTCTCATTCCAAACCACTCATTTTGGGTACAAAGTAGAGATATTGACTTCTTGAAATAAAGATGCGACAGCAAGCATAGAGGAAATTTGCTGAGTGATTAAGGGAATGTGGGGGATCTGTTTAGTAATAGCACTCATATCAAAATCAAAGAGCTTCTGGTTGCTGACAAAGTACTGCTGAAAAAATAAGTCAAACTGAAAGGAGAGAGTCACCTGCAACACTGGAGGTCTTCACACTGCACAGACGTGTGAGACTCACCAGTGTTAGGGTGAATTTTAAATTTGTTGGGGTGTCAGGCAGTTGTGCCTTCACGACACAGTAGGCATCAGCAACATTGATTTGAATATGTTTACCTAGCACTTTTCCCAACTATGCATGCCACCACACTGTAAAACTGATAAAGATACAAAAGTCTTCATGGCATCCTCCTTTTGATGGAGCACTCGCTGTAAGCTGCTTCAGACCAAGGTAACAATCAGAGTTACTCACGCTGTCTGTCTGTGTGTCCCAAGTTTTTCATGTGATTTTGTCATGTCTGTATAAGCACCTCACACTGTCTGTACATATGCTTCTTTCTCATCACCCTGTCTGTTCATGTACCCCTCTCTCCTCACACTCTCCAGGTGCCACACTCGCCTCACATGGTCTGTTCATATGTCTCAGGGCCTGATTTAGAATTCTTTGTCGCAAACATGACGGATATCCTGTACACCATATTACAAGTGTTATTGGATATAATGCACGTGTAATACGGCAGTCGAGATAGCCTTTTCGTTTGTGACAGAGTAACCCATCCACCAAACTCAAAATCAGGCCCTCAGTCTTCTCATTCAGGAGCATATTTACCCCATCTTGCTGCGCCGAGCTGCGTCATTAGGAAGGTGCATATCATATTTACAGCAATACAACATATCCCTGTGCTTTCCTCTGCATTGGCGCACAATTGGCTGCCTAGCACCAACGCAGGCACCCTTGCACCATGATGATTGTGTTTTTTTAGGAAGGGACACCTTCCTGTACAAAAACAATAATTGATAGCATTTTCCTCCTTCCCTTTGTACTGCAGAATGCAGCACAAATAGAAAGAGCAAAAACTGAGGAGAAATAAAGGTATTACTCCCCATTGTGCCACTTTAATGCCTCCCCTGGGGAGGCGATAGAATCTGACACATTCTCAGGTTTACAAAACCTTGTAAATCTGGGAATGCGTTAGAACCCATGTGTGTTGTGGGAGAACACCCACAGTAACACCCATAGAACATCCCTTTAACACAGAGTAATGCGTAAAATGGGGCCATATTTACAAGGCTTTGAAAAGCCACACAGGGTGGCTTTGTGTGGCCTTGTAAATATGACTCAGCATTGTGCACCACCAGAGTGTAAAAAAAAGTGACGCTCCGGTGGTACATGGGCCTTGTAAATATGCCCCACAGTCTTTCCATGTGTCCCAATTTCCTCTCACTATGAAGCATATTTACAAGGAAATGGCAGAGCACAGAGCTGCGCCAAATTTTGCAGCGCCACGCTCCGCCATTTCCAAAATATAGGAATGCGCCACATTTCGAACAATACGGCGCACCCCTGTGTTTTCCCTCGCGCTAAAAATAGCTGCCTGGCGCCAATGCAGACACCCTTGCACCATAGTGAAAGGGTGCCTGCGTTGCAGGGAATGATTGTTTATGTGCAGGGAGGTGTCCCTTCTTGCACATAAACAATCAATAGTGGCGATTTGTTACTTCTGCAGCACACATAAAAGTAGCAAATCACCATTATTTAATGATTGTTTATGTGCAGGACGGGACACCTTCCTGCACATAAACAATCATTAGTGGCTCTTTCTATGTGTGCTGCAGAATGCAGCAGACATAGAAAAAGCAAAAACGAGGAGAAATAAAAGTATTTCTCCTCGTTGCGCCATTCTAACGCCTGCTATTGCGTTGCGTTAGTTTTTGGCACTGCCTTGGATTTACACCTCCTTGCAAAACTGGGGCAGCATCAAAAAGCAATTGGAATGGAATGGATGGATGGAACGCGCACAGCAAAACCCATTGCGCTTCCCTTTCACGCAGATACCTGCATGAAAGGGTACCATATTTACAAAGCGGCGTTAAGCCACAAAAAGTGGCTTAACGCCACTTTGTAAATATGGTGCAGGATATTGCGCCACCAGAACGTCAGAAAAAAATGACGTTCCAGTGGCGCAATCCCCTTGTAAATATGCCCCATAATTTTCATGTACATTTAGATCCTCAAACTCACAGGGCCCGATTCACAGAAGTAATCTGAGACGAAAGTCTAACTTACGACTTTCGGTATTCACAAAGGGCATTTACGAGTAGTAACTTTACTACTCGTAAATGCCCTTTGTGAATATCGAAAGTCGTAAAGTTAGACTTTTGTCTCAGATTACTTCTGATCGGGCCCACTGTGCCTATGTCACTTTGTTTTCCTGCTGTCTGTCCCTTTGTTCATCTATCCTCCGGTTCTTTGTTCAAATGTCCCACTCTCCACATGTGGGCTGTTCATGTGGGCTGGGACATAAAATAGGCCAAGGCACCAAATAAAAAGTAGACCCTATTAGTGAATTAGAAAGCTAAAAATATGGCCCAGGTTTGCAAATTGCAGCCGTTTTGAACTTATAAAGACAAGCTATACAAGTATGTATGGAAGACAATGTGGATTTGAGCTTGCTGCAAGAAATGGTTGATTTAATATCAGTGAAAACAATTGTAAAAACCGGCCAAGCAAACCATAAAACAGGCCCACAAACAATCAAAAAACAGCCACATACTTGTGGACTTCATTTAGGGGCCACTGCTGCAACCCCTGGCATGCCCCTTGTGACCTCTGGCACCACTGGTGCCTGCCACAATGAAGAGTTGGTGGGGCGGGTGAAGGGAGCTCAGGGGACAATACGCGGGGGGAAGGTTAATAGTATGTTTTTTAGAAAAAAACACTTACCTGGAGCTGCAGGCCGACTCCCGCATCACACCTCGTCCTTACTGGTCCCAGCAGGCACTGGGACAGCGTCACAGACTCACTGTGCAATCCCTGCGCTGCTCTCATGCTATGAGAGCAGCGCAGGGATTGGCCTAAGCAGGCTGAAAAGACACTCCGCTAAGACCAGGGAGTCTGTGGGGTTTCTGCAGCCGGCTGTTCAAGGCAGTGCAGAGGAAAAATAAAATGATAATAACTAAACGTTATTATCATTTTCTTTTTCCATTCCTAGGTGCAGGGAGGGGCGGGGCTAGCCAGAGCAGGGGCCAGGGGAGGACGGGTTTGCCCACTCAAAGTGTGCATGAATGTTTGATCGGCTGTCTTGGGCCGGCCAAACATTCATGTGCACTTGGCATGTTCCCCAGCAGGCTGCATTACACAGCCCGGTGGGGAACATGCACAGGCTCCCTGTCCCCGTCTGAGCGCTGAACCACGGCGCTCAGACCAATCACAACACTGCACTGCAGCGTTGTAATTGGCTTAGGGGAACTTAGGGGATCACTACCAAAAATGTATCCAGAACAATCGAAGCTCAGGATCTAAAAACTAGACTAATCCTTACGTGGCGTACACCGCAAAATGCGGGAAGGAAGCAATTCCTTTTTGTTATTTAACCCTCACACACCCTATTGGTGTCATGCTTCATCATCGGGTTCACCCTGACTCCTAAAGGTCAGGGTGGGCTCAACCGTATTTCAGGGAGCTCTTAGGAGATGTAGGCCAGGGGGTCTTAAAGATAAAAATCCTACTCCGTTCCCCAGGTATCCCTTTTATTCACGGGACGTAGCGAATATTAAAAAAATTTAAAAAACAGGTCTTTTTGGAGGTTATGGTCCTATGACCCTAATAATCTGCCAAAATGATTCAGCCCGTAGAGATGGCCAGATTTATCCTGGGCTTTCATCAGGGCATAACAAACATTCCCTCCCTGGTGTTGGTCGAAAATTATCCTATATATATTTATTGAAGGTACAGAAAGCTGCCACCTTCGTGAAATAATGGGGAGTATACTTATCTCCCTTCCATATGTACGTAAAAATTCCGCCTGTAAGGAATGTGAAAGGAGACAAAAGACATACAATTATGCAATACAATAATTATAGTCCTAGTGTATAGTTACACCCCTGGGCACAGGTACGTGTCTCTGTGATGAGACTTACTTCTCTTCAATAAAGTTTTGTACAATTTTCTTAGTTAGTTTTCATGCTTGGTTGTTTATTCAGGTTTTACATTCTCGGGAAATTAAACTTCATCTCCCATAATGCAACTGTTATACACCTTTACATTCAAATTTCAAATATCCCAATGCATTTCGGCCACATGGGCCTTCATCTGGGGAATATCTGGAACAAATGAAGAATATGCTACTCAGAATACATGAACCACGGGGTCTTTCACAAATAATATATACAAGTGGAGTGCCCAGTGAATAGTGTATTTACACAGGTTTATTTTATGCGAGCATCCAGTGTGTAAGAAACTGTGATCTGTTACCGAGTCGTTATGTGCAAAAAGAAGGAAAGTATTATATTATGTACCTTGTAAAGTACAGTCAACGTTGTGCTCGGCATGTTGGAATCGGTTCGTGCTCAAAAGGTAGTGAAAATTAATAAAGTTTTCGTGCGCTCGGTTTTTAGTAATGCGTGCCTCCACGGATGTTACAAGCTGTGATTACATCATGTTACACGTATTTATTGGCTTGTCCGGTGCAGTTTAAATTGGATAGTTATTATCCCGGTGCGTGCTGCGCTAGTATCAATTTTTACGTGTTATTATATCATGCCATCTTGTTTGTTACCGGCTGTAATTACTATTAGCTTTTCTATCGGGCTTATCGCGCTACGAGTGTTTACTTCACCGATGCTGTGTATGTTGGTTAGTCGCTATCCTCGTGCGTTCTGCGCAGGTGTCTTTTGGCGTTTAATGTGGCGTGTGTTTAAAAGGAAAGAAACGACTCGGTAACAGATCACAGTTTCTTACACACTGGATACTCGCATAAAATAAACCTGTGTAAATACACTATTCACTGGGCACTCCACTTGTATATATTATTTGTGAAAGACCCCGTGGTTCATGTATTCTGAGTAGCATATTCTCCATTTGTTCCAGATATTCCCCAGATGAAGGCCCATGTGGCCGAAATGCATTGGGATATTTGAAATTTGAATGTAAAGGTGTATAACAGTTGCATTATGGGAGATGAAGTTTAATTTCCCGAGAATGTAAAACCTGAATAAACAACCAAGCATGAAAACTAACTAAGAAAATTGTACAAAACTTTATTGAAGAGAAGTAAGTCTCACCACAGAGACACGTACCTGTGCCCAGGGACATACCCCACATTTATGGGGATGCGACCATTTATTTAATTCACACTCATGTTCGGAGAGTGATACCCAGGAGCACGAAGAATATCAAATATCGCAAATAAACCCTAAGCAGTGCACGCACTACCTAACTCATTGTTGATACCTTATAAGTCTGAACAAAGTACGGAGCACGCTAACAAACAGCAATGGCATATGAACAAATATCAAATTTGACTGAACATAGAGCCGAAACATTTGCATTTGCCAACGACGCAGCAACCAAAATGTATGCACTCATTCAAGATGAAACCACGGAGTTCACACTCAATCGCACCAAGGAACAAAATATCCGTCAACTACTATATTTATCAAAGAAGGAAATCAATCAGAGACTACACGCCAGCACAATGATTAAATACCATAAGGTTCAAAGGATCCCTAGGGGGTTGAGAATCCCCCTAAAGCCATCACTATGTAAAAATATACAACAATTCAAGGACCGCTGGTTCGCGATTTTGAATAAATGTTCATTAGACTTAATTTTACTAATCATAGAAGAATTGTCAAATATCCTGGAGGATCTCACCAAAGAAATAGCTATAGTTAAAACTGAATTAGAAACAACAATGTTAACTGAAGATTGGACAAAAACCCTGGAAGATATAAACAATCAATTGGCGAAACACACTCAAGAAGTTAATGAGAGAAAAATACGCAAATTCCGAAGAGACACTATAGACTACAAACTTGGGGAAGTCTACACATGGGCAGAGATATACGCCAAACGGAGACAAAATAAACCATATAGCCAAAACACGGATACATCTTCGTCCGGGAGTGAAAGATCAAGCCAATCAGATAAAACACAGGACCCATCAGGACCAGCTACAGCCTCTAATTCAACCACAACTACGGTTTCTTTTTTAGAATCAGGCCCCACCGAGGGGGACGACCCAGGCGGAGCCAGAGATCAAGAAAAGGAAAAAGACAAGGAATCGCCACAAACTCGAATGACAACATCCAAGAAGGACAAGAACAAGAAAGGGGGAAGGCGGATAACCTAGTAATAAATATTTCAGATTATCATTTCTCTGATCTGGAATTAAAGACATTACAGAAAGGCACTTCATTTGTACCGACCACCCACACTAACAGGTTGGAAATAGACATCAGTTTGTTCAAACTAATGAGAAAATTACGTCTACGGCATTTTTTTGAGAATGTGGTTACTGAACATCTAGAGACAACCACAGAAGACCCATTAAAAGGATTGAAAGCTAAAAGTACCTATATGGCCCCCATTAGTCATAACAGCTTGGACACATTTGAGGCATTAGTGAAACAAGACCTAGCAAAACTCAATTTTCAAAAAAGACATAAAGCAAACAACCTGACTCAAAAAGAGTGGGGTATCTTAAGATCTATCGCAAACAAAACAGACATTATCTGCCAAAAAGCGGATAAGGGAGGAGCACTGGTCACCTTAAACACGAGCCACTATGAGGAACAAGTTGAAACACATTTATCAGATGACAACACATATATGAAGTTAAATTTCAACCCCACGGAACAATTCACAGAAGTCTTAAAGGACATCGTTCAAACCGCTCAGGACATGGGCACCATAAATGAGAAAGTGAAAAAATATCTAATACAGACCAATCCCAAGAGTCCGACCATATACATGGTACCTAAAATACATAAAAGTTTAACCAACCCACCTTTTCGTCCAATAGTTTCCACTAAAGGCAGCCTACACGAACCAGTGGGCAAATATTTGGACCGTTATTTGCAACCCATGGTTATCAAACTCAAAACCTTCATAAAGGACACAACAGATTTTCTGCTGAAAATCAAGAACACATCCCATGCAAAGGATGAGAAAATATTACTGTGTACGGTAGATGTGAAATCGCTACCACATACCACATCAACTAGGTATTGAAGCCATCGAGCAGGCCTTACTACAAAGCGATTACGATGAGGATTTAAAAGTGTTTCTTATGGAACTATTACAATTCACTCTTCTACACAGTTATTTTAAATGGAAAACCAGCTGGTTCCAACAAAAGACCGGAACATCCATGGGAAATTGCGCTGCCCCCAGTTACGCGAATATCTTCATGGGGTACTTTGAAGAACAACATATTCTATCAATACCAGAATGGAAAACACACTTGAAACTTTTCGTAAGATTCATTGATGACATTTTTATCTTATGGAATGGAACACACACAGAGCTCAGTGATAAACTCACCAAACTCAACCAGATTGATGAAAGAATACAATTCACCCATGAAATTCAAGAACAATCCATCAATTTCCTAGACGTAAGGATAACCAAAACAGAAGAAGGATTTGAGACGGATTTATACAGAAAAGAAACGGACAGAAACAATACTCTCTTATACGGTAGCTTTCACCAACCAGCACTCAAAAACCATATGCCTTATACCCAATTACTAAGAGTGACCAGAATAGTATCAGACCCAGACATCAAGGAGTCACGTGTCAAAGACATGTTACAACGATTTAAAACCAGAGTACATATTGAACCAAGCCTACAATCGAAGTAAAACGATAAGCAGAGACACATTGTTATCATCCAAGGCCAGCAAGAAACAAAACCACATGACTGTGGTTTCCAAATACTCCACCATGAGCTGAACTTACAAAAGGATCATCAAAAAACATTGGTCGATATTACAGCTGGAACCAGATTTTAATAACATTTTTGAACAGGAACCCATCTTCGCTTACACCAGAGCAAAAAATCTGGGGAGATCATAAAAATCCCATAAAACAACAGAGCAACATCACATATAAGGGAACAGTAGCCTGCTGGAACTGTAATAATTGTAACAATATCATCAAAGGATCATATGTAACACACCCGATGAAAGGTCACAAAATCAAACTTAAAGTGACAGCCACGTGCGATACATCTAATTTGATATATTTGTTGAAATGTCCCTGCGGAAAAATTTATGTTGGACAGACAGAAAGAAAAATTAAGATTCGTATCAATGAACATAAAAGCAACATAAGAACCAAAAATTTAAGATCCACAGTGGCAAGCCACTTTATTGAGGCAGGACACAACATCAGTCAACTAAAATACTGTGTACTAGAAATTGTAACCAGAAAAGAAGGAAAAGACAATCACAACACACTACTACACCGTGAAAATCATTGGATACGCTTATTGAATTCCATGAAACCCCTTGGAATGAACGATCGTATGGAGTATTTATGTTATCTCTGATAGATTGTATTATGAAATATCGTATGAAGCATTTTTTGTCATTTCAGATTGATTATCCTTCACAACCGCTACAATAATTTTTTATTCACAACTCAAATGAGTTCTTCATAGTAAATAACATGACTAATGCATCATCTGATTTATATATATTCCTCTCTTTTCTTTTTTTCTTCTTTTTTCTTTTGCTTCAAACTCATTCGCACAGAATCATTCCTTCGTCACTGTCTAGCATTAAGACTACAGTCTTATTTCCATAACCATGATTGACATCGTTCACGTTTCTTTCCTTTTAAACACACGCCACATTAAACGCCAAAAGACACCTGCGCAGAACGCACGAGGATAGCGACTAACCAACATACACAGCATCGGTGAAGTAAGTAAACACTCGTAGCGCGATAAGCCCGATAGAAAAGCTAATAGTAATTACAGCCGGTAACAAACGAGATGGCATGATATAATAACACGTAAAAATTGATACTAGCGCAGCACGCACCGGGATAATAACTAACCAATTTAAACTGCACCGTACAAGCCAATAAATACGTGTAACATGATGTAATCACAGCTTGTAACATCCGTGGAGGCACGCATTACTAAAAACCGAGCGCACGAAAACTTTATTAATTTTCACTACCTTTTGAGCACGAACCGATTCCAACATGCCGAGCACAACGTTGACTGTACTTTACAAGGTACATAATAAAATACTTTCCTTCTTTTTGCACATAACGACTCGGTAACAGATCACAGTTTCTTACACACTGGATACTCGCATAAAATAAACCTGTGTAAATACACTATTCACTGGGCACTCCACTTGTAAATATTATTTGTGAAAGACCCCGTGGTTCATGTATTCTGAGTAGCATATTTTTCATTTGTTCCAGATATTCCCCAGATGAAGGCCCATGTGGCCGAAATGCATTGGGATATTTGAAATTTGAATGTAAAGGTGTATAACAGTTGCATTATGGGAGATGAAGTTTAATTTCCTGAGAATGTAAAACCTGAATAAACAACCAAGCATGAAAACTAACTAAGAAAATTGTACAAAACTTTATTGAAGAGAAGTAAGTCTCATCACAGAGACACGTACCTGTGCCCACGGGACATACCCCACATTTATGGGGATGCGACCATTTATTTAATTCACACTCATGTTCGGAGAGTGATACCCAGGAGCACGAAGAATATCAAATATCGCAAATAAACCCTAAGCAGTGCACGCACTACCTAACTCATTATAGTTACACCCATCATGCACGGGTGCTCATATTCCCATCACTCCGTAATCAATAATTGGTGATCTAAAAGCAGAGCTAAACTAGATTCTCATTGATCTCAACTTACCTCATTGGCAGCATGCGTATATTAATCGCACTCCATTTATTCTCGTAAGTAACAAAATACCTTATCCCACAGTGAACCACACACACACTCTTTGAACAGTAAACAGTTAAAATTCACTCGTGCATTACATCAGTGATCACGCAACTTTGCAGTTATTAATACGATCCAGAATACAGTCTTAGTACATGTTTAAACATCCACTTTTTATCACATGTATGGGTATGCCCTTACCCAATTTGAGGGGAAAAAACGTTTCTCATGGATCACGGGAAGGGCAGCCTTGTAGTCACACGCTGTTAGAAAAGTGAAAACTACAGCGTTAGGACTCCCTGCCACCCACATGACCGAGCAGACATTACCTCTGTTAGTTGCCGCGCGTTCGGTCGAGACTTACTACTTCAAAGGTCCTGCCCCATAGTATACCTAGTTGGCATCCGTGTATCCCGGCATTAGCAATTCTCTGTTAAACGCGCCTGTTTAAATAACCAGGTTTTTTTGTGTCACAACAGTTCGAGGGGCGGGGGAGTGGTTCGGACGCCCACAGTCCACGTCACTTCCTGTGTGTGTCTGGTCAAAGACTACATATTCCCAAGGAATCATGGGATTAGTAGTCTTTTACCTCGTGTGTACGGCCCCATTGCATCTTGCCAGTACGAACTACTGATTCCCTAAGTTTCATGGGAATTGTAGTCAAACGATTGATCGTCGAGTGAATAGTCACTCAATAATCATGCCCTCGAATGGGGAAATAACCGGATAGGAAAAATATATATTCTCATAAGCATGCTTCCAAAAACCCAGGTCATACTAGTTAAAAATCATAGAAAATGCCTGACTAAGACGTTTCCATGAACTGGTCACACCGTGAGTAAGAGCCTCATCGATAGGTCACTATCAATGAAAAGGACCATTTCTAAGATGAGCATATTTCGTTTGTCATGTAGCCCCAACGGGGAATTTGGTCAGATTTTCACACGATACCTTTAGGTTTCCGGGCATCACACTGTGTGGTGCCTATGGCTCGGATATATTCACCATCCTATAAGGAAGTATCCATCATGGGGGGCATAATTATATAAGAAAGGTATCTTCTCCCATTGTTTAATACATGCCCGTTATTTCTAGACTCATGTGATCTTATTAAACAGGTATATGGTGACATGTTAATATGGTCTCGGGTGTCCACTGATGATAAGAGCAAAACCCCGTATTTCAATTAGTTTCTACTAAGCGCATTCCATGGGATGGAGTCGTTCAACCCTCGGTTATCAGTTTCCAGTTTGTAGACCCATTGTTGCTCTCTCTCCAAAAGTCTCTTGGAGATATTGGGACCTTCTTTCACCTTTTCGATTATGGTCCATTCAAGGTCCCTGTCACTGTGATTCTTCTCCACATAGTGGGCCGTCAGTTTTGTTGCTGTAATTGCTCTTCTGATTTGCTCCTATGTTCTCCAATCCGTAGCTTAACTTTTCGGGTTGTCATGCCGATATATTTGGATCCACACGGGCATATGATCATGTAGACCACATTAGAGGTGTTGCAATTCGTGTGGTCTCTTTGTTCCCAGTCATACTTTAAGCCTAGATTAATGTTTGTAGTGTGCTTCGTAAAGGGGCATACCACACAGTTCCCACAGGGGAAATGGCCCTTCACAAGGGGCTGGTTCCATAATGTGAGTTGAGCGTCACGTTTGGGTTCCCAGCTGTCTGTATGGACCAGAGTATTCCTTATGCTTTTGTTTCTCCTGAACGAGAACATAGGTTTATCAAAAGTAAGTTTGTTGGACGTCAGGATGCGCCAGTTCTTATTTATGATCTTCTTGATATTGTTAGAAGACGAATTGTGAGTAGTCACACATATGAGTGCCTTAGTTTCCTTCTTAGTGTTGGTTTCTAATAATGCCTCACGTGGTGTGTTCCGTGATCTTTTGCGGGCTTGCTCAATTACCTTCCTGGTGTAGCCCTTAGCCTCCAATTTCTTTGTGAGATTTTCTGCTTCCTTATTGTAATCCTCCAAGTTAGAGCAGTTCCTCCGTATCCTGAGATATTGTCCTATAGGGAGGTTTTCTTTAAGTGACCGAGGATGTGCACTGTCGAAGTGCAGTAAACTATTTCGGTCCGTAGGTTTCTTGTACAAGGTACTTTCCAGCCTCCCATCTCTGGCCACGATAGTGATGTCCAAGAAAGAGACCCTCATGTTGTTGGAGGACATGGTAAATCTCAGAAAGGGGTTCACGTTGTTAATCCAGGTCATGAATTCAATGGTGCTGTCTTGATCCCCATGCCAGATGACAAAAATGTCATCTATATATCTCAGCCACTTCCGTATCTTGCCAGAGAAGGGATTGTTGGACCAGATGTGTTCATCCTCTACGTGACCCATATAGAGGCAGGCAATACTGGGGGCAAAAGTACTGCCCATGGATGTTCCGTGGACTTGTTGATACAGTTGGTCCTCAAATCTGAAAAAGTTCTCCGTGAGGGCAATCCGCATGAGGTCGATGATGAATGTAACTGGTGCTTCCCAGGGCCAATCTTGGCTTCTCAATATAGTCTCTATGACTTGAATGCTCTCCTCTTGTGGTATGTTAGTATATAGAGCTTCAACGTCCAAGCATAACATTGTTTCTTTTGACGGGTCGTATTCGACTTCAGTCAGCACGTTAAGGAGATGTTTAGTATCCCTCACGTATGATTTGATCTTAGTTACAAGTGGACGCAAAAAGAAATCGGTATATTTTGAGAGGGGTTCAAGGACCGACCCTATCCCAGACACGATCGGTCTTCCAGGAGGCGGTACCCTTCCTTTATGTATTTTTGGGATGGTATGAAATAAAGATGTTCTGGGTTCTTCATTGTTGAGGAAATCTCTCTCATTCTTAGTGATCCATTCCCTTTCCAGGGCTTTCGTAGTGATGTCCATGATGGTCTTTTGTAATCGTAGTGTCGGAACCCTTTGTATCTTTCTGTAGTTTCTTCCATCTGAGAGGAGGGATATGCATGCAGACCTGTATGCATTGATTTCTTGTATTTCGATCGCTCCCCCTTTGTCGGCAGGTTTGATGATCAGATTTTTTCGTTTGGCCAATGATTCCCAAGCCTTCCTTTCAACTTTGCTCAGATTGTTATAGGAATTGTAGTTGGGTTGGAGTGACTCAATTTCTTTATTTACTGCTTCCTCAAATGCCAACACCTCAGGTGGCATAATGGAAGGAGGGGGGCAGAAGGTAGATTTTTCCCGTAGTGTAGTGTATCCAGTTTCTTTTTCTTGTTCTGGTTGTCCTTCAAAGAAGGTTTTTATGCGGACCTTCCGAAAGAATTCACTAAGTTCACACCGGGTTTTGAATTTGTCTTGAACTTAGGGGAACCAATCACAATGCTGCATTGCAGCTTTGTCATTGGCTTAGGGAGCCTGGGTGCTTCACCTGCGACGAGGAAAGGGGGCAGAGAGGCAGCGGCTGGTGGCTCGACCAGCAAGTACGTTTTAAAAAAAATATATATTTTTTTATTTTCTACTCCCTCCACGTCCCCCTGGCACCATTCCCTAATAGCTGCCACTGTGTTCAATGCAGCCGGGCTGGAGAAACCTAAGTGCGCATGTGTGTTTGGCCAGCCTGAGACAGCCGGCCATCACATATGTTCACTTAGGGAGTGCACATAGCACTCCTCCTCCCCATGCCCCGCCCCTCCCTGCACAAGCTGACTCAGAGCCGATAAATGAAAAATAAAACAATGCTAGAACATTGTTTTATCTTTCATTTGCTGGCTCTGAACCAGGACGTGGGGCAACGTTCCTCCGCCATTGCGGAGGAGCCGCCGCTGCCTGGCACTGCCTTTGCGATCCCTAGCATCAGCAGTAGCAGAATCAATGGCAGGGACAGAAGCAGCTCGTCCTTTGGACGTCGGTGGGGGCTTCACTCACCACGTTTTTTGTCAATATTTTATTACACTAATAGCGAATAATATATATTGGAGTACAAATAGCTGGAATATGACTTTCCCTCGCAGCTGAGGCAAGTAAAAACAAATGCTTTTAAAAGTATGTATGTTGTGTGCGTGCTTGCAGTTTTGAGTGTGTTTATGTAAGAGAGAGTGTGTGAATGTGTGTGCATGTGTAGGCAGAGTGTGTGTGTATGTGTGAATGCGTGTGTATGTATAAGCATATGTATGTGTGAGTGAAAGTGAAGGGCAAGGGGCATGTGAAATTACTTTTGCAACCCCTGGCATTTTGGTAAACTGACGTCCATGCACACACTGACCTGTCAGACCAGCCCATCAGGCACCGTCTTATTGCATTATCGGCCAGTCCATCCCTGCTGTTCATCTATCCGAGTCTCCTTGTACGGTCTTTCCACATACCTCTCTCATCTTATACTACCTATGACCCCCCAATCTCCTCCCAGCATGCCAATGGTCCAAACCTCCTCGCACAGACTTCCATGTACACTCCTCTCAAACTGCCCGTCTATATGTCCCCCTCTCCCCCTACACTGTCTGCCTATTTACACCTAGTTCGTCACACTATCTGCTATCTGTCCATGTTTCCCTTCTCCTCCCGTGCTCTGCTCAAGGGTCTCAGGCTCCATGCACTCAAAGCTCGTCATGCTCCTATTCATGTATACCTAACCCCCTCCCCCCCCGCTGTCTGTCCATGCTCCTGGAGTTCCTCATGCTGTCTGTCCCAGCACTCCTAGTTCTGCAATCACCTCAGTCTGTCTGTCCATGTGGCCAATCTCCTCGCACTATATCAGTGTGTGCCTCTCTCCTCTTGCGTAGGGCTACGTCCATATGTCTCACTCCCCTCATCCAGTGCCCATATGTATCTCTCTTCTCATGCAGTGCGTCCATGTGTCCCCTCGTCCTCATGTGGTGTGTCCATGTGTACGTCTCATCTCATGTCTGTGTGGCAGGGGTGTAACGGACATCCCTGCAGCCCCCGAGGTGCAAGGGTGGTGGCAGTCTTCAATACATAAAGGGGGCCCCTAAGCTTGTCAGAGTGTATGGGTATTGCCAGGGGCCCCCTCACAGTCCCTTGCAGTGGGTGGGGGGGGGTGGAGGCTAAGGCTTATTTACGTCACTGTCGTGTGTCCCAATCTCCTTACACTGTCTGTTAAGGGCCCCACGTTCCCCACGTTGTCTGCCAGTGTGCTGGTTCTCCTCGCACTAGTATCCACCTCTCCCACGTTTTCCACATTTTCGCACTGTTGGTCGAGGTATGCCCTATTGCCCAGCACTTCACACTGTTTACGTTACTAATGCCCACATTGTCTGCCGTGTGCTGCTGCAACCCCACAGCGCCCACATGTTCTTCCTTCTCACACCGTGGCTGCCACCCTGTCTATGAATGCGCTCGACGCTCTTGTCGCTGTCTGTCCTCGTGCTGTTGTACACCCGCAGGTGGGTGGAAAGGTGCTGCTAATGACAGGAAGTAGCGGAAGCCGCCTTACAGCTCCGCTCATAAGAGATGAGGGGAAGCATCTCGTGTGCAGATGCTATATTATGACTCATTATGGTAGCAGAGATTATAAAACAACTTTAATAGTTGATGAAGGATAGACAGAGCAATGAACAATTCAATATTGAACCAAGACAATGAAATATCACCACAGAGCTGGCGTCTGTGACATCCCAAAGCCTACAGCTTGGGATTTATGATAGCAGAAAGTCAAAGTTTGATGTATGGTGGCATAAAAATGGGCCAGGACAGGGTCCTGTGACATCACAGACCCGACAGCATTGGGATGTGGGACATAAGAAAGCCTAAATCTGGGACTATGTGCAATCAAAACCCACAAAGCTCGGATTCTCTGATTTCAGAAAGCCTAAGGTCAGTTTTTGTGATCTCACAAATGTCAAACCCTTGTTTAGGAATTAAAATAAAGCCCACAACCTGTGCCCGGGGAATCACAAAGCCCAATGGTGGGATTGCACAAGCAAAGGGTTACGTGAAATCCCAAAGCCCAAGACTAGCTTTTGACAACATCCCAAAGACCAAGGCTAGGGTTCTGTGGGGGAAACAGCGATGGTGTCGGTGTTAGTGGCATAACAAACTTGTGCCCACCAAGATCCTGCAACATCACAAAGTCACAACTCCAAAATCTAAGATCTGGATTCTGTGACATCACAAAGCCCATAGAAAGGGTTTGGTCATGTCTTAAAGCCAAGACTTGTGTCCCATGACAAGTCCCTCATCTTCAGATACTCGTAACTCTCTCTGTCTCTTCCTTTCCACCCATCCCTGTATTCCCATCTATTTCTGCGCTCATTTGTCCTCTCTCCATCTGCACATTTCAAAGCTATCAACTTTTCCAACCTCATCCACCTTTGCAATTTCCAAATAAAAAAGCACAGCTACAAATATGTCCGCAAAAATAACTTTTTTAAATTAAATATGAAATCTCAATGGATAATCTTATGTGCGGAATGCAAGTACAAGAAGGAGAGAGATGGGCTATCTATCATATGTTCATAGAGCAGAATGACATGTTTCAGTGGAGTTGTGGTTCCAGATTAAGGGGTCAAAAGGTAAAACACTGGTGCGGGAGGGAGTTGTGGCCTAAACATAACATAAGCGAGGTCCTTGCATAGCATTAATTAGTCTTAGAGCAAAATGGTGTTGGCAAAATCAACAACACCAATATCTGAAGGCTCTCTATAAGTAACTATTTTTGGAACTTAACTAAAAATGCCTTTATTTACATTCATATACTCATATGTTAGCACTAGGTTACTGGAGGCTTTAGCTCGCAACCTGTCAAATTTGTGGGAGTCCTTTAGACAATAAAAAACTGTCTTTATTGAAACTTAACATTAAAATGCACAGACTTGTCTGTATGAATATTTGGTAAGGAAGTGGCTTAAGTGAGGCCAGGTCATAAATGAGTCATGAAGGTTGTGCATGAAGGTTGTCTTAGAGCTGTCCAATTTCTTCTTAAGAGTCTCTCGTACACAGCGCAGACAGGTGCAGGTCGCTGTGCCATGACACATGTGATGTTCACTTAGAATCTTACATCCTGCCCTAAGACTAGTGGGAGGGAGATATATTACACAGGTGTGAAACAATTACAACTCCACGGGGATTGAGGCAACCAGGACTGCACTTATCTATTAATGGGGACAGTTAGAATTGGTTTTGGTGCACGGAACCGGAAGTTCAACTCCCCTACACTTCCTAGGTTTAAACAAACCTTAACTATCGATCAACTATATTGGTTCAGCACCAATCAATTCCTTTCTGGCTACACGGTGTATGGTAATGATTCTCCTCCTATGGTTCGAAATGTTTGTACCAAAGACTGGTTACCATTTGGGCATACTTCAACTTTGAGGTACAAACACTTTGAACAATAGGAGGAGAATCATTACCATACACTGTGTAGTCAGAAAGGAATAATTACATTGAAAGCCCTGAAGAAGTCCGAGATGACGAAACGCGTTAGCTACGTGTTTTTATTGACTATGAAGATGAAGAATAAAGGATTATGGAAAAAATTTGTCTAATTGATCTTCTGTAAAATAGAAAATTGTGAACTTGTGATGCACCATTTAAAGCAGTTTCTTGGCTGAACTCTACTGTGTAGAAATACTACTTGCATGTTACATTGATGGGTGCTGAACCAATATAGTTGATCGATTCCACTGTGGATAGTGGAGTGCTCTCCTATTCCTTAGCCTCTTGGCGCTATGTATTCTCAAGCAGACTGTTGTCTGTGATTTGTGGGTTTGCCCATCAGGGACTCCTTGAGAAACTACAGGTGGGAAATAGTGGTCAAAAGCCCTTCTCATGTACTTGAGGGCAAAGTGACCTATATAGTTAACATTTTCCATTCAGTCGTGCTTCTTGGGGCCAGCGATAGGACCTTGTGACATTCTAACCTAATTAGTGTTAGGTCTGACTGTGTCATGGGCTATCACTGTGGGATGCTCTGCAGATAGATGTTTGGGCCTTGAGGCTTTACTTCTAACCAATAGCAACTGTAGCAGTGGTTGTGTTTCATTTTAAAAGTCTTGACTGAAAACCTGCTTGGACAAAGGGCCTTGTGCTCTTACAATGACCTCTGCAGGTATTCGTTATTTTGTGCATTGTGTGCACTGCAACGTTTGCCACTCTTATGATTTTTGTCTGGTTTGTATTTTCTTGGACTATCTTATGATTCTTGTCTTGTTTGTATTTTCTTGGACTATGTTGTGACTAGCCTGTCTCTGATGCTTGTTCCCTGTCTCTTTGCGACCGAGAAAGATCTACTGTCCTGCTGCTGTCTTCCTCTTAGCTTTTAGTCGTGTATTCCTTGTCACCTTTGGTGTTTCCTAACCTGGTATCACACCATGTTAGAGTTTCTCTGGATCCAAGTGCTCTGTCTCTGTGTAGGCCCGCCTCCACTAATGCCCGAAGAAAAGAAGAAAAAAATACTAATCCACTAACTATTAACCTCTAATCTTGGGTTCTGGAGTAGTGTGCTACTCGGAGCAAAGAGCTTCAGAGCCTCTTCAGGGGTAGTAAGTGCTATAGAAATACAATTTACAATTACAATAAGTTAGTTCTGAGCATGACTCCCCCCACCATTTCCTCTAGGTTTAATGAGAAAATGGCTGCTGCCACCTCAGTCTAGATACCGAGCAGGGGTTGCGCATGGACTCTCGTCTCACTCATCGGCTTCCAGAGCAGGGATGATACACTCAAGAGGGCACTAGGGTATGAGGAGCAGGCCCTGGGGTGCAATATGAAAAGCTAACACTATTGTGTTGTTTGAAGAACTGACACTGCTGGGCAGTGGACAGAGCACACAGAGCGGACAATGGTGGGCAGGGGAAAGATCTGGCAAAGATCTGTGTGAGAGCTTGGCACTGCTGAGCAATGTGATGAGCTAGCACTGGTGAGCAGTGCGAAGGGCAGACATGGAAGACCAGTGTGCAGAGCAGCACAGGAGGGAGGTGTGAGAAACCAGGACTATTGGCCAGTGTAAGAGGCCTGCAGGCACGGCCCGTGAAGGTAAGAGCGGTGAGGCCAGGTGGGGGGGGGGGGGATTTCGACAGACGACGGTGAGGGAAAATGTTTTATTTATTTAATTTTCCCTCGTGGTCATCTGTCGAATTTACCCCCCCCCCCAACCCGGCCCTACCGCCACACCGCTCTTATCTGCATGGGCCGCTCCCGGAGGCCTGCAGTGTGAGAAGCAAATGCTGGGGTCCCTGGGAGCACTCACTGCCTGGCAGTTTGAGGTGCTGGCAGTTCTGGTCAGCGTCAGAAGCTTGCACTTATGGGCACGGTGCGAGGGCGTGTACGTATGGGTAGTGAGAGGAAGCTTAGCTGGTGGATAGCTCCCCAGGACTCACTGGAAGGCTCTGATGAGCCTGAATTGGGAGCACTGACCGACAGTGTAAGGATCTGGTGGAAAGGGATGAGTTCACATTGATGGGTTCTGTCAGATGCCTTCACTGATGGGCGGTGTGTTGAACAAGCCCTGGTTGGAAGTGTAAAATGCTGGCACGCATGGGCATTGTGAACCACTGGTCAACAATCTGAAAAAGAGATGCTGAAAACCAAGTGTTATAGTGGGATAAAAAACCTGGGGGGATCTCTCAAAGGGGTGTGGCTGATGTAGTTAAGGGCGTGTGCTTAAAACCACATAAGCTACACACTGTGTTTAGCATAGTGTGCCACCCGGCTGGTATTTTGCTGCTTCTGTCATTGCATCCAGATATATAACATTACACGTACAACAAGCCAGGACTATTGGCTTTGCAAAGGTTGTTAGTTGCATAAGCTAAATAAGCAACAACTATGGCTTCGTTGTATGGAATATTGAAAATGCTTCAGTTCTGAAATGATGAGACTGTGAAAGAACTAAAACGAGTCGCTTTGAAGATACATCAGAGACAGTGAAGAGCGGTACTGCTGTAGAGTTAAGATTTTTTTTTCACCCGGAGGGTGATGGAAAAAATGGCGAGCCCGGTAGAGCCCGTCTCAGCACCTTCTTTTTAGAACTGCCAGTTCTGAGTACCGGCAGGACCCGGCCCACTTAAAGCCCTGCTCAGAGGTACTTACTGTAAGGTGCAGCACAGGTGGGAAGTATGCGAAGAAAGCGCTAGTGTGCTGCATGACAACCTACTACACGTCTAAATGTGAATACCTGGCAGTGGCTGGCAGTGTGAGATGCGTGCACTTGGGTAGTGTAAGGTGTTCACTTTAGTAGGCAGTGTGAGAAGTTAGCACTCGCTGGCAGTGCGAGGACCTAGCATTGGTGAGCAGTGTGGGTAACAGATACAGGCATGTAGGCTGGGGACCAGGCATCAATGTCAACTGCCAGAAGATCACATTGATGAGCAGTGCAAAGTGTTGGCATTAAGAACAGGATGGCAATGGTAGGAGAGGGCAATGGTAGTCAGTGAGATTTCCTAGCACTGATAGACCTAATAGAACTGCTGGCACAAACGGATAGAATAAGGTGCACTGGTGGCCACTATGAGGCAACGGCGGGCACTCCTTGCAGTGGTGGATAGTTTGAGGAGCTCGGGCCAGTGAGCAGTGGAAAGAACTAGCGCAGTTTGCAATATAAGGAGCTGGCACCGGGGGGCGGTGTGGCCTGAGGCACCGGAGTTGATGTACAGTTTGAGGAGCAGACATTGCTCAGGACCTGGTACTGATGGAAAGTGTGAGAAACAGACACTAGTGAACAGTGAAAGGAGAAGGTACTGGTAAGTGGTGTGGGTGGTTCCTCGTGGGCAATGTGAAGAGAAAGCATTGGTGGGTAGTGTGAGGAGAAGGCATAAGCTGACACCGTGAAGAGCTTGGCAATGGTGGGCAGGGCACAGTGGGCTCAAGTGGACAGGGAGAAGCTGCCACTGGAGGGCAGGACGAGGAGCTGATATTGGTGGGCAATAAGGAGAAGGCAGTAGGGAGCAGGTGAGGTCTGGCACTGGTGAACAGAACAAGGATCGGGCACTAGTGAGCAGCGTCAGTGATGTACATGGGAAAGAGCTGGCACTGAAGAGCATTATAGTGGGGCTGGTCAAGTCACACGTGTGAGGCTTCAAGTGCAGCACTCTGAAAGCTGCTCCTTTCACAAGCACCACATTTACTCCTAATGTTTTTGCAGATGATGCCTGCACAACACCAAATCACTATGGGATATTAAAGAGCTTCAGTTGGATATGGACCAATAAATTGCCACACTCAAGAAAAGACATCAACTCACAACAAGGAAGATGCTAAAAGCCGACGCCACACACTGTGTCATTTTAGGGGAAACTTGAAGCTAAATTTTTAATTTGTAGTCACTTTCTGATACTAGTAGTAATAAACTCCCTATCCATACATCAAGTCGAGTGTTCTTAAACAGTGGTTTAAGTTACAGAACGTAGACTTTGGTGTGTTTTCTCAATTTGCATTTATAAATGCAATTTACTGGAATGCTTGTGTATGTTTGGGAGTAACATTTATTTATGGAGTTGGTCATTGTCCCAACAGATTTTTGATGGAACAAAATTGCCAGAGTAAAGCTTTTCTCTGTTAGTCACAAAGGCCACACATCTTATCAACAATTGAAAGTTCATTTTTTAGACCTCACCTGGTTTAGAAACACTGGGGCAGATTTACGAGCCCCCTGCGCCACCAGTACGTCACTTTTCGTGACGTACTGGTGGCGCAGGGGGCTGCTCCATATTTACAAGGAGAGGAAAAGCCACCCTGCGTGACTTTTCCTCTCCTTGTAAATACGGCCCCTTCACACGCAGCACTTTGCGGTGAAGGGGCGTTCCATGGGTGTTGCTGTGGGTGTTCCCACGCAACACTCATGGAACAAGACACATCTCCAGAATTACGAGAAATCGTAACTCTGGAGATGCGTCTGAAGCTACGCCACCCTAGAGGTGGCGTAGCGAGGCGCACCGAGGAGAAATGTTTTCATTTCTCCTCGTTTGTTCCTTTTCAATGCGTGCTGCATTCTGCAGCACGCATTGAAAGAGGAAAATGGTTGTAGTGATTTTCCTGCACAAAAACAATCTCCCCACGACGCAGGCATCCTTACACCATGGTGCAAGGGTGCCTGCGCCGGCGCATGGCTGCAGTTTGTGCGCCAGCGCAGGGGAAGCACAAGGATGCGACATATTCTTGTAAATATGTCGCATCCCTGTGCTTCAAAACTAACGCAGCGCGGCGCAGCAAAATGACTTGCTGTACCCTGCTGCGTTAGTTCAACGTAAATCTGCCCCACTGTATTCAGCAAACCTAAAGCACTGCTTAGCCTTCTCAGCTGTCTCTTATTGCAGTTATATTTGTGATCAATTAAGAATCCAGAAAAGCCTCATTCTTTTTCATTGTCAAATTTTTCAAGGGAACAGTTTCTTAAAAATAATGCATAGAATACCAGCCATTGTCCCGCTCCTTGTGATGTTGCCCATTAGAGGTCTGTCCACGCACTGCGGCAGTCAATTTATGGAATCCCAGAGTAGACTTTTTTCAGCTGCGACACTTTTTACTCAACATTTAATAACTGTCATTTTGATTTTCAAAAGTGTTTTCAGAGACCTGGAAGGGACTGGCGTGTCTCCACGCCAGTCCCCTTCCAGGTCTCTGAAAACACATTTGAAAATCACCGGACAACATGCTTTGTAAAGGTTCAGCTAAACAAAAAGGCAATTATTAAATGTTGAGTAAAAAGTGTTGCAGCTGAAAATAGTGTACTCTGGGATTCCATAAATGCTGCGGCCAGGGCCGGACTGGGAACCGAAACCGTCCCTGGCAAACAGCTCGGCCGGCCCCCATTGGGGGGAGGGGTGGGGGGGATGGTGCTAGTGGAAAGCACCACTCCTGTCTCCCCCCTGCCGCTTTTGTTACAGGGAGCCGATATGCTGCAAAACTGGCCCCCGGTAACAAAAACGGCCCCCCAGGGGTCCAAAACCAGCCCCACCCTGGCAGCCCACCGGGGAAACGCCCGGTGCCCCCTACAGCCAGTCCGGCCCTGTCTGCAGCATAGAGTGGATGGACTCCTAATGGGCAACATCATGAGGAGCGGGACAATGACTGGTATTCTATGCACAGGCCCGGCTCTAGGGCGGTGCGACCGGTGCCATCGCACCAGGCGCTGACTTTGGGTGGGGGCACCCTGTTTGCAATTAGATTATGGCTTCAAAAGCACTTGCTGCCACGTTCCTCACCTCCAGCAATTTTTAGGCAACAATAAAAATGTCAAGATAACTCCGGTGATTAATGTTCTTCGTGGAGAGAGATTGTAGTTTTGTCTTGTGGAAGTTTTAACTCCTCGTAAGGTAGAGCAGAGGGTTAATATGCCTGCTGCAAAAAACATGTACCATGCAGATCACAAAGTACATATAATGTAAAGATGTCAGTGGGGTACTGCTTTTGCCCCAGAGATCCTTTTGTTACTTGCAGTTTATAGGTTAAAGTCCAAATATAGAACAGTGAGCTATTAACTGTCATCAAAGAGCTGCATGCAAACTGCAAGGAATAGATTAGAGCATTATGATTTTTTCCAGGCTTTAATTATCCTAATGTTGCAAAAAGGGTTCATTTGGGTAGAAATTAATTCTTATTATTAAAGAGAACCCTAAACCATGGTGGTACATTTTAAATTCTGAGTTTGTGCTTCTCCAGACAAAGCACTCTTAAACTATACTGCCTACTAGTATGGATGACAAGTGAGCCCTACGCCTTGTAGTCCTGTCTTCTGTAAGATTTTTGATGTAAAGTGCTCTGACGCCCTACACTGGTATGAGTGGCGCTATAAAAATAATTAAATGCATCTGAGAGAGAGTGGTTATGGAGACTTGAGGGGCATAGTTAAAGGGTGGTAGTGAGGGAATTAGTGGCAGAGGTGGTCACTGGGGGGTGCCAAGAAACATTGTCGCACTGGGCGCCACCAGCGCTAAAGCTGGCCCTGCAGGGCACCTCTCAGTTTAAGATCCCTTGTATTTCAGCAGGCATGTAAGAACAGAGTCGGTGAGATTTAGCGGATCTCAAAAACCAGCGTGTTCCCGTTAAAAAGCTAATCCCTCCCGAATGAAAGAGCGGACTGAGATCCCTAATTAACGGGATGGATTCTGCTGAGAGTTGGCGGCAGCAGTAATTAAGATGTTCGCCTTTGTAATCCTGCCAAGGCCTGGAGGAGTCGACGCAGGCGGCACAATTGAACCTCAGAGGGCGCCTTTCAGTGGCGACTCGGCAGGGACTGCGCACGGCACGAGGGCCGCCAAATCTTTGATTCATATCAAAGAGGGCCTTGTCGCAAAGGGGAGATGAAATCAGATAGAGGACAAAGCTGGGAAGGAAAACACAGAGTCATAAGCGAGGGGGAGAGAAGCATGAGAAACAAGCATTGGCAAAGCCAATAGGTCACACCTATGCAAGCTCTATCTGTTTTGTAAATAATTTTTTTTACCCTTGTTTGTATAACAGTGCACAGCATGGCTGAAAGTGGAGGGGAAAAAAAGCGCACAGTCAATGCTTGGCTCATCGTGCTTCATTTTTTTTCTTATTTCCATAGTGCATATTATGTTATGGTCTGTCATGGTCTGGTATAATATGGTATGGTCTGTCATGGTATGGTATAGTATTGCATGGTATGTTTTGGTATGGTATGGTATGACCAGTCATTGTATAGTATGGTATGATATGGTATTGCCTGTTTTATGGTATAGTATAGCCTTTCATTGTGTGGTGTGGTGTGGTATGGTCAGTCATTGTATAGTAGGGTATGGTTTGGTATTGCCTGTTATTGTATGGTATGGCTTATCATTGTATACTGTGATATGTATGGTGTGGTTTCACTATTGTATGGCCTGGCATTGTATGTTATGGTATGGAATGCATGGTAAGGTATAGTATGGTATGGCATAGTATTGCCTGTCATTGTATAGTATGGTATGGTATGGTGTGACCTGTCATTGTATGGTATGGTATGGTATGGCATGATATGGTATGGCCTGTCATGGTCTAGCATGTATGGTATGGTTTAGTATGGGGTGCTGGTGCTGTTCTGCTGCACCAAAGGGTAGAAGATGAAAAGTAAAAGGGAACAAATAAGAACACAGAAAACGAGTGGGGGAAAGCAACAGCGTCGAGCAAAACCAGGAGCAAGACAACCTGAAAACACATACACTCCTACGAAGTGCTGCAAGTAGAAGAAAAAAACAGGGTGAGACAGAAAGCAGAAGTGGTAGAAAAACACTCCCAAACAAGCATTGGCAAAGCCAATAGGTCTTGCCTATGCGAAATCTATTGGTTTTACCAATGTCTTTTAGCCATGTTGCAAATGGCTGAAAGTAAAGAAAGAAAACTTTATGACGCAGCCAGCATTGACTGTGTTATAGCATTTTTTTTTTACTTGCAGCCATGCTGCACTGAAGCCAGCACTGCTGTTTAATCTAGACTATGACATCCCTGTGGATCTATAGTCTGGGGGCCGCAAGCACACACCTAACCTTTGCAAACGTTCCCCTGTTCAAAACAGGCAAGAATTTATTTACAAGTAAACCAACATGATAAAAAGCAAGTAACTAGGGTGTCCTGCACAGTTAGCTTCCGAGCCAGCTTCATTTTTATAGACATTCTGCAACAAACGTGTAATATAAAGTCTCTTAAAAAATCCCAAAAATGTATTTTATTCACACGCAGAACTGTTTCCTCTTAGTAGTAGTAGTACATCAGACTAAATCAGTGCAAGCATTTTTTTTTTCAAACATGAATTTTGAAGCGTTCATGCTTCCACCCACCCTGACAATGCCAACAGTGAACTAAGAGGCAAGTCAGTTATGTGCACAGGTTGGATCGTCTGGGTTGTTATTCTACATGGACATTTTAGTAAAAATTAATTTGGAGAAGGTTTCGTACAGCGCACATCCTGAGGTATGTATTTCAAGATCGTATTATATGTGATAACAAAGAACAAGCATTGGCAAAGCCAATAGGTTTTGCCTATGCGAAATCTGTTGTCTTTGGCAATGTTTTTTGTACATGTTGCAAATGACTATAATAAAGATGTGACATAAGGGAAATAGCTGCCGACTTGGGGAACCGGGTTCGAGTCTCGGCGTTGGCTCAACATCCTGTTCTCCATGCCAGATCATGTAATCTTACCAGTGCCACAAAAAAGTGTCTTTGTGAAATATATCTTGTGCTCTTACAAAGTGCTGAAATACTTTGTAGAACTTTTAAGTGCTTTTTATAAAAACTGCTCGTACTGTGGAAAAAAAGGTGATCCACACACTTTTAAGGAGAAGAGGAAAGACTGCGAGGGAGGAAGCCAGTCAGGGGAGAGGGGATGGGTCAAGAAGCCCGGTGGAGGCGGCAGCGCTCGCACTGCATCACAGGGAGCATTAGGATGGCAGACGGTTGCTAGGGAGCAGGGTGATAGTGTCCAGAGCTGGTTCCGAGTTGGGGGAGTAGCAAAATATAGCAATTATCAGTATTTAATGGGTTTCCTAGACCTTTTTGCCCCGTGCCACAGCACCTGCTGCACCATTCAAATCATGACCCTAGTGGGTGCATGTTAAATGCACTTCTGACTGCTTGGTTAGTAGTAAAATATAGTAATAATCGGGGTTCAGTGGGTTTCCTAGAACTTTTCACCCCATGCCACTGCACCTGCTGCACGATTCAAGTCATGACCCTAGTGCCTGCAAGGTAACTGCACTTGTGACTGCTTCTCCAGTAGCAAAATATAGCAATAATCGATGTTTAGTGGGTTTCCTAGACGTTCTGACATCTGTGCGACTGCACCTATTGCACCATTCACATCATTGCCCTAGTGCCTGCAAGGTAACTGCACTTGTGACTGCTTCTCCAGTAGCAAAATATAGCAATAATCGGGGTTCAGTGGGTCTCCTAGACCTTTTGATCCCTGTGCACTGCACCTGCTGCACCATTCATATCATGACCCCTGTGCCTGCAAGGTAACAGCACTTGTGACTGCTTGCTCAATAGTAAAATATAGCAATAATCGGTGTTTAGTGGTTTTCCTAGATGTTCTGGCGTCTGTGCCACTGCACCTACTGCACCATTCACATCATGACCCTTGTACCTGCAAGGTAATTGCACTTGACTGCTTGTTTGACGTAAAATATAGCAATCAGCAGTGTTGAGTGGGTTTCCTAGACTTTTCGGCACTTGTGCCATTGCACCTATTGCACCATTCACATTATTGTCCTAGTGGCTGCAAAGTAACTGCACTTGTGACTGCTTGTCTAGTAGCAAAATATAGCAATAATCGGTGTTCAGTGGGTCCCCTAGACCTTTTGGCCCCTGTGCCACTGCACCTGCTGCACCATACATATCATGACCGCAGTGCCTGCAAGGTAATTACACCGACTGCTTGTTTAGTAGTAAAATATAGCAATAATCAATGTTCAGTAGGTTTCCTAGACCTTTCGGCACTTGTGCCACTGCAGCTGCTGCCCCATTCAAATCACTGCCCTAGTACCTGCAAGGTAACTGCACTTGTGACTGCTTGTTTACTAGTAAAATATAGTAATAAGCGGTGTTCAGTGGGTTTCCTAGACCTCTTGGCCCCTGTGCACTGCACCTGGTGCACCATTCAAATCATGGCCCTAATGTCTGCAATGTAACAGCATTTCTTGACTGCTTGTTTAGTAGTAACATATAGCAATAATCGGTGTTCAGTGGGTTTCCTAGAGCTTTTGGCCCTTGTGCTACTGCACCTGCTGCACCATTCAAATCATTGCCCTCGTGCCTGCAAGGACAAATGAGGGAATAGTTTATATCTAGTAATGTATGGGTTAAAAGGCACAGTTGCAGACGGAATACATAATTATTGTGTAGGTAAACATAAACACAAAAACTTTCATAAAAAGTCTTTTTAAACTTATCCAACTCTCCAAAATGAGTTGCCACAGATATCATAAATAAAGCATATGCTTTACATATCAACGTGAAAATCAAGCATTGTTAAATTGTGTTACAATGTGGCTGGCTCTTTCCTGTGAAAATATCTTATCTGGTGCTTCACAGTGAATGAGCCATAAACAGTGTAAATTACCCAAGATCACCATATGTTAAGCTCACGCTGAGAGTGAAATGTGGCATTGTACTTTGTTCCTAAAAAGGCAGTTTCACAAATTAAATGGACTCACCAAAGAAGAGGAATTTTACCAAAAAAAATTAAATATGAAAAAGTCTCTGCAAAAATTTCAAAAATGTATTTCATTCACATTCAGAACTGATTCTTCTTAGTAGTACTAGTACATTTGATTAAATCAGTGCAAGGTTTTTTTTGTAACAGTTTTCAAACATGATTTTAGAAATGTTCATGCTTCCACTCACCCTGAAAATGACAATAGTGAACTTCTATTCCCACGAATGAAAGGCAAATGTTTTGTACAGCTGAAAAATGAGATTGCTTTTGAGATGGCTATGTCTACAGTATAATTTAAAAAAGACACAAGCTGGCTCCATAGAGAAAGTTCGCTGCATTCTTCTTTCCTGTAAATGCTCTCACTTTGAAGTCAGTCAAAAGCACTCCCTTGAAGGCACAGCTTGATATTTGACCTCAGTCTTTGAATTTCCAGCAAATGTGAGGAGATAAGAACAAGGTTTACAGGCCTGTTTATTACAGAAAACGAGTTCCTGGAAGAATACTGTAAACATGGCTTTGGCATTGGGCGGTACAAACTCAAGCTAGGCAGCCTAAAGCAAATAAAGCCAGCAAATGGAAAGCCAGAAACGTGAGTTACAAAACACAAAGCCAATGGCAAGCAACGGGCAGAATGCATTCCTAGTGTCAACTTTCTGAAATTCCCCAAGATATCTTTCGCATAATAGGCTGCGACCTAAAAAATGAAGCAGTACCTGGTTGATGCTCCAAGGAGAAGGAAAACACACAAACAGAAAGTGAAGGCAGTATGTCCTGGCCAAACAGGTGCCAGCAAATAAAACTAACAATGAAGCCAACAAATGGCAAGTGATGGGCAGGCTACAAGTCCCCTTTAAGCTAACAAAATGCCTCACAAGCGGCAATGGATGCGCTCAAATGAACCCTAATAAAGTAAACAGTTAGGGGAATAAGAAAAATATACACAAGAGCAACTGAGAAGTAGAGGTGGGCGAGGCAACAAATCAATAGGGAGAGCTGAGTCAGAGATGTGCCACGATCTGGTTTGGCTCGAAGAAACTAAGCACAAGCTGAGTCATCAAAATATCTGAAATGCAAAAAACACCATGTAATAATATGATAAAGACTCTTTAATACTCAAAAAGTGCATTGATAATGTGGGTGTTTTGCACCTTCCATTATATCACTGCATTGATGGGCATTTATTAGAAGTGATCGTTTCTAAACATTAACTTTCATGCCCTCCATAAGCTCTGATTATGATGCAATTAGTGAACAAAGAGGCAAGTCACTTGTCATACGCCCTCTATATGGTGCCTAGGTTGCTACTGTAAGTGGGGCAAAATTGCCATCTATTAAGCCAAACATGAGAGGTTTTTGTACAGCGCACATCCTGAACTGTTGTATTTCAAGGTGCTCTCAAATGTGATTAAGTAAACGGAGGTACATGAAGTAAAGTAATTGCCATGCATTACACTGTTTGCGCAGCCGGGGGAGCTGGGACTCAACTCAGGTTTCCTCGTTCCACATTGTGAAATTCAGCCACTAGATAGGTACCCCTTTCTCTATCCCATTTTACATCAGAGTTTAATGCTTGGTGTTTAATTATTTGAGGAGCGAAATCAGTACTTATTATATTGGTATGTTAAGTGAAATCAAATGTATACAAAAAGCATGGAAAAACCACAAAGTTAACTAAAGGGAAGGTAAGGGCACTCTACTTTAGTGTTGATATCACCGCCTTCCTCTGACTTCTTCAATGACCAATTTCAAGAGAGGCTCAACATTGCAGTGAGGGCAATTGCTGAAATTAGCAAAACAAAAGTCAACACCCTGTAGAGTGCTGTGAAAATACTGGGGACAGGAACTGTTTGAAAATTTATTAGCATAATGTGCATATTTGAGCACTTTCACAGCATTTCCGCAGGCCTTCAATATCTGCTGCATGAGGGATAGGCGGGGAGGGTTTGGAGAATGAGATAAGAGAGTGTGTGGGCAGTGTGGCAGGTGAAAGCGACATGAACGCTCTGTTTTTTGGGCTCAGGGGTCCAAGGGGACCTCCAAGCTGATCTAGAGCTAGGCACCTTGCTCAAACATGGCTTCAACCTTCAGTGGCATGCCCAACTATACAAAGAAAAAGTGTAACGTACAAATGATGAAAGTCAGTTCCAGCCAGAAAAAAAGAAAGATAGGTAAAGAACCTGCGTGAAACAGTATGTAAAGGAGAGCTACAATAAAACAGAAAAAGACAAAGTTAAGAGAATGAAAAGTGGCCCCAAAATGAAACCAATCAAGAAAGAAACAAAGAAAAAGAACAAAAGGGGAGTGAAGTAAAGAAAAAAAAGGAAAGAAAAATACTTTAAAGAAGCAATACACGAACTCGATGTCAAGAGAGAGAAAGAAGTGAGAAATGGAAAAGCACACGAAAATTAGAGGCACGAACAATACGTACTGAAAGGAAACCAATAAAAAACTGCTGAAAGAAAAACGAAAAGAAATATGCAACAAAAGAATGAGAGATTGGTCATGAAAACGGAGTCACAGAGCACCTGAAGCAGTATGGATATGTCAAACCCTGAAGGTGGAACGTCAAGCATTTTGCAGTCATAATGTAAGCAACATTAAAAAAACATGACGGAACAGAATTTGACTGATTAATGGAAGAAATTGGGATTGGGATAAATTTCAATCTAATATCAATCATTTACACAAAGTGTAGCTTCCAGCCAGTTAACAAATTAAGAGCACATCAAAAAATACTTAGTGGCTACATACATATAAAAAGGTAGGTTGATATAAGCAGGAGCAAGAGGTTAGAGAAAAAAGAGTATACAGCAAGAGACAGTCAGTAAGATGAGGATGCAGGGAACTACACATAAAGAACGTAAGGGAGCTTGAGGAAAGGACAGGCATGGCTTTGTATGTGTACATATGTGTGTTTTTTATATACTCACGTCTCCGGACTTTGCCCCAATGGGAAAGGTTGGCTGGAAGTAGGGGACAAAGACTGTTTATTTCCCTGTAATTGTGTTAAATATTCCTTCCTGAACCACGTAACAACATGCTCACTTGAGTAATGCAGCAGTTTGAGATTCTCGCTGTGGCTGCTGACACGCTGCATAATGGGACAGGTAGTTCCTACCATTGAACTGCCAGAGTCCTCTGCAGGGTAAACGAGGGTCAGGTGTGCGCCCCACCATTGTGGAGGGAGGAGCATTTAAAGGACACTACCAAAGGATTCTTTTGCTCACTGCGGCATTTGAGGAAGGCTTACCGCCGAAACGCGTCATGCCCATACCTAAATAAACGGATTTTGAAGCCCTGCTGTGTCCCTTTATCGACTCTGATGGGAGGAGATGGTGTTTTTCATGTGGAGCGTGATGCCAGTGTCACGCTAAAAAGGGACCCTTCCACGAAGAGGTCATGGCAAACATTGGCGACAAATGGACTGTTTTTCCCGAGGTATCGGATCGCCATGACCTGCCGCCTGACCCTTGGAAGCTAAGTAACTGCCGTCAGCAGGCGGTCCATGACTACATGGAGAGCCGTAGTCACTCTACTCACTTCTCCGCACTTTGCCCCAATGGAAAAGGTTGGCTGGAAGTAGGGGACAAAGACTGTTTATTTCCCTGTAATTGTGCTAAAGATTCTTTCCTGAACCACGTAACAACATGCTCACTGTGAGTAATGCAGCAGTTTGAGATTCTCGCTGTGGCTGCTGACACGCTGCATGATGGGACAGGTAGTTCCTACCATTGAACTGCCGGAGTCCTCTGCAGGGTAAACGAGGGTCGGGTGTGCGCCCCACCATTGTGGAGGGAGGAGCATTTAAAGGACACTACCAAAGGATTCTTTTGCTCACTGCGGCATTTGAGGAAGGCTTACCGCTGAAACGTGTCATGCCCATACCTAAATAAACGGATTTTGAAGCCCCGCTGTGTCCCTTTATCGACTCTGATGGGAGGAGATGGTGTTTTTCATATATATATATATATATATATATATATATATATATATATATATATATATATATATATATATGTTACAGGGACGTTGTAGTTAAGCTCAGATTTCACACATACAAAGCCAGTGAAATTCAGCAGTTATAGTTACCTGAGATAACTATAACTTACGGCCCCACAATGCACTGCTTATGACCTCACTTCTTAGATCACTCATGACCGGGTCAGTGACATTACTGATGAAATCTCAAATGACATCACTGATTAAATCTCCGATGACATCATCCAGTGATTGTGAGTGTTTTCTAAAAGTTTTTGTGTGTTAAACATATATACTAAGGTACCACAAAAGTTAAATTAGTATAATTTGTGTACTACTACTTTGTGTACTACTAATGAGAGATTCCTTTTTTTAACATTGTTTATGTGAGTCGCTGTGTGACTGTGTGTATATGTGTGAGTGGGTGTCTGAGTGACCGCATGGGTGTATGAGTGGCTGTATGGGTGTATAAGTGGGTGTCTTAGTAGCTGTGTGGGTGACTTAGTGGCTGTGTGAGTGGCTGTATTGGTAAGTGGGTGTTTCAGTGGCTGTATGGGTGGGTCAGTGAGTGTCTGTGCAAGTGACTGTATGGGTAGGTGAGTGGGTGTGTCAGTGACTGTATGGGTGAGTGAGTCTGAATGGCTGTATGAGTTAGTGACTGGGGTGTAAGTGTCTGTATGGGTGAGTGAGTGGCTGTTTGAGTGAGTGTTTGGGCAAGTGAGTTGATGTGTGAGTGGCTGTATGGAAGAGTGAGTGTCTGTGGGACTGGCTGTATAGGTGAGTAAGTGGCTGTGTGAGTAGCTGTGTGGATGTGTGAATGCGTATATAAGTGGTTGTGTGTATGTGTGAGTGAGTGTATGAGTGGCTGTATGGTTGAGTGTGTGGCTCTACTGACAGGCTGTATGGGTGAGTGACTGGGTGAGTGGGAGTGGGAGTAGCTGTATAGGTGAATAACTGGGTGTGTCAATGGCTGTATGGGTGAGTGTGTGGCAGTGTGAGTGGCTGTATGGGTGAGTGGCTGGTTGTATGATTAGGCTCTATGAGTGAGTGAGTGGGTGTGTGAGTGGCTCTATGGATAAGTGAGTGGTTGTGTAAGTACTTGTATGGGTCTGTGAATGGGTATGTGAGTGGTTGTGTGAGTGAGTATATGAGAGGTTGTATGGGGGTGTGAGTGGGTGTGTGAGTGGTTCTGTGGATGATGTCATCAGTGATGCCATGAGTTATGTCACTGACCATGTCATGAGTGATGTAATATGTGAGGTTATGAGCAGTGCATTGCAGGAGCCTAAGTTATAGTTCGCTCAAGTAACTATAACTGCTGAATTTCACTGGTTTTGTAGGAGTGCAATTTCAGCCTACCCTTTGCTTTTCTTAGTGAATTTCTAAGGTTTTTTCATTCTATTTTCTAACTATAACATCCCTGTAACCTTTGTTTTTTCAGTGAATTTCTACATTTAAAAAAAATTCTATTTCCTAACTATAACGTCCCCGTAATCCTTGTTTTTTAAGTGAATTTGAATTTTAACATTTTTTTAATTCCTAACTGTAACCACTAACCTTTGACACTGAGTGTGTGAGTGAATGCATGAGTGTCTCAGTGGGTGTATGAGTGTCTGAGTAGGTTTATATGTTGATGTGAGAAAGTATGAGTGGGCTGTAAGTGGGTATATGAGTGCCTGAGTGGGTCTGTGAGTGGGTGTGTGAATCTCTGAGAGGGTCTGTGAGTCGGTGCGTGAGTCTCTGAGTAGATCTGGGAGTGGGTGAGAGAGAGTATGCGTGACTCTGTAAATGAGTGCATAAGTGTCTGACTGTGTCTGTGACTGGGTGTACGTGTCTGAGTTCATCTATGAGTGGGTGCATGAGTGAATGGGTCTGTGAGTGGCTGTAAGAGTGTCTGAGTTGTTCTGTGAGTGGGTGCATGAGTGCCTGAGTAGGTTCTGCTCATTTTCTGCTCATTTTCTGTAGTCTTGGTAGAGCTCACGGAGTTTCTCTTTGCGCAATTCTGCGGAGTTACTGAAAAACTCCGCCAAGTTCAGTGAGCGGACGGAGTATGCTCGGCGACCCCTAATGAAGTCCCCTTAGCTGCTGAGGGTCATTGGGGCCAAGAACCCCTATAGTTGCCACTAGTAAGTCACCCACAGTGGGATTGCTGAGATCTCTTCAGAGGCCCTGCCCCTTTCTCAACCACTCTGCAAACGCGCCTCCTGGCGCACTACTGATTGGGGGATGAACTCCCCGTGGCTGCTGAGGGTTGTTGGGGGCAAAGAACCCCTATTGTTGCCACAAGTTAGTCCCCCACAGCGGGATTGCTGAGACCTTGGAGGCCCCGTCCCCTTTCTCAACCACTCTGCAAACGGGCCTCCTGGCACGCTACTGGTTGGGGGATGAACTCGCCTTGGCTGCTGAGGGTCATTGGGGGCCAAGAATCCCTATTGTTGCCACAAGTAAGTCCCCCACAGCGAGATTGCTGAGACCTCATCAGAGGCCCAGCTCTTTCTCAGCCACTCTGCAAACACACCTCCTGGCACATTAGTGGTTGGGGGATAAAGTCTAGGGGTGAGCACGCTGATAAACTCCGCTCTGCCGGCGGCTGGAGGAGTCTTTGCTGAACTCCGCGTTCCAAGTGGAGCGTGGAGTGGCACAACTCCACAAACTCCGCAGGCAGAGCGGATTTCCACCCACCCCTAGTTTTCTGCTTTTTTTCTGCTCACTTCTGACCTTTACCTTGCCTCTTTTTGCTTGCTCTCGCTTGCTGAGAGCGGAGTTCGTTTCTGCTCTGACTTGGTGTGAGCTGTCAAAGCCATTATTGCCTCCAGGAGTGGGGCCGCGCGGCCACCCGCCTTTGACCTGCACGAGCTGGCCCCACGGAGGTGGTGGGCGCGCATCCCCTCTCCCATTTAAAAACAAAATATTTTAGCCCGGGGAGGTGGTGGTCCCCCCATTAGGTGCTATTTAGCTGTGAGGAGGTGGTGGTCCCCAGGACTCGGGGGGTTTGCGCGGCCCCCCATCAATCTTTCTTTAGCCCTGGGGATGTGGTGGTCCCCGCGCTTCTAGAGCCCATGGAGGGGGGCCCTGTGCTCCCCCTCATTTTTATCAATAAACCCCAGGGGAGGTGGTGGCCCCCGGGGCCCAATGAGCCTTAGGAGGAGGGCTCCATGTGCCCCCTCCTTTTTAAAATAATGCCCCCAGGACCTGGCCCTCCCAGGGGCTGTATTCAAAACAAGCTCAGGAGCCTGTGCTTGTTTCTTTTTTACATTTTGGCTGCGGATTCGCAGCTCGGCTCCATCGCATTTTTGCAGCAATTTTTTTTTTAAAGTGATTTTGGCCCTGTTGGGGTCACAGGGGGACCCCACCACAACACCTAGGGGGTCAGGGTATTTCTACCTTGTCCCCTTTTCTTTTTTGAAATCATTTTTGTGGAACTTGGCTGAAGCCGCGTTCTAAGATGGCTAACAACACTTTCTGGTTGAAGTGTAGCCAGCCAATCAGATCTCACCATGAGATCTGTGCTTAGGCTCTGCTTAGATATCCTTATTTGCGTTCCCTTAAATTTCTCAACAACTACTAAACAGATTTACACTGGATGATTGAAAGCGTGATCTGTGAACCAAAATCTACCTTCCTGCCAAATTTGGTGTAATTCCATCCAACTGTTCGGGCTGTAGTAGTGTTCAAAGCTCCTAAGGGAATTAACATGGGGAATCGTATTTTTTTCGACCCCCAGCTTTTTCTCGAACCCCGCTTGGTGGATCACCCCGAAACTTTCCATGCACAACAAGACTCACTATGATACTTTTATTGGAAACTTTCGTGAGTATTCGTCAAATAGCGCCAAAGATATAGGCAAGTCAAAAAACGCTTTTTCTATAGAAACATGGTCCTGACTATAACTACCTACTGGTGATCGCCAGTAGGTAATATTTTATATATTTAAATATATATATGTCATGAGTGATGTAATATGTGAGGTCATAAGCAGTGCATTGCGGGGGCATATAGCTGCTGAATTTCT
Source organism: Calotriton arnoldi (assembly GCA_963921515.1). Taxonomy (NCBI): domain Eukaryota; kingdom Metazoa; phylum Chordata; class Amphibia; order Caudata; family Salamandridae; genus Calotriton; species Calotriton arnoldi. Next base: position 1,050,572 of record CAWUFW010003426.1, on the reverse strand, counting down.
CTGGTTTTGTACCAGTAAAATGTCAGTCTAACTACAAAAGTGGAATGTTAGTCTAACTATAACATCCCTGTAACCTTTGGTTTTATCAGTGTATATATATATATATATATATATATATATATACACACCCATGGAGATACTTACACAGCTACTCACTTACTCATACACCCACTGACACACCCAGTCCTCACATACCCACTCACTCTTGTATACACCACTTACTCACCAAATCACTCGCCCATATAGAAACTCCCACAGCCACGTACCTTAGAATATATGTTTAACACTCAGTAAGTTTTAGAAAACACTCACAATCACTGGATGATGTCATCAGTGATGTCCTTTGAGATGTCATCAGCGATGTCATGAGTGATGTCACTGACCATGTCATGAGTGATATAATCTGTATCTGTGTATATATATATATATATATATATTCACTGAAAAAACCACAGGTTTCAGGGACGTTATAGTTAGTTCGACATTTCACTCGTACAAAACCAGAGAAATTCGTCCGTTATAGTTAGTTGAGCTAACTATAACTCGCGCCCCCGCAATGCACTGCTGATGTCAGATATTACATCATTCATGACATGGTCAGTGACATCACTGATGACATCTCAAATAACATCACTGATGACATCACTGATGACATCATCTAGTGACTGTGTATTTCTATAAAGTTTAAATATGTTTTAAATATATATATATGCCAAGGTGTATTGAAGAATGAGTGGGTGTATAAGTGTCTGAATGGATGATTTAGTAGGTGCGTGACTGACTATAAGTGAGTGATTAAACGTGTCTTACTGAATGCATGCGTTAGTCACTAATCTGTGTGAATGTCTGTATCAGTCTGTCAGTTGGTGTGTAAGCGGCTGCCTGGGTTGGTGAGTAGCTACATGAGTGTCTATATGGGTTATTGATTGGTTGTCTGAGTATCTGTATGGGTGCCTGAGTGTCTGTGTGGGTGGGTGGGGGGTGTGTGACTCTATGCATAGATGTGAGAGTGGGTGATTCACTGGGTGTATGGGTTCAAGAGTGCATCTGTGAAGGGCTGTATGGGTGGGTGAGTATGTGTATGGGTGTGTTGGTTAGTGAATGGATGTCTCAGTGATACATGTGTGAGTAACTACATATGTAAAAGGCAGTATATGTGAGTGTTGGAGTATATAAATGACTATATGTGAGAGTGAGTGACTGTGAGAGTGGCTGTATGGATGAGTGTGTGCTTGTATCAGTGATTGTATAAGACAGTAAGTATGTGTTAGTATCTGTATGAATAAGTGAGGTGGGTGTGGTATAACTGTATAGGTGAGTAAATGGGAGTGTGATTGATTCTTTTGCATGACTGACTAGGTGTGTGAGTAACTCCTATGGATGAGTGGCGGTATGTGAGTGTCTGTATAGGTGTATGAGTGCATATGATAGTGCTGTATTGATGAGTGACTGCATGTATGAGTGACTGTATGGGTGAATGAGTGGATGTGTGTATAGACCTAGGAATCAGTGAGTGGGTATGTAGTAACTGGTATCGGTGTGTCTATGGTTTTGAAAATGGTAGTCTGTATTTAGAGTGGGTGTATCAAAGGTTAAATTAGGGTATGAGGAGGTGCATCAGATTATCACGTGGATGATGTCATCAGTAATGTCATCAGTGATGTCATTTGAGATGTCATCAGTGATGTCACTGACCATGTCATGAATGATGTAATATCTGACATCATCTGCAGTGCATTGCGGGGGCGCGAGTTAAAGTTAGCTCAACTAACTATAACGGCTGAATTTCTCTGGTTTTGTACGAATGAAATGTCCAACTAACTATAACGTCCCTGAAACCTGTGGTTTTTTCAGTGAATTTCTAAGGTTTTTTAAAGGCTAATTTCTAACTATAACGTCCCTGAAACCTATGGTTTTTTCAGAGAATTTCAAAGGTTTTTTAAATGCTAATTTCTAACTATAACGTCCCTGAAACCTATGGTTTTTTCAGTGAATTTCAAAGGTTTTTTAAATGCTAATTTCTAACTATGCCTACAAAGGTAGGACATGTGCAGAAAGAGGAAGAAAAGCGCAGAAAGAAGCAAGAGAAATGCAGAAAGAGGCAACAGAAGCCCAGAAAGACGAAGAAAGGTGCAGAAAGAAGCAAGAGATATGCAGAAAGAACCAACAGAGGTGCAGAAAGAGGCCTTGTTGCAAAGTCATCCTGTGCCCCCAACTTTTTGCTGACTGGTAATGGTGGTAACTGACTCTGACTAACCAGGCCCGGAGCCAGTGCTATGCTGAAAGACACTTAGAATACAGTGAAAACACCTACATACACTAGGGTACACTATGGGTTGGGGTACCCCTGTGATTGGCATGACCTCCCCTGTAAGGCCCTAGTACATAATAGGGCAGGGGGGTTAAAACTACCTCTAAGTCAGAGGTGTAGAAAGAGGCAAGAGACGCGCAGAAAGAAGCAACAGAGGTGTAGAAACAGGCAAGAGAGGTGCAGAAAGAAGGAAGAGAAGTGCAGAAAGAGGCAAGAGAATTGCTGAAAGGAGCAACAGAGGTGTAGAAAGAAGCAAGAGAAGTGCAGAAAGAGGCAAGTGAGGTGCATAAAGAAGCAAAAGCAGTGCAGAAAGAACCAACAGAGGTGCAAAAAGAGGCAAGAGGGGTGCAGAAAAAGGTAGGAGAGGAGCACAAAGAGGCAAGAGAGGTACAGAAAGAGGCAGGAGGGGTGCTGAAAGAAGAGAAGTGCAGAAAGAAGCAACAGAGGTGCTGTAAGTGGCGCGAAGGGTGCAGAAAGAGCAAGAGAAGTGCAGAAAGAACCAACAGAGGTACAGAAAGAGGCAAGAGAGGTGCAGAAACAGGCAGGAAAGGTGCAGAAAGAGGGAACAGGGGTGCAGAAAGAGGCAAGAGAAGTGCAGAAACAAGCAAGAGAAGTGCAGAAAGAGGCAGGAGAATTGCTGAAAGAAGCAACAGAGGTGTAGAAAGAAGCAAGAGAAGTGCAGAAAGAGGCAAATGAGGTGCAGAAAGAAGCAAGAGCAGTGCAGAAAGAACCAACAGAGGTGCAAAAAGAGGCAAGAGGGGTGCAGAAAGAGGTAGGAGAGGTGCACAAAGATGCAAGAAAGGTACAGAAAGAGGCAGGAGGGGTTCAGAAAGAAGCAAGAGAAGTGCAGAAAGAGGCAAGAGAATTGCTGAAAGAAGCAACAGAGGTATAGAAAGAAGCAAGAGAAGTGCAGAAAGAGGCAAGAGAATTGCTGGAAAAAGCAACAGAGGTGCGGAAAAAAGAAAGAGAAGTGCAGAAAGAGGCAAGTGAGGTGTAGAAAGAGCAAGAGAGGTGCAGAAAATGGCAAGAGAACAGCAGACAGAGGCAAGAGGGATGCAAAAAAGGGAAGAAGGGTACAGAGAGAAGCAAGATAGGTGCAGAAAGAAGCAAGAGAAGTGCAGAAAGAAGCAAGAGAAGTGCAGAACGAGGCAAGAGAGGTGCAGAAAGAGGCATGAGAGGTACAGAAAGAGGCAAGGGAAGTGCAGAAACAGGCAAGAGAAATGCACAAAGAGGCAAGAGAGGAGCAGAAAGAGGCAAAAGAGGTATAGAAAGAAACAAGAGAAGTATAGAAAGAGGCAGGAGGGGTGCAGAAAGAAGCAAGTGAGGTGCAGAAAGAGGCAACAGAGGTGCAGAAAGATGCGAGAGGTGCAGAAACAAGCAAGAGAAGTGCAGTAAGAGGCAAGAGAATTGCTGAAAGAAGCAACAGAGTTGTAGAAAGAAGCAAGAGAAGTGCAGAAAGAGGCAAGTGAGGTGCAGAAAGAAGCAAGAGCAGTGCAGAAAGAACCAACAGAGGTGCAAAAAGAGGCAAGAGGGGTGCAGAAAGAGGTAGGAGAGGTGCACAAAGAGGCAACAGAGGTACAGAAAGAGGCAGGAGGGGTGCAGAAAGAAGGAAGAAAAGTGCAGAAAGAGGCAAGAGAATTGCTGAAAGAAGCAACAGAGGTGTACAAAGAAGCAATAGAAGTACAGAAAGAGGCAAGTGAGGTGCCGAAAGAAGCAAGAGCAGTGCAGAAAGAACCAACAGAGGTGCAAAAAGAGGCAAGAGGGGTGCAGAAAAAGGTAGGAGAGGTGCAGAAAGAAGGAAGAGAAGTGCAGAAAGAAGCAACAGAGGTGCTGAAAGAGGTGCGAAGGGTGCAGAAATAGCAAGAGAAGTGCACAAAAAAGCAACAGAAGTACAGAAAGAGGCGAGAGAGGTACAGAAACATGCAGGAAAGGTGCAAAAAGAGGGATCAGGGGTGCAGCAAGAGGCAAGAGAGGTGCAGAAAGAGGGGAGAGGGGTGCAGAAAGAGGCAAGAGGGTTGCAGAAAGAAGCAAGTGAGGTGCAGAAAGAGGGAACAAGGGTGCAGAAAGAGGCAAGAGAAGTGCAGAAACAAGCAAGAGAAGTGCAGAAACAAGCAAGAGAAGTGCAGAAAGAGGCAGGAGAATTGCTGAAAGAAGCAAGAGAAGTGCAGAAAGAGGCAAGTGAGGTGCCGAAAGAAGCAAGAGCAGTGCAGAAAGAATCAACAGAGGTGCAAAAAGAGGCAAGAGGGGTGCAGAAAGAGGTAGGAGAGGTGCACAAAGAGGCAAGAAAGGTACAGAAAGAGGCAGGAGGGGTACAGAAAGAAGGAAGAGAAGTGCAGAAAGAGGCAAGAGAATTGCTGAAAGAAGCAACAGAGGTATAGAAAGAAGCAAGAGAAGTGCAGAAAGAGGCAAGAGAATTGCTGAAAGAAGCAACAGAGGTGTAGAAAGAAGCAAGAGAAGTGTAGAAAGAGGCAAATGAGGTGCAGAAAGAAGCAAGAGCAGTGCAGAAAGAACCAACAGAGGTGCAAAAAGAGGCAAGAGGGGTGCAGAAAGAGGTAGGAGAGGTGCACAAAGAGGCAAGAAAGGTACAGAAAGAGGCAGGAGGGGTACAGAAAGAAGCAAGAGAAGTACAGAAAGAGGCAAGAGAATTGCTGAAAGGAGCAACAGAGGTATAGAAAGAAGCAAGAGAAGTGCAGAAAGAGGCAAGTGAGGTGCAGAAAGAAGCAAGAGCAGTGCAGAAAGAACCAACAGAGGTGCAAAAAGAGGCAAGAGGGGTGCAGAAAAAGGTAGGAGAGGTGCAGAAAGAAGGAAGAGAAGTGCAGAAAGAAGCAACAGAGGTGCTGAAAGAGGTGCGAAGGGTGCAGAAATAGCAAGAGAAGTGCACAAAAAAGCAACAGAAGTACAGAAAGAGGTGAGAGAGGTACAGAAACATGCAGGAAAGGTGCAGAAAGAGGGATCAGGGGTGCGGCAAGAGAGGTGCAGAAAGAGGCGAGAGGGGTGCAGAAAGAGGCAAGAGGGGTGCAGAAAGAAGCAAGTGAGGTGCAGAAAGAGGCAACAGAGGTGCAGAAAGACGCAAGAGAGGTGCAGAAACAAGCAATAGAAGTGCAGAAAGAGGCAAGAGAATTGCTGAAAGAAGCAACAGAGGTGTAGAAAGAAGCAAGAGAAGTGGAGAAAGAGGCAAGTGAGGTGCAGAAAGAAGCAAGAGCAGTGCAGAAAGAACCAACAGAGGTGGAAAAAGAGGGAAGAGGGGTGCAGAAAGAGGCAAGAGAAGTGCAGAAAGAGACACTTGAGGTGCAGAAAGAGGCAAGAGAGGTACAGAAAGAGGCTCGAGAAGTGCAGAAAGAGGCAAGAGAAGTGCAGAAAGAGGCCAGAGAGGTGCAGAAGGAAGAGAGTGAGGTGCAGAAAGAGGCAAGTGAGGTGCAGAAAGAGGCAAGATAGGTACAGAAAGCGGCAAGGGAACTGCAGAAACAGGCAAGAGAAATGCACAAAGAGGCAAGAGAGGAGCAGAAAGAGGCAAGAGAGGTGTAGAAAGAACCAAGAGAAGTGCAGAAAGAGGCAAGTGAGGTGCAGAAAGAGGCAAGAGAGGTGTAGAAAGAACCAAGAGAAGTGCAGAAAGAGGCAAGTGAGGTGCAGAAAGATGCAAGAGAGGTGCAGAAAGAGGCAAGAGATCTGCAGAAAAAAGCAGCAGAGGTGCTGAAAGAGGCAAGTGAGGTGCAGAAAGGGGCAAGAGAAGTGCAGAAAGAGGCAAGTGAAGTGCAGAAAGAAGACAGTGAGGTGCAGAAAGAGGAAGAAAGGTACAGAAAGAAGCAAGAGAAATGCAGAGAGAGGCACAGAAAGAAGAGAGGTTTGTACACCATTAGTACCAGTTTAACACCCACGTTTTGCAATAAGTAACAGGTGACCACTCCAGCTTTGCAAAGGGCCTTCCACCACGCTGTAACACTTAACGCTGCATTTTTGGGAACATTTGAGCCGTTTGAGCTAGAAACAAGGCTTTTATTGTTCAAATCTGCAGATTAGGCAGCAGATGATGGAATATTTGGCAAATGCGGAAAATGTTTAATTATGTGAAAATTGGTGCAGTCGAGCAGTCACATAATTCCAGTGGCCCTGCTCATACTTTCGACTAGGTCCAGAAGTGCTCCTCAGTGGTTCCTTCTTTTATTGTGTCTAATTGAGTTTATAGTTTAGTTTCTATGGAAACGAGGAAGACTAAACCTCTCCACAACACAGACTACAATACCACATAATTACTCTCTAAAAAAACACATAATCCCACTCCACATAATTCCACATAATTCCTAAACACTAAATACCACATACTTTCTATTCACATGCACAACATACCACATAATTCCACTACACACAATGTACATCCACTCTACACCAAAAAACATTAGTAAAAAACTTTTACATTTACATCGCCAATAGCTCTAACTCTCGCAAATGCGAAACCTATTACATTGCAAATGCTTCTTTAACTAGTAGTCACGTTTACAGAGTGGTGGAGAAAGGGTGCTGGGCCTCTGACCAGTGCTCAGGAATTCCACTGCGTAGGACTTACGGGAGGTACCAGGAGGGCTTCTTACCCCCAAAGTCCCTCAGGAGTAAAGTGGACTTCATCCCCCATCCCGTAGTCTGCCAGGAGGCGCGTTTGCAGAGTGGTGGAGAAAGGGGGCGTGGCCTCCGAAGACGTCTTAGCAATCTCACTGTGTGGGACTTACTGGAGGTAACAAGAGGGGTAGTTGGCCCCCAAGGCCATCCTTGGGGGCCAACTGCCCTCCTATTACCCCCAGTAAGTCCCACACAGCAGGATTGCTAAGTTCTCATAGCAGGCCACGCCCCCTTTGCCCACCACTCTGCAAACGCACTCCCTGGAGCGCTCTTGGATGGGGATTGAAGTCCCCTTCACTGCTGGGGATCCTTTGGGGCCAACTAGCCTTACCTCCAGTAAGCCCCACACAGTGGGATTGCTGAGAGGTGGACACAGGCCACGCCCCCTTTCTCCACCACTCTGCAAACACGCCTCCTGGTGCGCTCTTGGTTGGGGGATGAAGTCCCCTTTCCTCCTGAGGGTCCCTGTGGGCCAACTAGCCCTCCTGTTACCTCCAGTAAGCCTCATACAGCTGGTTGCTGAGAGTGCTCAAAGGCCACGCCCCCTTTTTACACCACTCTGCAAACATGGCTTCTGGCGCACTGCTGCTCGGGGGATAAAGTCCACTTGTGTCCTGAGGTCCTCAGGACACAAGAGGACCTCATCGCCCCACCAGCAGTGCGCCAAGAGGCGCGTTTGCAGAGTGGTGTAAAAAGGGGCGTGGCCTTGGACCACCTCTCAGCAACCCCACTGTGTGGGGCTTACTGGAGGTACCTGGTGGGCTAGTTGGCCCCCAGGGACCCTTAGGAATGAAGGGGACTTAATCCCCAACCCAAAACACGCCAGGAGGTGCGTTTGCACAATGGTGCAGGGAGGGGGCGGGTCCTCCCGCAAGCCGGCTTTTCTTTTTTTTTTTGTTTTTGGAAGGGGGGCCGTGTGGCCCCCCTTCCCTTAATTATTTTTGGGCCCTGGGGACCCCATCCCCCAGGGCCTCAGCATTTTATCTGTTTTAAAAAAAAATTAAAAAACGGGAAACGGGCCACGTGGCCCGCCTTCCCTGGGCCACTTCTGGCTCCGGGGACCCCATCCTCCGGGGCCGGGCCAGCCTGGAGCTTTTTGGGGGAGGGGGCCGCATGGCCCCCCTCCTGCGGCCAATTATGGCCCCGGGGACCCCATCCCCCGGGGCCGGCCCTCAAGTTGGGGACCGTGGGGGGAGCCCCAATGCCCCCACGGTCCCTGCCAGCTCCCCGCCTCCTGCGGGAGCCAGCATTGCTTTTGGGCAAGGGGAGCTGCTAACATGCAGCTCCCTTTGCCCAAAAGCAACACTGCTTTGCTTCATGGAAGCGAGAGCAGGTTTCCTGCTCTCGCTTCCATGAAGCAAAGCAGAAGTTTGCAATGACAGGGCAGGAGCCGTGCTCCCGCCCTGCCATTGCAAACGGCAATGTCCCGGGGGTGGGCACCCCGGGACATTGCAGGAGCTGGCCCTGGGGGGTGGCAGTCCCCAGGGCCATCTAGGGCTCCAGGAGGGGGGCCTCGCGGCCCCCCTCCCATCATGTTTGAAGCCCCAGGGAGGTGGTGGTCCCCGGGGTTTGGGGGGCCTGCGAGGCCCTCCCGCAAATAATTAACGAAAGCCCTAGGGAGGTGGTGGTCCTTGGGGCTTGGGGGGTCCGTGAGGCCCCCCCACCCACAAAATAACACAGCCCAGGGGAGGTGGGGGTCCTCGGGGCTACGGGGGCCGCGTGCCCCCGCGCATCATTAAATAATGCCCCGGGGAGGTGGCGGTCCCCGGGGCTCGGGAGGGCCTGGGAGGCCACCCCACCCCTAATTAAACAAGCCCCGGGGAGGTGGCGGCCCCCGCATATATTTACATATTGCCCCCGAGACCTGGCCCACCCCGGGGCTCATTAAAACGAAGCGCAGGAGCCCGTGCTTTGTTTTTTATTTTCTCGGCCGGATTCGCGCAGCCAGCGCGAATTCGGCCGATTTTTAATTTTTTTAATGCTTTTTTTGGCCCTGGGGGTCCTTGTGGGACCCCCTGAGCAGGCCTAGCGGGTCAGGGTGTTTCTACCCTGCCCCCTTTTCTTGTTTTTTAACCTTTATTTTACTGTTTTCTTGTGACTCGGTTACCGAGTCACAAGATGGCTGCCAACACATTCTGGTTTGAAGTGTTGGCAGCCAATCAGAATTAAGCTCGTGCTCGGGAGGATTCGCGAATCCTCCTCGGTGCTCAGAAATATAAAAAAAAATTTAATTTCTCAGGAACTACTGAGCGGATTTACACCATTTAAAAAAAAAAGGGCGATTTCTGAACCAAGAGCTACCTTTTTGCCAAATTTGGTGTAATTCCGTTCAGCAGTTCGGGCTGTAGCCTGTTCCAAAATTTCCTATGGAAATTAACATGGGGAAAATGTGATTTGGGAGAGCCCTTTTTTCTCGGCCCCCGCTTGACGAACCACCTTGAAACTTTCAAGACAGGAGCTGACCGGAGCTGGTCATTAGTTTGGAAAATTTCGCGAAGATTCGTCAAACGGCGCCAAAGATATTGGCAAAAGAAAAAACGCTTTTTGAATAGAAACAAGGTCCTAACTATAACTACCTACTGGCAACCGCCAGTAGGTAATATATATATATATATATATATATATATATATATATATATATATATATATATATATATATATATATATTGAATAAGGTTTGCCATCTTCTGAGATGCACTCCCAGGAAGTAAGCAGACACAGGAACTGGGATATTAAAACACACTGACCAGCAGTTTAATGCGACGCGTTTCAGGCTTACGCCCTTCTTCAAAGCCAACTGCTCTCCAGGTCGGCCAAACATTTCTGCCAGCATTTTCCCTCCATTTATTCAAGACACGCCCCAAGTGGGCTTCAAGGCACGCCCCAAGTGGGCCGGCAAATCACATTGCCTGCAAAGCATGATGGGGCTGGTAGTTCCTTACCCATGTGGGTCTATTTGTAGCCATCACTGGTTTTCAAAGTTCTTTAAATGGTGCTTTAAAACAAAGAAACACAGCTCTCTTTACAGGCCGCTCCTCCTGTTCCACCCGCAGTCAGTATAAAACAGCAGGCGGCCCCGCTTGGGATCTTGCGGTGGTGCTTCTCTCGACCTAGGCGGGCCAAATTATTTATTTGAAAAGGTTTGCCATCTTGTGAGATGCACTCCCAGGAAGTAAGCAGACACAGGAACTGGGATATTAAAACACACTGACCAGCAGTTTAATGCGACGCGTTTCAGGCTTACGCCCTTCTTCAAAGCCAACTGCTCTCCAGGACGGCCAAACATTTCTGCCAGCATTTTCCCTCCATTTATTCAAGACACGCCCAAGTGGGCTTCAAGTCACGCCCCAAGTGGGCCGGCAAATCACATTGCCTGCAAAGCATGATGGGGCTGGTAGTTCCTTACCCATGTGGGTCTGTTTGTAGCCATCACTGGTTTTCAAAGTTCTTTAAATGGTGCTTTAAAACAAAGAAACACAGCTCTCTTTACAGGCCGCTCCTCCTGTTCCACCCGCAGTCAGTATAAAACAGCAGGCGGCCCCGCTTGGGATCTTGCGGTGGTGCTTCTCTCGACCTAGGCGGGCCGAATTATTTATTTGAAAAGGTTTGCCATCTTGTGAGATGCACTCCCAGGAAGTAAGCAGACACAGGAACTTGGATATTAAAACACACTGACCAGCAGTTTAATGCGACGCGTTTCAGGCTTACGCCCTTCTTCAAAGCCAACTGCTCTCCAGGACGGCCAAACATTTCTGCCAGCATTTTCCCTCCATTTATTCAAGACACGCCCAAGTGGGCTTCAAGTCACGCCCCAAGTGGGCCGGCAAATCACATTGCCTGCAAAGCCCACTTGGGCGTGTCTTGAATAAATGGAGGGAAAATGCTGGCAGAAATGTTTGGCCGTCCTGGAGAGCAGTTGGCTTTGAAGAAGGCGTAAGCCTGAAATGCGTCGCATTAAACTGCTGGTCAGTGTGTTTTAATATCCCAGTTCCTGTGTCTGCTTACTTCCTGGGAGTGCATCTCACAAGATGGCAAACCTTTAAAAAAAAAATATATATATATATATATATATATATATATAAATATATTCTTTTTTTTTTTTTACTGAAAGAATCAAAGGTTACAGGGACGTTATAGATAGACTGACATTTAACTCGTACAAAACCAGAGACTTTCAGCAGGTATAGTTAGCTGAGCTAAATGTAACTTACGCCCCCGCAATGCACTGCTTATGACCTCACATATTACATCACTCATGACATGGTCAGTGGCATCACTGATGACATCTCAAATGACATCACGGCCAGAGCTGCTGACTTGAGAGCTGGGGATCCGAGTTCGAGTCTCAGCGGCGGTGCCACGCAACATCATGTGATTCTATGCAAATCACTTAATCTCTCCGGGTGATAAATTGTTTCATAAATATGCTGCAAGAGTAAAAGGCAAAAATGTATGAAAATATTGTTCCACCAAAGCAAATGTTAACAGTATTTTGGCGGCGGGAAACTAATAAGAGAAACAGACGAGTAGCAAGCATTTATAAATGCAGGAAAATATGCTACAGTCAATAGAAATGGAGGAAAGGTAAGTGGAACCAATGAGAAGCCAGTAAAGAGAGGAGGTGGGAGTTAAGTCCCTTTTAAGTTTATATTAAAAACAATAGATTTCTAAAGCACAGCGCAAGCGCTGTGCAGGCGAAACCTAAAAAGGGCTATTTTGCATCCAGAGCTAATTCACTGGAAAAAAAAGTGTATAAGCCCTGGCTGTTCCATAGCACCTTTTTGTACAGCATGGCTACAAAACATTACCATGGCTAATAGCTCTCATAGGCGAGACTGATTGGCTTCGCCAATGTTTGTTTTTATAACTTTTATAACACAACAACATTTTAAATACTGTAAATAAACTGTACAAATATTTCAAAGCATATAAGCAGTTAGGAAAGCACAAACAGAATTCTGTCATTTTTGTAATTCTGAAGAGTGATTAAAATAAAGACAATTGGATTAAAGCAAACCAATACACTTTACTTGGTGATGCGCAAATTAAACATATTTGCTGAACTCGATTTCCACACATTATTGATTGTGCGCTACATAGTTTTATCAGTAAAGCTGCATGTCAGTGCAATTTGTTTGCCATTTCAATAGAAAAAGGACTTTCTGTAAATGACAATGGCTATCACACCATGCTTAAGTAATATATTTGCAACCGCGTGCTCCAAAATGCCCCGCCGGCTACATACCACACCCATACCACTCTCCTGCTGAACTGGCATTGCTCATTTGCTATACTGTTTTTATGTGTGATGCTTGGATTCTTCGCAATCCCTATGAGTTCAGTGATATAACACTGATGCCAGTACCCCCACTCTGAAAATTGATCCAGACTCATTGGCTAACATGCATTATTACAGATAGGTTGTTTTATGTTGATATGAGATAAGTTGTAGGTTACTACACACCAATTGTAACAATTACTACTGGTGTCCTGGGACCTCAGCACTAATGGACACTTATTCTCTCAAGATAAGACAGAGTAGCCCAAGCAGTGCTTGATTTGTAAAAAAGAAACATAAGTGCCATGGCTCTCTTCGGGGGGCACTGCAGCTTGCAGCACCCACTATCCGTGCCAGCGCTTCCACTGACAGTACCAACACAACTACTAACCATCACACTCCTACAAGTGTGACAGTTCAGACTATTCCAAGCCCCTCCAGCTATATAAATGGCATGGGCTGCAGGTATTAGTCATTTTTACTGCATATTGAATTAATAAACAAACGTTGTTGTGCTCATCTCTAAATTAACAGACAGCGTCACCATGTGGCAGGCTATCATAAGTGCTGGTGCTGAGAATTAAGTGCTGGTTCCAGGCACCTGAAACCACTGGCTCAAATTAAGCAATGAGCCCATGGCTTATACAAGAGCTTGAATAAAGTATAAGCCCTCAAAACACATTAAACACAACAATGTAACTAAATAAAATTGCTTCAATTTTGTTTTACTTTACAAAGGAAAGGTAAATTGCTACACATTAATAAACCAAATTAATTAGAAAGTGATAATAAATCAAAGACAGAAGTCTCATGATCCTTGCTTGACTGAGATATGACCCCCTGTAACTATTATAGTGCTCCCATGCTATGAGCTATAGAGATCCTTAACACTGGGGTCTATGGACAATATCATACTCTGGACTGTGTTTGCAGAGCCCAAGTTGGCTGCCACGCGGTTTTGTTTTGTTTCATTTCATTTTAGCCATCCCGGCTCGCTTGACCTCTTCCACAGCACACTAGCTCACCATCAAGTGTTCAGCCAGAGGCCCCTTTTTCCGCACACCTTCCACAGCGCATCGTGCCCTTTTCACGACTCATGCTGTTTCAATCCCGCCAGCACCCCCTTGGCTGTTGCTAGCATGTAGCGAGGTTCCCGTTCCAGGTCCGCGTCCACGTCCCACCTGGCTCCCTGGCGAGGGTCCAGCCAGAGACTGCCTCATCTCTGGAGACCATCGGCCCCACTTCCACACACCCAGTGAGTACCCCGAGGCCGGCGTCATTCTACAGCGCATTACGCCTTCCTGTATGAGACTCCTGCTGCTGTTATCCAGCTAGCACTCCCGCTGGCGTTGCTAGCACGCAGTGCTACCTTCGGCCCTGGTTGCCATGACCACGGGATCACGATAGCACTCAGTCGTGTTCCTTCCAGTGTTTGGCCCCTTGCCACGCACTCCCCACACTGGCACACTCTTAGCTGCCTGACCCCCGGCTGTGTTCTAACGCCGGGAGCAGGTTGTCATCCCTCCTGGTTCTGCCTTTAATAGACTCCTTAATTATTTCTTAATATTTCTGTGTCTCACCTTGTTGGGTTCCCTGCCCTGTATACCCGACTCTGCTCACACCGATGTTGACATGTGAGGTGTGCTGGCCTCAAAATCGAGTGGCATCCAGTGAGCTGTAGGACCTTTCCACTGATCCCCTGGCCATTTCATTCCTCATGCTGACATTACGATCATGACATGCTTTATTCCCTCCCTTGGGATTTCTTAACTTTTAATGCTATAAACCTTCTCTGTCAGGTTTTGGCGCACGTACCTTTTGGCTATTATGCCGGGACAGATGTGGTGAACTGCACAAACCAAAAGTGGTGAGTCACGCATCGCATTACAATACACATTGATCTAATATGTGAATGTGTTTCAATGTATTATAGAATGGGGAGTATTAATGCAAGTTGTACTCGCGCTACATTGTTTTCCTAATGTTCTGCAAATAATGGTACACAATTTGATATGATGTTCTTTGTCTCCATCATAGGTTGTGTGTTGAACATACTGAACAGGCTATAATCACTGGTTCAGTATCGTACTATTATTTGTTTCACGTGTTTTTCTCATGTTTTTTCACGTAGTATACACCAGTTTATTGCAGTTAGCTGTATTATTGACCCTGAAGAAGGCCGTGACACTATTGTAGGTCTGCTTGCCGAAACATGTTGGTCTGGATACAACACAGAAGCCTCTAATGAATGCACCTGTGTTACAGCGATATTCTGTTTTTATTTCTGACACCGGGTAGCTGAATTAAAGTTGCAGCATAGCTAACCCCGTAGTTAGTTTTAAATCACTCACATCACAGCACTGCATTAACTTGCAACACACCAGGCTCACACAGGGTTTTAGTACACCCGCCGACCTCATTCGAAACATCCCTGAGCTCCTCCCTCGTAGAGAGGGGGTCGTAGCCCGCGTAGAGACTAGGTCTCTCACGTGAGGAGGCACCCCTATAATGAAGCATGACACCTCTGGTGTGTGAGGGGAACCGTCCTAAAAAGGGAATCCCCCTCTGCGCTTAAAAGTACACTCAGCCCTCTGCTGTAAACCCCCCCCCCCATCATTACGGACCCGGGGCCTTTTCTGTGATATGAGTCTCAAAACAGAGTCAGATGTTCTAAAGGATTTTGCATCTGCAGATCCTGCAAATTGCAAAATCACTGGACTTAAAGGGAGTGTTCCTTCCAAACTGCAATTTGGTGTGGTATGTTTAAATGGTTTCCGACTGCAGTTCCAGTCCCAAACCATTGCACAGTCACTGACACCTCATGGAAAATGGTAACGGATTTGCAAAGGGGAGGGGGGCCCTTTCCAACCCCATCTCTCATGGTGACAGCATCAGGGGGAGTAACCAGAGGTCCTGAGGACCAATACCTGCTCCCGCTGATGTTTTTTTGTCAAAGAGAAACATTTATTTTTTTAAAGCAACACTGATTTTTTTAACGAGCATGTCCTGCTTTAAAAAATAGAAAGTTTTACATTATGAAATGCAAACAACGGTATGATTGTCTGCTGACCCTTGCTGGCGACCATCCCTGAGTTTGTAGCCAATTACAGGGGTTGCAATATTAAGATTCATTAGGCATACTGTTCTGGGGCACCCTGCGACGGGTGATTTTGCAAGTTGAACTAATTGTACATAGGTTGGTTTACAAAATCAGTACTAGTAGTAAAATGTCGGAGCACAATTTGCAACCACATTTTGGGATCAGTATATTAGTACGTCTGGCACTAGTTCCTGGCCTTTTGCAAAACATACTGTGCAAACAATAGCAGGAAAAACACAGCCTCACAAATATACGTTTCAAAAGAGAAACTGCTCATTGTGCTACACTTCACAGACAAATGTATCATTCTATTGGCCCAGTGGTGCTTTGAATTTCGGCTACTGTTTCAGGAATAATAATCTGGTTTCAATGCACCTGACATAAAATCCTTCTGGGTCTAAAGAGCTGCCTAAGGGCACACCTACAAAAGCAGCAAGGTGCCCATCATTGGTTGGAAAGCCAAAACCTTGGGCCCTGACAACGGCAGTCCTGCTAGCCCACTGTTAAGTCATTGGGTCAGAAGCTGGTTTCGGTGCTAGTACACCAGAAAACTCATGCTATGGAACTAGATGGTTCAAGGCTCAACGTCATAAGAACCATTGGTTGCAATTGGCAAATGTTGCTGACTTGGGGTGCCACGGATGCCCACAGGTCCAGTGGCAACTGAACAGCCAAAGACAACAGTAAGGTTAAAGCTGGAGATAGGTATGGACTAGGGTATGGACCAAGCATTCAAACGTGAATATCTCTGGAACCGCATGGGCTGGAAAGATGTGTTCAATGGGTCCTCCTCAAAGTGATCCCTCCCCTTCCTCTGAATGTCTAGACCAGAGGGTGAAATCAAGGTAATCCTCAAGCCAGTTAGAGGCAACTTGAAGGTGTACACAGGCTGTGCTGCAGCACTGACGGGGTCAGAGAAGAAGGACGATCGCCCTCAACAGCCACACAAAGTGACGACACTTCCCAGGACCCCACGTGATGCAGCTGATGGTATGATAAAAAAACTCAAGCAGGTGGCTGGAGTGGATCTCGTTTCCTGAAGCAGGGCGAGACCCGCCACAGCTCCTACTGGTCTCTTGAAAGCAGCTGGGTACCGGACCTCACTGGGAGGCTGGCACTCCTTCTGAAAGGCACAGACCAGTATCTTCTCCTCAGTCAGCACTCCCTCTCGCACAGACAATCCCACCAGGACTTCCTCTTGTGTTCTAGACACAGGCTTGTCTTGTCCCCAGCTTGGAAGGAAAGTAGTCCCAAGCAGTTGGCCACTCTGGAAACTTTTCTGCTTCATTTATATGCATGCTTAGACTTTGCTGTTGGGAAATCCTGGAACTAGATATTGGTCAAGGGACCCAGTATTTATGGTCAGAGCTGACCAGTCACATCTCCTTCAACCACTGAATTTTGGAGGGGTCCTCCAATCCCAGAGGACATTAACACTGAATGATCAGAGCATGGACGGGTCATGAACAATTACAGGTTTCCCTGGGCCTATGTCTGCTTGTCCAGGGAGAATGTGCTTCCACTCCAGACAAGGGGGCAGCTTCCTCAAGTATGCAAATGGAGGCAGGAAGAGGAGCAACAGCAATGAGGTGTATGGTACAGGCCCGGCAGGTACTCCACAGGCCGATGGTCTGTTACCTGCACCCAGAGAAACAACTTTTTTAGAGGTTAGGTGGGCCTGGAATGTGATCAAGCAAGCGCTAAGGTTCAATATTGAGCCTCACACAAAATCATCTATTATTCTGGATGCAACACACATGCAGTACAATGGACTTCACCTGGGCTTAATAGGAAATGATGGGGCCACCTAGCAGAATGTGGTGAGGGGCCCAGCACTCTTTGAAGGCTTTATGCAGAAGCGCAGACCCCATGCAGGGGCTGTAGGGACTGGTGTTGCTCTCCTTGACTCCCCCATGCACTTGGTCATGTCAGCACAAATAATTGCCTTGAGGCAAATGCCGCAGACATGTTTTCATGCTCATGGTAACTGTGCCTACAGGACATGCCCGTCCGTGATGCTTAAGCCTCTGTTTCACCTCTTGGCTCTCGAACCGAGGATGTTTTGATTAGATAGCTCAGCTGAAAATTTTACATTCTTGTTAGAACTAAAGGTCATCTTCTTCCTTCCTCGTGATCACAGTCTCTGGCAGCAATGCACTCCCTTTGTTTTATGGAACTTTGTGACTCCCATCTGGAAGCGTAAAATATGGAATATATGTGTGTCCTGCCTTTACTTGGTAGTGCTTAAGTATATTATAGTTACTGGGGAACTTCCTTGTCAACAGATTCTGTGATTCACAGATATAGTTTTATTTTGTTACTAAACATTTTAAGACTTCAATTGGCTTCAGGGTGAGTATATTTTACAGTCAGACATGCACGCTGACCTCACTCTACCGACCTCTCTCTTTTCCACAAACATACAGATGCATGTACACTCACCCTGCATACGTCATACACAGTATGGAGATAATGGAAGGCAGTTAAAAGAGACTACTTTGTGGGTTTACCTGGGAGGCCAGTAGACATCTCCCCTTGAAGGAAACAGGTGGATAGACCTGTACCTGCGCTATAATCATGCTGCCACCATCAGCACCAGTTTCTCAAAGACCGGGTAGAGCAGCCAAGACCCACTCTCTGAAGGAGAGACTTTGGATGCTCCCCAGACCTCACTGCCCATTTGAGGATAATGGGTCAGTTAACAGGGAGACGCCTTTGGGATTGCATGATAATGAAAGAAGATGGGGTGCAAGGTGATGGTGAGAGGAATGAGAAATTAGAATGAGAAATCACAGTACACTATTCAAAAGACAATGGATAGGACAGAGAGAACTTGGACCGAATTCATTATTTAAGTGCTTCTAAAGACCTCTTCAAAGAGTCTACTGTCAGACCTTGCATTCTTTTAGCTGGGGACACTGAAGAGGGAGATGATGGAAGGACAGCGGGGAGCTACCATAGAGAATGGTGAAATATTATTGTGGGTAAGCATTTAAAGGGCAGAAGATAGGAGGATAAATGAAGAAAGCTAAGATAATAACACAAGGCACTAAACCATGAAACTCCACACTGGTAAGAGTGGAATCAGTTTCACCTCTCTTTGCAAACAGGCAGTTGAGGGATCCATATATGAATAAATATATCTTGGAATGATAACCCTACACCCCCCAACAACTACTCTCGCAGAAGTTCTTTACTACCCAGCATCAATGAGAACTGAGACAGAGTCAGTAATGTGAAGGTGGCTATCATTGCGGACAGGCCGCGCATTAGTGGGGACAGGCCTGGTTTATGATGGCGATGTACATTGCATGTTTAATTGCTTTGTATATGTCTTCTAATTTAAGGGTAGGCGGGGTAAAGGGCAAACAAAAGTATGCTCTTCTGGATTTTTGCGTCAATGGTGCCTTTTAGGCAATATTATACTTTCAAGTGGGCACTTTTCAGGGCTTCAGCCTTCAGCGCCTTTAGAGCTCAAGCATGGTTCACATTCAAAAACATTCATTAGTTCAAACTGCCCTTTAGCCTCAACCAAACCATCCACAGCGTGACCACAACCAGCAGTCAACCATGGCCTTGGCCCTTGATCCCCAACAAAAGTATAAGCTATACTTCCGTGCATCACAATGTTTAGGAGGGGAATACCCCCATCCCTTTTGTTTGCACCCTCAAAAAAAAGTGTTGTGAAGCGGGCTGCCTATTGTTCTGCTCTAGTGGTGACTTTCCCCTGTCATAATAGGCCACATGTATGAAAGTTTTATGCAAAATAGCCTTTCATGATGTATGAAAGGCTTTGTGGTCACAATTGTAGGTAATCACAAAAATTGCGATTCCCTTAGCACATGTATGATGCATTTTCCAAATGCAAACTGCGCATTTAGGAAAATGCAATTACCATCGACTTCAAGTCGATGGCAACCATGTGCAAACTTTGAAAAATGTACAAAACTGCATTTTTCATAGTGCCATGTAGCGCACACATGACCCGAGGGCATGTATGCTCTTTACATGTGCACATTTTTTTTGGGGGGGGGGTGTTTCAGGGGGGCTTTAGGCGCCCGGGCACCCCAGGCTTTGCATTACCTAATTTGCAATTACCAATTAGGTAATCGCAAATTAGCTAATGCGAAACCATTCGCACCTATGGGCCTTTCGGCCCATAGGAACAAATGGAGTAATATTACCTAATGGTAGTTTGCAATTTACCGAATCGCTATAAGGAAATATTAAGGAGTCGCAAAATCTTTGACGATTCCTTAAATACATAGCATTTTGGGGCACATGCATCAACCTAAATACCGATCGCAAACGGGCCGATTCGCGGAATCTGCCCCTTTGCGACTGGTATTTAGGCAATTGGGATTCATCAACCCAAAACCCATTCGCAATATAGGTAATCGCAAATTTTGCGATTACCAAAATTGCGAATGCTTTTAGGGAATAGCAAATTGCGATTCCCTATTTGGGATGCGTCAAAGCCTTTCCTAAATGTGACTTCACATTTAGGAAACGCTAATTACCATCAACTGCAAGTTGATGGTAATTTGCAAAACTTTAAAAAATGCACAAAAGTGCATTTTTCAAAGTGCCATGTGGCGCACACATATGCCCTTAGGGCATATGTGTGCGCCACATGAGCACAGATGCCAAATTTGGGGTGCAGCAGGGTGGCCTTTAAGGCCCCTAGCACCCTTCAAATTACATTCGCAATTTGCAAGTACCTATTTGGTACTCGCAAATTGCGAATGGGTTCCCATTCATTCCTATGGGCCTCTAGGCCCATAGGAATGAATGGGAAGGCATTCCTTAATTGCGAATCGCAATTTGCGATTCGCAATTAAGGAATGTGTAAAAATCGCAAATATTTTTGCAAAACCTACATGCATAGGCAATTGCGATTCCTTAATAGCGATTCCTTAATAATCGCTATTAAGGAATCGCAATTGCCTAGCTTGATGCATGTGCCCCTTTGTGATCACCAAATAGCAATTCGGTAATAATCGCTATTTGGTAATTGCAAAATGCTTATTTGATACATATGGCCCATGATGTGTCAGGCGGGGCTGGTGATAGCCGGCAGCAGGAGGTGGGTGTAGACGAGTCCCATCAGGCAGTGCGAGTGATATAATGATTTCAAGTTATTCCATGAGACTGTGGCTGCGGGTTGTAGGAGCAGATGCAAAGGCGCTGTAATGTGGGTGATTTCAGGGAAAACGATTCTAGTGATTCGTGTGGTGAGGTGCTGAAAACTTCATCTCCCTTCGCATCTGCTGCTCTCCACACCAACACTCCTATCTGTGAATAATGGGTAATTTCTTCTTTAATCCTGACATCTTGAAAGAGCCGATAAGAGACATACGTGTCTCTTATTAATGAAAACAGTGTGCTGACGCTGTAACATATTTATTCTGCTGTAATGTAAATCATTTATCGTATTCTTGTCACATGAGGGTGAACCAGTGCTTTAAATGGGCCGGTACTGTCCGGTACGGAGTACCGGCACTTTTTTATTTTGCGAGGGAGAGTACCGGCACTTCTCAAGAGAAATGCTATACTTTTAATTGGAGAGTACCGGCACTTCTCAGAAACAAGCAGGTACTCTGTCACAGAGTACCTGCACTTCTATTTTTCCATTTCAAGCACTGGGGTGAACATATGGTGCACATTCTTGCATTGATTGGTAAATCTTATCACATTGCAAATGTTCTATTGATTAGAAATATAGTCAATTGAAGGAAAATGGATACCTTCCTTTAACAAGTTTAACTAAACTAAAGAACTGGTTTGAGCAGGTTCTCTTACAAGTGTCCTTCTCAGGCTGCTCTCCAAACACAGGGGGCCTCATTCACAAGCCCATTGCGCCACCGGTGCATCACTTTTCCTGCACAAAAACAATCATCCCCGCAATGCAGGCACCCTTGCAATATGATGCAAGAGTGTCTGCGCTGGCGCATGGCAGCCAATTGCGTGCCAGTGCAGGAGAAAGCACACGGATGTGTCGTATTGTTGTTAATATGACGCATCCCTGTGCTTTTAAAATGACGCAGCTCGGCAGAGAGAAATGGCTTGCACCGCTGCGCTGCGTCATTTTGACAAAAGTACAGGCCTGCCTGAGAAACTTCCTTACTTTGAACAACAGAAACTGCAGTTTCACCTCTTACTTTGAACATCACCCAAATGGCAGCGCTTAGGAAGAATTAGAACATTATAATTGCTGGTATAAGCCCGGAGCTCCAACATTCCAGTGTTTATCTTCATGCTTCTCCCTTTTTAATTTAGAACATTCCACCCTTAGTGAGTGGAATGCTCCAATAGCCTTATAGCACTTATGTCTCAGGCTATACCTGTTGTTAAAGGCTGTCGTCCTTGCTATAAGCCTTTGCGGCTATAACTCGGGTTTAGGGCCTTTAACAACCGGTATAGCCCTTGGCAGCAGGCTATAAGGCTATATTAATCGGCTGCCCTTTGCTAATAAAGTCTTAATGGAATTTCTAAAGGTAACCTTGTCTCCATCCTCCTCATTTCAGTGTCTGGACCTCCATCCTCCAGCCACAGGAATGCAGACAATACACTTCCACTGTTTGCCTCATTGTCTATCGTGTGCCATGCTGCTCTAGGGGTATCCAAATGAATCCCAATGACCCTAATACTCAGACTCATACAACACACAGAGTCCCTTTACCATACATGTACTGCACATAAATGCGACATACACACAGAATATCAGCTCATGGCTGTGAGTGTCACATCACAGTGGAACTTTACATAAGAGGAGTCAGCAGGCCACACTCTCACTGACATAGAAGAAAAGACCTGGTCAACTATAAGATCCCAAATCAAGCTGTGCTACCAACGCTGCTGTATCTATATAGCCCAGGGCAGAGACAGTAGCCCCTTGTCCCTTGGTGCGCCTCTCCAAATCACAGAACATGTCCTGGACCTTGCATTGTCAAGGACAGACATAAGCCTCTGTGCACATGCTAGATTAGCCTTATGCCCAGATACCAGATAAATCAGGATACCCAATGCACACACAGTTCAGTGCTGCAGGCAGGGGTATACACCCTTATACTATGCAGGGAACATACCCCTTCCAATCAAACTCAATCCTTACAGGATTTGCCTGATTCTAGTGCCTGTCAAAAATGCTATTTCACAAGCAAATAATGATGTTTTGTTTCTACAATCTCTTTCTACAGTTTTTCATCCTCAGATTGCATGCTATCCTAAAAAGCCTATTCCAACTATATACTTAAACCCACATGAAAATTTTACCTTGACCTAAAACTTTCAATTGCTCCCTTTTCTTTAATTCGAAGACCCCCTGTTTACCTCTGTTCTCGGCATATCAACATCTGATTACAGCCAACTCTAAGTCGCATGCATGTCTGCCTTAATCTCCTTTTTTGTACTTCTGTAAAGCACTTGCACCTCAATTCATAGATTTCAACCTCCCTCCCTGAAACCATAGCCATGCAACCTAGCAGTATCTAATGTCCTCTAGCCCATCTATTCCGCCTACCACCCATTTGCAAGAACTCCCCTAGCCTCCACTAAGGATCACACATTCCACCTATAAATCTAACCTACTACAAAGAAGCTGAAGCAAACGCATGGAATGATTATACTGAGAGCACAAGACTATTCCCAAAAAACAACTAAATCAAGAACTACGGGGATAAAAGCGTGCTACTTGTCGTAAAGCGCTTCAACTAGTGGTAGTAAGTGCTATATAAATCCAATGACAATACAACATGTAAAACACGTTGGTTTTATTTACAGCGCTTCGAAATTACACAAATTGTGAGATCAAGCACTATATCTGTTGAAAAGCGCTCCGATACCCTCGGGTCTGGCCAGCGCTATATAAAACCTCTTAATAATTTAAAAAAAAAAAAAAAAATGTACTTCTATACGAAAGCCAGGGGGTGGATGAACATGGAAGGCTCTCTCTCTCTCTACTCGTGGCCTTCCAGCGGGGCTTTCCATGAATATATTTTCACAGCGACTCACTAGTGACTAATTGGCGTGGTTTACAGCGGTGCTCAGTGCCGCCCTCGAACTCTGCACACAAGCTGAATAACAGGGACAGGAAGGCGGGCGGGTATGTAGGTCGACAGCCAGAAGCCCCCTTGGCTGCACCCCCTCGCCCCCATTTAGCGCCGTGTAAGTGGGCAGGCAATCACTCCAGTCAGAAGGAGCTGTCAGTGTTCCAGCACTCCCCTGCCGGCTGACACCGCCGCGCCAATGCAGCGCCTGCCTGGCACTGACTGCTGGAGTGATTTCCGCTGCCAGCCCGGGGCCCGCATGCTGAGAGGAGACAATGTTCTCATGGCGCAATTTTTTACCTGCTGCCAACAGGAGAGGACAAGAGGGGGCGCCAGAGGGGAGAGAGTAAAGAGAGACTCGTAAATAGAAAGGGAAAGGTAAAAGAGGGAAGAGAGACAGACACGCGCACGTGGACACACCACACAAAACACACACCACACTACATTTATGAGTACGTGAAGTAACACTACAGGGGTACTACTTCCCATACTCGTAAGTGTCTTAGTGTAAATGAGTCAAAATGTCCAACTTCGAAGTGCTAAAAGTGCCAGGAGGACACAGTCCGTTCAAAAAGGAACTAATTCATTATGAATATTCACTAAATATTCCCGTCATTACTGTTTTAGATGTATTATAGCTAATTCACAAAGCCATTTGAGTACGTTAAGAAGTATTAGAGGAGTACTGCTTCACACACTGATAAATGCTTTTGTGAATTGACCACACCATGTCATTCGCTGTCAAATGTAAAAACAGTAGTGGCCAGCACGGATCTGGGGTGGTGAGGCGAGGGCGTAAGGAGGTATAACTGTAAAAAAAAAAGAAAAAATCACTTACCTCCTCGCCGCTCTGTCCCACGTTGTCTCTCCTCAGTACAGGAAGCAGCCAGGCTCCCCTGAGCCAATCACAAGCCTGCAATGCAGCGTTGTGATTGGTCTGAGCGCCAAGGTTTGGCGCTCAGACGGGGACTGGGGGCCTGGGCATGCTTTCCATGCAGGCTGCAATGCAGCCTGCTTGGAGAACATGCTAAAGTGCGCATGACTCTTTGGCCGGCCCAGGAGAGCCGGTCAAAGCATCATGCGCACTTTAGTGTGCCCACCACTCTTCCCCTGCTTTGTCAGCAGAGCAGCCCCGCACTCATGCTGCCGCAGCAGCGAAGAATAAAATAATAACATCGTGTTATTTTCATTTTATTTTTCCTTTCTTTTACTGCTGCACAGCAGCAGTGGGCCGACGCTCCAGACTTCTCCAGCTCGAGGTCCCAAGGTTCCTTATCCAGTCCAGACACTGCTCTCATGTTGCATGAGAGAAGCATCTGGATTGGCTGGAGCAGGCTGCCTCAGCGCTCCGAAGAGCACTGAAGACCTGTGCCTGCTCTCAGTTGGGTTGGAGAGTTTGAATTGCACATGTTAGTTTTGCCGTAGCAAGGTAGCCGGCCAAACGAACATGCGCAATTCATACTGAAAGGGCCACTAGTTATTGCTGCTAATCAGCAGCAATGACGCACTGGCCCCGTCCTGCCCTCTCCGTTCGGCAGAAAGCTTGAAAAATAAAATGGTAATAAAATCCTTTTATTGCCATTTTATTTTTCCAGCTTTCTGCAGCAGTGTGGGGGTAGGCGGCGCTCCTTCGCTCCCATGGAGGAACCGTCGCTGCTCTTGTGAACTGTGAACGAACAAAGAAGAGTTAGTTTTTTTTTAATCAATTAGCCAAAAGAAGCAGAGGGTTTTGCTGCTGAGCACTAGAAGTGGCCCCACTGGTGACCTGTATGGCACATATCAGAGGATGAAAAAAGCAGAATACAGAAACATTAAAGGACACAGTGGAATACCATATAAATATAATGAAACTGAAGCTACCAGAGAGTGATGGTGTCCTCCTGTCATTACAACCACATGGGCAGAAGTCAGAAACTTTAACAGCTGAACTGGACCAGGGTAAACAGCATTCCAGGAACAATGAGATCTTAGTCTTCATAACGGGCAAGAATCTGGGGAGCAGAATTGAGCGGGTCATTTAGACCCTGGCAGGGAGACCACTTCTGCTCCCCTGGCAGAGTACTGCCGGCCATATTTAGAGATTTCTGCCAGGCAGACGCAATCTCTCTAGCATCAGTGAAGCTTCCGCTGCTGAAGCTCTGCTGAGAGGACTCCATGTTTGATGCCCCCACTCAGCAACGTTTCTTTAGTTTGCTTTCAAGAAACAAACAACCAAAGCGGGCATGTATTCATTGAAACCAAAGAAGAATGGCTTTGACATTCAGGGACTTATCTTCCAGGGCGTGGGGACCACTGCGCATTTTCCCTACCTGAACACTAGACTACGGAAGATGAATGTGTCATTACTTACTGGTAGTCTTCATTGCCCTGATTAAGGTCCTCCTCGTCCCAGTCATTGCAATAGTGAGGCAGGACCGAATCACTATTGCAATGACTGGGACAAGGAGGTCCTATGAGGGAAAAATGGTGGTTGCCCTGCTCTAAAAACCTTCTTTTGAACTAGTGGCCCAGTGGTGGACTGGTTGCAAGCTCAAAGGTTTACACCAGCACATCCAAGGGAGGCTCTTCATGTGTAAACAGAGCTTCCTCCTACTGTAAATAGTGTGGTGAACCATACCTTTGGCTGGGCAGTGCACCTCCAATTCACACCAGTGCACCCGTTCAGTGAAATTCCTCATGAAGCACTTGGTCTGCTGTTTAGTTGTCGCTTGTGAAACTGGCTTCCACACTTTTTGCACATCGTGCAATACTTAGCAAATCTCTTTTTTCTCCCAAATCCGGCAACATATTCACAAGAGTGAGTGCTTAAACCAGAGATCTTCAAACTGGGGGTCCGGCCCCCATGGGGGGGGATTTGGGGGCTCAATTTATCCCAATGGGGCGCCAGTCTACGGCCAAGAGAAGCATCATGGTGATAACAGTGCTTTGACCAGAATAGTATGTTTGGCAATCATGCATTTGATTGCACTTTTAAATGGGGTGACTGAATTTAACTGCAATGTTTAAATATGTTAAGACCTATTTAAATATTGCTAAATTATTAGAATAATTATAAAAACGTCTGGGGGGGGCCTGATTTTTTTTTGTTTTACACAGGGGTGGGGACGTAGCTTTAAAAAGTTTGAAGACCACTGGCTTAAACCAATATTGAGGCTACCTGAAAACTGAACATTTCAGCATTTAGATTTCTTTTCAGCGCAGTGTTTTCCGAAGGTGGACAGCTTAGAAAGACATAAGTGAAATGTGCATTTAGGTTTATCTGTGGGTCCCTCGGGAAGGCTAAGAACGTTAGTCTGTACCTTGATGCTTTGTAGAAATCAGCACTCAGCATGGTTCTTAGCACACTCTCTTTTGGATGTCACCCTACTTGGACTGCACCCTCCAAAAAAGCAAAGTGCCTCCCATGAACTTCAGTGGGATCACTCACTATTAAAACCTTTCTCACCATCCCAAAACGTGTCAACTCCATTGATCTCAATGGGAACACCCTCCACAGCCAATTAATCTCACCCTCCGTGAAGACTCAAAAGGTTGAGGGATATGAGTCAGGAAGCTGCACAGGTCAGACATGACACCTGCAGAAAGTGCACCTCCACTACGCAGGGTCTATACAAATCGTGACCAATGGAGAAGGGAGTTTACCTTATTGAGAGAACACTTAATCCTCTATTTCTAGGCTGTTTCTTAACATGCTCCCTTTTTTTTTAGCAAAGGGAACTCTTTCAAAGGAAGCTAAAATGGTGTGTCCAGTATCGCACTATTTGGTCACAGGTAAAGCTGGGATTATAACTTCTGGTTACGTAACGGAGAGTTTAGCCACTAGACAACATCTTTTGAATATGCCATATTTAGCAGCTATGACTGGATTATATCACTATGGGGTGTTGTAGGATCTCAAAGCAGTATTCCACTCTTGCACCCAATCACCACCCCCCCACACATGTACACCTCAGAGATATGAAACACTACCGGACCGCAAGCTTAAAAAAATATCCGGAAATGGGTGCCCGCCCTGCCGATAGAAGAGGCCCACTAGCAGGAGAACAATGAAAGGGGCTTCCACTTCCAGCTCTTGGCCAGAAGTGGCCCCCTGGCTACCGGCATCTCCTACTCTGTCTAGACGCAAGCAGAGGTCCAACATTGTGTGGACAAGAATTTATTTTGCCTCTCCTTCGGGGATATTTTTAGCGACAACCGGACTTTGAGGTAAATAGGGAAATTCTGTCAACGTAAGTGTGGAAACACAATACCAAACGCTCAATAGGAGCCCGGCCTGAACAATGCCCTTTGCTGCTGTTTTCGTTGCTTTGTTGGCCAAGACCCAAGTGGAAGAATGAAGTGAGCGAAAGGAGCCATTAGCGTAAAGCACGTGAGGGTGAAGTATTATAAATGTGTTCTTAATGACTGTGCAGAACACTGGCTTTCCACTTAGACTCGGAGGGTTGCAGGCCCTTAGGTAAACCAGGGGTTTCCTGATAGGCCGTGCTGCCTGAAGGGACTATGCATACCAGTATGCACGACAGACATTTCATATTACAAACCAGTGGCGGTTAGTAGGGAATGGGGTGGCGGGGGGTTGGGAGGGTTTTGGTGACGACGGGGGGGGGATTTAATTTTTTTTTTTAAACACACTTAGCTTTTCCGCCACCCGCGCATCTATCCTCTGTTTCTCGCTCTTCCTGACTGCAGTCTGGAAGAAGATGCAGGAAGCACCCGGGCACACAGGCTCCCCTGAGCCAATCACAAGGCTGCAATGCAGCATTGTAATTGGTCTGAGTGCAGTGGATTGGCGCTCAGATGGGGACAGGGAGCCTGTGCATATTCCCTACCAGGCTGTCCATTACAGCCTGGTGGGGAATATGCAAAGTGCGCATGACTGCTTGGCCAGCCAAAACGGCCGGCCAAGCAGTCATGCGCACTTTGTGTGCCTAAACCACTCCTCCTCACTGAGCCACCAGCCCCGCCCCAACCCAGCCCCGCAGCAACCAAAAATAAAATGATAATAACGTTCAGTTATCATTTTATTTTTCTCTCTCACTGTTCTAAGAGCAGTGGGGGAACGCTGCTCCACCTCAGCGGAGGAGCTGCCACTGTTACAAGCATATTGTGGCCTAAATATCGAGAACCACTATATTGTGATGGTAAAAATGTATAGGTAAGTATAGATTACCATTCTTAACTCCGAAACCATGTGATAGATATGTGGACTTAAACATAGTAACCCTATACATGCTTATATATACTTACCTTCACTATATTTTGCCCATAATATTTTCTATTGGGATAATTCGTTTGCAGTATTCAGCATTATAATTTGGAGGTTCCAGTTATGGTGAGCCAGTCATACATGAGCTTCAAAAGTTGGTGCTTGTGAAAAGACGGTAAAGCTGGGACAGGGTCAGTCACATTTCACCCTCTACGAAAACAATAATTCAAAAGGCCTATTGAATGCTATTGAATGCTGCCACTGATATTGTCAAACGCCTCGAGCCCGGGGAAGTCCACAGTAATGGAAACCGCTTGTCAACCTCTCCTGAATGCAGCGCTTTTGAAGCTTGCGTAACTAACTCCCCACAGACATACATAATTAATTGAAGGACTAACAACGTGAGAGCGAGCGGCAAAGTGCGCAAAGATTGGCCAACACCAACAGTCTGCCTAAAAATATCTCAACGCTAGGGATTACTGTCCTCCCACACTGCTGTCCCAGTGCAGGCCACGGCACGCTGGGAGCCTCCTCACCGCCGGATGTGACCTCTGCCACAAGTACGACGCAGCGCGGGCGGGGCAGGGCCTGGGAGAGAATAGAGAGGGCTTACATGTGAGGTAACACTGCCAGCAGGTATTGTGTTTCGCCGAGTTCATGTGATCCTCCCTATTTGTGTGCCAGCTCGACATTAAGCTCACACGAGGAAGCCGTGGTAATTTCAGAAGCAGGTTCCTTTAGTTCTACTCGATGGTGGCCTGCTCGAGGGTGCGCGCGCTCTACAATAGAAGACGCAGCCGCTCCCATAATGCCCCTCGCCGCAGAACAGGCCCAAAGCCTGAACTTGTTTCTTTGAAAGGGACATCTGTGGAAGACATAGGCATGTTCCTGTCATCGGATCATGTCTCTAAAGAGAAAGAGGGAGATTCTCCTCAGGGCGTCTGCCTGAAATCCAAAGTGTTCCTTGCTTCAGCACTCTGTCGAAAGCTTGGAAGTGCTACTTTCATCAGAGCTTAGTCTAAAGCCCAAACCTGTTGCTCGCTTGAGAGCAGCAGTCTAAAGGCCAGAGATGTTCTCTTTGGAATGGCTGCCTCAAGTCCAGATAGATTCTTCTTTTTAGATCGTTTCTCTAAATGTAAGTCCGTTTTTATATAGCGCAGCTACTCACCCTTACGGGTCTCAAGGCGCTGGGGTCCGTAGTGGAAATTAAGTGAGCTATTGCCCAGAGTCACATGGTGCTGAGCTTAGCTGCCGCCGGAGCCGGGGATCGAACCGTGAACACTGTGCTCCGAAGTCAGCTGCCCTGGCTGCTGCACCACACCTCTCCACCTCTAAAGCACTTCTGTGATCTTCCAACCAGAACATCTGTCTCAAGCACTGGCATGATCTTCCAATCAAAACGTCTGTGTTGGGTCTTGCTGTTCCTCCTTGGTCCCCAGTCTCGATTTTGGAAGGGCCCTCAGCAACAGTTACTGGTTTTAAGTAATCAGAAGAGAGTGCAACCACCCTCTCCTTCACAACGAGAGGTCAGCAACAGGAAAGAGGTTTGTTTGCTATTGGTAGGCGGGTGACATCTCGAAGGCCTACGTCTCAAATTGAGTAACAGTGGCAACTTTTCAAATTTCCTAGTTGTCTGGGGTTGGAGGCGAATGAGGAGAAAAAAAAAAAAAAAACGTCTTTCTTAATCAAAGACTTTATTCTCTCAATATAACAACTGTTAAAAGCCTGGTCCGCTTTCCCTAATCAAAACATTTGCCTGAAGCAAAGGCATGTGCCTGTCATTGAAGCAAAGGCATGTGTCTGTCATTGGGTCACATCTAGACAAAAATGTTGTTTTCTGTAGAATATCTGCCTCAAACAGTGGCATGTTTCATTCAAAGGGTTTTCTGGTTCTTAGAGCATGTCGATCATTGGAACATTTGACTTTATAATGAGGCACAAACCACTTGCCTTATTCATTTTGCTGTTCAGACAGAGAACCCCAAGGGACAGCAGATCTAAATCCCAACATTCAACTCACAGTGTGCTGACATTGTGAATCCAGGAATCAATCGTGCCACAAAAAGTGACCCACTTTGATTTGACATCAGGGAGAGAATGAAGCAATATGTAGGTACACTATGTTATGCTATGGGGTTTGATAGAGCGTGATAATACCAAGAAGGCGTTTTGGCGCTAGTATCCAATGG
The DNA here is from genome assembly GCA_963921515.1 of Calotriton arnoldi. Lineage (NCBI taxonomy): Eukaryota > Metazoa > Chordata > Amphibia > Caudata > Salamandridae > Calotriton > Calotriton arnoldi. Next base: position 1,019,829 of record CAWUFW010003426.1, on the reverse strand, counting down.
GACCAGGATAAATAACTGCCTCTCTGAGGTTTTTTCTTGGTTCAGTCGCAACCACTTGAAGTGTAACTCTGATAAGTCAGAGATTATTTTCTTTGGCCCTCGTCCATTTGAAGCATGGCATACCTGGTGGCCGCAGGACATGTCCCCCCCCTCGTCTGAGGTCACTACTGTGAAAAACCTGGGGGTCAAATTGGATGCTGCACTTTCCATGAAGGCGCAAGTCCAATCAGTGGCAGGCACCTGTTTTGGGATGTTGAGAATGCTGAAGAATTTTCTCCCCCTACTTCCAGTCTCCCCCCGGAAAACAGTTGTCCAGGCCCTCGTGATGTCGAGACTGGACTACGTAAATTCTTTGTACTTGGGACTTCCAGAGAACCTACTCGGCCGACTACAGATTATTCAGAATATGGCGGCCAGGGCCATCTTTTTGACCAGACCCAGGACGCATACGTCCCATCTCCTGTCTGCACTTCATTGGCTTCCGGTGCGGAAAAGAATTCACTTTAAAGCTCTAGTCCTGGTTTTCAAAGCTTTCCATAAGATTGGTGCCCCCTATCTAAGAGAAAGATTTCAGCCTTACATTCCTCCACGTACTTTGAGGTCCTCTACCCAGCGTCTGATCTCGATTCCAAAGGTCATGCTCTCCCGGGTAGGGGGAAGATCTTTTCAAGCAGTAGCATCTCGTCTTTGGAACACACATGTTTTTCTCCCATAACCATATCTGGCTCAAACTCCAAGGATGTTCTCTCATTAAAAGTTCAGTACTGACATTCAAATGAAATAACCCATACGACATTCATTCCAAAATTACTTCCTTTAAGACTCTTCGGGCATATTTACAAAAAAAAGCCGGAGCATGGTGTTACACCAAATTTGGCAACGCCATTCTCCAACATTTTTTAAACACGGATGCACCATATTTACAAAAATCCTGCGCATCCCTGCGTTTCCCCAAGTGCTGGCACTAAAAAAATCTGCCTAGCGACTGCGCAGGCACTCTTGCGCCATGTTGCAAGGGAGCCTACGCTGCAGGGGCAATTGTTTATGTGCAGGAAGGGAGACCTTCCTGCACATAAACAATCAATTATGGCGATTTGCTCTTTCTATGTGTGCTGCAAAATGCAGCACACATAAAAAGAGCAAAATACGAGGAGAAATTAATAATTTCTCCTCGTATCGCCATCCTAAGACCAGGTATTACCTGGCCTTAGTTTTTGGAGCTGCCCCAGCCTTGTAAATAAGAGGTAGTGTCAAAAAGCAATCAGTGTTGCGGTGGAACGCCCACAGCAACACCCATTGCCTGCCCCTTTGCAGCAGCGGACTTCAGCGGCAAGGGGCATATTTACAAGGTGGTGTTAAGCCACGTTAAGTGGCATAGCTCCATCTTGTAAATATTTGAAATGGCGCAATGCCACCGGAGCGTCAGAAGAAGTTATGCTACGGTGGCATTAGGGGCTTGTAAATATGCCCCTTTGTCTCATCACAACCCTAACCAGCTTCTCTTACCCTGGAATGTCTGGAGTTCAGGTGTGTTCCTAGGTAAACAGCCCTTATAACGAATCCATCACCCCGCATGCAATTACAACGCAGTCGTTACAACGACCGAGTTGTAACAACGCATACCATTACCACGCAAGTCGTAACAAAGACTTGCGGAGGGGGAGAAGGTGTTGAATTGAAAATCCAACACCTTCCCTACTGTCCGCACAGACTGGAGTTGGAATAGTAAATTATACTATTCCAACATCCAGCGCCCCCCTCCGCAAGTCGTTGCTACGACTTTCGGGGTAATGGTATGGGTTGTTACAACGCGGTCGTTGTAACAACCGCGTTGTAATTGCATGCGGAGTGAAGGCATACGTAATAAGGAGGCATATTCGTGTTCCTATCATAACAACAACTGTTAAAAGTTGATATGTCGTCGGAGTGCCGTAGCAGCAACAACAGGTTGAACGGAGGGTCCTGAGCTGATACGCAAGCCAGCACCCCTGCCGGATACTCATGGGGCTTTCGCAGCAACTCGCTAGCTAATGCTTTGAGAGGGAAACCCCCCCTCACACATAATGCACCTTAGCGCGTGCAACACATTTCGATCTAGGACACAAGTAGTAGCTTAGTTACCAACTTCACACATCACTAAGGTCCTGAGGAAAGCCAGTTTACATAATAAGGCCTGGCTGAAACATGTAGACCACTCACTGGATGCAGGAGTGTCCTAAATACCACTCCACCTACATCCAACGCCTTGTTTTTTATTTACTGCCAGGGGCCCAAACATTAAAGTAAAACCTTCAGGGATTGGGACCACTGGACAGTTTTTTAACCTATCACTTTTCACGTCACCTACATTGCACACTCAGTAACACACCTGCTCCGCTGTAACACAGGCGTTGTAGCACACCCGGGACACATTCGGTGTCATCGGGTGGGCCCGATGATGAAGCATGCCACCAACTAGGTTGGTGGTTGAGGGCTTTATAAAAAGAAATAAGAATTTTTCTTTAAATACAAACATCATCAAACATACACATTTGTGACCCTTACCACGTCTAGGTAGACTAGTTCTTTTTGATTGGATACATTACCCCAGGGGATTAGGACTAGTACTCTTATCCTCTCTCTCATTTTTGATACATTATAAAAGTTGATATGTGCCTCTCCTACTAGTTGCTACTCATGTTATAAAGTGCATTACACCTCCCATCAGGCCCGATGTCTACTAGCTTAGCAGAATCAGGGCCCATTGTTAGAGCATCCATCACTTCTTAACAACCTCTTCTCCAGAGAAGTCATACTTCTTACAGAAACGGGACTCTCATCGTTACAAATGTCTGAGGCCTGAAACAAGAACCTTGGCTCCTCTTTCAGCGTGACTGGCTTTCCCCTCTCCCAGGTACTCTGTAGTACAATGTCATACTTGTGTGCTTTGTCCACAACTGAGAAGCTAGTCGTTTGCGCTCCCCTCATATTGACACTAAAAACATGCCACCAAATAAGCTTAATTAAAGCATACAAAACCATAGGTTATCCTAGTGTTAGAAGGTACGCCAGGGAACTCTAGTGTTGAATGGACTGGGATACATTCTGGGATTTTATTGCGTCAAACAAAGGTTATGCAATATTTAGGCCCCCTCGCTTTCTGGGACTCCACTTCAGTGGTAATTACTGAATAAGTAAAGGCCTGATGCATAATTCAGTATGGAGCTGCTGAACTAGGGTTGTACTATGAGTGGCCGCCTCTCCCTGGCTTCGCAATTTTCTGCAATTTCCTAATCGCAAGAGATGACATGGTGCTAGTAAATATTTTCAGGTTTAAATCGAAATATGAAAAGAAGATTTCAGAACAAGGTTTTGCATTACATGGATACTTTTATGGTGAGAAATAACAGTAGGCACACAAGTCACAGTTTGCAGTTAACCAGCTAGTTTAAGGACACACGTTTGTAAAGCATTTTAGCAGTTTCATAAATTAAGTTGGTGGACTTTGCTCTTTATCTACACTCTACAAAAAAGAAATGTCCAATTTCAACTTCCTATGCGAAGAAACTGACAAAAAAGAGCTACCACCAACCAAGCACTGGTGACAAGGCCAGTGCACCGTCCAATTTCACACCTCGAATTGATCCAAAATGAGTGACATTCCTGAAGGTAGCTGCCCTCTGGCTCTCCAACTCATCACAGTGCAAAGTCGAAAACACAATCTAACAAGAACTGGCAAAACCAATAGGTTTCGTCTGTGGAGGATCTATTGGGATTGTCAATGTTTTGTTAGACATGTTGCACAGCAGGTTGGTCCATGCTTCACGGCAGGGACAGAAGCCCTGGGAGAAAGCAGGAGGAGGCGACCAACCAGGAAGAAGCAGGCGGCATGACCAATAGGAAGCAAGGAAACGAGATAATGTGAATGCCACCAATGTGAAGTATTGGTAAGTAATGGGTGGGTTCTGAACATGTTTTAAGTTTTTTTAAACAAAATATTTAGCTGATAGCACATGCGTGCTGTCTCAGGAAGAACCTAAAAACGTGTGCTGTGGCCGCACTCCAACAAAGTAGTACCGTTTTTTAGGAGGGAAATAATTTGAAAATATGGAGCTTTGCCCATGAGCATGTAGGGATGGGTGACTCCACTGTCAGACATCCTGTTTAATATTTTTTCATTGCCACCGTTAGGTTGTGTTTGTGGATCACTTTTTTGCCCTGCAAAATATACATGCCTAAATATCACAGCCCTTTAAGGTCGATCTTGAAGGGATTATCAAGTTGGGTTGAGTGGGACCATTTCGTTGGAGGGTACAAGACTAATTTGCACCAGTTTATACTAAATCAGAATAATTTTCATTTATCCGGAATAGGTCTAGAAACCTTGTGATGGATGATTATGGATCTGTAAGCTTGACAGTCAGCTGTCCATGGTAGCGCACATTTCTGCCGTGATATCAGCTTCCATTTATAATATCCAAATGCTCAGAAAAGTTTTGCCTTGTCTCTTTTGAGGTCAGACACCTGGAAGTCACTACTCTAATAGGTTTGCCCCTAGATTACGCCAATTCTCTGTTCATCGCGTTTGCTCAATTCCTGATCCCCAAGTTCCAAAGACCCTCACACCGCCAAAGCCCACCTCCACGAAGGAATGAAGGCCGTCGCCGAATGGATGAGGACCAGCCGCCTGAAGCTGAACTCGGACAAGACGGAGGTCCTCATCCTTGGTTCCAACCCTTCAGCCTGGGACGACTCCTGGTGGCCAACATCACTGGGAACAGCCCCGCCACCCACCGACCACGTACGCAACCTAGGGGTCATCCTCGACCCCACCCTCTCCATGACTAAGCAGGTCAACGCCGTTTCCTCATCCTGCTTCAACATCCTCCGAATGCTCCGCAGGATCTTCAAGTGGATCCCCACCGAAACAAGAAAAACAGTCACCCAGGCCCTCGTCACCAGCAGGCTGGACTACGGAAACGCCCTCTACGCAGGAACGACGGCTAAGCTCCTGGAGACGGCTGCAACGCATCCAGAACGCCTCTGCACGTCTTATCCTCGACATCCCCCGACGCAGCCACATCACACCCCACCTGAGAGACCTGCACTGGCTCCCTGTCAACAAGAGGATAACCTTCAAGCTCCTCACCCACGCACACAAAGCACTCCACAACTCCGGACCAGCCTACCTCAACAGACGACTCAGCTTCTACACCCCCACCCGCCAGCTCCGCTCGACCAGCCTCGCCCTCGCCACAGTCCCCCGTATCCGGAGAACGACCGCCGGCGGCAGATCCTTCTCCCACCTCGCCGCCAAGACCTGGAACACCCTCCCCACCAACCTCCGACAGACCCAAGACCTACTGGCCTTCAGAAGACTCCTCAAGACCTGGCTCTTCGATCAGTAGCAACACCACCACCCTCTTCCCCCAGCGCCTTGAGACCCTCGCGGGTATGTAGTGCGCTTTATAAGTGACATGATTGATTGATTGATTGAAGTGGTTCAGAAGTCAGAGGCCCAGATGGTCACAGGCTCTCCCTGTTTACCTCATACCAAGCCCATTCTTGAACAACCATTGGGAAAGACAGTGGGTCTCGCCTTTGAGACCTATTGACTCATCCAGTGCCATTTGTTCATGTTGTACAGCCCAGACAAAATGCTAATGCTGTGTACCCTGTATAAAAGGGAAAAAATGGTGCAATGACTTGGCCACCGGTGGTCACGTCATTCTGTAGGTGCACATGTGCATCATGATGTTTTCGAGCACATGCGTCATGAATGCGTGACGTCCTCCATTTTTTAAAATGTACTGATTGGGGATATAACGATAAATATTAAAATATGAAATGACGTAGTGCACAAGTGCTGTTATTTATAAAGTGGAAGGGTCAGCAGCAATTTGCTGCCTGGCCCTCCATCCAATTTTAAAAAAAAATCGGACAGTGGGGGAAGGAGATGGGGCAAAAAAGCTGCCAGATTGGTTTCGAAGGAGGGAAAGGAAGGGAAAAGCGGCACATGAGGGAGGTAACAAGAGGGGAACAGGGGGAGGCGCACATGACAGATAAAGAACAACATGGGGACTGGGAGAAGCACGGACAAGAGCAAAACGGAGCGGTGGGAGGAAATAACCACACGGGCAAGAGAGAGCAACATGGAGCACAGGGAAGAGAAGGGCACTAGGGAAACAGCTGGAGAGCAGATTGGGGTGGAGTGGGGTGGATTGGGTGGATTGGAGTTGGTAGATTGGAGTGGAGTGGGCAGATTGTAGTAGTGTGGGGTAGATTGTAGTGGAGTGGGGTGGAATGGAGTTGGATACATTGGAGTGAAGTGCAGATTGGGTAAGAGTGAAGTGGGGTAGATTGGAGTGGAGCAGAGTGGAGTGTGGTAGATTGGAGTGGAGTGGAGTGGGATAGATTGGGTGGATTAGAGTAGGGTAGATTGGATTGGAGTGGGGTAGATTGTAATGAGGTAGATTGGAGTGGGGTAGACTGAAGAGGGATAATTAGGGTGGGGTAGTTTGGTGTGGGGTAGTTTGGAGTGGGGTAGATTGAAGTAGCGTTGGGTAGATTGGAGTGGAGTGGGGTAGACTGGAGTGGAGTCGGTTGGAATGGAGTGAGGTAGAGTGGTTGGGGTAGGGTAGATTGCAATAGAGTGGAGTGGGGTGGAGTGGGCTAGATCGGAGTGAAGTGGAGTAGATTGGAGTGGAGTAGATTGGAGTGGAGTAGATTGGGATGGGGTAGATTGGGGTGGGGTAGATTGGGGTGGGGTAGATTGGAGTGGGGTGAAGTTGTTAGATTTGAGTGGAGTGTGGTAGATTGGAATGGGGTAGATTGGATGAAGTGAAGTGGGGTAGATTTGGGTAGAGTGAAGTGGGGTAGATTGGGTGTAATGGAGTGTGGTAGATTAGAGGGAGGTGAGATTGTGGTAGATTGGAGGGGGGTAGATTGTAGTGGAGTGGGGTAGATTAGAGTGGAGAGGATTTGGATATATTGCAGTGGAGTGTGGAGTGGGGTAAATTGGACTGGGGTAGAGTGGAGTCAGGTAGATTGGAGTGGAGTGGGTTGGGTTGGATTGGGGTACATTGGAGTGGATTGGAGTGGAGTGGGGTAGACTGGGGTAGATTGGAGCAGAGTAGGATAGATTTGACTGGAGTGCCACAGATTTGAGTGGAATGGGGTAGATTGGAGTGGGGCGAGATTGACTATGTTAGATTGAGTGGAGTGGGGTAGATTGGGGTAGAGTGAAGTGGAGTGGTGTAGATTGGAGTGGGGTAGATTGGATCTTAGTAGAGTGGATTGATTTTGGACAGATTGGAGTGGAGTGGGGTAAATTGGGTTAGAGTGGGGTAGATAGAAATGCGGTAGATTGAAGTTTGGTGTAGACTGAAGTGGGGTAGATTGGAATGAAGGGGGTAGATTGGGGTGGGGTGGGTAAATTGGGTGAGGTAGATTGAAGTGGGGTAGAATGGATTGGAGTGGGGTAGACTGAGTGGAGTGGGGTAGATTGGAGTGGAGTAGATTGGGGTAGATTATAGGAAAGTGGAGTTGGGTGGTGTAGATTTGGGTACATTGGAGTGGAGTGGAGTGGTGTAGATTGGAGTGGGTAAGTGGTGTGGACTAGAGGGGAGTAGAGTGGGGTGGTGTGGTGTGTTGTGTTGTGTCGTGGACTGAGTGGCATAGATTGGAATGGTGTGGTGTGTTGTAGACTCTTTCACATTGGAAGGGCATAGAGTGTAGTGGAGTAAAATGGAGTGGTGTGGCATAGAGTGGAGTGTAGTGGTGTAGTGTGGAGTATGCATGGAGTGGTAGCGCACTGCCATTACAGACAACACATTTTCAATTGAAATGAAAAGTACATTTGCACCGAAATATGGTTACACTACACACAAGAGATAATGTGTGCAAATGTCAACACCTAGTATATTGCTGTGCTTTGATCGTATTCAAATATTTGTTTCCACCACTCTTCAAAATTAAAAAAATGTGCTTCATTTGTACTAATTTGGATATATACTGAAACATCAACACAGTTAATTTTATTTTTGTGTGGTAGAAAAAAAACACCCTACTCCCTCTCCTCTTACATGGATACTTAGCAGGATTGTCACATAAATTATTTCCTTTTGAAGTCAAAGAAAGAAAAGTAAACACCAAGCTCCCTCGAAGAAAGAGCTTGACCTTTGACCTCTGTCTTTGAATGCACAGCAAATGTGAGAAGATAAGAACAAGATTTAAAGGCATGTTTACAGAAAGCAATTTCGTGAAAGAATACAGTAAACAAGGTTTGAGCAACTGGAGGGATGAACTCAAGCTGGACAGCCTAAAACTAATAAAGCCAGCAAATAGAAAGTCAGAAAATGTGAGTTACAAACCACAAAGCAAATGGTAAGCAATAGGCGGAATGCATTCTTAGGTCAGCTTTCTGAATGCCCCCGAGATGTCTTCAGTAGACTTCGACCTAAAAAGGAATAAACTGTTCTAAAGTGCCATATTGATATGAAAAAAAAATATTCTGGCCTTACTGAGCATTGACGCAAGGATACAGCATCGGCCCACTTGAAAGGAGCTCTATGAAGTTGGAAATAAGGTTAGGAAAATTGCTAACTTTGCTTATACAGACGAAATCGTGAGAGTCAATGGTGAGGCCTTCAGAGGCAATGCTTGTATTGTGGAAGCTTTTGCCACATATCTGAATTCACGTAATGCTGCTAGATCGAGCATGCTATGCTCACAGAGGAGATGGTAGGTTTCTTTGAAGACATACCCTGCCCTAAACTCACAATTTGCAACAATTTGCCATTTCTAGCTGGAAACTGGAAAGGACTGCAGGTTCTATCGACTTTGCTTTGAAGTTCTTTGTCGATCAAGGAGGGTTTGTAAACACATGCTGTATTTGATCCTGGAGGCTAAAACGGAAGAACGGCTGTCATCTGACTTGAGTCCAGCCACAACTGTACGAGAACATAAGGCATGGGAATCTAAGGCTGAAATAGAGCTCCATAGACCTATAGCTCTTCTCAGCGTAAAAAGTAAAATACTGAACAAAATTCTGCTAAAATGATTGTAAACAGTTATCACCACCTTGGTGCAACCTGATCAATTGTGCTTTATGATAAATGGTTCCAAAAGCTTTAGACGACAGTCATTTGCATAAAGTAGATACAGCGAATTCGTTTGACACCATGGAGTGACCGTGTTTCCTTCCGGTTCTCCAGAAACTCGGTTTCAGATCAGAATGTATCTGATGAGTTAGACTACTGTATGTTGACCCTTTGTCTACAGTCAGAGTAAATGGCATAATATTTAGGTTATTTGAAGTTAACTGCGCAAAAGGCAGGAGTGCCCGCTATCCCTCTTCTCTTTTCCCTGGCAATAGAAATCCTTGGGTGCAGAATAAGACAGAACACTTTGATCAGAGCGTTGTGCTGGTACTCCTCATGGAATCTACCCAATCTACCCCACTTAACTTCACTCCAAACTACCACATGCTACCCAAATCTACCCCACTCCAGTCCAATCCAACCCACTACATCTCAATCCATCCCACTTCAATACTATTCTACCCAACTCCACCCCAAACTACCCTACTCCAATCTACCCCATCCAATCTGCCCCACTCCAATCTCCAATGTACCCCACTCCGCTCTACCCCAATGTACTCGACTCCAATCTACTCAACTCAAATCTACCCCACCCTAACCCAATCTACCCCACCCCTTCCCAATCTATCCAACTCCACTCCAGTCTGCCCCCAATCCCATCTACTCCACTCCACTTCAATCTACCCCACTCCAAACTACCCCACTCCTATCTATCTCACTCCAATCTACCCTACTCCACTCCAGTCTACCCCACTCCACTCCAATCTACCTCACTCCAAACTACCCCACTCCTGTCTATCTCACACCAGTCTACCCTACTCCATTCCATTCTACCCCACTTCACTCCAATCTACCCTACTATAATCCACCCAATCTATCCCACTCCAATCTACCCCACTCCACCCTAATATACCCCACTCTACTCCAATCTACTCCTCTCCACTACTATCTACCCCTCTTCACTCCACTCCAATCTACCCTACTCCACTCCAATCTGCCCCTATCTACCACAGTCTATTCTTCCTCAATCTACTTCACTCCAATCTACCCCAATATATCCCACTCCACCCAGACCTACCTCACTCTAGTCTACCCGCTCCAATCTAGCCCATTCCTCTCCAGTCTACTCCACTCAACTCCAATTTACCTCATTTTACCCCACTCCACTGTATCCCAATCTACCCCACTCCAAAGTACCCCGATATATGCCCACTCCATTCCATTCTACTTTACTATAATCCACCCAATCTACCCCACTACAATCTACCCATCCCCTCCAACCTACCCGACTCCACTCCCGCCTACTCCACTCCAATCAACCCCGATCCACCCCACACTACTCTTCCCCAATCTACCCTACTCCACCTCTATCTACCCCAAAGTATCTCACTCCACTCTACCCCAATTTACCCCGATCTACTATACTCCAATCTACCCCACTCCAATCTACCCCACTCTAATCTACCACAATCTACTACACTCCAATCTACCCCAATCCACCCCAATCTACCCCACTCCACCCCAATTCAATCTACCCCACACTAATCTACCCAACGCCCCCACTCCAATCTACCCCAATCCAATCTACACCAATGTTCCCCAATCCACCCCACTCCATTGTACCCCAATCTACCCCATTCCACTCTACCGCAATTTACCCCATTCTAATCTACCCCACCCCACCCCTCTCCATGCCACTTTAAGCCATGCTGAACAGCAGCCAAACTGGTGTACATAATAGCCAAAACACAAAGCCAAAACCAATAGCTCTCGCATAGGCGAGACCTATTGGCTTTGCCAATGCTTCTCTGAGTAGACCTTTCTAGGCAGAGCAGCACTCTTTAAGCCTTTTCAGCAACTCTAAACCCTCTCCCGGACAAGATCTTGTCCCCTTAATATGGACATAAACACCCTCCCTAAGGTTATGACGGAATGAAATCATCTTGCATTTTCCTGAAAGGAGTTATCATTTGTGTCTCTCATACTGTCACCCACTTTCCCATCTTTCAGCAGCTACACATGAAAGTGCCAGGTATGTGCTCACTGACCCCTAGAAGACTGTACCTCCGTCCACACAGGTGAGCGATCTAACTTATTGCCGGCGAGAAGCCTAGTATCCATGAATCGTGGTAAGCAGTCGCTTTGTGTGAACACAACGTGAATGCTCGAGAAAATTATGTGCCCAGGAATAATGTGACTACTGCTGGTTCCCACCATGGTCCAGCAAACCACCATTAATTACCACTCGGTTTCATTGTGCCAAGGGTGACACATTCACAAACACTTTAGTTAACAGTGGGAAACAAAACGGATCTTTACTGCTCAACGGAAAGTCAAAAGAGATGAGAAAAATCAAAGTCTCCGGGGATAGAGTTCTGGATAGAAGGGACCAATACAAAGAAGATATTATTATTATTATTTTATAGTTTTATATAGCGCTCGCTAGACCCAAAGGTATCAGAGCGCTTTACATGTCATGCAAAGAAGTTTACTCGAGATACATGTGAGCAGTGCTTAATTTGAGCCGGTGGTTTCTCGGTATTTAATTGTCAACATCTGGGCTTGTAACAGTCTGCCACATGGTGGCACTGCTTATCTAATTTAAAGATCAGCACAACAGTTATTTATGAATTCAATATACATTAAAAATTACTATTGACTGCCGCCCATGCTAATCTTATGGCTTTGGAGGCCTGGAGTAGGCTGAATTGTCACTCTTGTAGGAGTGTGATGATTAGTAATTGTGTTGGTACTGCAATTGGCAGTGCTGGGAGGGGCAATGTGTGGTGCAAGCTGCAGGGTCCTTCTGACGAGGAACCTGGCACTTATTTTGTTTACAAATTAAGCACTAAATGTGAGGATTCATTTGGATCATAAGAGTTGACCAAAGAGTGTAAAACAATACAGCATTAAGGTAGTTAACAGTCAGGAAACATAAATAACAATACAATTAAGGTAGTTAATGTTCATATATTGCATGAACAACAACATTTAGGCACAGGAAGAAGGGCTGAAGAAGGCTGACCGTCATATGATGCACATAACCCCAGATGCACATACGGATGGCAATGAAATGAATGAATGAAAATAAATGTATAAAGAGCTCAAATATCAATTCGTGGCGCTACGAGCCATATATACATTCTTGAGGCACAAAATAGAAACAATTCAAAAGAAAGAAGGTCAGTCTGCATAGAGAATAACCACGTTTTTAAAGACTTTCTAAAGGCCAGATTATTTTCCATAGCTCTCAGATAATGAGGTAGGGTATTCCACAGTTTGGCAGTGGCTATAGATAAGGATCTTCCTCCCCATCTCGCCTTCTGAAATTTAGGAATAGCCAACAGTTTGTTTTTGGTGGAGTGTAGAGGTCTTACTGGTTGGCACCACTGAAATTTGGTTCTAATAGCCCGAGGTCCTAAACTATGCAGTGCCTTGTGTGCAGTACACAAGGCCTTAAAAGTGACTCGCTAATAGGCAACCAGTGGAGCTTGACCAATTCATTAGCCACCGACTCATGCCTGGGGAGGTCTAAGCCGTGCTGCTGCATTCTGTGCAGTTTGTAATTTCTTGGTGGAGAACTTGTTGATGGTCAGGTACAAGGCATTACAGTAATCGATTCTAGACAAACTTTACGCCACAACAACTGTTTTGCGCTCAGACTTTGGAATATAGGGAAAGACTTTCCGCAATATTCTGACCAGATTGAAACAAGGGGTTACTGTTCTGTTTTCTTGTGAGTCAAAGGAAAGACGATCATCCACTATGACCCCAAGATTTTTTGCAGCTTTTACTGGTAAAGGCCAACTTCCCAAAGATTCGGGCCACCAATTTCTGTTCCAGACGGAAGGTTGACTTCCAAAGTTGATCACCTCTGTCTTCTCAGCATTCAACTTAAGGCAATTATCCCTCATCTAGGTGACAATTGTTTTCATACAGTTGTTAAAATTAATATCCCTAGTCGCTCCATCCTCTGACATAGATACAATGATCTGTGTATCGTCAGCAGAGGATAAACATCTAGGCTAAGAGCCATTTGATTTTCGACCACTTGAAAATGATGAAACTGATGTAGTCTAGTCTGGCACCAACAATGGCTCAGACCACTAAATGACAAAGATGAAAAAAGCAGCTAGATACTACAAAGGAAATCTGGAGAGCAAGAGAGAGGCCTAAGTCAAACTGGACTCCAATGTTATTAATGTATTATCTTGGATCACACATAAGCCCGTATTTGCTGACCGATAAGTGTTCACCCAAGGACACACTTCACCACCATATATTCAGTGTTGTAAAAGTTGAGTTTATGCTACTGACATAGAATACAATGCTAGACCTGATTCATATAATTTTAGAACAGCAATGCAGACTAAAAATGTCCATTTAGCATAAAAGAGCTGATCATACATGGAGAAGCTGAGCCCAACTGAGTGGCTGAGTCAGTGGCTCCATGCAGATGTTAAAAAGGTGAGGTGTTAGAGAACCCCAATAGCTATTAGGAGAAAGGAGAAACAAAGGAGGGAGCTGGGAAGGATGGTTCTGAGACATGAATAGTCAGAGTTGGAAAATCCTGTGGCCAGGAGACAATCCAACAGGATGGGCTATTTAATGGTGTTAAATTCTGCTGACAGGACTAGCAAAATCAGGTCACTGACCCCACCATGATCAGCTTCTCAGCTGAGATGAGGTGTGCCTGCGTCATGAGAGGAAACTAGCCTGGACAGGGGGCGTGGCTTGACGCCGATGTAGGCAGGAGCGATCCACAGAGCTCCGGCCCAATATCCCCCATCTGCCATAATCCTAAGCCCCAGGCCCGGTAATTACGGGCGGTCTGGGTGGTAGAAACAACCTGGAGTGCGGATATCCACCGAGAAAGAAGTTGCAGGCCGCGGATTGAACTGAGAAAAGAGCTGACAGGAGACGAGCCCCGTAAGGCAATACACAAGATGGCGGCCTGCGCACTGCGAGCTGACGGGGTCTGAGTGGCCGCGACCAGGGGATGCAGCAGATAGACCCTTGTGTGAAGTAATTGCAAGGAGGAAGTGTCAGAAGTGGCCGCCCCGGTCCCTGGAGGGTGACAACAGTAAGTGGGGCAGGAGCTCCACCAGAACCAGGCGACGATACGTTGGCGGCCGCTGGGAGGAGTGCAAGACGCGAGAGTGCGGCATCAGAGGAGGCAGCGGAGCTGAGCTGCCTGTTCGGCCAAAACAGTGATCGGAGGGGAGCCTCCTGACTCCGCAGCCGGGTAGAGAAAGACAGAAGGGAAGCCAGCGGAGGTAGGAGACATCGGAGGAGCGTGACTGCCCCGACGCTAGTGGGAGGTGCTGTATGACGTGGGCTGACTGGCAGTGAATCAGGCCGCCCACCGAGGATCTGTGGGGAGCGCGGACAGCGGAGCTGGGAATTGGAACGGCATACCGGGAGATTTCCTTCCCCCCCGGTGCAGAACGGGAGCGCCAGCGCCGGAGATCTGTGGAAGACTGGAGAGATGGAAGTTGAAGCTGAGGGGGTTATAGCGAAGCCAAGGCCAGAAAGACTGCGACTGTTGTTCAGGTACTAGTGAGGCCGAGTAGCAGCAAGGAAGAGAGGGGAAGGCCGCAAGGTAGCATGGCCCGCATTCGGACTCGCAGCGGCGTTGGAGCGAGAAAGCGCTGAGAGTGAAGGGAGAATAGAGCAGTGAACAACTGAGGGGCCTAAGAATCATTACCACTGAGAAATAAAGCAGAGATTCCACGAAGAAGAGAGGGGACATCTGAATGAAATACGGTCGGCCATGAACGGATTGGTAGTTGGCAGAGAAAGGCCATAGCTCGTGAGGGCCTAAGAGACTTCAAAGAGAACTGCCCGCTGAGCACATAAATAACTGTGCTGGTTGTGGTGGGAAGCCTGACCTGGCTAGGGAATAGCAGCCCGTCTGGAGTGATGGGGAAAGTTCCGAAGCGTAGCGGGTTCAGTGCCCTCAGCATAGAGGGCGGCAGCAACCAAACAGATGATGATGACGAAAGTTGGGATACGAGCGCAGGGGCAACGCCCGTGAAGCCCACTCTGTCGGATATCATGCAAGCTATCACGGCCTCCAAAGAAGCCCTAGAAACTAAAATTGATGCAATAGGCACGGACCTGAACTTATTGAAGGACGACCACCGCAAGCTGAAAGAAAGAGTAGCACTGACGGAAAAGACACTTACGGACTTACCCACGACAGTGGCAGATTTACAAAATTTCTCTCAGGAGCATTGAAACCAAGGTGCGGACCTTGGAAGTTAGGGCAGAGGACAGCGAGGGGAGATCTCGCAGAAACAACCTACGTATAGTAGGGGTGCCTGAAAGAGAAGAGGGAAGCGATATGGTCCAATTCCTGGAGGCCTGGATCAAAGCGGAGGTAGCGCCGGAGGGGCTCTCACCCTTTTACGCCCTGGAGAGGGCACATAGGGTCCCGGCCAGAGCCCCTAAGCCAGGGCCCCCCCACCACGTCCTATAGTGGCGAGGCTACTACACTTTAGAGACTGGGACCATATACTACAGCAAGCCCGCCAGAAGAGAGACCTACAAATAGGCAACAGGAGAGTGCTGATATTCCCTGACTTCACAAGGGAAGTAGAAAGACAAAGGGCTTCCTTCCAGGCAGTCAAGAGGAAACTGCGGCCACTACAGGTGCCATATGCCTTGATGTTCCCAGCTCGGTTGAGAGTGTCCGACCAGGAAAGGGCGCTGTTTTTCCACACTCCGCAGGAAGCTTGGGAATGGCTGGACTCTAGATCAACACAGGGAAAGCGGGGATCCTCACCGGGTCCAGCATCGAACCAGAAGAATAAGGGCCAGAACACGGCAAGAGCACCTTCCCCGGCAGAAGTCAGAGCTGAAAGGCATAAAGCACTCCGAGCGGTGGCAGAGCTCAACCTAGGGGGATCAAGCCCTGGATCGAGCAGAAGTGATCAGGAAATGGACCGGTCCGACGGCTCACTTGCAACGAGTGCAAATGAGGATTCTGAGACAGCGTTACCAAAAATAACTTCCAAGTCAGTGGATGACATTGTTTAGTGAGTGAAGTGACCCCAGGAGAGATACGAACACTGCCAGATTGTGACCTGGAGGAAACAGCTTCGGGAGTGACGGTGAGCAGGTCGATGACAGAGCAGAGACAGAATGATAAACTTTGGGTAACTGGGGATAAAAACATGAACATACTATTGGAGGATGGGTGGAGGGCGGAGATTCAGGAACCGATGGGTGCGATCTACAACCCTTAAGCTATGAAGATTTTCTCTTGTATGTTCTTTGTTTGGATGGGATCGGGGCTACCTAAACCTGTCCTGGGAAGGGGGAGTTTGTTTGAAACTGGTGTTTTTTTCGGGGCCCAGGCGTGTCAGGAGCAGGGGAGAAGCTGTAGTTAGGACAAGACCAACCCAATGGCGTCCCCCATAGACCTTAGGTGCATCTCGTGGAATGTGCGTGGGATGCATTCCATGTTGAGGAGACATAAAATGCATGCATATTTGATAAGGAGAGGGGCCCAAATCGCTATGTTGCAGGAGACACATATAATAGCGAAGGAAGGAGCTGCGCTACAGTGAAGATGGAGAGGACAAGTGTTCTATATGAATTATTCGGCATTTGCCAGGGGGGTTCTGGTGTGGGTGAGGGCGGGTGTCCCGTTTCAGTGCACTAAACAAATACTGGACCCTGATGGGAGATATGTAATATTGATGGGAAAATTGGACGGGAGGGATGTGACGATCTGTAGCATTTATGGACCAAACACCGATCAGGTTTCGTTCCTATCCCAACTCTCTGGAGCGCTGGCACCGGCTCTGACGGACTCGGTGATATTGGGGGGGGACTACAACTGCATTACAGATGTGACCCTGGATCGTTCTCACCCGCCCTTTTGGACTCGTCCATGTGTTGAATAGCAGAAGTGCGCAGGAATTGGCAACAGCAGTGGGGGTTGATTGACACTTGGAGGGCACAGCACCCGGAAGAAAGGGACTACTCCTTCTTCTCGTCCCTACATGAATTACATGTTAGATTAGACTCTATCCTGTGCTTCCCGGATGTTCATGCATGCGTGCAGATGAGCGAGTACTTGGCGAGGACGATCTCGGACCATAACCCCTTGATGGTAGGTTTGATCTGGACCAGGGATAGACCAAAAATCCCGACCTGGCGCCTAAAACCTGAGACACTGGAGGACCAGGTCTGCCAGGCCACCATACGCACAGCCATAGAGCAGTATTTTGAGGAGAATACGGGGACAACCATGAGTAGATTGGTAGAATGGGAGGCCTTTAAGGCTGTAATACGCAGTAGGTGCATCTCTGAGGTGGTGGGGGTAAGGAAAGTACTCTTGAGGGATACCATAGAGGCAGAACAGCGGCTCCGAGACTTAGAGAAAGAGAGGCCAGAAAGGAGGGATAAACAGGAGGAATTATTAGCGGCTTGAGAAACAGCAGCTGAGCATGTGGAACGATTGCGCTGCTTTGACAATAAAAACTACATGACAAGGGCTCATGCTGAGAGAGACAAGACTGGGTCACTATTGGCCTGGTTAGCTAATCCAGCCAGGCGAGGGTCGGTCATACTGGAAATGAGGGGGGATGGAGGGGAGACTTGGCACAGGCAGCAGGATATCAATGATATCTTTATGAGATACTACACAGACCTATATAAAAGCGGGGTACCCCCCACAGACGAGGAAGTTGACGAGTTCATGGGAGACATAGACCTACCGACAGTTGAGGAGGAAGACGTGGAGGCCCTGGGGAAAGACATAGATATAGAAGAAGTGAAGTGCGCCATTAAATGCATGGCCAGAAATAAAACTCCAGGGACGGACGGACTCCCAGTAGAGTTTTACTCCACGTTCGCTGACCTGTTAGCTCCTCGACTGGTGGTCATATATAATCAGGCGAAGCAGGAAGGGAGGCTGCCTGGTTCAACAAGAGAGGCTGTGATTATCCCGCTGTTAAAGCCGGGAAAACCCCCAGCCGATAGGGTGGCGTATAGGCCACTGTCTATGCTTAACTTAGACTATAAAATTTTGAGTTAAATCTTAGCCACACGCCTCCTTCCACATATGGTGGACCTCATACACCATGATCAAGCAGGTTTTATACCATCCAGGAACACAGCACTGAACATCAGACGACTGATACAGATTCTTGAGGCCAACTCCTACTGTAAAGAGGAAGCGGCGATATTTGCGGCAGATATAGAGAAGGCCTTTGACAGCCTTGTATGGCCTTATTTGTTCCGAGTGATGAGACGGTTTGGGCTGGGATCTGACTTTGTGGCTTGGACGGCCTTATTGTATGCGAACTCTACGGCCAGGGTTAAAACGGGCAAGCTTATATCAGATAGCTAACGGGTGGAAAGAGGAACACGCCAGGGGTGCCCTCTATCACCACTACTATTTGCTCTGGCTATGGAACCGCTGGCGGCCAGAGCAAGGAAAGGGTACTTTTATCGGGACTGGAGGTTGCTGGTTTCACGCACCACATCGCACTATATGCCGTCGATCTGCTCTTATTCCCTGGCAATGTGAATGAGGAACTGCAGGGAGCTAAAGAACAGCTCGCAGCGTTGGAAAGAGTGGCAGGCCTTAAAGTGAACTGGACGAAGTCATGCCTTTTCCCGGCAAAAAAGGGCAGAGAGGGACCATGTGAGGTAGAACGGATTCAGTGGGAAATAGATGTTTATCTTACTTGGGAACTCAGATATACCATGATCAAGGGGACCTCTTGGAGGGCAATGTGGGAAGAGCGCTGAGAGGGGTGAAGACCAGCTTCGAATTTTGGGGGACCCTTCCTCTATCTGTGGCAGGCAGAGTAGCATTATTGAAAATGGTGACACTACCGAGGCTCCTATATTTGTTGGGAGTACTTCCGGTGTGGATCCCAGCGGGGATGTTTAAGCAGCTGCAGGGGCAGAAAACGGAATTCTTGTGGGGAGCGGGTAGGTGTAGAGTAGCCGTCTCAACGCTAACAAGACCTAGGGCAGCGGGAGGTATGGATGTTCCGACTTCGAATATTATTATATAGTGGCCCAGTTGCAATGGCTCACGAAATGGATAGAGAGTTGGGTGCGGGGAGCGATGCAGCAGGGGGGCATGAAACCCAGCAGAGAATTCCTCTCCCGAGTAGTACTAAGACTCCCCATTCAAGAGCAAGAATTGTCTACTGAGCTAAAAGTGGTGCACAGATGTTGGAATAGAAGTCTACAAAGGGTGGGGACCAAACGTCCATATGCCCCAGAGATCCTGCTAACCATATGTGAAGTGCTTCCACATGGGGGGGACTGGCGAAGATTAGAAGACTGGGATGATGCAGGAGTGTCCACAGTGGCAGACCTATACGAAGAGGGAAGCTTGATCCCCTTCCAGGACCTTCAAGAAAGATATGACTTACCCGGGGGAGATTTCAAGTTGCATACTGCTCTCACAGCAGCAATACATAAACACTGGGGAGGGTGACTTGCAGAACCCACTACGTCGGAGAGTTGTCAGTATGTAGCACCGCTGCGGGAACGTACAAAGCAGTTACCTGCCTATACAGGAGGCTTTGCCCTGAGAACCTTCCTGCCCTGAGTAAAATACAGCAGAAGTGGGAAGAGGATTTGGGGGAGCGGATTGCCGAGAAAGCATGGGGAGAGTTGGTGAAGAGAGCGAGTAAGAGTACAAGAAATGCTAGATTTCAATTAGTTCTCTTTTATGTTTTACATAGAGCGTACCTTACGCCGGGCTGCATCAATAGGTATTTCCACATACAAACGGCGACATGCCCACGCTGCAACACAGAGGGAGCAGAGTTCCTTCATATGTTCTGGACTTGCCCAGATTTGAGAGATTTCTGGAGGGGAGTAACTACATTACTAGTGGAGACGACAGAAAGGGATGTAGCAACAACGCCGGGATACTGTTTGTTACATTGGTTCCCCTACACCTCCAAAAATAAAGTTACAAGTAAATTCCAAGACCTGGGCTTAGTAAATCCGTATTTGTAAAGCACGAACTACTGGAGCCGGGGATCGAACCGTGAGCCCTGTGCTCCAAAGTCAGCTGCCCTGGCCGCTGCACCACACCTCTCCACAGTGTTAGCACAGAGGGAAATCACTAGCCACTGGAAATCGCAGAGGGCCCTAATATACACAGGTGGACGAAGGAATTTATGAAATGGGCAGAATGTGCGGGAGCGGTCAGACTGAGAACAGCGAAGAAGAATGGCAGCGAAAAAACACTAGAAGCAGCAAGAGCATGTATTGCGCTGGTGGACCTATTAAAAAACCCTGAGATCGAGACGGAAGAAGACCCACAGAGGGAGACCCAGGGGGAGGTAGCAGAAATTCATACTCATTTGCATTGCAGGTTTGAGCCAGTAAGAAGTTGAGTGGGAGGCAGGGACCCCTCTCCCTTATACAGCCATAGGAGCGAAGGTAAAACATAACGGATGGAGGGAACCTGGACATCCTTCACAGCTAGAGAACCCAGGAAGGCTACAATACATGACACGCCTGGGGGGAGGGTAGGGAGGGGGGATGGGAGGGGAGTTCATTAGTTCATATGAGACGTTTGTCTGAGTTGTAATATGGCCCTTAACAAGGCGAGAGGGATAACAATTTGTATTCTAAGAAGGGTTGGGGTGGGTTAACGAGGGAGTAGGGAGGCGGGGATATTTAATGTAGTGGAGAGATCGCATAAGAACTAATGTAAAGACGTATAGGTGGTAATGATACTGTTAATGGAAGAGTGCGAGTTGCAAAACAGATTGACTCTAACTGAAATGATACTTGTATGACAATGTTAGTTTGATTGACTAAATGCTCAATAAAAATGTGTTTTTAAAAAAAAATGAGAGGAAACTAGCCTGAACCACGTCTAAACTGATAGTAGTTTGGGGTACTTACATTCGATGTTAGCAGTGTGGCCATTCAGAATCTATAGAGCAGCCAGGAGAAGGGGCAATAAATAGTTCCTGACATCAAAAGGATCCACTTCATGTTTCATGAAAAGACAAAATATGAATTCTATCTTAAATTGATCAGTAACACATCAGTAAGACAAAAAGAGAAAGGGGGAGAATATATCTCAGAGTCAAAAATGTTTAGGTGAAAAAGTTTCAAAATGTAAACTGTACAGGGATATGTAGAAAAATCTGATTCCAGTTTGCATTAGGCTTCTTGGAGAGTGCCAGCTGACAGAGGGAAACAATGAAATGGTGACAAGGAGTGTGATCGCTGAAGTGGGAGGAGCAGTTAATTTAAGATTGGTACTAGAGCATTAGAGCTTGAGAATCTTGTCATGAAAGGAGTTTGGAGAATCACAACCCTCATGGATGGAGAGGTGGCGAGTGGGAGGATATGTGAGTTACGTAAAGGTATTCTAGGTGGAGAAGATTCTTATAGAGTAGAGCTTTCTACTGGCATCGAAGAGGAGGTTTTGTACCACTAGACAGAAACTTTAGAGGCCAGACCTGAGCTTTCTGTCATAGGGTCTATGCCACCTTCTTTCTGATTGGTGGGTTTTAGTTTCGCCATTGCCAAGGAGATTATTCTACCAGGGGAAACTTGGCATGGCAGTCGTGGAGCATTTTGTGAATAGGAGCCAATGTATTGGCAAAGGAGGATACCTTGGTTCGTGTAATTGTATTTTATTGTGTATGCTCTGTCACAGTACCCAGACTGTAATCTGCTGGTTCGGTCTTTCACCCATTGTGGTTGCTCCAAAGAGGTGTGGGGCTTTGCGATTTTACCAGCTACTATGTGTGTGCTCAGACTGTCTTATGTTTCGGTTAAAGTCTGCCTGTTGTTACCCTCCTTTCCTCCTTGTGTATATATATATATATATATATATATCACTGAGTTTTGGCACAGATTCTCAAAATATCCAGGCTTTTTAAAAATATAGCAGAAGCGACTCCTGCCATTGCTGCCACCCTTCATGGGAAGTTCTAATTGGGGCTCAAGTGTGTACACTAAGTCCCAGTGCCTGTCTCTTGTCACATTATGCCTGTCTTCATGTTGAGTGTTAGGGTTTTCTTACTCCCAATGAGGTTGGTCCCTTTCCAGGTACAGTGTCCACCTCTCTCCCCACAGCATCTTACCTGGCTCTGTGTAGGTGTGATCATCGGTCTCAGGGTTCGTGCATTTTTAACCCATTCTGCCTGTGTTTCCTCTTATGTGATGGGATTCCCTGTCCCACTTTAAATTGTCTATGATTCTAGAGTGGGGGCCTTCCAGTCCTGTTTATACATTGTAATACTCTTCTACTTTTATTCGTTACTGTCCCGACCTGGCGCCTAAAACCTGAGCCACTGGAGGACCAGGTCTGCCAGGCCACCATACGCACAGCCATAGAGCAGTATTTTGAGGAGAATACGGGGACAACCATGTGCCGTATGAGTTTGTTAACGCGGAGTGAAGGCTTGGTGGTGCCTTGATCATGTATTCCTAAGTTGCCTATTAGTCCCCCTGTGCCACTGTATCTCACATGTACATTGGCAGTGTATTCCTTCTCTTATTGTTAGTGTGGTGCTTGTCACTGAGCCCGGCTGTTCTACACCGCAATGCCAATGCATTTCCTGTTATGATGGTGGACATCTTCACTGTCCAACACATTTTTCTCCCAGTTCTTGTGTTGATGTGCTCCTGGTGCTGTCCCTAAGTAGGGTGCCTCTGTCCCATCTCAGTGTAGTTACATTGCACATTCAAGTGCCAGTATGTTCCAAGTCCCTGACAATGTGGTTTATTGACTTGTTTGAGGTGTTTTACTTTTCCAATGTCTTAGTGACTACCTGTTCTCACCTCGGTGTACCCTGCACCAGGGTGATGTATGTGCCTTCCATATGTGATCATGTGTATGTCTGAATGCAAGTGTGATCGTGGGTGTCATGGATGTCCACTGCAGTGTTGACAACTCCATACAGATGATGTTGAAGTGGGTTTAGGTAAAGTGACACAACAAGCACGACCTACTTTTTGAACAGGGAGCACGTAACCGCAACCATCCCGATATTCAGGCATGGTGTTACCTGTCACGGAGTCCGCCCAGAATGCTGATCAAACCTCTTTTGGTCTTATGGTTGGCATCTGGGGCACTGGGAGAGATGAGGTTCCATAGGCGGCCTTACTGGGGGTTGTGGGGGTGATAGGTGTCGATAGGGGTGGTGGTGAAATAAAGAGTAGAGGGTAGGTAGACGATCCGTGGTTTGGATTATGTAGCTTGAGAACTATCCTTGGTGCCTTCAATTTAAAATTCGCTACTTTGAACGTAATGGGGGAGAGGGCAAACTTGAGTTCACCGAAGTCTGCAAATTTCCTGACTTCCTGCCTCTGTGTTTCCCGTATAATTATGGATTTATCATATGTGCGACATAATAAAGAAATATAGCACATAAGTTGCAGGTTTCAACAACAAGATGTTTCTAGCTCAAATGGGTCAGATGTTACTAAAGAAAATACACTACACATGGAACACCTCAGAGGCAGACCCTTTCCGAAGGTTAACTGTTAAGCTTTCACTTGCTGATTGCCGTATTAGAGTGTTAAACAGGAAATAATGAGAAGAAACCCTTGCCCAAACACAGTAAATGTGTGAAGAAATTACAAATCAGTAACATAATACTACCACAGAAAAAGCCAGAATTTCCCTTTTCTTGCTGCATAATTTAGTTTACCAAACCACATAATTTGGTCCTCCATTGCTGCCTAATTTTAGTGGCCCTACCTGTATGACAGTCCAACTATGCAAACCACAACTACCCCATCAAATACTCTCTGGGTCAGTCCCAGGCTGTCTCCATTGGTACACTTCACAAAATGAATTGAAAATTCTTAAAAATTAAATTCAGGGGGAACTCACAACGATTCCCGCCCGAATTATCACATGTGTAGAGTGTGCAGACACAGCAGCACTGATTGCCAGTAACTCTGCGGATGCTCTCAGTGTGTATTTGGGAAGCCTGAGGCTTGTGGTGGCGAGACCGCCATTATCAGTGGTGTTTCCCTGCCGCAGACGACACACCAGCCTTGTGCAATTCTCGCTTCCCAGACACCATAATAAACACAGGAGGTGCTTGTGGTCAAAGTGCTGAGCATTTCAAAATGTGTAGACATGGGCTGATTTTTTTTTTTTTTTAAAGTACAAATATTCTTGCAACGATACTACCCTGAAGAGAATTTTCACAACAAGCATCAGGTGGACACGATGAAAACGGCCAGTGCTTTATAAACTTCCTACATGAAACCTATAAGGATACTGCAAGGAGTTATTTGCTGTGTGAACTAGAACAAGACCAAAAGGTCCTTTTTTTGGTCATAGAACCCTGTTGCGGCTTACTGTATCCTTATAGAAAATTAGGGTGTACTTTATTCCTTATAAACTTGGCCATCTTTTCCTCAATCTTCACCTTGAACCCTACAGGATCATTTAGAATCAGGCGCAGCATTATAAACAGACGCAAGCAGTTTTTGCACCCATTTTTGTTGCTGTGTACATTATGACTGTACGTAGGAAGCCATGTCTGGGAGGAAGGCAGATAGTAGAAGAACCGTCTAAAACCCTGTTTCTGCTGTGGTTCCCTTTGCAATTTGGCAATCACCGCACGCCAACTCCATCAGCAGACACATCTCCAACATTAGCAGGAGATTAGAGGTCTACCTGATCATATCTTTGTATTATGACTGCATCTTCAGGTAACACCAGAGATGCTTCTTCATGGTGTGGAGGGTCAAAATGTCTGGAAACCCAAATACCATTTTTTTTTTAAATCACTCCACTACTCGTACTAGACCTTTACAGTATGATTGCTCATTCTCAGCTTGTCTGGGCTGCCTACCAGCCTACTCTAGTCTTACTGCAATGATTCTCATCCATCAAAAACTAAGCATTTGCGTACCACCACACTGGGGCTTGAACACTTGCCTTCTCCTGAATGTTGTGAATCCTTATTTTCATGTTTTTGCATACTTCAGACCACATCTGGAGATAGAGCACTGCAGTGCTTCATTACATGATGATATAGTGTCAGATAAAGGGACTCGCATGCACGGCAGCGAAAAATGTTGTCCCTACAGTTCATTGAAAGTGACAGCAGACCAACGCCATGAGGGAAAGCAATGTGCCTACAAAACCAACACCACCCAAAATCAAACAGCTGGTCTGTTTTAAAAGGACACCTTGTACCCTAATGAGGCACGAAACTCTCTCTCAGTGGCCTCAGACACGTACCTCAAGACTGGCAAAGCACATTCGAATCTTCCCAGGCGACATGTTCGGGAACTTGTAAAGACCTTTGGATACACAATCTAAACAACAGTAACCATCAAACATACATCTGAAAACTGCTTACTTATTCGCCACACTATTGATAATCCAAATCAAAATGAAATCAGAATCCATTCTGACACTGATTCCTTGAGACCAAGACATAAAAATGTATCAAAGTTAAGACAGTGCTGCTAGGCCATGCTAATGACAATGCTGCCTTACACAAACCTCTGTAACATAACATAAAATTACATAACATCACAATTCTCTACAACTGCAGTTAAAAACATGGTCCTCAATTTCAGGTTTTATTCTGGCTGTCCTTCATCTCTTTTGTTCATTTTGTATTGGAGAACAACAAAAAAGTGATTGGGAAAGATTTCTAAATTACTTTTTACTCTCCTTTACTATTTCACATTCTGTATTTACATACTTTACGCCTCTCAAGTATACACAAAAGAATGCCTATGCCTATGATGTGCAAACGTATTAACTACTGTGTAATTGTGCACCATAACTGTGTAAAGTAAGGCAGTAGTAAATGCAAGCAAGGTGGGGAGTGAGCCAATCGAGGGGAGGTTTGACTTGTGAGTTTATAAACCCCCACAAACTCATGAGTTGTTGGGCCTTCACAAACTTCTCTTTAATATTTTCCCAACCTGGAAATGATAGAAGATTTGCTTCTGAGAAGGGCTGGAGTAAATTTTCTTCCATAGTCGGAAGGGGAACAGAACCGCTGAGAACTTGTTGGGGGCGCGGAGGTAGTGGTTTCTCTATGGGGAAGACTGTTTAACCTTTGAAGAAAGAAAATGGAAAAACATGTGTAGTAGTCTGCCTCTCCCTGTGCAAAACTGTACTCTGCGTACAACTCTGCATCGGTAAAATAGCAGCGTCCAAAATTTTCACATCGCATTCCCCGCAATATGCCTGTAAAATTTCAACATGTGCACATTTTCAGGCCTGCAATTTTTGTAATTTGCGAAAACTAGTAATTCTGCCCCAATTTATAGGAATACTAACACAAGTGCAGATTTACGCCTTTTTGTGAAACAGGACATTTTTGTTCCAATGTAAAAATACTTTTTACACCCCAGGCTGCATGACACTAGGCATGTTGCATTCAGGGAAGTTTATTGCTGTACAGTTATGCTCTGTCGGTTGTACACCAGAAATGTGCACTCAGAGCAGCCTATGTATGTGTCTAGTAAAGAAAGATGCGGTGCCCAACCAACAGACATGTTTACACGTGTCCCACCCAGAGACTTCAGAGGTCAGACAAAACCACAAAAGTGCCCTTCTAACGCCCCCCCACACACACATACCCACCAGACACACACACACAGGGGCCACACGCACCTCTCACGTCTCAAAGAGACCCACCCACCCCATCACAATACCCTTGTCCCCTGCCACCCATGTGACCTGAGAGATGGTGCTTGCTTTGCATCCTGGTTACCAAAGCAATATGCAATTCGAAACAGAACACACCTTGCGTGCATCAGAAGCCATTTAATGAGGCCACCACCACGCATATATTGGGGCAAAACTGGAGCTGAATCCAGCGTGAAAGGCCAGTGCCGTTTTGTCTTAAGCAATAACGCCCAGGCGGTGTCTCCTTGAGTCTGCCACTCTCTTGAAACAGTGAAACACCTACGAGCGGCGTACAATGTGGTGTACCTGGGGCATGTAATGTACTGAGGGCTGAGGCAGCTCTCTGTCTCCAGGACTGTGAAGCCATGGGCCAAACGTATTTTGGGGGCCCCTGTTCCGAAGAGTTTAGCTCACTAATATTACTCCAAATAGTCTCTGTGACACCCTCCTATTTCTAACATGTGAGTTCCAGTTTTGATCTAAAAGAAACTTTTGTTATTGCTGTGGCATGAAACACAAACAACAGTTATCTGTAAAATGTCTTTAATAGACTCACCCACATTAAAATGTAATTAAAGCAGAGCAGAAAACAATCTGTTCAAGTATTATTCAAGGTCATCGGGGCAAGACTGCAGAACACAGCTGGGTCTATCAGGGCCCTCCTGAAAGGCTGGGGCCCTGGGTCACAGCCCACTTTGCCCATGCTTTAAAACATCTCTGTCTCTAGGCTTTACTTGTTCTAGGAGTCACTAGGCCTTTCTCAGGCCTCTGGATTCTTGCTAGACTCCAGAACAGACAAATAACAAGCCCTCGCCGCCCCCCTCGTGCCCTACAAACACTTTACCTTTAGGCGGGCTCCACCTTTGACATCCCACTTCACTCCTGAGCGACAAGGCCGCGCCTCCGCCCCCGGGCGCCTCAGGGTCCTGCGGCCTCCAGGCTCCGTGCATTATTGAGCAAAGAGAAGAACCTTCCAACCCAGCCACGGAGACGATGCTTCTTCAGCCCCCAGCACGCCCCGAGGCTGCTCCCAGTACCCCTGGAGCCCCCGTACCCTCCGACGACCTCGGTACTCTGGTGATCTTGCAGTGACCTGGATTTCCAGTTGTGGGCCCAAGGCACGAGAACAAAGCTTCCTTTCTCGCTAATGAGGGGAGGCTCCCTGGCAGGTGGTGTACCTTGTTAGCCGGGGTACCGCGTGCCTCGCCGGGGAAACCCAAGCCAATGAGATATGGTGTCTGTTGTCCCCAGGGAGCGCGCGGGACTCGAATGTCACAGGTGTTGAGGGCGTATTCCAAGATAATGCTCTGCCTGAAAAGTGCGACACACGTTTCTATTCATGTAATGGCGGATCGGCCTTACAGTATGGCAATATCAAACCGCACGCAACGCGATGCCGCAAGGTGATAGCGCTACAGTGCCCACTTTTAGGCACGCCACATGTGGGATAGACTGTGAAACGTGCAATAGAAGGCAGGAGCTGGCCCTCTAATGTTAAGGCATTTTGCAAAGCTCTCGGTTTTATACAGTATCACCATCCCTTAAGTACATCATCTCAAAGGAATGTTGCTATTTTGTTCAGTAGTTTTGCAATTTATATTGTCCTGCATTATATTTTTAAACTACAAAAACTGTAACTCTGGTAATTTTACAGAAAGAAAAAGTGCAGAGACACAATGTGAAAAATGTGTAATATTGTGTTAGGATATAATGCCACCACCTGAGCATTCCGTCCATCATTTGTTTGCGTAGCACTTCTCGCCCTAAGTAGGATGGGTATGCCCAGACGAGGGTCCCTTGCTCACTGTGCCACTGGATTCAAGCTAGCCTGGCTGATGTGGGGTGATACCCCGAAACCGGTCCCAGGATGCTTTTTTCCAGTCCAGGGAGGACCTGGCTTTGCAGTTCGGGCTGGACTGTTCCCATGAGTAACAGGGTCAAGACTGATTTGCATATGGTTGGGTCCAAACTGGGGTGGCATGGTGAGAAAAAGAACAATGGATTTAACCTAGATCTCTTGACTGGGGGAGAATGCATGATTTATTCAGCATTCCGTCTTGCTCTGTGCCAGCTAAGAGATGCTCAAAAATCTCCTAACTGATATTATTATGATGACAAGTCTGACAGAAGAGCCACCCAGGTATGCTAGATTTTTTCTCAAAATTTCGGGGGCTAAGAGACGACCACTGATAGTGCAGTTGTATAGTATTATACCAGCAGCTGTATAGCACCTCATACCCCTAACAGGATGCTAAAGCACAATAGTGGACAGGTAGCACCCTACACTCTAGGCAGTGCTTGGTAGGACGAATGTAGGCTTGTAGTGAGGCATATGTGGGAAATGATTGGTGTTGTGCGTAATAACAAGAGTGGTGCCCTTCTCTTTACACTAGTTGCAGTACTTGAGCAAGTAGTGGAGTGATGAGGAATGAGGGATAGTTCAAATAAGCTTCATATTTTTACTGTATTTGGATCGAAGAGTCTGGGCTCTGAGTGTGTCCAATGTGGGAAGTTCTTTGGTTTCGTGATTGATGTGTAGTGAAATGCTTTTGCCGTGTTGCTGCGATAGTGTACCCTGCACTTATGCCTCGAGCTGAATGAAGTACAATGGAGATAGTTGTGCATGTGGTCGTGCTTACCACCACAAAGTGGGATGTCCAGATTTTCCTAGCGGGAACTCGTTTCTTGTTCACTGTAATTCTGTATCACCTGTTTGGGACGAGCCAGACCTTTACTCCCTGAATTCCAAGTGAGCTTAGATATTTGGTGTAATTGCTTCAAGGCAACTACAAAATTTTGAAGCTCATTAGGAGAAGGATGTGCTAGTCTAGAAGGGAGTATTCTTTTTTGTGAATATGTTTGGAACTCAGTTCGGATGAACTGTGGTAAATTTAATTTACTTATTACCTCATTTCTGAATTTCTATGCTTAATAAATCATAATTTCTTGTCAATGCAAAGCGAGGAGTCCGTGGTGCTCAAATGAAGGAGGAGAAGACCAATAACTCGAGTTAAAGGGAGCGCTTCCAGCACCAAGCGGGCACAGGAGCAATCTCTCAAGTCCCTCTCTTTAAGTGGGGGTTCTTTATTTTCAACAGCAGAATATTTATACAGTCTTGGTCACGAGGCAAAATAGAGGAACAAACAGGTCGTGGCAGATAGAGGAACAAAGATTCAGCAAGAGGAGCAGAGTGTGAAGAAATGGGGGCGTGTCTTAGGCTTCGTGAGGGGACTTGCGATGTGAAATAGTCTGACAGTTGGAAGGGGAAGGCTTCCTCATTTGGGGGTTTGTGCTCGTGCTTCATGTCAGAAACATGAACCATCTCTGCGGGGGAGCAGGAACTCATGTACTGGTTTCCCGGACTTGGCAGAAACCACAGAGACAGATGGTGAAAATGAGGAAAACCAGGTGCAGGGGTGTCGTGCTCGTGCTCGGGGTCTTGGGACACCAAAGGGTGAATTAAAAACAAAATGGTGCCGGCTTTTAATGTGGGCAATTATTAATCGCGCAAAGGGGATCGCGCAAAGGGGCATAATTAGATCGCGCAGAGGGCAGCGAAGGGGCATAATTATAGATTTTATTTCCACATTCCCTCCTTGCCCCAGAGTGTACCTACATTATATCTCAATTTGCATGAGATCATTTATACATTCTTGTAACATGATTCTTTCCCTTTCTCTCTGCTGGACAAGTGGTTTAGGAATGCATTTTGCAGCGCATAGACCGCATAGGGCAGGACCACATTGGATGCAAAGGCAGCATCCAGTTATTATCAGGAATATTATGCCTGCTGCTGACAGCATTTGCCATCCCCAGGACGATATTATCTTCCAGAACCAGTCAGACCACGTCCAAGTGCCAGGTTCTTGATGTAAACTTACGGCTATCTTGTGTAATTTTGTTATGGCCGTGTATACAGATGGGGAATTATCAGGAATAAATATACAGCAGCTAGAGCCTATAATTTTACAGGCTCCGCCTCTGTCAGCCAAGATGATGTCAAGGACAAGGCGATTTTGGAGAGTAACCAATCGTATGGCAGACTGCTCCTGGGTTAAGCTCCCCAGGGCAGACGCCGTCTGGTTTACTACAGCCTCTAAGGTCCTTGTCAACCTGCGTATAAGCTTGCTGTTCTGTACAGGGCCAACAAAGAAGAAGAACCCTTTGTTAAAATCTGTATACTGTTCCCATGAGGTTTCCGTTTGGTCAACCAAGGAGGTATCGATCGTTCTTTTATGTCTGACATGGGGCACTAGGAGGTCTCTGTGGTAAGTGGATGGGGCCACAAAGACAGGGGGTAACAGGAATGCTATATAGCAAGTTCCCCCCCAGTTCAAGGGCAGCTGCACATAGGCCGTTTGGCCACAGATGAAATAAGTATGGCGAGATGCTAGAAATGAGGACTTTCCTCTGTCTTCAAAACTTATAGTGGTATGACAGTCACTGTGTCCTAATGGAACAGAGCCATTTTTCTGGATGCACAGGTGTCCTTTTACTGGTGAGACCGAGATGGAAGGGGAACCAGCATTCTTTTTAGGTTTGGTATTTAACATCTTGTAGGACATGGTCATGTTCCCTTGCTTGTATTCTTCACTTTCTAGGACTGTACCGGTCGCCTGAGGATCTCCCTCCTTATTAGGGTAACAGGCAGTATTGAGTACCTTGTTTAAATCCCCCAAGGCCACCCATTCTTGCATGAATTATTTCCGTCAGGGCAGGAGGTGGGGGTAGTAGCGTCAGCTGTTATTAGGGCGAACCAGGCTTCACAAGTTCCATTATAAGAGAATGGGAAAGAAAAAAGAGGCATCCCTCCCTTTTTCTGATGAGGTGGGATGCGGCCACATATCCAACAATTGGTGCTATTACTGGCTTGCTGAGTGTGGTGTAGCATCTGTATGAAGGTATTGTTTCGCAAGGCTAGTCTATGGGCTTGTTCATGAGGGGGTAGGTCATGATAGGTGTGTTCCTGAGTGCTGTTGGGTGTATGAGAGGTGTGTTGTGTTGGGGGAAAAACAGTGTGGAGAATCCAACCAAGACACGTCATAACTGCCATGAGGAAAAATAATACTGTCAAACATATAATAGGACCATTATGTCTTTTTCTAGAGTTCATTTTTTTTTTTTCTCCCACATAGTCAAGGTGTTAAAATCCATTCCCATGCTCCAACCGCTTCACCACTGGACCGACGCCCAATGGACTTAATTAGCCAGAGTCCGAATGGCAGACCTTAACTTTGATTTGTAATCCTGTTGTGGGGTTAGTTCCAAAGGCAATAAAGATTGTTCAGTCACAATGTCAGTGGTATTGGCAGGGCCATCAGCAACAGTGTCTTTTTGTCCAAAATGTTTCCGGCAGTGGCTTGCGTGGAGCCAGCCCTTCCTGCCCTCGACCTTCACTGCTGTCCGTGTTGTTAGTAGTACGAGTCTTGGCTTCTTCCACCTGGGCTGGAGGGGACTGGTCCGGTCGAAGTTCTCACGAGGACCCAGTCCCCGGGTCGGATGGCGTGTTCTTCCGGGTTGGTTTTGTCAGGGAAGGTGGCAGCAACCTGAGAACGACAAGATTGGAGTGCAGACATCAAGGAAGCCAGGTAGTCAGTCAGCATAGTACTGTCAACATCAGTTATTCTTTTAGGCCTTGGCGTACTCCACATATTTGGTGGTCTGCCAAAGACCACTTCATATGGAGATAAGCCAGTTCTGGAATGGGCTACCATACGCATGTAGAAGAGGGCAACCGGTAAGGCTACCATCCAGTCCACGCCTTTGTCAGTGCATATCTTGGCCAATTTTGTCTTCAAAGTTTGGTTGTGCCTTTCTACTAGACCTGCTGCATGAGGATGTCTTACACAGTGAAACTTCCAAGTGTACCCGAACAGAAGAGACACTTGCTTCATGAGTTCAGAGGAAAAAGGTTGGCCGTTATCTGAGTAGATGACACGGGGCAACCCATACCTCGGAAAAACTCTCTAACTAATTGTTTAGCAGTTGTCGTTGCAGTGTAATCTGGGACGGGATAGGCTTCTGTCCATCTGGTCAGAGCACACACTACAACTAGCACATACTTGTGACCTTCTACATCTCTCCATCTGGATATAGTCCATCTGGAGAACTTCAAATGGATGGTCAGGGGGTTGGAATCCTCCCTGTTCCACCTTTGTGCCTTTTCCTGGGTTGAACTGATTACAAATCATGCACGTTTTAACTTTTTGTTTGGCTGCAGCTCTCAAATGTTTGTTGTGCCATATATTCTGTATGCTGTCTAACATTGCTTTTTCTCCCAGATGTGCTGGTCCATGTATGGTGTTTACCATAACTTGTACCATGGCATCCGGTAGAAACCATACTGCTCTTTCAGGTGTCATCCAGCCTTGATCTGTAAGGACCCCTCCTTTTTCCTTCCATTCTAGCAGTTCCTGTGGTGTGGCGTGACTTTGGACATCCTGGATGTCAGAAAAGGGGTCTCGTATTGTATATTGGCGGTGTGGTATACTTAATTCTGTGTTTGCTGCTAACTTGGCTGCACTGTCTGCAGAATCATTTCCTTTTGATATTTCATCTGTTCCTTTTGTGTGCGCTTTACATTTTAGCACTGCGATTTTCTCTGGTAACTGACTGGCCTCTAAGAGGGCAGTGATGAGTGTAGCATGCTGTATTCTGAACCCATGTGATGTGAGAAATCCTCTCTTTCCATAATGTACCGAAGTTGTGTACAACTCCAAAGGCATATTGTGAATCAGTGTAGATGTTAACTGACTTTCCTTTTGCTAAGTGACATGCTCGTGTTAGGGCTATGAGTTCTGCTGCCTGTGCCGACAGTATCTCTATCTTGTGTGCTTCTAAAGTGTCTGTACCATTTGTGACGGCATAGGCTGCTGCTAATTCTCCTGTGGGGAGTCTCATACATGAACCATCAACAAAGAGTGTCATTTCTGCCTTAGCAAGGGGAGTATCTTGTAAATCTGGTCTTGGTTTGGTCACTAAATCAATTATGTCAATACAATCGTGAATTTCTTCAGTAGGAGAGGTCAGTGGCAACAGTGTTGCTGGGTTTAAAATGTTGCAGCGTCTAATCTCAATGTGTGGCTGAAAAAGTGTCATCTCATATCCGGTGAGTCTGGCTATTGTCAGATGCTGTGTTTGTGTTCTGTTTAACAGAAGTTCTACAGCGTGTGGGACCTGAACTATCAGATGATGTCCCAATACAATAGAATCGCTTTGTCTAATAGCTTGTGCAGTAGCTGCTACTGATTTTAGACATGCAGGCAATGCTTGTGCTACTGGATCTAATGTGCTTGAAAAATAACCACATGGTTTATGTTTGTCTGCTTGAAGTTGGGTCAGAACTGATAGTGCTGTACCTGAGTTTTCTGTTACAAATAATGTAAAATCTTTGGTGTAATTAGGTGTTGCCAGCACTGGGGCTTGACACATAGCTTTTTTAAGAGACTGAAAGGCTTGCGTGTGTTCATCTGTCCAGGGTAATTGTGGAGTAGCGCCAGCTTCGAGTGTTGTCAGCTGCACTAACGGTTTGGAAATGAGTGCAAATTGTGGGATCCACTGTCTACAATATGAGGTGAGACCAACAAAGGCTCGAACTTGTTTCTGTGTTGTTGGTTGTGGTATTTGTTGTATGAGTTGGATGCGTTCCTGTGTAAGCTGCCTACCCTCCTTGACAGCAAGTGCCCTAAGTATGCCACTTGCTGTAAACAAAATTGGAGCTTACCAGGGGAAACTTTATGGCCATTTGCAGCTAGGAATTCTAGTACTAGTAGTGATGCTTCAGCACATGCTGCGTCAGATCTGGCCGTAATGAGGATATCATCAACATATTGTAGTATGGCTGTATCCGTGGGCATTTGAACAGTATCTAGTTGTCTTTTTAATGCTTGGCTATATACGCTTGGACTCTCTGTGAAACCTTGAGGAGCTCTTGTGAATTGTAACTTCGTCCTTGTAAGGAGAAGCCAAAAAGGTATTGACTGTCTGGGTGAATAGGTATGCTAAAGAATGCGTTTTCAAGTCAATGACTGAAAATGCGTTGCTTCCGCATCTATGGCTGTGAGTAGGGTGGAGATGTCTGGAACCACAGGGTGTTGTGGAACGACACATTTATTGAGCTTTCTCAAATCCACCACTAGTCTGTAGACAGGTGGTGTTCCTGGTTCCACTTTTTTATGAACTGGTAAAACAGGAGAATTGCAAATGTTAGAAGTTGTTTCCTTAATCACACCTGACTGTATTAGGTCCTGAATAATTAACATTAATGCTTGTTCAGCCTGAGGTGGAATTTTGTATTGCCTTATGCGTGGTAGTTGGGCTCCTCTTTCAGTGTAACCTTGTGAGGTGTTATTTCCATACATCCTACTGTGGTGGAATCAGTGGCCCACAGGGTGTGTGGCAAATCTTTCAAACGCTCATCTAATTCTCTACTTGTGTAGTGGCCCTTGAAATCTCGCAGAAATAGTCTGACATCTGTAGGTGAGCAAACAATGACAGCTCCTAATTCTTTCAATGTTTTTATACCAAGCAAGTTTTCTGGACATGATTTTGTCAATATAAGATCTGTAGTTGTCATGAGGGGACCAACCTGCAAGGGCAGTGGCTTTGACGTGACGTTTGTCACAGGTTGTCCCGAGAAACCCAGAGAAATACTTTTTGAACCCGAGAGAGGAGCCTCTGGGACCTCTTGATGGCTTATTGTTGTTTTACTGGCCCCAGTGTCTAGTAGAAACTTCCTATCCTCCCCAAGAAGTCGGACCTCTATAAATGGACCTGTCTGATCTACTGGAATGGGGATTAGGGGCAGTTTGTCATCTTCTCTCTGGGCAACATCATGAGAAATCTGGGTAATATTCAGTGTAGGCGCTGTCTATAATATTCATTTGGGCCATTTGTGTTGTCAGTGGAACTGAAGGTGTTGAACTGTCTAGGGAATCATTCTGTTTTGGCTGATATGGGAGTGGCTGGGTCTTACCAGTAGCCAAATTGTGCTTTAAGACAGGGCAATCTTTAACGAAGTGTCCCATCTTTTTGCAATAATTACAAGTGCTTTTTATATTTGTCTGGCTACTTGGTGTCTGTTGACGGTGGGGTGCAGTTTGGGCTACTAATGCTTTCATCTTTGTGTCTTTCATGCGTTTCTTATCATTTTCTTCTTCATCCCTAATGCGATTCTGGTGATATTGTAGCATTTGTAACACCTGTGGAGGTGTATGTGCTTGCCAGGTACTTTCTACTTTTAGTACTCTGTCCTTAATGGCTGGCAAGGCGTTATCTACTAATTTGGAAACAAACAGATGCGGGTAAGCTTCACTTGTTGGCGTAAGGCCGCTATTTACCGCAAAACACTTTTCAAGTCTAGTGTAATAATCTCCTATGTCTTCACCATGTTTCTGTTTGCAGGAGGAAATGGCATCCCAGTCCTCCTTTTTCACTGTTAGTAACTGTGGTAGCACCTTTAAAATAGTGCCAGGAAGTGCTTTTAGTTTGTCTCCTATACCTTGACCTGCTACTCTAGTATTTTCGTCATTCTGAAGTTCAGTCCATTTAATGTGTTCACCTGCTACTTCCCAATCTTTTTCTCTTAGTTTGTCATATATACCTGATGGCAACAATAATTTCAGAATTGCTGTGATATCAGAAAGAGTATATGTTCCCATCATTAATACATCTCCTAATTCCTTAAAGAATCCAGCAGGATCCTTTGAGTGGGAGGGAACCATCTCTTTCATCCTTAGTAACTCAAGTTTTGTCAAGGGTACATAAATGAAGACGCGTTGTAGCGCGCCATTCGTGTCAGCTCTGGGGTGGACCTCTCTCATGGGGAACTGGCGTGTTTGAGGAAGTCTATTAGTTGATCCACACGTATTATGGGGAGATCTATATCCAGTCACTTTCTGGTATTTCTGTCTAAAATCTATAAATGTGTTAAGAAAAACTGAACTATTGTGGAGGAACATGTTATCAGCGCAGTCAGACAGAAAATCTTCGAGTCTTGGATCATGTTTAAAATGAGTGTCATTGAGTGTGATGAGATGTTGTACCATGTAGAGACTTGCTAATCTTTGATGTGAGCGTGGTAATGCTAGAAAAAGCTGGGCTATGAGATCATTGTCATATATCTTATATTGAGAGACCCATAGGGTCGCAGTTCTGGCTATTTCCTCCTCCTCCGGTGTAAGC
The DNA here is from genome assembly GCA_963921515.1 of Calotriton arnoldi. Taxonomy (NCBI): domain Eukaryota; kingdom Metazoa; phylum Chordata; class Amphibia; order Caudata; family Salamandridae; genus Calotriton; species Calotriton arnoldi. The sequence continues at coordinate 982,935 of CAWUFW010003426.1, read as the reverse complement.
GGAGGTTCCTGGTCTAACCAGTAGTCTAATGCATTGGATGTATTTTCAAATAACTCATCTGGAGATGACCGTTCAGAGTGACCTTGGAGGAATGTAGGCGGGGGTGTTCGTGGAATTAGGGGCGGAAGAACGAACGGGTAGGACTTTTTCAGTAGGTTCAGTAATTTCCTCCTCAAGTTTCTTATTCTCTTCATTTGTTTGCAAGTTTTGCAGAATACGGGTCACATTACGGGTGAACCTGTCTAGTGCATCATTTATAAGTTCTAGACTAGTGTGGTCGGATGCGGAATCTAATAAGTCAAAAAGTGAAACTGGTACATTTCTTTCCTCTGCTTGTATGTGTTTTATGAAACAGCAAAGGAGGAACCTATACATGTGCATTTTTACAGGGTGTGATCTTCTTGTAGTCATAGCGTTAATGGCTCGTGAGTTCTCTCCAGTACGAAGAAACTCAGAGGCCGCTTGAAGAAACGTGTCAATTGCTGGTAGATGTCTTATTTCTTCCCAGGAGTCATGAAGTATTTTACTTATTCGGCCCGCCTCCCCTGTGTTGCTCGGAGTCGGGTCATAGGGGCAGTCGGGAATTGTTTTACCTGGGTCTGGACTCTACGGCACCCCCTTCTGGAGTGAGAGGTGGTGCGTTATGTTGTGAAAGGGGTGGCGGAGGCAGAGGGTGTTGAATGACTGGAACTTCATAGGGTGGTGGAGTATCTAAGAGAAAATTAGTAAAAGTATCCTCTGGTGGTGGGGCTGTAGGCTGTGCTGATGCAATGTTAAGGTTTTCAGGTGCAGATGGCAATACAGGATAAAAACCAGTAGAAATGGCTGATTGTTCACTTTTATTCCTTTCACTAACTACTTCTTTCCCTATTTCTTGTAACTGTTCTTTCTTGGCCTGCTCTGACATTCTCTTACCCTTTTCAACTTTATGCAATTCCTTCTGTTGCCTCCTATGGGCTTCTTTTCTCCATAATTCTACTGAGTCACTCTGTGACTGGCGGACTCTCTTTTTCTTCCATAACTGTTCCTCTAATTTCATAATACACTCCGTATCAAAACTACCATTTTCAGGCCATCTATATCTGAGTTCTAGGTCTTTAGTATATTCTACCCATAGATCACAATAAATAAGTGCACCGACACCATGTTTTGCATACATGAAGTGTCCTGGAGTATCCCGAGGAGGAAGGGGAATTTCCTTCTCAAGAATACTTTTGGTTGCCATCTTACGTATTTTCGAGAAAATAGGCATGATGGCAAGACTTTCAAAGATTTTAGAAGTGAGAAAAACATAAACAGAACAAATATCTTTACCGTACCCACGAAAGAGGTGAGTCCGTCTTTATACTAGTTTAGTAGTCCTCACAAAATAAGTGAGAAACCCACAAAAAACATGTATCTTTACCGTGCCCACAAGGTAGTGAGTCCGTCTTTATACTAGTTTTAGTAGTCCTCACCAAAGATAGGTGAGAAACCAAAAAACGCGTATCTTTACCGCCCCCACAAAAGCTGTGGGTTCGCTTTATACTTTTCAGCAGTACTCACCGAAAAGTAACTGGAAGGCCTCTTGAAGATTTTGGGAAAACGCGGCGCGCAGTTTCAAGGTGGGATTTGTAGAACCTCGGACTCGTTCTGCTTCGCAGGTTGGGCTTTGGTTCAGGACGTTCCGCTATTTCCTCACCGCCTCGTGTGGATGCTGGGCCGCAGTCGGTCCCCCTCTTCGCCTTGAGGGAGTTAGCGGGAATTCCCGCGTTGTGCACTTTTGAAGTCCGTCAACGGTCAGGAGGGGACAGTACCGGGTCCAATATCGCCGGCGCGTGGGGAAAGGGAAGGTCCCTGTTCGGGCGCCAATTACTGTGGTAAATTAAATTTACTTATTACCTCATTTCTGAATTTCTATGCTTAATAAATCATAATTTCTTGTCAATGCAAAGCGAGGAGTCCGTGGTGCTCAAATGAAGGAGGAGAAGACCAATAACTCGAGTTAAAGGGAGCGCTTCCAGCACCAAGCGGGCACAGGAGCAATCTCTCAAGTCCTCTCTTTAAGTGGGGGTTCTTTATTTTCAACAGCAGAATATTTATACAGTCTTGGTCACGAGGCAAAATAGAGGAACAAACAGGTCGTGGCAGATAGAGGAACAAAGATTCAGCAAGAGGAGCAGAGTGTGAAGAAATGGGGGCGTGTCTTAGGCTTCGTGAGGGGACTTGCGATGTGAAATAGTCTGACAGTTGGAAGGGGAAGGCTTCCTCATTTGGGGGTTTGTGCTCGTGCTTCATGTCAGAAACATGAACCATCTCTGCTGGGGAGCAGGAACTCATGTACTGGTTTCCCGGACTTGGCAGAAACCACAGACACAGATGGTGAAAATGAGGAAAACCAGGTGCAGGGGTGTCGTGCTCGTGCTCGGGGTCTTGGGACACCAAAGGGTGAATTAAAAACAAAATGGTGCCGGCTTTTAATGTGGGCAATTATTAATCGCGCAAAGGGGATCGCGCAAAGGGGCATAATTAGATCGCGCAGAGGGCAGCGAAGGGGCATAATTATAGATTTTATTTCCACAGAACATAGGGCTTTGGATGGCCCTGTGCACAGTGCAAAGTGCCTTGAAGGTGAAGCATCTGGATAGGGAGCCAGTGAGGTCCTTGGAGCACTAACGTAATGTGTTGTGCCACAGGTAAAGTATTCCGAGCTGTGTTGATGGCACATTTTGTATCTTTTCAGTTTTCAGAGTAGGAAGAGCAAGTTCTCTTAGTGAAGACTCTTTGCATAGTCTCATCGACACATGACAAGGATGACAGTGACCTGCAGCCACTGAGGGTAGGCTAGATGATAGAAGATACATTGAAGAGTTTTGTATGGTGGAAAAGGCACTTGTTATTACTTGATTCACTTGAGAAATTAGGGAAAGATTGGAGCCCACGATCCCTTCTAGATTTCTTGCTTCATTTGATGTTCCTAATGGGTTGTTGAGATCCTAGGGCCATATGGTTGAATGCTGGTTGTTTTTCCGTTCTCCACAGGTTGTGATCTCAGTTTTTAAAGTGTTAAGTTTAAGATAGTTACTCAGCAGTCTGAGCGAAAGCATGTTTGGTGGTCAGAGAGTAGATTGTTCTCTTCCAAGTCAGAGTTTATTGTGGATGCCAGAAATTCTTTATGTGAAGTTTCATTTTAGTGCAGGCACCATTGCCAACATGTTATCAACCACAACTCTCTTTCCTTCTCTGCTCCGCTATTGTGTTCACAATCCTAAGGACAGCAGCCTTGACAGTAATGATTGTACTACTGAATACACCAACAATATCATGGCATACTAATATCGAGGACAGAATTTATTTCGAGGGTCAAAATATCGAAAGGTAAGTGCTTATAGGGAAGTATAGATTTACTATTCCTAATTCCACATCTACATCCTTTGAAGATATATATACGGTGTAGGTACATAAAAGTGGAGATATGTACAGAAAATTTAGACTTACTTACCAGTCGATTTTTATTTTCGATATTCTGTCCTCAATATTATGTCCCATCGATGTTGTTGATTCAATATTTAGTGAGCACACCGCTATAATAGATGTTAGTGATTCCCAATGGTGAGATGCGTGCACACCGCTATAATAGATGTTAGTGATTCCCAATGGTGAGATGCGTGCACACCGCTATAATAGATGCTAGTGATTCCCAATGGTGAGATGCGTGCACATGACAATACAGGGACTTTCCACCATGACTGCTGTCAGTGTGAAGCTTGATAGGCTGCTGCAGAGAGAAATAGATACCTTTGCTTTCGTCTTCCACCGTGGTACCTCCATTTTCACTCCTGTGGAATGGTGGAGTAGGCCTACTGCTCTAGCCTCCAGTTGTTGCTCTGTTTACCCACAAATGAAAACCTTTCCCATGCATTTGCCTGCATGTGCACTGTAGCACCATTTTTCAAGTTGCTTGTTTTTTTCTTGATAAGAAAAAAATGGCACTAAAAGTGTGTTACTTTCAGGCAGAGGAGCAAGAAGGCTGCTCAGTATGGTGCGGGCACTGGCAGGTTAGTGTGTCTTGGACGGCGTCATGGAGCCTTCAGATTTAACATTAGGTGTATGAGGGTGCTTCCTAAGGAATCACAAGTCTTTATGAAATAAATCCTGAAGGGAAGCTTTGAGGGCTCATCTCCCTGCTCATTTGCATTTAAATACAATGGACATTTGGACTGTCACCAGAGAATGGCTGGAGGCTGAAAAGAGTTGGAAGACTGCTTATACTGCAGAAGCATCTTCATCAGATTGTAGCCATACTCAGTGAGACCAAAAAGCACACATGACCATAGAATTTCTGTACTCCTGGGCCTACTGTTAATTAGAGAGGAAAGTGACGGTGGACTAAAGGAAGGAATTGGACACAGTGGGCATGCAGGCAACAGCTTACCAGATTCAAATGTTAATTTAGGAAGAATATAGGTGAATCAACATACGTGCAGTGGGTCAGGTGTTTGTGGACAAGTGGATACCGACGAGATATGATATAACTGTCAAACTGGGTGATACAGACCTGCCAACTAAAACTAAAATTTCACCCTGTGAGGATAGGGTGGGGCCTTGGAGGGGGCATGGCCTCGTGCCGAGAAGCACCTAAGATTTTTTTTAAAAAAGGTTTGATATACCGTAGGTACAAATTCATAAAACACATTCCAGAATTAAACAATAAATTCCCACCGGAATCATGACTCAATCAAAAGTATTATTTATTAGTCACTATTGTAAGCCATTCTGTGAATCAATTCACATTCAATAGTTTTTTGTGTGATCTCTGGTATGTAAAGTCAAACAATGAAACATTTATAACATACAAAGACAAGACATCACCATTTAACAATAAAACAATTGTTCTTGTAAACTACAGGACTGATCATAGTTCGTTTATTAACTCCTTGCTTCCTTGTTACTGCAATCGTAAAGTGGATACACATTCAGTTCGATTTGTATCCCACTTGAAGGGAGTCCTCAGTTCAAATAGATAACAGGGCGTTAATCCTCTTGGTTTCTCCTATGCTTGCATTAATTGCACCTATGTCTTTGTGGACTCCTCCGTTTCTAGGGTCTGAGAAGCATCTAAGAGGTCTTTTTGCCCCTCCCTGTCCCAACCACCCTCCTCCAAAATGAGAAAAGAAATGCTGAGGCTAGTGCCGATGTCCTGGGGTGTTTCACACCACTTAATAGACGTCAGCACTTTAAAGGCTCCAAAAATGAGCTAGAAATGCACTGTTTCCAGTGGTTTCCAGCTTGTTTTCCCTGCCACCGTGTGATATCAGCTCCTCACCGGGTGACCATGTGAAGAGGGAAGAATTCATGTGTCACACGATGGCACTGTGTGAGTTGGCAGGTGTGGTGATAACAGATCAATGCTGAGCTCTGTAATAACCGGAATGGTACTAGTTTGAATAAGGCATGGGTGTTTCAGCTTTTCATCCTCATGCGATTGATGAATTGAGTATTGTTAAGTTGTGTAATAATAGCACATTTATTTACACAACCACGAACAAACAAAAATTGTGCTAATAAAAAAAAGTACTTTTTTTGAACCCATAGAGTTTAAGAAGGATGGGGATTGTATGTGGCAAAAGTGAGCTATCAAACAAATGCAAGGAATATAGCTAAAATGCTCTCTTTCCTGTTACTTTCACTCCTTCACCCCTTCAGGCATGTGCTTCTGTTCACGCCCTCTTTCATTAGCTTATAATTTAGGGGTGCTGTTTGATGAGTTATCATTTGTTCACTAAGTACAAGAAACGATCAAGTGAGCAAATTTCCAATTATGTGCCTTATCCATAGTCGTATCAGGTTTGTCTTTGGAGCATTGAAAGCTGATAGCCCGGGCAGTGGTGCTATCTAGATTAGAGTATTTCATGTTGGTCTAGCTGGGCCTGCCCGAAATCAAAATCTGCAAACTGCGAAAGGTACTAGACAAACTTATGAGCATTATTCTTGGCCTACAAAAACTATGTATCCGAGAAGCGAGTGAACTTGGATTACTAAGAGTTGAACAACATATTCAATACAGCTTGTTTGGCTTAGTCTGGAAAGCAGTAAATCATAAATCCCCCGATTTCTTACTGACTTTTTTTTCAGACCATCCACTGGCCAGGTTCCTCGTCTCCAACAAAGGGCAAAAATAATCACTACTCAGATGACACAAACAGATTTTGGGGAAATATTGAAAGTCGCTGGAGCGAAAATGTGGACCACTTTGCCAATAGGCCTGGGAATGGTCAATAAATGAGAACATTAAACAAAATGGTTAAAGCACTATCTATTGTAACCTGTTCTGAGATGGAGAGATTCATTAACTGCACTTTGTAGTTTGTTATATAGTACTACTGCAGTAGTTCTACAAAACTTACTACCAAGTGCAATTTGCAAACTGCACTTTCGTATGGACTTACACTTTTAGATAAGTAAAAGAAAACTTTTTAACTTTTTGGTATTCATAAACTTCACTTTTGTAGTTACTTACACTTTTTTTTAGTAACTTACATTTGTTGTAGTAAGTCCCTACCTCCATTATTTTCTATGGGATAGTGTTGCAGTACCACTGGTTGGTCATGTGTACTGCTGGACTCACTACTAAAGTGTCATTTAATACAAACGTGTAAGTGACTACAAAAGAGCAGTTTGTGAATACCAAAAAATAATAAACTTACTCAAAAGTGTAAACTTACTCAAAAGTGAAAGTCACCTTTGTGAATCAGGCCCTTAGAATCTGTAATTCCAGAACTACATGGGACAATTTGTGTGCTGACATAGAGACTACTAGGTGCATCACTTGATTTTCTTGACCCTGTGTTAGTGCCTCCTGATGGCTGTTAAATTATGCTTCAATTTGATATATGTTGTGTTTCTGAAATTGTGTCTTGTTCTGTTTCTATTTTATTTTACCTCGCTTTGTTCATTGCCTAGAGGCTTGGTTTTATGGCATTGCTGCACAACCCACCCGCCCTTCTTGAGAGATGCAGATTTGGAAGAAATATGTCTACAGCAGGGCCAACTGGAACTCAGGGGCTAACCCACAAGACCTTAGTGGAAGACTATGTGACTGGTTTGCAAACTGAGGAGATGTTGAATCTGTTTTGTTTGCTAATACAAAAAAAATACATTAGAAATTACAAAATTCACCTGGAACTCATATTTCAACATCTGTGTCACCTCTTTTTAACAATGTCATAGTTTCCTGCCATTTTACACTACCTTCTTCAAGGCGGCCTGGGCTGCTTGGAAAGTGATATAAAAAGATGACAAACATTTTCAGAACTGGGAGATTGAGAAGGAGGGCATATAAGACTAAGAAACCTAAATATAGCCTGTTTTATACCCCAGCCAGGGGGTCATAGGAGAGAGACCAGGCGTGCAAAAAAGTAAATCTGCATAGAGAACATTATATTTTGAATTTGTTACATACCCATAACCTTCAGTTACCTAAATGGTGAATGTGTAGTGCACATGTGACTGACTGCCTTGACCATTCAGCCTAATAGGGAAATCCCCTGAATTCTACCTGAGCATATAGCTTGCTGAGGCTTTGGGAAGAGTGAGCAGGTGAAGGGAGAGGGAAAGTGGATTCTAGATGAACTGACATTACTGTGGGAGTAGCTGTAAAAGGAGTAAGCTAACGCAGCCCATGCCAGGTCAGGAATGCTTCTGCCTGGGATTTCAATCATCCCCTGCTAAGACATCTCATCCAAATTCCTCAACCCTGCAAGATTCTAAGAAATGGAGAAACTGCTAAGACTAAGACCAGGGTCAGATTGGTAAGGCGGGCACTTGCGCAATGGGTTATGGGCGATGGGCCGGTATCTGAGTTGCAGCTGTGGGGCACTTTTCTGAGCAGCATGGAGCTTGGGCTGTGTCTCTGCTCTTCATATGCCGCCAGCGGCCCAGTGGGGCCCTGAGCGGCCTTACCGGAGGCAGACAGGCCGCTATTACTTCCCTCTTACCAATGGGGGGGAGGTGTCATTCCCAGTCTCTCGCTGGGCCATCCCATTAATGTATGCAAATTGAGCAGGGACATGGGGCCTGAGCAGAAGTGGCCTCACCTATATTCAGGCGTGGTTCACCATTGTGAACTAATCCATGCACAAAGAGCCCTGGCAGCATTTGAATTGTTTTTAACTCAGTTCTTTTCATAACACTTAAAACATTGAAGCAGTGTTTTGCGAAAAGGCGAAATATGCAAAAGTGGCCACTTTTTTTTTAGAGTGCGCAGGACTATTTTGCATCCCAATCCAACCATGACTAAGACTGTGCTTGGAGCTGTGGGACACATGCATGTACACACACCTCATGCATCATGAATTGGGTATTTAGTATTCTAACTGTACATCCACTTAAATACTGAAGTGAGTGCTGCAGAGAACAAAACTAAGGGACACATTCACTATTTATTCACACAATGCAGCACAGCACACAAAGATGCTCTGCTGCTGCATTGCGTGAAAGGTAGAGAGCAGGTCAGCGCCATATCTATTAGGATATGGCAACACTACTCTCCTCACAAGTGCTGGCACAATTTCTGCCTCCTAGCACCAAACAAACACCTTTGCACTAGAGTGTAAAGATGTCTGCTTGAGTCCAGCATAGGTTTTGTACTGGAAGGGTACCTTTCCAGTACAACATACTATGCCCACACATACATTTCAACGTTTCTTACTTTGCATGTGTTGCTGTACAGTACAGCACGCAGGCAAAGTTAGAAAAGTTAGGAAAAAAGAAACATTTTCTTCTTTGTGCATCCTTCAAGGAGGCATACTTTTTTGGCACAAAGTCTGGTCTACAAACGTTAGTAGATGTTGCTTGGCGTCAAAGCCCATAGTTGGTTGCATGGGACCACCCATCTACCATCCATGGGACCTGCTCTTTGGTGCAAAGTAGTGCAAAGTACTACTTTATGTTGCTTTGGGCAACTTTCCAGTGTAAAAAAAATGTTTGCACTGGAAAGTAATTTCTAAATCAACACTTTGCTCCAGACATCATTACTTTTTGGACTTTGCACCGATGCAAAGTGTTGATAAACCTGGCCCTAAACGTTTACGCATTAAAAACATTCAAAACCCAGTCGCGGCCGGCATGACTCGCGGGTGGGGGGCGGTGGGGTCTCGTGGGGAGGTCGCGCGGGGAGTCGTGCAGAGGAGGTTGTTAGTTTTATTAATAAAAAAATAAATATTTAAACCTGCCTTATCGCCGGCCGGGTCCTGTCTCTTCTCGGCTCATGCTCCTGGAACAGGAAGCAGGCAGCCTCCCTCCCCTCCCCTCCCCTCCCCTCCCCTAAGCCAATCACAACGGTTCAGTGGAGAGTTGTGATTGGTCGGGGCACCGCTCACCCAGGGGCTTATGGGGAGGCCAGGTTCTCCATGTAGGCTGCATTGCAGCCTGCAAGGAGAACTATAGAGTGTGCATGACTGGTTTGGGCGGCCCCAGAGGGCCGACCAAATAGTCATTGCGCCCTCAGGAGTGGGCACACAACTCCTCCCCTGTCCTAGTGCAGTCCCGCCCACCCGCCCCCCCCCACCAAACCCTTCTGCTTTCTCGCAGTGCGAGAAGCAGAAACCAAATTAGTTATTACCATTTTAGGTTTCTGCTTCTCGCAGTGGGGCAATGCTCCTCCGCCCTAGTGGAGGAGCCGCTCCTGTAAAAACCCACTATAAAGAACTTCAAAATGCGAAATGTGGACCGGTCCCTGTAGTGCATTGAGCCCTCTCAAATATGCTGTTTGGTTCAATCCGAATTTGCCATCACAGAGGGGAGTAGTACGGTGCATGACGCACGCACACACACAGACGCGCACGCGAAAACGAAGCGTTTGCTCGGGGCCAAAGTTCGGTCCAACGCATGCGGATATATCCCGCCATGAGGTGTGGCAATCCCTAAAATAATCTCTCGAATGATTGAGATGAGCAACATAATCAAACTCTTTATAAATAAACGTGTGAAAGTCGATCCGTGCGCGCAGGAGTTACAGAGACATTGTGTGGAAAATTCCATTAGCCTAGCGGGTAGATAAGTATCATAACACCCCCAGAGATGCTCTTAGAACTATATTTAGCACCATGATGGCTGCAAATTAAATTATTTGCTATTTGCGTTGCCCTGGAGTACACAGGCGGCTCAGGATTGAGACGTAAAGCATCCAGACGCGCCAGGGCTGGCGGACGAGCCTAAATTTACTGCAGAGAGGGGGAATTCATTAGCAATCGTAGCTCTAGCCGTGAAGAGGTCCATTAAAGGCCACGGGTATCCGAGGAGAAGGGAGTGGACGTTTGGGGGGAAATGGATGCCGCGTTCAAAGTTGTGCTTAGAAGAGGTGCGAGTTTTCCTAAATATATTATTCACATCACTATATCTCATAATCACGCACATTTATAGACTGTAAGAACTTTTTATATTTGGAAAATCGTGAGTTTAACATAGAGTCAATTGATGAAAACAGCAAATCTGATTTATAAACAGTGGAAGAAATAGATGGCAAGTTCCAGGCTGTGTTTCGGCAGGTTTGTTAGTGATGTAGTGTACAAGATACAGGTACAATGCCTGCTTCTGTGTAAAGGCTAAATGTTAATTTATCATAAGATGCCAACTCTTAAACTTATTTTAGTAGAGTTCAAAGTAAAAAAAGGTATGCTAGTTAATGGTTGCATAAAATAATGGTAATCTTACTCCACTTCAGAAAGCTGGTCAATTTGGTCCGGAAAAATTGCTGCAATTAATGCAGAATTCTGCATAAAATCTGTGAAACAAAAATTGGAAGAAGTCATAAATCTCATATTTTGGAGTTCTTGGACCTGTGAATGAATAGGTCAAGGTATGGCCCTGGATACATGGCAGTGCCTAGTTAGCATGGTACAGCTCTGTTACCTTTTATAAATCTCATCAAACAAAAGAGCAGTGTTCGGCGAGGTCCTTTCGGAGTGGTTGGATTAAAGCCCCTAATAATTGTAAGAATTATAATAATTCTGCCTTGTGTTGGAGCTCAATGTGAAGAAAGTTGTTCAGAACCCAGAAAAATATATCAGTTGTTCCTCCCAGGTGTGTCTGTCCCTACAGTGGATCCTATTTCCAGGCAAGATTGGGCGAAGGACAACTGTCTGTATTTCCCGCACCAAACTGTAAGAACCAAAATGTGAATTGGTACACCTGCACTGGGAAATCTACTGGATGCGACGAAGATATGCTTGGCAACACACCTGAATGTAGACGAGGATGGCAGAAAGAAGGGCTGATCTAACATATTTTATTAGAAAAATCAGTCTCTTTTTGACCTGTTGAATCTTTGTCCTAGGAGGAAATTCTTGCAACACCATAATAGAAATGAACGAAAGATGTGATATGATAGCTTTAAGCAAAAGTACAAATAATAAGTTTAAAACAAAGATACACAACCAAAAATTAATCTTAATAAAATAAAGATTCCAGTACTAATGGAATTCCTTAAGGTAGGAATGTTAATCACAGTGAATACTGTTGTGTGTCTCCCTTGTTGTTATTGAAAATGTTTGTATGTTTTAGCAGGCAATATACAACAATGCCCTAGGTGTCCCTGTTGAATGCTCACTGCATAAGTAGCTGCACAGGTCTTGGCATCTGCACTACAGATGCCATAACACATGATAACCTGGAACAGCAGTAAGTAGCTATAGGGTGAATGATTACAGAGGAACCTGAATTTGCATATCCATCACAAATTCTAGAAACTACAACAAGGCAAAGAATGATCTTATAAGGTGTAACTGTAAATTATAAATTGTTGCAGGTTAGGAGGTGCCATAAAGTATACAGAAAAAAGCAAAAGTCTCACATTCGTAATGAAATCTTTCTCCTTCTTCAGGCTTTGTGTTTTCACAGTATCACAAAATCCTTATCAATAATATGAAACCCATTTTCTCAACGCCTAGCCACAATTTTTAGCATTAAAAATAAGAATTTTAGGAATAAGAATTAATTATTTACGACTTCAAGGAACTGGAGCAACAAAAAACATGGTGTAAGGCCACAGTATGATGGTTCAGCTTGAGAACATGGAAATAAGGTGTCAAAAAGAAAAACCTGAAATTTTGGCCAACGCTCGAGAAATCAGTTTTCATGAAACCTATGTTAGCTTAATTCTGTACAATTGAAATATGTAAAGATTGATAAAGCTATCAATAAATAAGGAATCAATTGTGAGATTTAGCGATATTGTAAGTACACAAAGCAACAAGAAGGAAGACTTTGTATAGCCCCAAGGAAGACACTCCAAGGGCTTTATACAAATTGGAGACATTTGTGTTTTTTTGTATACTTGAAGGTGCCTCCCAAAGTGGAAATAATTGTTTATATAAATTAGAACAATGTGAGGTAAATGTTGTGAGTGAGTGCACCAAAGAAAGTACCAGGTTTAGAGTCTTTACTCAAGATGTTTGTTGTATACTGGAAATAAAACTGTCTTGTTTCTTTCCTTTACAATCTAGGACATACCAAAACAACTTGACGAATAAAGAAGTACCGTGGACAACGTAGCACCATCTCTGACGGTGAGTAATCCATTCTGTCCATTACCAGATTTACTTAATGCCTATCAAATAAGCTTTTAGGCAATAAACAGCAACATGATTGCTCTTTTGTAGCTGTATGAATCTTGAATTCTATTGGATAAACGCAGTTTATGGTGGGCTGCGTTGATGTCAGACCGCATTCAGGAGGCCACGGGGAAAGCAGAGGCTACTGAACCTCAATCATCAGGGTTGAGTTTGTTTGCCTCTGATGTCATGTGGTCACTCCTGCTATAGCACTGCAAACTGGAGCAATTACAACCTCTTCAGCACTTAACTCTCAGTGGTAGTAGTGGCGATTAGTCGCAGGCTTCTGAGGGAGGTAGTAAGCGTATAATAAATGAGTGTCCACCCCAGTGCTTTACTTTCAAGAAGAAAAGTACTTTATTACACACTAGAACTAAATACCACACATGCAATATTAACAAGATACAGCTTAGGGTCCTGGAAACTTGAGCTTGCCTGTGCTGTTACTCACTACTGCCCCCAGTCCCCCCTTTATAGCCGATGTGGTTTTCCTCCCCTGGTCAAGGTCATGCGTGATTAGGATGATGTGCTGATTACTCCGTACTCTCCCAATGCCTACAGGCTCTCTCGTAGATGACATCTCCCAGCAAGCGTGGTTTCTCAGTCCATGTCCGGGTTCATTCATTCTGCCGATTGACTCCTACTCGTCCGCTTGTCCACTCTCCGACTCCAATGAGAGCACCTGCTAATGTTTCTTGGCAGGGCTTCTTTGGGCGGTCACATCTGGTGTCTAGGGCAGCTACTCTGAGGCTGGTACTGTGGTTTCAGGAGACTGTGGATTACACATGGGCTGGGAAAGCAGGTGCTCGCAGATCAGTGCAGCCCTACTTAGGCCAGTCGGAGCTGGTGCAGCCCCATGCAGGCCAGTTTCATTCGGTCCAGCACAGGCCTCACTTTGTAGAGGGTGTGGCTTAGATCACACTGCAGTTTTGTCTCTGGATGCAGTGGCTCAGGTCATGCAGTGACTACTTTGTTGGTTCACTGACTCCGCCAATACTTCAAATTCTGTTAGCAGAGCAGCTCAGGTAGCGTTGCCGAGGTCCATAGCCCTGACTGAACTCCAGTGATCTTCGGTTGTGCTGCACAGTTACTGAGAGGAACTGTAGTGAAAGAGACTGCTGCCCGCCAACACAAGGGTATGCAAATTGCTATCTTCAGTCTTCCTCTTCATGAAGACCCCGCCATGCTGGGATCATGTTGCACCGAGTTCCTCTAGACAGTCACGATTCCTGCAGGGTGATTGGGGAAAGCCTAAAGGCTGGGCCTCACCCAAGGGAACAACAGAGTCTGCGGTCCTACCCTTCACCCCCACCACCTGCCAAATATCAGTGCTTAAGGAAGACCTATCAGCAGTTCACTGCTCAGAAAAAAAGTCTAATTGTATTTCTGAAGGAGTCTTGTATCCTGACTCCTCACTTCGCTTTATAGGTTTCCTCACTCCAGCTTCAGGAATTTCAGCAATGCACTTTCACTGTCTGGGAACAAACTCAGCTTCAACTTGTGTAGCAAGTCAGGCTTGGGCGATACAAATTGGATCCTAAAATCATCCATTACTTTGGCTCAATTACACACCATACGTGTACCACGCAGACCACATTCATAAAACACACACACACACACTCACCTGGGATGTTAGCACTAGGATCTGGGTAAGCGCATGCAAGCGGAACTTTACACAAGAGGGCCAGTAGTCCTCCTCTTCAGTGACACAGATGAAAAGGTCTGGTCACAACTATGGATCCCCAAAACACGGTATGTGGCCACCACCATTCTATGTGCTAAAACCATGACAGGGACAGTTGCTCACTGTCTGTACAACGAGGGCCTACTTAGTACACTACTTCAGATCACAGCACAGGTCCACGGCTATGATCATTTCAATGGACAGGCCCAGGCCTCTCTCTGCACATACACTAGATTAGTGTGAGGTTAGAGCAAACATCAGGATACCAGATACACCCAATTGGACACTCAGGGCAAAAGGAACACCAACACCATGCAGTAGACATTCCTTTCCCAACAGATGCGTCAGCCTTTTTTGTGTTTTTTTTCTGAGATATGTTTTTTTTCCCATTTCTTTGTTGGCATTTTTAATTACAGTTCCAACATGTCCACAAGTGTGGACCCCGCTATCCGCTGCACAAAACGTATTTCAACATACTTTACATTTTCAGTACGTATCCATTACGATAACACTCCAGGCCGGATGGCCATTTGTAACCATGCCTCCACACAGGCACTATCATTGATAATAGAACAATAAGAGAAATAAACAGTATCATTGCAAATGAAATAATAAAGAAACATGACAGTAATTAATAAAGCAAAAAAACAGTCAGGAGACCACCCACCCTTACGTAGCATTGGGCATGAACCACGTATAATGTACACATTATGTTTAAACAAATGTGAACTGCGTATGCAGCCTCTGGTCTCCTGGCATCATCTTTTGCCTCCTCCACATTCACCTCCAACGTTTGCAGGTAGATATTCCATGATGTGGTTCCCCTCTCAGCCCTCCCTCCTGGTGGGAATCAGAGAGCACCGCCACCATAGCCTTCGCCCAGCGCAGAATGGTGTGAAGCTAAATAGAGGTATCCAGCACAGTTGGTGATTTCCATGCAATGGAAATCTGGCATTTGCAAAGTACATACACTAAGTCTATAAATCTGTTAAGATATTTATCTCCTTTGGCTCAAGGGCAGAGACTTAGGAGGCAGGACTATGGAGAGGGTGAGAGTACAGCATCAACCAGGGAAGAGGTGCTCGGGTCACCTCCTCCCTCATATGATGCACTCCCAGACAATGCCACACCATGTGGAAAAACCCCGCATCGAGGACCCCACAGCATGGGCAACTTTGATTAGACGCCGGGAACATGAGCTATAAGTGGTGGGGTGTAAGATACGTCTGGTGTAGTAAATTAAATTGGGAGAAGCGGAAACGGGAGTTTCTCTAAACAGTCTTAACCATGCTTAAGGCTTGGGTCCATTGTTTATCTGTCAAAGGGAGATAGAGATCTGCCATCCAGTGGTCTCGGGATTTGGTGAACGGCTTCTGCCACTGTCCCAAAAGATCTGTATGCAGTACCGTGATAAGTGTACGTGTGCCCCCATATATTAACATGGTATGCAGCAGGAGCGCAGGTACAGGCCCCGTCGGCTCCCGCCCCCAAGTCGAGGTCAGCGCATGGCAGACAGCTCTATTCATAGAGAACTGTTCAGCTGGTATATGACACTCGTCGCAAATGTCAGCACTTGATTGAAGCACCCCGTTGTCATAAAAATCACCCATCTGGGTTACTCCTGCATCCTTCCAGCAGGTCATATCCTGAGATTAGGTAAAATCTCAGAGAGCCGGCCACTGCCGCACCAGAATTAAAGGCGAGTACTGGGAGGAATTCCATGTCCTTGGATACGTCTCAGCCAACAACACCGGGCCGCCGTCATCTGTGGGGTCACCACAGGCCCACCAGGACCAGTGGCCGAGAGCCAGGTATACAAGGGAGTGCACAACAAAAGATGCCAGATCTACGGGTGCTCACCACAGGGAGCTGAACTGAGCCACCTCAAGGGCCACTGCAGCTGAGCAGTAGTAAAATATAATTCAAAATTAGGAGCGCAGAGCCTGCCCTTGAGTAATGGAGTGCATAGCCTGTCCAGAGCCAACCTGCGACTAACTTCACTCCAAATCAATTCCAATAGCAGCAACTTAAGTTCGGCAAAGAAGTGCGAGAGGGACACAGTTGGAAAGGCCTCGAAATAATACAGAAAACGTGGCAGTATTAACATCTTAGAGATGGCAGCTCGGCCCATCGGCGACCGGGGGAAAGATTTCCAGAATGAGAGAGACCCACGCACTGAACCAAGGGCCCTGAAAGGATTCCCTTCCAATCGGTCAGCCTTTGGAGTGATAAGTTCTTATACTTAGGTATTTAAATGTATCACATTGCCATTGAAGGCACACCCTGAGGAGTTCAGCTTTCTCAGGTTCAGGGACAGGGTGGAGGGGGAACCGACAGGACTTAGCCCAGTTAACATGGGGACTGGGCATCGCCCCAAACACCTCCAACAGTGTCATCATCCCTGGCAGCACAGCCTCCACATCATGCTAATTTATCAGCGCATCATCTGCATATAACAATATTATATGACTTCCTCCCTAAGCCCAAACTCCCCACTCCTTCACCTGCATACGATACCGACAAGCCAACGGCTCCATGGCTAGGGCAAAAAGTAAAGGGGACAATGGGCGGCCCTGATGGGTGCCCCCGTAGATGAAAAAAGAGTCAGAGATGTACTGGCCTGTATTGACTCTAGTACTACGGCATCTATAGAGGATCTTGAGCCACCGAAGGTAGTCTGGCCCAATGTGCATGGCCTCAAGTGTTGTAAACAGGTATTCACACCCTAAGGTGTTGAAGGCTTTCTCAATGTTAAGGGCCACTGGAACAAAAGTGGTGTCCAGATCCATCCGGAGAAACTGGAGCAAATGACGGACATTGAGAAAGGTGCTTCGCCCTGGTATAAAACCTGATTGATCCTCGTGTACAAGGGTATGGAGTAGTGGCAGCAATCTACTCACCAAGACTTTCCCCAAGATCTTACAGTCCAGATTTAACATAGAAAGCAGCCTGTAGGAGCGCACATCAAGATGATCAAGGCCCAACTTGGGAAGAACCACGACGAGAGACTCGTGGAGTGTAGCAGGGAGGTACCCAGTGTCATATGCTGCATTGTAAACCTCCAAGAGCTTGGGTGTCAGGATAATGCTATAAGTGGAATAATATTCTATCAGGAAGCCATTGGTACTCGGTGTCTTGCTATGCGCAATTTGCGATATAGCCAGGTGAAGAGAAGCACCAAGATCATCTATTCGGTTTGCATTAAGCCTGGGGAGAAGCAATTCCCAAAGATACACATGCTGGGCAGACTTAGGAGGACCCAGCACAGCCGCGTAAAGGGAGCTATAAAAACGCACAAAGGCTGCATTAATGTCGTCTTAAGGATTGTGCCACCGTCCGCTCGCACCACACCGAAAGTGGGGGCAGGAGCATTCATCACGTACCAACCATGCCAACATTCTACCTGCGCGATCATCCACTCTGTGCAATTGTACAGTATAATGACTATAGTCAAGCCTCCCTAGTCGCCGCTCCAAGTCCCTATGTTCCAGACGCGGGTGTAACAGAGAGGCAAGTCGGGCAGGGGACGGAGGCTGGTCCTATTCCAAGCCACGCATGTTACGTTCTTTAGCCAAAATGCCTCTGCTCAACATCTGTGGTGTGCCCCAGGTGGTAGCAATGCAATGCCCACGTATAATGGCCTTGTGAGCGTCCCACTCAGTCACTCTGTCAGAAGCGGAACCGGCATTGAGCACAAAGTTTTCTCCCAAGCTCTCAGCCACACCCTCATGAAACGAGGGCTCAAGGAGAGAGTCAGTCTGCAACCGGCAGGTTGGAATTTTGAGGCGGGCGTGGCCCCAGCGCAAGGAAAGCAGAAGTGAGCAATGGTCATAAATCGTGTGTGCCAGATTTTCCGTAAGCGTAACCGTGGAAATAAGAGGGGTGCTGCAAAGAAACAAGTCGATACTGGTGGTGTTTGCTGTGTACAGGAGAATAGAAGTAGTAATCGCGCTCCTCTGGATGTTGGAGACGTCATACATCGCACACTCCATGATGGGTCAGTCAATTCCTCAAGTGGGCAGACATTCTACGGCAGGCCGCCCCGACAACGGGGTGACCAAACGATCCACAGGCACGTCTAGGACACAATTTAAGTCACCGCCCCATTTGGCAGAAACATGGGGGTTGGGCTGCAAGGGCAATGTGAGGCCATCCATAAAGATCGTATGATTTGCATTAGGGGCATATACTGCTATTAACGCCATGGGTCTACCGTCCAATTTCCTCTCGACGACCATGTACCTGTCCTCCGGGTCGCCGTGTGGGCATCAGAAACAAAGGGAACCCCCGGGCAATCCAAATGAGAACCCCTCTGGAATAAGCTGAGATCATGGTTCCATAGAGCAGGCCATTCCATTTCACATGCAGTTTAAGGTGCTCTGTCTTCGTTAGGTGTGCTTCCTGAAGGTATGCCACATGCACATGCCTTTGCATGAAATAAGTGTGGGTGCGATAGCGCATGGCTGGGATAGCCATGCCCCTTACATTCCAGGTCATCAAATTATATTGAGGGGGTCACATGTGTATTAGGCTGGGTCATGAGAGCACCGAAAAGGGAGGCAAGCCAAAAGACAGGGCTGTCCAATACCGAGACATGCCCGATGAGGAGATCAGCACAGCAATCTCTGTGATCCTCCAGCCAGAGGTCGCGCAACAAGCAGGTAGGACAATAAACATCAGGAAGCCCACACTTCAGGCAACAGATCAAACATAAACAAATGAAACATTCCGTCTCACCACCACCCCCCGCCCCCGCCCTAGGCAGGGACATAAACCCATTCTCTGTCATAGAGCAAAAAAGCATTCAAACAAAACAGTATTAGAAACAGCAATGTCCATAAGCCCATAACGGTAAATCAGGGGTGTGAATGACAAGGAGGCAAATCGCCTGATAAAGGGTACCATATGCAGAAGTCCCATCAATTCACACAGGTTCGGCTCCCCCCCAAATCATCAATCAGTGCCTGCCCATGTAGAGATACAGCTAGCTTACCCCAATGAGGAAACTACAGGCGAGAATCATAAGTCATCAGCCATGCGGGCGCCACCAAGGGGCCCCCAATGTGGTCGCCGATGGAGACCACATTGTCATCAGAGTCTGAACAATATCTATGGCATTTCCGGATTGCAAGGCCTCAAAGGAGTTATTAAGATGGTCTAGAACCCCTTCACTGCCTGTGCACATTCATGGGCCGCCTGTACCCAAGTCGGAGTAAAGCGGGGCCTCTGAGGTCTTCGTCCCCGCCACCGCGACATGAGCTAGTCCACAGGATCCTGAGTCGGGGCAGTGTTGCCCACCACACCTTTAGCATGGAGCCAGGTCCAAGCATCCTCAAGTAGTGGGAAGAAGTGGGTTTGATCGTCTTCCACAATGCAAAGTTTGGCAGAAACCAGCAAGGTATAGGCAAATCCCAAGGTACGTAGTTGAGTCTTAACTGCAGTGTACGAGGCTCAGGGGCACAGTACCTACGCAGTGTAGTCCGGACAGGCGGTGATTTCAGAGTTCTCGTGGTGCCAGGGATCCTTGGTATGAAAAAGCTGGAGAAGGAGGTCCCTGTCCCTATAATTGAGGAGTTGGGCGATCACCGAGCATGGGCGGGCTCCCGGCTGCAGGGGCCTGCCTGGCAGACAATGGGCACGTTCAATGGAGAACAACTTTATGATGCACCCAGCTAGCACCATTTAGGCCAACCGCTGCTCAAGGAAGAGTTCTACAACGGGACCCTCTGCACATTCCGAAAAGCCCACAAATCTCACATTGTTACACCGAGAGCAGCCCTCCGCATCCTCTGCTCTGCACTGCCGGGATACGATGTCAGCCTTCATCTCTTGTACCTGGGATTGCAGGTCATGCACTGTGGGTTGGACACTTGTCAAGGCGGATTCAGTGTCCTCCACTCACTCGGCTAACTTGAGGTGATCCGTACGAAGCAGCCCGACGTCTAAGGATACTGAATCAATCTTAGATTCAAGTACATTCTTGGTATCCAGAGTGGCCTACAAAATCTGTTCAAATTGGGCGGAATGCTGGCTCAAAGTGGCTTCAAGTTGGCGTGCGTGCCATCCCCCTCTGCTCCTTTGGCATCAGGGACAGGAGGCTGCCCTCCAGTAAGGGCTGGAGTCTTGGTTGTCTTGGGTTTCACATGATGGGGCAATTCCAGGGGATCCAGGAGGCGCGCCAGTGGAGCCCTCATAGGGCAGGATGCCGGCTCACCTTCCCCCTGGGCCAACAAGCACGTCTGATCCCTCAAGGTGCCGGGTCTGGTGAATGCTCCAAGGTGGTGAGGCTCCACCAGCAGGCATAGAATACTGGACACCAGGTGCTGAACAGGAACACCAAGTACCAAGCGGAGGGGCCCTGTCCCCATGTTCAAGCCACCAACCCACAGAGGTGGGGCCCCAGCTGGGCACCAGTAGAAGGTAAAACACAACAATGTCAAGAAAGAAAGATAGCGTTCGTGTCCCAAAAAATTGTGCATGTCCTACGAAATAATATCACACATGAATTTGCCATGTGGGAATGACTCATGTAAGGGTTTTTTTAATATGTCTTCTGACTCCCTTTTTTCACTTACCTCATAATAATTTTTGGTTCATGTTTAAATTCTGATAAACATGAGCATGTCAATGTTTTGCTTTTCTCTCTCTTCTCTGATAATTCTCGTTCTTATATACTGCAACTCCATGACGGATAGATATGGTCTTATAATGCCCATTTGGTTTTTACAGAATTCATGTACTGTATGAATTGGCAAAACTTGGATGTTCTTAATGCCAGCACATATTAAGGAACTGGCTATTCTCATGCATAATTTAAAGGTATGCTTAATGTAACATCTCTTTATCATGAGTTGATAAGAAACATCAAATTGTATTTTACATCATTGTCTTTTTAGAATAACTAAAGAATGGTAGTTCTTTCCTGAGCATGAATTTAAATTAGTTTGTTAACTGTGCACTTTATGAAGGCCTGTTCAGTATTTTCTGTACAAGTCATGTAGATTCAAGCTGCCACGAAACAGAATACAATAGATTATTATTTATCTCATGTACTGTCATAATACATGGGAACTGAGATGGTGGTCTGTTTGGAGTCTGCTCCAATATTGTAACAATATTCAGAATGTGTGATCTGTTTTTAACTTTTTGATCTGTTTAATTCATATGTATATATTGTAAATATTGGTTCAAGTGTTGTATGTATCTTTTGTAGCCCTGAAGAAGTCCTGTGTGGACAAAACGCGTCGGCTACTGGGTTTTATCTCTTATTCATTGCTGTATTATTTCATGAGAAGAAAATTAATAAAGAACAACTGAAGAAAGAAAATTTCGACATCTACATTGTTTCTTTGCTGCATACAAATGCACTGTGATAACTGTGGTTGTTAATGAAAAACTTTTGCTGAATTTCATATGCATTTTACACAATATATCCACTAATCTTGAGTGCTGAACCATTGTTGGTTATTTAACAATGTAGATGTGACAACTGACTCATGAGAAATGCAGAATAATCGAGAGTGTGGATCCTGATTATGAAAAGTGGGAACTTAAAAAAAGCTGGTCTTTGGGATGAAGTTTTTTAATACATCCTGAGGAATATTTGTGAGTGACTCAGTGACTGGCACACACATGCAGACTCCTCCTTAAGGAGGAAGAACACACTGTGTTTCTTTGAACCTTCTCCTATTTTAAGTCTCACTTGGATGAGATAATTTTACCATGGTCAGAGTTCTTGATTTTCAAGAAATTACAAAACTGTTTATGTAAATCATAAATAGCGAAAACTCTGAATTAAGGTTTAGACTCAGGATTCTATTTGCAAAGATTTTGTTGTGACTTACTCTTGAAGTACTCCTGGAATTCAGGAGTAAGTCATGGATACTCCAAGGGTAGGTCGCACATACATCAAAATGTTTGTGAATTGGGCCCTGTATTTAGAAGAGGGATATTAGTAAATAGAAGCAACTATTTTTCTGTCTTATGAAAAATAAAAAGTGATGTAATAAGAACAGCTGTAATCTAAAACAGTATGCTGCTGATCAAACTAAGCTAAATTACATAGGGTATTCTTTTCCAATGAAAAGTGCAAAGTCGAGTTATCCATCAAAATGGGGGCTAAAGTGACATGGAAAGTATTCATTGACACAGATTTGACTCTAGCAGGCAGGTAAGAGACATTATGATGAGAAGGAGTTGTCAATGATAGACCGGGTCTCGAAAACATGAGCCCCTTATCCTTTGGACTTGTTTGTACACAGGCAATACTGGATGGACTAGGGGGCTTATTTAGAATTTGGCGGATGGGAACATCCACTCAAAAGGGGCAGATATCACATTAGCCAAACTGAGATCCTCCTGCCATATTTAGAGTTGGGGAAGCACCAGGTTTCCAAAGCTGAGTTCCCACTGGTTTCTCTGGCGGTAAATTTTGCCGGCTGACCTGCCAACCATGGACGGGTGGCCAATATGTGAGACTGCTCTATCGTACGTTCTTCCCTTGTGGGACTGCCAGGAAAAGTCTGGCAGTCCCAAAAAGGAAACCAAAGTAATAACCCCCGCTGCTCTTTGAGAAACCTCACGGTGTGTCAATGACCGTTCATTCAGTAATAAACTACCAGTTTATTTTTTATGAAAAACAAAAAACATTGCAGATCAGACACCTTAAACATACATTTGTTCGGCAAAGCTTAAGCGCCGTTGTAACTCCAGTAAATGCACAGAGATGCCCGCCCCCCTGGCTTGCATCTCTAAGTATGGTTGTCATTCTTTCTCTAGTAGAGTTGAAAACATGCCCATCAAACTCTAAATAACCCCAAGCTTTTTAAATGTGAGTATGCAGCAAAACTAAGGGAACCATGATTTCTACATTATGGGTGAATTAATCATTCATGATTGTAGTAAATCAAGTCTATGCATAATACATCTCTGAAGGTAAAAATAACTTAAACGGATAATGTTCTTTCAAGAATTAAAAAAAAATGCACCATGTGAATATGGCAATTATCGTAATATTATGGAGCAGAATTCCTGTGTGTGAGACTGCAGGAATAGCTGCCAGATGGAATGACATGTTTTTCTGAAGACCATACTTTCATTTACAACTAAGGATGTGAAACCTCTTCATGGACTGTATACTGATCCAGTATGTGGCCAAACGAACAAACACCCTTTTGCATGTAAACAGAATATTCCACCTACCCATTATTGGACCCTATATCACCCCTGGGATTTTTAGGTCAATAAAGCATTTTGTTATCTTGATGCCTGTGCTCCACGTCGCCAAGAATATATTTAATGTGCAGAAAGCAGGAATATTAAACTAAATAGGTCAATATAATTATAAGATGTGCTGAGATCTACTTCAACCTTGTGTGTGTGGTGGTTGCTGCATCTTGTAAAGTCAGTTTCAGTAAAACTCCGTTGCGTAATTGTAATTTTGATGGCATTTATATAGCGCTTAATTCTCCCGATATATTAGTTCTTCATTTAATGATAGAGATGTCAGCATGAGTGACAGTAATTACCCCCATAATCAGGAGCATACTACACGGCTGGGAGCGCAGGAGCTCGGATTCCTGGAAATCAAAGTCGGGACTCGAGCAAACAGCGAGCTTTGGGAAACACATGCACTGCCTCATTTATAGGGAGTGTCTGCCCCATGATACACGTCTACTGTGCTTTCTTTGCCACACAAATTCAATTTAAGCACACGAACCAGTGTACCCGTGCATTCAGGCCAAATCTACCAATTCTGGTGGAACACCACAACCTTTCAGAATGAGCTAGTCTACTACTTTCCAGTTCTCTGGCTTGAACTTGGTATAATAAGAGCACAATAACCGAAAACACATTTTTAGATGTCAAAAGCAGAACTTTTCCCACTTAATGCTGAGTCGGTACTTTTTCTACCAGACAAGTGGGAAGTCAAAACGTTAATTGCTGCTATTGTGCCACGTCACTCAGTGCCTGGTGTTATATTGGGGTGTAGGGATATGTCATTCTGCAGATTTGGGTTCAGGTGTCAGCTGGTGCAAGAGCTGCCGGAAAATGCTTCAGAGGCGCTCCAGTATGACCTACATACAGCAGCTGTATTGTAGGTGACTTTTCTGATTTTTTATATTGATATGTAACTGTATTGTAGTTAATTAATGAATGGTGACAGTTGTACTTTAAGTCAAATTTTTAGAAGGACAGGGCCCTGTATGTGACTTCTTGTGATTTTGTTTAATTGATTGCATTGTTGGAGAGGGGAAACGTTGGGGATTGCAGTGCCTAACAATTGTTAAACATGTGTGCAGATCACTATTTGCAGAAGTCAAGATCCAGAGTTGTGTATGCATCACCATCCTTGGCACTCCATTTGTGCAACTGATCAGATTGTTCTTACAGGGACCTCAAGATTGCGCTTGTGCAGAAATCTGTTTTGCACATTCAAGGTCCTAGGTATGCTAAAGCCCTGCGACTGCTTGCACTCATATGGACACTTGATTTGAGCATATGCCACTATTCTGTGCATGTGGAAACCCAGGATGCATGCCCATATGCAGGTGACAGGTTTGCAGAGAGCATAATGGCAACCGGTCACGATGTGCCAACCATGTTTAATTGAAATTGGTCATGATGTGCTGAATGTGCAGTTTGGAAATTAGGAGTGTTGTGCTAAGTAGGCCAAATGGAAAGTGTGTTTTCTTTTCCAAAATGACTGGTAACTTGCAATTTCCCCAGTGGTACTAAAAGTGGCCCAGTAAAATATGTAATTTATAGAAAGTGTATGATTAAATTAATATGAATATTGAATATATATATGATGAATATACATAAAATACAATTACAATATTCCCACATGCAACACTGTAATAAATGTCAAATTTGATGTTATTATGTTTTCATCACTGTACAGAGGAAAATAACTAGGCATGTACTCACATAGCCAACTGAGGAGCAACTCTGTCACTGCACAGTTATAACTCATCATTCTTTGGTTGTGGTTAAATACACTTGTTTATGAAAACAGCACAGTATGACTCATATACGCAGAACCATAGAGAGTAATGGGTATGATAGGCTAACTGGGCACAATGGCAACTAGCCATGATGTGCTAACTGGGAATAATGGAAACCTGTCATGGTGTGGTAATTGGTTGTAGTGAACCATGGTCATTCTGTGCCAGCTGGGTATAGCAGCAACACACCTTGGTCTGTTGAGTGAGCATTATGGAAATTGGCGGTGATTTGTTGAAATGAAATGAAAAGGATTTGTAAGAGCGTGCAAATGCCCAAAGGTGTCAAGGCGCTAGTGGTTAGTCCTGATGGGAAACTCAGCAAATAGCTGGCTCTATGTTCCACGAATACTTCTGGGCCTCCTTATGGGGTAAAATGAGAAGTTTTTTAAGGCCTTTCTGAAGGGAGTATGCATCTTCAGGCAGGTTAGGTGATGGGGAAAAGAGTTCCAAAGTTTGGCTGCAGCCAACGAGAAGGCTCTGCCTCCCCATCTTGTTTTACGAAACCTGGGGACCACAACCAAGTTATGGTCTGCCGAGCGAAGTTTTCTGATCGGGAAATACCATTGAAACATGGTTCTAATTCCTCTGGGACCTGCATTGTATAGGGCTTTATGAACAATGCACAGTGTTTTAAATTGTTTTAGCCTGTGTTTCCTTTATCATTTGTTTTTACACTGTGTTACTACCGGGGGCATTTAGGGACCCTTTTTCCTCTACTTACTGTGTGTGTGCGTCTTTGACAGCCTCAGGTGTTTTCCAGGGGCATTCTAGTGGGCACCTCTGGGTCCTACTTCTATTTTCAGTTCCCTCAGGGGCTCTCCGGTCCGCCAAGGGTTTCCCGATTGTGCAGAGCGAGCCCCCTGCACTGGAACTTTCTCCCGGCTGGCCGCCGTTTTCGGAGGTTGGCGGTCCAGCCTCGCATACGCTTCCGGGTCAGGGCATTAAATGCCAGCACAAACCCGGGCGCGCCAAAGGCGTGCCCGTCTGCGCCCGTCCGTGCCTGGACGGCGCCAGGGGCCAGGCACCCTGCCCGTTTCTCCCCAGGTAACAGGGGCAACCAGGTCAGAACCTACTCCAGGGCAAAGCTCCTGGAGCTACATCCCAAATGCCATCTCAGGAAATGTGCAGTCATACTGGACCCCTCTTTGGGAGGCCCAGCGCACTGTCATCATTGCAACCTCAGACTTACCAATGGACTGGTGTCTGGGTCTAGCCCCTATATAGCGCCCCGAGTAATGGGGGGTGACAAGTCTAGTGTTAGGACTAACATTCCCCCTGGTCATAAACCTAGGTCTATTAAAGGGGCACTGCTGAATGCCCGCTCCATGATTAAACACAAGACAGAAATTGCACTGAGTATCCAGACTCATAATCTGGATTGTCTCTTTGTCACGGAGACATGGGCCAATGATAACTCGGGCCCGGACCTGGGGGACGCTGTTCCCCCCGGATATACTATCCTTAGATGTGACCGCACTGAGCGAAGGGGGGGCGGTCTCGCTCTGGTGGCCCGTGACTGTCTTAAATGCACCCTGACCATGGTGGAAAGGGACTTTGCTTCACCGGTGGAAGTTGCCTCTTTTAGGATTCTGTTGTCCAAATCCCACAGTTTCTCCGGCCTACTAGTGTACCGCCCTCCGAACCCAGGACCCGGGTTTTTGGAATCATGGTGAAAAATTTTGGAGCCACTTGTCACTACTTCTCATACTACCATTCTCGGAGATTTCAACTACCACCTTGAGAAGGAACAGGACAATGACTCACGGCACCTCCTGGAACTTATGTCATCCCTGGGCTTTGAGCAACTTGTTCAATCCCCCACCCACATCGCTGGCCATATCGTAGACGGCATTTTCACCAACCATTGCAATTTAATGATTGAAGATGTACAGCCTCTTTGCTGGGTCGACCACTCGCTGATTATGTTTAAGGTCTGTCAGAATCCCCCCACTACTGTGAAGGACAGCTTCACCCCAAGGCTCATCCGCTACAGGGGTCTGAGCAAGCTTTCTGCTCCCGAATGGGAGGCGGCTCTGGCCTCTGCTGGGGCTGGGAGGCACATTCCCTTCCCCCCTACGGCAGAGGGCTTTCACAACTGGATTACTCAAGCCCTACATATTGCTGCTCCTTTTAAAGATCGCATTTTTAAGAGAGCCAAACCTACATCACCCTGGTTTTCGAATGAACTTAGATCACTCAAAAGGGAGTGTCGCAGGCAGGAGCGTAGATGGCGGCTAGACCCTTGCACTAGAGAGAAAACCAAGCAGAAAGCTCTGCTCCAGAAGTACAAGTTAGCCATCTTTCAAGCTAAAGCTCACTTCCTCACTAATAAGATCCTCGCTGCAGACAATTCTTCTAACATGCTCTTCAAGGTGATCAAGGAGATCTCCGAACCTTCTGGGACACAAGTGTTGCCCCCCTCGCAAGATCTCGCTGATAGAATAGCTGCCTACTTCGAGGACAAGGTCCTTAAAATCTTTCGGGAGCTCGACCATATGGAAACGGAAGAATTGGAGGGCGAGGAGGTCACGCAGGACCAAGTGATGGGGGAGTCCCCCTGCTACTTTTGCAACCTTTCCCAAGATCACTGTTCAACAAACTCTGGTTCTTCTTATGGGCCTTAAGTCCGGCTCCCCCTCTGACCCCTGCACGCCCCTCACTCTGAAGATGGTCCCCAACCCGATCGCAGACTTTCTTTGCAAGGTGTTAACAACATCCTCCGTTCCGGCTGCTATCCAGATGCTTGGAAAGAGGCTATTGTTACGCCCCTGCTCAAGAAACCCAATGCTGACCCCTGTGAACTGAAAAATCTTTGCCCCATCTCTCTTCTTCCTGCCCCCGCAAAAATCCTAGAGAAGTTCCTCAACACTGAGTTGATGAACCACCTGGATTCCCATGAAATTTTAGATCAGTCTCAAAATGGTTTCCGCGCCGACTACAGCACCGAATCCGCCCTTATTGCTGCCACTGATCACATCCGCATGCAGGTCGACCAGGGTGGCTCGGTAGTGCTGATTATGCTCGATCTGTCTGCAGCTTTTGACACCGTCTCCCCCACTCGGATGGTTAAACGTCTGCAAGAGGCGGGAATCTCGGGTAAGGCCCTGCAGGTCCTCCACTCCTTCCTGACAGAGAGAACTAATGCTGTTAGTTGTGGGGGTTTTAGATCTAAGGCATTCAGCCTACCCTGTGGTGTTCCCCAGGGCTCATCCCTGAGTCCCACCCTCTTTAATGTGTATGTGTCTCCATTAGCCAAGCTGGTCAGATCTTTTGGGTTCCAGGTGATTTCCTACGCTGACGACACGCAGATCATTGTTTCCATCTCCCATAATCTGCAGTCGGTCGCAGGGAAATTTAACCAGTGCATGGCCAGCATTATCAGTTGGATGCAGAATAACTCCCTTAGGATCAATGCAGAAACAACTGAGGTCCTAGTCTTTGGTCCTCAGGCCTCAATCTGGTCGAATGCCTGGTGGCCGGAAGACTGCGGTCCCCTTCCTGTTCCCGCCAAGACAGTCAAAAACTTGGGGGTCATTTTTGACGTGGGCCTGACCTTCGAGTCTCAGCTCAGCCGCACTGTCAGCACTTGCTCTTACATTTTGAAGACTCTCAGAAAGGTGCTCCCGTATATTCCATCAGCACTGCATCGGCCCACGATCATTGCACTAGTCACCTCCCGGCTTGACTACTGCAATGCCTTGTATCCTGCATATGTCACCCCGAGTGGGACGGGTATGCCCAGACGTGGGTCCCGTGCTCTCCATGCCACTGGAGTCAAGCTATCCTGGCTGATGAGGGGTGAAACCCTGAAACCGGTCCTAGGATGCTTGTTTCCAGTCCAGGGAGGACCTGGCCAGGCAGTTCGGGCTGGACTGTTCCCATGGGGCACAGGGTCAAGACTGATTTGCATATGGCTGGGTTCAAATTGGAATGGCATGGTGAGTAAAAAAATGATGGATTTAGGCCCAGATCTCTGTACTGGGGTGAATGTATGACATTGTTCTGTATTCTGTCCATCAATAGTTCTTTTTGCATATGTCACCCCGAGTGGGACGGGTATGCCCAGACGTGGGTCCCGTGCTCTCCATGCCACTGGAGTCAAGCTATCCTGGCTGATGAGGGGTGAAACCCCGAAACCGGTCCTAGGATGCTTGTTTCCAGTCCAGGGAAGACCTGGCCAGGCAGTTCGGGCTGGACTGTTCCCATGGGGCACAGGGTCAAGACTGATTTGCATATGGCTGGGTTCAAACTGGAATGGCATGGTGAGCAAAAAAACGATGGATTTAGGCCCAGATCTCTGTACTGGGGTGAATGTATGACATTGTTCTGCATTCTGTCCATCAATTGTTCTTTTTGCTTGTATCTGAATATTAGCAGGGCCTCCCTGAACAGGCTTCAGGTTGTACAAAACGCGGCTGCCAGGCTGATCCTCAATATCCCCAAACGGCACTCAGCAAAGGAGGGGCTTCGTACTTTGCACTGGCTCCCTATTAGCCCTATGTACGGTTCACAAGGCCTTGCATAATAAAGGCTCGCAGCAGCTGAAAACCATGTTTAAATGGTATATGCCTGGGAGGGCTTTGAGATCTTCCTCCCAGAGAAAATTGATCACCCCTAGAGTCCGCAAAGCCAGATGGGGCGGCCGTTCCTTCTCGGTGGCGGCCACAAAACTTTGGAATACCCTACCGTCCTCGATTTCCCAGGTAGAATCGCTTCCGGTGTTCAAAAAGCTGCTGAAGACTTGGCTTTTTTCAGTTTAGTCAGCAGCTCTGCACTCTCCTCTCTTCTTCTCTACCGCCCAGCGCCTTGGCACCTACGGGTATTAGTGCGCTTTATAAATCTTCATCCTATCCTATCCTATCCTAAACACAATGCGCTTTTTCACCGGTAGCCAGTGAAGTTTGAGTAATCTTCTAGAGACTGACTGGTGTTTAGGGATATCTAGGATCAATCTTGCAGCAGCATTTTGTACCTTTTGCAGCTTTGTTTGTGCTGTCTTATTAATATCCAGATAGAGCGCATTACAATAGTCAAACCTGGATGACATTAGCACCAGGGCTACTTGTTTGTGCACTGGTAAAGGGATAAAAACTTTCCGCAGCGTTTTAATGATCCAGAAGCAGATTGCAACTGTGCGGTTGACCTGAAGGACAAATCACTATCCAGGATTACTCAACATTTCCGGCCACCAGTTGTGATTCCCTATAGTTGGTTGGCTCCCAAAGATCAGGACCTCTGTCTTTTCACCATTAAGCTTCAAACAGTTCTTGCCCATCCAAGTGGCCACTGCCTTCATGAAATTGTTAAAGTTAGCCGCAATGGCCTCTGTGTCTTTCGTGGTAGACCAATTATTTGTGTGTTATCAGCATTCAACATGGCCTGCAACCCAAAGGAGCATATTAGCTTGGCCAGCAGGGCGACATATAGGTTAAATAGGGTTGGATTCAGGGACGAACCCTAAGGAACCCCACATGGCAAGGTGAACAAATCAGATTTAAAGTTATTAACAATTACTGTTTGTGATCTGTCCTTAAGAAAGGAGGTGTTCAATTTTAGTGCTACATCTTCTAATCCTAGTTCCAGTACTCGCTCTTTGAGCAGGGTTGGGGATATGATATCTAAGACTGCGAACAGATCCAAAAGGATCAGAGCCGCAGCCGGCCCTGCATAACCAGACATCCAAAACTGTCAGTTGCTGATATCAGAGGTGTTTCAGTCCCATGGTTGCTTCTAAAGCCAGATTGTGACACATCCAACAATCCCTGTTCCTCCACGTAAGCCATAAGATGATGGTTTAGGTGTTTCTCCAAAACCTTGGCCGGAGGGGGAAGCAAGGAGATGGGGCGATAAGTAGATATAGTTTAACCTCCATTCGTTCTGGTATGTTTTAAATGACCTTTTCATCTCTATCCATATTTATTTGTTTCTGATTTTATAAATATTTATCCATAGTTGTTTTCTATTTTGCAAAAATGAAAGTTGCAACTTGTCATTTTCAAAATGTATGTCTACAAAAAATGAACACTTTCGGAACGATAACTGTAGAGTACATGACACAGCCATGCATAATATACATTTAATTACAGTTTTCTTAAACACAAATTGTGATGATTTCTACAGTGCCTGGATCTCCTAGCACTGCAGATAATAGTGCTCAAGTGCATGTTGCTGCATTAAGAGAACATGAATGAATTCCTCAAAGAAGTGGAGCCTGCTCACACTGGCCACCAATATGCAAAGAACCTGGTTCTCAGGATGAGAAGGCAGCTAAGTTGTTCCAGCGGAAAATTGCTGATATATCCAGTCTCTGGTAGAATCACAAGCGAGAGCACTTAGGCAGATTATTTCTCTAAACAAATAGTATTAACTTCAACATATTTACAAATGCCAAAATAGAGCAGGCATCCTGCATAGTGTAGTTGAGGGAGCTTACAATCGGGTCTGTGTCAAGATGTTGAGGGAAAAATAATCGTTCTACAAAATATTGAGTTCTAAATTCCCACTACAATTCTTTTTATAGGTAAGTATACGTTTACTATACTACACGACACCGACACGCGTGTTCCTCCCTGACAATACCTATATTGTCAATTAATATAGATGTGGAGTTGAGTTTAGAAAATCCATACTTACTATATGTACTTTCCATCACAATATTTTTGTAGTCGATATTTAGGCCTAAGGAATTATGGCAGAAAACTTTACTAACAAGCTGAGGGGTTACATGAAAAAAGGTTGTATTGACCACAGATAAAGGCTTTTTACATGGGTATTTCTGACTCATTTTTCCCTTTCCCACCTTTGTGCATTCAAAGCTTTCACCCTTGAAGTATTTGTGACATCTCGAGAAGCTAATTAAAGCACACATTTTCACTTTTATAATTAAGCACAGGCAAGGGTCGGATTGTTTTCTGTCCCTACGAATATGTAAAAATCTGTAAATAAAGAAACTCTTTAATACACTACAAAGATCTTTGGGGCATATGTATGAAGCCTTTTTCCCGTTCGCAAACGGGCCGATTCTCAGAATCGGCCCGTTTCCGAACCGGAAAAGCCTTTTGGGATGTAACATCCCAAAAGGCCCTTAGCAAATAGGGAATCGCAAAATTTGCGATTCCCTATTTTGCGAATGCATTTAAGGAATTGCAAATTGCGTTTCCTTAAATGCAATGCAGGAAGCACCCAAGTTGTGCAATTTTGGCTTAAGAAATCGTGAAATTACCACCAACTTCAAGTTGGTGGTAATTTGCATTTCTTTGAAAAATGCACTTTTTTGCATTTTTCAAAGTGCCATGTGGCGCACATACATGCCCTTAAGGCATGTATGTGCGCCACATGTGCACACCTACATATTTCAGATGTGCAACACGGTATCCTTTGGACACCCTTGCACTCTTGAAATTGCATTCGCAATTTGCGAGTACCTAATGGGTACTCGCAAATTGCGAATGTCTTCCCATTCATTCCTATGGGCCTCTAGGCCCATAGGAATGATTAGGAAGGTATTCCTTAATTGCGATTCGCAATTTGCAAGTTGCAATTAAGGAATATGTAGGAATCGCAATTAATATTGCAAATCCTACATATATTGCCTTTTGCGAGTCCTTAATAGCGAATTGCTAAAATTCGCAATTAAGGACTTGCAAAACGCTTTCTTGATACATATGCCCCTTTATCTTTGTCCAGCTCATTTTGCTTTCACATTAACCAACATGAACCAATATTAAATTAGCCATTTAAGTCTTCTATATCACACTTACCGAGCCAAACACAACTAAGCAACCATAAACAATAATTCTATAGAAAATCCCAGAAAGGTATGAAATTAAGAATGCTCTACAGCGTCACTCTAATTTTACAAGGTGCTATGCAAACGCTAGCATTGGCTAACGTAACGTAACGTAACACATCGTAGCGCAACATAAAATACCATAATATTATAAGAGATGGTATTTATGAAGTCAAGTCATTCACCATACTGGAGGTTAGGTGAACTTTTTATACTTTAAGAATCTTCTCCTCTGCATCTAAATAAGGCATAAGTGAGACTGGAGGAAGGGCCACTTTTAAAGGCATATTTACTTGGACTATCTGTCAGATTCCACACTCGCCGCATCCCAGCCACAGGAAGTGGCAACATATGAGTTTTAACGGTGTGGTAACAAAACCACATGCATGGTGATAGAGAGGCCTCTTTCTTGGACAAAGGAAAATATAGTGCATACCTAGGATTGCCTAAGACGCGTTAAGTCCCTGAGGTTTCCAAGCTCCAGGCTTTTCTGGCTGTTGCAGACATTGTTTACAAGGGATTAGACGGATCCTGCCACTAACTCAGTTTCTTTGACAGGATCTTGTTATCCTAGCCACCTCTTCCTGGAAGAAGTCCAGGAGGCTGGAGAAACCATCCGCTTGGATTCTCATGCAATAGGCTCCAGAACAGTGGGGTGCAACCGACACAACAAGACTGCGGTTGTTTTATGCGATGAGTTTTGAACCTGGCATCCATTGCGTAAATGGAGATGCTCACAAATATACCCCATTGGCAGGAGACACTCTACCTACCGCCGTGTCCATGCTGCCTCCTGACACTTGGCCATGTCCTTGTTTTATGTGATGCATTTTGAACACGGGATGTGCCTGTATGAAATGATTTCACTCTATTACACGATTGAAAAAACCCATACCCCACACTGAATAATTACAGTAACAGAATTCAAAAAGTCCAGGAATGACGAACAGGGGCGTATTATGCATAGTGCCCCGGGGGTGCAACAGGCTTGTGTACACACTTTGTACACCCACAGGGCACTATGGTTTTACAGAAGAGCCTGCAGACACTTGTGTAGCCCCTTCTGTAATATTGATAGCGCTGGTGCATATTTTGTGCCAGTGCTATCTGGAGTGGCATTCCCTCACTTGCATGGGTGTCTTAGCCCCATGCAAATAGGGGAATCACTTTGACTCTGCACCTACGTCCTATTTTAGTTGCGGGCACAGAGGCAAACAAACCATGAGGGGGCGCACCAACAGTGTGCCACAAAGAGGTGGCACTTTGTTAGTGGACCGACTGAGTGCAGCCCTCCCAAGGGGACAAAGGGTGTTCCTTGGACTCCCCAGATATCCCCCAACATGTGGGTGCAGTCACTCACTGCACTCGCCCGCACTGGGATCTGCGTCCCCTCTTTAAAGTGCAGGTGGCTGCTGCCTGTACCTTAAAACATGGAGCAGCTTTTAAGCAGCCGCTCATCTTAGACTGAATTCGTTGCCCACTGCACATACGCGAGTTCATGGCTGCCCTGGGGGCAGCACATTCGTGAAACTAGGGCTCACTGTTTCAGTTTGCACAGGCCAGAACTGTGCACCTCCTCCGTTCTCTGGGCCCAGATGTGATTGTAGTGCAAGAGTCCAGACACAGTAGGGTGCTCAAAGGTGCACACAATAGAAAAAGTGTTAAGCAAGATGGGCCTAAACCTCCTCATCTGTCATCAAGAATATACATATCTGGTCTTTCACCAGTCCCTTGTAGTGGAAAGAAACGCGTGGTAGCATCAAACCCGGAAATGCATGTGTTCTGTCTGAATCGGACACTTTGAAGTCAGTCGGCGATAGAAAGTTGGACCTTAAAAGTCTCTTGATTCAACAGAGTATCCAGGTCGAGCAATCAAAGCCAACTTCAGGAAATACGGTAAGAAAATGGGGTCTAAATGCACTGTAACGCAGCCATGGCAACAACAGGTTGAATATCCAGGAAGAAGTGTTATGCAGTTAAAGCAATAATTCGTACAACGCAAAAGGCACAAAAAGTGTCAGAAATAAATAAAAAGTTGCAACACTGGATACCAAACTTGCAATCAAAATATGCTGACAAGAGCACTAAATGATTAGAGTCACTGGGTCTTATGCAATAAAGGGTTGGCATTGCAATATCATAATCACAATATAGCCTAACTTAAATAATGAATCCTATATAATGTTTAAAAAATATCGCTCCATTGACTTTAATAATAGAAAATCTACACCCTATGGATCTGTATTTTTGTAAGCGACATTT
The DNA here is from genome assembly GCA_963921515.1 of Calotriton arnoldi. Lineage (NCBI taxonomy): Eukaryota > Metazoa > Chordata > Amphibia > Caudata > Salamandridae > Calotriton > Calotriton arnoldi. The sequence continues at coordinate 947,604 of CAWUFW010003426.1, read as the reverse complement.
AGGCTACTATATTTATGTTCGACAATATTTCTGTCCAGGATATTCTGACATGCGACGTGTAATAAAGTGTTAAGAAGTACAAGGATCCTCGCTCATCGGAAACAAAAACAAATGTTGTCCTATGGAAGGGGATCTGACTATTTATTGATCCTGTTGCCAATGTGCTGTCTGCAATCCCATGGCACATGGCCTTAGGATATATATCACATGTCCCTACAGACCACTGCAGTTCTCATTTTGGGGTCCTTTGGATGACGGCACCCTAAAAGGTGCACAGGACATTGAAGGACGAAGGAAAAATGTCAAGGATAGGATGACTAATACATCAGACTGCTGATCCTCGTCCTTGTACTAGGTAAACTCAAGTGATTAACCCCTAAATATGGGAGTTCAGCTGATAGAAGATTTATTACCTCCTTCACCCCATCAATTTCAATATGTGAAGAGTATCAGGGAGATTTAGGGTATTGGTCAAAATCACAGAAATGTTGGGTGAATCAGAAATTTCAAGGAATTTGGGCATTATTAAATTCAATGCCAGGCACTTTAGAGCACGTATAAGAATGTTATTTAATGTCAATGGTAATAGTTAATTGTATTTATATAGCACTTACTACCCCTCATGAGGTGTTGAAGCGCTTTGTGATGAGTAGTGTGCTACTCCGGAACCCACGGTTAGAGGTAAGAGACAATAATAGATTTGTAAAAAGTGGTGTGATTTTTTTTTGTTTCCTTCTGGATTAGTTGTGGTAAGTGTGCTAAGTTAGCGCTCATTGAGATCTCATGCATTGACTGTATTGTTTTGAAAGGGGTAGACTAATTGAACTGGATCAGTAAAGGGAAGATGTGAGTTGTTATTGGGAGTGGTGGACATGTTTGCCTGTTAGAATGGATGAATTGAATAAAGGAGAGAAGAGTTTGGAAAGGGCTTTTAGGAGTCCATAGTAGTCCAAGAGGTTTGGGTGAGTCAGAGAGTGCAGGTACAGACAGAGGTTGAAAGCCTCCCCCCCCCCTCTCAGTAAATAAAAATTAATATAAAATGCAAAGAAATATAACCACAGTGATAAGTATACATGTACACAGAAACACATTATACTTATGTAATTTTACGTACAAGACACAAACCCCACTTTATACACTTAATGAATGTTGGTTTCAACTGTGCATTGTAATAGTATTATTATAAAAACGTGTGGTGCTGTTTAGGGCAAATGCAGCCTTTAGATGGACTTCCGAATAACAGGTTTTACAATTTCATAACTCACTGTAATGCCTTACCATGGCTTCAGAAGAATGGAAGCCCAAGGCAACCTTTCTCTAATTTGAATATATGGCACACAGAATTCTGCAGCGGACACATTACCCCACCAGTCTAGATTACCTACTGATTCTAGTTTACCTACTGATTCAAGCTACTTACTGATTTTAGCTTACCTACGGATTCTAGCTTACTACTGATTCTAGCTTCCCTACTGATTCTAGCTTGCTTACTGATTTAGCTTACCTACTGATTCTAGCGTACCTGCGCATTCTAGCTCCGCTACTGTTTCTACCTTACCTACTGATTCTAGCTTACCTACTGATTCTGGCATACTTAATGATTCTAGCTTACCTACTGATTCTGGCATACTTAATGATTCTAGCTTACCTACTGATTCTGGCATACTTAATGATTCTAGCTTACCTACTGATTCTGGCATACTTACTGATTCTAGCTTACTTACTTATTCTAGCTTACCTACTGATTCTGGCATACTTAGTGATTCTAGCTTACCTACTGATTCTAGCTTACCTACTGATTCTGGCATAATTAATTATTCTAGCTTACCTACTGATTCTGGCATACTTACTGATTCTAGCTTACTTCCTTATTCTAGCTTACCTACTGATTCTGGCATACTTAATGATTCTAGCTTACCTACTGATTCTAGCTTACCTACTGATTCTGGCATACTCAATGATTCTAGCTTACCTACTGATTCTGGCATACTTAATGATTCTAGCTTACCTACTGATTCTAGCTTACTTCCTTATTCTAGCTTACCTACTGATTCTGGCATACTTAATGATTCTAGCTTACCTACTGATTCTGGCATACTTAATGATTCTAGCTTACCTACTGATTCTGGCATACTTAATGATTCTAGCTTACCTACTGATTCTGGCATACTTAATGATTCTAGCTTACCTACTGATTCTGGCATACTTAATTATTCTAGCTTACCTACTGATTCTGGCATACTTACTGATTCTAGCTTACCTACTGATTCTGGCATACTTAATGATTCTAGCTTACCTACTGATTCTAGCTTACCTACTGATTCTGGCATACTCAATGATTCTAGCTTACCTACTGATTCTGGCATACTTAATGATTCTAGCTTACCTACTGATTCTAGCTTACTTCCTTATTCTAGCTTACCTACTGATTCTGGCATACTTAATGATTCTAGCTTACCTACTGATTCTGGCATACTTAATGATTCTAGCTTACCTACTGATTCTGGCATACTTAATGATTCTAGCTTACCTACTGATTCTGGCATACTTAATGATTCTAGCTTACCTACTGATTCTGGCATACTTAATTATTCTAGTTTACCTACTGATTCTGGCATACTTAATGATTCTAGCTTACCTACTGATTCTGGCATACTTAATTATTCTAGCTTACCTACTGATTCTGGCATACTTACTGATTCTAGCTTAGCTACTGATTCTGCTTACTTACTCATTGTAGCTTACTTTCTAATTTTAGCTTATTACTGATTCTATCTTACCTACTAATTCTAGCTTACTTACTGATTCTAGCTTACCTACTGATTCAATGCATATTGAAATGACTCGAGGCAACATTTCACGCTAGAGGGTATCGATTTCTAAAATCGATTTTGTTCTCTCCCTAGGGTTTGCAGACAGAACTCTCCAGCAGTTTTCTATACAGATGCATGTTATAATGTCAGATCAAAATATTTTGACTTCCTGCTAAATAAAATATTGTATTTTAACCTTCAAATCTCCATTGCCATTCATTAAAAAAAAGACATGGTTTTGTAGTTATTGCAATACCTAACTTCCACGAAGGATTGAATTCAGAACTTACACTCTTATGGCATCTAAGTGACACATCCCTTTGCAACATCCTTTCATTTTTTAACAAATGTAGTTGCACATACACACCTGTGTACATGTTTTACATGCATCTTGCTATTATTACATATTGTAGTTTAATGGGGATAATAATAGGAGTTATTATTACCCAACTAATTTGTATTTTTTGTGTTTATCGGGAGGCCAGAACACCACCCATTTAAATCTAGAAGTGAGCATCTCCAGGCCCACAAGCAAACAATGATTGGGGGCAAAACCATCTGAGCGCATTTGGTGCTGAGCATCGGCTTGGTTTTCTGTCTCATTAACAATTTGGTTTAAAAATGAGGATTAACATGCGAACATTGTTTTGCACTGATTTTGCACACAATCTTGTGCAGGTGCCGTTACCATCAGCTCAAGCTGGTTGTAAATGCCACGGAAAAACGAGAACTAGCCCTAATGAAGGCAAATGCTGAAATGGGCATAATGAATACTTGCACCCATTGTATCACCTTCTCGGTGTTCTCTGGGTCACAGTGGGGTGTTTTCTAAGGTTGATCTCGGGTATTCCTTGTTTGTTCCCCTCAGCAGCCAGTGGGGCTACGCTGAGAGGCAAAATTACACTATTTTAACAGTTTTACCACAATGAGGCAATTTTTAGCTTTCCTGTAAAGAATACAACATATGTCGGTTCCAGTATGTGGAAAATCTGCACTGGAACAGGAAAGAAGGCAAAATAACTAATTCCATTTGAGAGCAGGTTCAGGAAGTGCCCTGCGCCACCGGGCAGCTGAGCTGAAAACTGTGCCTTTTTATCAGTAATAGAGGAACTGAACTTTGCTAGAAATTTCCACTGATTATGGTGTTTTCAGGGTGTTTTATTTTCCATGGAATTAAATTCACGCTGCATTAAAAATATCCATCATCCGGTCTCACGAGTTTCCAGCGTCCCTCCAGGATCAGCTTCTGGTTGAGGGACTGGCTAACAACCAGTCGCAGCAATGAAGCCGGTCCGAAGCCCAGCTTTTCTCTGCTGTGAACCAAAGGCCAGCTGCCTGCAGATAAATCCTGAGCTATCCCACTGGGCCAGGACCTTTGAGGCTGGCTAAGCCCAACCCCCTCTCAATAAGAGGTTGTAGCATAAAAGGGTGATCAGATGACTTCAAGTCACCGGGCACAGAATTTATAGTCTTAGCCTCTGATTTGATCAATCACCTTTTCAGGTGCGTGCGTTAGGTCGAACTGAATGAGGACTATATTTTCCCAAAATGCAGTGCTTTCGTTTTTAATCGAAAGCCTTGCATAAGAAATGAGGCGTCCTTGTGACATGGAATCCCCTTTATGCCTATAGAGAATTCTGCTGATTACAATATAGGCCAGTTGCCCATTGCTCTCTCTAACATGGCACTAGGCTGTGGTCTGCTTCACGACTTCTAGAAAGTCTTGTTGGCTGCCCTCTGTTGTTCATGTCCCGACTGGGGCGCCACGTGCCCTCAATAGTCATGGTTGCCCATCTCTGGCTATGGGTGAATGCACGGAGACACGGCAGGGACTTTCATGCTCGTTGCTCGGTTAGATGAGCAGACAGCAGCTGGAGGAGGGAGCGGGGATGAATCAGACAAGAAATGAGCAGACGAGGATGCCATGTCAGCCCCAGGAGGGGAAACCACCATCTGAGTGTCACTTCCAGTTAGATACCCACAAAGGCAGTCACCCATGTGGCAAAGCGAGAGGGCCTGCGTGTGTGCTAAATTATTTCTACACCCTGCCCACGACCATCAAACGGCGCATGGACTCTGTGAAATTGATTTCTGCATGTTTCTGCCATTCCCTCTGTGCATCCGAGCAAGCTATCTGTTGACATTTGGCCAGTTGCTGATGGAGCTCGGGTTTATATGATAGAGCCTCGTCCGGAAATAAGTACTTGGATACCATCTTGTACTATCCTATTGTGCCACAACATCACTCTAAAATTCCATTTGCTAGAGTTTACTTTTAGGTTTTGCATGGTTTAGTAGCTGGTAAGTGTTATCAGGGAGATATAAGGTATCAACCAAAATCACAGAAACGTTGTGTGAGTCAGAAAGTTCATGGAATTACACATTATTACATTCAATGCCAGGAACTTTAGAGTACATATCAGAATGCTATTGAATCTCAATTGTAATTGTAATTGTAAACTGTATTTATATAGCACTTACTACCCCTCATGAGGCGTTGAAGCGCTTTGTGTGATGAGTAGCATGCTGCAGTCTTATCTATCAATACTGTTTTCAAAAAATCGTACTATGGTCCATTGTTTGGGCTAAAGTTTGTTCGATGTCACTTCCGGTGGTGTTGCTGAGGGTCAAAGAGTGCGTATTTCACTCCTGCGTAGCTAAGGGTTTGGTAAAATAATGTCACTGGTTGCAGGGCTCTCCTCCAAATCTTAGGCGTTATTGGAGGTCGGAAGAAGAGTGAAGACCATGGCAGCATTGAGGAAGTAAAAAGTACAGAGAGAAGGGTGAATAAATGGCTTGGTATGTACAGTCACACTAAGGGTGGGGTTTGAAGGCCTGATGAAAGGGCATCCATGTGGACATACACCAAACCCAGGAGAGAAGATAGTTCTAAAAGTCCAGAGTAGGAACTGGACTTGCTACTAATGGACTGCTGCTATAATATCACCTAGACGAACACCAAAGTCACAGATGAGCAACCCAGACACATGGCTAAGGTCATGCAGTGCATCAAGTTGATGAGCCAAGACTTGAAAATCTAAAATTTCTAACTCCATTTTACGTACCTAACCACTGTGCCACACTTTCTGCCCTCTGTAATCCGCTGCTTCACTTTTGACAGAGATGGGCTTGTCACTATTGGGTTGACCAAGAGATACCAACTCACTCACTCGCTCTATTAAGAGATGAGGGCCCTCTTTGAATCAACTCTTTGCCAATGATGTGGCAATCGAAGGACACTAATTTGGAGATATCCATTACCAAACAAAGCGGCACTCATAAAACAAAGGGGTCTATTTGGAACGTATACAAGAATCCTCTGTCCTGCTATCATCCCGCCATGCCTATCGTAATCTCAATACCACCCATGATTTCACAGGTGTGAATCCAAAAGATAGAGGCATACAAATATTGAGGACATAATATTGAATCCAAAATATCGTAAGGTAAGTAAATATAGATTTTCTATACATACCTCCACATATAGGTATCTTGGTAGTATATATCTTCAAGGTATGTGGAATTAGGAATAGTAAATCTGTACATCCCTATATGCACACACCTTTCGATATTTTGTGCCTCCATATTCTGTTCACGATATTCTTGTTTGCCAATGTTCTTGGGCTCGATGTTCAGTAGTGCGACTGATTGCACAAGACCTGGAAAAGGAGACAAGCCCCCAGCAAGAGCAAGAAATGCTGTTCGAGACTTGAACATAGAAAGAGAGAGCGGAGGGTGTGCGCAAGCCAAAGTTATTAAATTGTTGAAATCAACAAGCGCAGCTCTGAGGGCCACGGCCAAAGAACCCGGGGCTACTATAACCCATCAACATGGAAACAATGCCGCTTATTCTAAGGGAGCACTTAGAAAGGAGCCTTACTGGCTACAAAGAGAGAGACGGAAGGTTCCAGAAGGGCCTTCCAGGACGCGTGGTCTAAGATCTGCTCTGCAGCAGGCTGAGTCCTGCAAAAACCGGATTTGCCCAGAATACCCTTCCAGAGGCTAAGGGCATCACTTAACACACACTTTACGTTGTGGTAATACTTCATCCTGTGCCCAGCTTGTCAATGTCGGGCAGCAAGGACAGTAGGAACAAGGGAGTGTATAGCCGATGGTAAGCAATGTCACGAGGGCTCGCTAACTCTGTGCCTCTGTAAGTAGAGCAACCACCAAGCATCTGACCTTCACCAACTGATGTTCTGAAAAGGCCCAAAAGCGTTGTGTGATGCTGTGATGACCCAGAAAAATTGACCCACACTCTATTTTATGTTTGGTGATAATTTGTATAGAGCTAAGTGCCACCACATGATAACACCGAAGCACCGAGGGGAGCACCGGAAAGATGAAGAGCGTAAATGAAAGGGCTGGAGAGAGGTGAGAAGGAGAGCTGACATGGAGGGAGGGAGGGAGGTAGCAGTAGAGGTTGGGTTAGAAGGCACGGGTGGGGTGATAAAGAGAGATGATGGAAGAGGATGAAGCTATCAGGGCCTGTCAGGCATTTAAAAAAGACTCAAAAGCTATGCAAGTGATACCCGGGCAGGCCGGAGAGAGCTCCTGGGAGGAAGGAGACAGACCTCCCCTCCACAATGCCAGAGCTCCTATGAATGCCTCTCCATATTGGATGCATTATGTGGTGCACTCACAGCAGATGAGGAGGAGATAGGAGAAGCGCTAGGAGGTACTGCTTTAACTAAGGGATTGAGGTACTTGGCAATGCACAAGTGGTGGCGGGTGGACTGTATTCAGGGAGGTCCTGGGAACGGACTGCTTTTTCCACATGATGCTGTGTTATCATCTTCACACTTAAGTATTCATCAGTGCCCAGCATAGAGCACATACCACCCCACAACACATAATGCCACACAGCTCTGTGCAGCTCCAGCTCCAAAACTACATACTCTTTCCTATAGCGCCTCACTGACTTTGTGGCACTTGTATGTTTCTTTCACCTGCGCACGTTCCTTCACTGGCTTCGATGGAAGGTATCTTGATCTGTGTGTCTATCAAGACAAACAAGCTCAAACACCGAAGAGAACAGTGCCCAGCATATGTTTGAAGACCCTGCTCTTGTGAGAATCATGTCTATTGAAGTTTAGTACCCCATCACCCGTGAGAGCTGTGCCTTTGGATGATTTGTGCCCCTGGCCTGCATCCCTAAAACTCTGCCTATTAAAGCTAAAATACGCACAAAGCCCTGAGAACTTTGCCAAGTGAAGGTTTGGTGCCCCTGCAACATTGGGCAACACACTCATTGAATGTTTGTTCAGCTGTGCCCCTAAAACTCTGAACATTGAATGTTTGGTGACGCAGGGGTGTAGGGCCTCATTGTATTCCAATTATGGCTGCCTTTTACTACCCACCTAGAGGAGGGGTGGTTGTGGTTCAGGACTCTGTTGCTTGCTTGCAACAGGGTCCCAGGCTTACCTGCAATGTCCCAGCATAGGGAACCCGGTAAGATTGCTGAAAACACCCTTCTCCACAACTGTCCTTGATATCCTAAACATATACCTTACCAGATTCACTGGACACCCCAGCCACTCTCGCGTCTTCAAGACACTGCGGTGGCCCCATTCACAAACAAACGTGTGATCTAGACTTGGAGACTCTTACTCCATCATGGGTATAATTTTAGACAATTTAGAGTTTCACATAACTTTCCGAAGGTACACCTGAGAAGCTGTACCTTTTTCATCTTCCCAGGTGAAAACCTAGAAAAAGGTTTAGTGAAAACGAACACCTTTGTTCAATGTCACAATGTATATTTTTTTCTCCACAGGGATTTTTTTCCCTCTGCAGAAACCCTTTCCTCTGACCTCCATGAATGTTAGCGGTCTTCTGCTCTCATTCCCACTTTGGAAATCGAATTGCACCTACCCTTGACAGGACTAAATCTCTAATAACTTCCAAGATGGAATTGAGTCGAAAAGTAGTTTGTGAATATCCATAACGTTTGTAGATGTTCACAAACTTTCAAGACAAACTACACCTGAAATGCCTACCCCTTAAGTGGGATTTACCCCCTCGTCGTTTTTCTCTTACTCTTAAGTAAAATGGTTTCTGACAAGGTCACATTTTGTGAATTTCTTGCAGTAGAAACCATATTGACTCCCTCTCATCTAACTGATGAACATGTCACTATCACTATCATTGCTCACTTCCAACTTCATACTGTGGTACTCTATTACCTGCCTGGCAACATAGTTACCATCTTTAATAAGCGGGACTCAATCCTAGACTGATCGTCACTCTAAGACTTTCATTGCCCTTGGTAACTTTAATCACCTACTTGGTCCACATTCGTTCATATGGATACCACTTGACATAGTCTGAGTTTCTACCAGTCCTAGCAGGACCTTTTTTTATCTCTATTTCTGGCTTAAAACAGGAAACAATATCCTTTTTTAAAAGGACTCTTACCCACACTTGTGTGACATGCTTCATCATTGATACCTCGCCTGGTGCACTTAGTATCACTGAGTGGGCTTAATCCCACTCTTGGAGGGAGCATTTTGATTTTACTTCTGTGCGATTTTGGTATAGGCTAAACATTCCTGTAGGTGAAATGCTTGTTTTCTCTTTATGCTAAGGGCACTCTTATAAGATTAAAAACAGAAGGGGCAGTAATTGGAATGTGTTTGTTCTCCTACACCCTTCTTGTCTGCATGTTTCAGCCAGGTTTGAGCTGCCTAGTAGGCCAACCAGCTTTCTTCAGAACCTTCAAGATCCCTGATGAGTGCCTTTATTCGTATGGCCAATTTCTTATCTGGTGGATTGTATCACAGACAAGTGTTTGGAATGCTTGCACTCCATGCACTGCACACACTCAGATGTTACCCCACTGGGTAATTCGCATAGACAGCATTCACACATTTTGAAATGTCACAACCAATGCACACTTTAATTATCGTTCATTCATTCTAATCATGCTTGATCTTTCCACAGCTCTTATCATAGTCAATCACCCAACTAAGCTTGTGATCAGTGCCTAATTTGTGCCAGTGGTTTCCAGTGCTTGGCACCGGCTGTAGTGACAATCCACCACATGGTGGCGCTGTCTTTTTAATTTTGAGATAGCACAACATCCGTGTTTATTATGTCAATATACATTTAAAATGAATAATACCAGCTGCTAATTCTATTATTATAGCTTTCTGTGGCCTGAAAAAGTCTGAATGATCGCACTTTTAGGAGTGCAATGGTTGGGTGTTATGTTGGTACTGTCATTGGCAGCGCTAGCAGGGTATGGGTGGTGCAGGCGGCAGTGGCATTCCAAAAAGGGCCCGGGCACTTAATTTTTTTTACAAATTAAGCACTGCTTTCGAGCCATCAGACACTTGAAGGCTATTCACTCACTAATGTGCAGGTTCTCCAAAATCAAAATGATCTATTGCCTGGCCACCTACTTCCAAACATCTCTTTTTCCCACAATACTGTGACCAGATCTCCGTCTGCCAGTAAATTCGGAGTATAATTTAACTCTAGTATCTGCTTGAAATCATTACTACCCTCTGCCGCCATTGCTACTAGTTTTCACCTATACTATGTTAGGAAAAATGTCCCCATGCCTCCTACTTCCCCATGGCCAAGACACTACTTAACATCCTGGTGTTGAAAAAACTACATATTTGTTAAAGACCACTAGGACATTTCCCCAAACATTCCTTCTTCCCCTGGACAAAGTACAAATACTGCACAGCCTATTCTGTCACTCGCATACCATAAGGTCACCAAATAGGGTGGCTCTGACCCAGATACTAAGGCCATCACAAATTACTCATCCCTGGGTTAGAAGCCACCTATGGCTTGTACCGTGAAGATCATTCAGCTTTGATCACATGGAAAACTCCTCTTTAGAGAGAACGATCTGGCAACCTCAAGACGCAATCCAGCCCGTGCCAATCACATGTTTGATCTCAGCAGTTGCTCGTTAAGACTACTTTCCATCCAAATAAAGGCTACCCACTTTCTCCGTGAATTAAATGGGCATTGAAAGCCCACTTCATGGAACTTGAAAGCGACATCACTTATGGACCACAACTTTGATTTTCCAAAGACCAGGCCGACATTCCCAGTGAGGAAAAAGGGGAGGTACAAGGGGTAATGGGATGCACAGGAACTGTTGTGGAAGATCTGGAGGTGGTGCCACTGATGCATTGTGGGTGGGAGACGGTGGGGGAACATGGGGTTGATAACCCGAGAGCAGGGGCATTTCGCTCTCTTTCCTTACTCCTACTGGCGGCTTACGTGTGCCCACTGCTGCAGCCATGCGAAATCCACCTTGCTGTCGCCTTTAGCAGCTTTCTTCTTCTATCTATGGAAACTCCAGCAACTTACTAGCCATTAAGGAGGCCAGGGTATGGAGGTGGCTGGGGCATAGATAGACCATATTGGCTTACAGGTAAAAGGAGAGTTTGCAATATATAATGGGGCTTCTGACAGGCTAGAAAGGATGCTACTGAAGGACCAGCCTTGTCCTTGAGCTGAGAGCGTAGTTGTCAGAAAATGAGGCCGCTCTCAAGAAGCCGTGTCTTTATGGTGAGGCCCCTGAAGCCAGAAAGGGAGACCGCTGCCAAGGTGACATGTTCTTGGTGTGGGAATGCACGTCTTAGAGGGAGTGACTGCAGCCAGGATGCCAAGTCCATGTTTTGGGAATGCAAGTATTAGGGAAAGACTGATGCCAGGGTGGCATGTCCTTAAGTTCATAGTGCTGAAGCCAGAAAGTGAGACTGCTGGCAGGAGGCCGTGTCCCTGAGGTGACAGTGCAGGTGCCAGAAGCTGAGACAGGTGGCAAGGTGCCATGTCTGCATCAGAAGCTGAGACTTACCGTGGGCCTGTAGGTGTCACAAATTGAAAACGGCGCTAGCGTTCTGGCTGTCAGGGATAGAGACTGCCGGCGACATCTAGCCTCGGAGGCGATAATGTAGGCGAAATGTCAGAGTGCTGACAATGAATGTCTATTAGTGAGATGGAGAGCCTGTGCAATACCATGGGGCTATGTTTACAGTGCAGTTAAGATACCGTCTGCTGAGTGTCAGCAATGACGCTTGTCAGTGAAATGAAGCAAAAGCGCTTCTCTGAGGTGAGATGAGAGCCTAGGTGGCCACCCGGTGAGGATGCAGGTGCAGTGTTCACGCGGATAGTGCTTGAGTCAATGATTTCTGGACGCATGCAAATGGATTCATCAAACCACTCATGGCCCTCAAAGCCTCGCGCCACCTGCTTCTGGAAATAAGTAACCAGATAAGGCCAGCGGCCGCACAGGTTTCTGCTTCCAATCCGTGCGCTTATCAGCTCCACTCCACTCCACCCCTTATCGAGGCCAAGGAAATGTCCCCGCACCATGCTTCCGAGCGGGCCATAGGTCCAAGGTGTCGGGCTCAGCTGCCGCCTAATGAAGCAACCTCCTGCGACAGGGCGCGCTCGCGCGTGAGGAGGCGGCGGCGCTCCCCACACCGGCGCTATCTGCCGGGAGTCGATAAGGACGCCCATTAACCAGTAACGCGCATCCGGGCCTCGAAATCGGAGAGCGCCTATCAGCGGAGCTTCACTCCGCGAAGGCAGCTGCTGCTGATACGGGGCTCCAGTGAAGGTGACCTCACCCGGCATGTCCCAGTGCTAAGAGCGTCGTCACCATGCAGGGGTCGCCCTTCTACAGACCTGGGTGCCTCGGGATCCATAATGACGTGTGCGACCGTTTTTTGCACCCCTGTGGCACATTTTTTTTTTTTACCACAAAAGGGGACGTAGATCCTAGTAACGCCCCTTCTGTAATCCAGATCTTGCCAGAGCTACGTGTGTGCCAGTGCCATCCAAATGGGAGCAGGGGAGGTTGCCCTCATTTGCAAGAAGAGGTCCTGAGGGCCGTGCATTAGTGAAGCCAGTTTGAAGCCTCTAGTCTGCCTGTAACTGTGCAGGCAGCAACCAACCCTGCACTTCAAAGGGGGGGAGACGAACATCCCTGTGCAGGCAGAGGCACAGTGAATGCACCTATCTGCAGTGGGAAGTGTCAGTGGTAGAGGTAGGTGAGTCAACAAGTGAACAGGGAGGGCCAAGCCAGAGCCGAGGGTTGGCTCTGGCACAAAGAGCCCATGCGCGAGCCGAGCCTAGAAACTATTAATTATGCAGCAGACATTATGTTGCAATATGATAAAGAGCCTTCGAAATTCAAAAAAGTGAATTTTTTAACACGTACAAGCATTACACTTTAGTACTTCGGGTTCTATTTATGCATTGAGAAGTATTTATTAAAAAAGTGAGAGTTTTTAATCGTGAACTGAGAAATATTCCTGGCACTGCCTTGATGACGATGCTCTTAGTGAACTAAGAACCAAGTCAATTGTCACATGTACCATATATGTCTCATAGATTCTTATAATAGATGAGCAACAATATAGGCTATCAAATCAAACACAAGAGAGGTTTTTGTACAGCACACATTCTGAACTCACATATTGGAAGGTGCGCTCATGTCTCATGTGAAAATAAACAAAAAGCGGTCCAGTGAAATAAAGTCTTTGTCTTGGATCACACAATTCAGTTAAGCAGTTGAGCCGCGATTGATCCCAGGTTTTCCAGTTTCATGTTGGGCAGTTCAGTCACTAGATGGGTATCTCTTTCTCCTATCAAAGATTAATACCTTGACCTTAATTGTTAGAGAATTCGATTAGAGTGTGGGTAATAGGCAGAACCCACATTTTATTTTTGCCAGTTTTAAGTTGCACGACTATGTTACACTTTTTTCCCAGCATAGGGAGATTTGCCAGAATTTACAGGATGCTATGCCAAGGCCGGGATTTGAACCTTCATCCCATGTTGCAGAGTCAGCTGCTGTAGCCCCTAAGCCACGCTGGCTCCTGAAAACTCAGCTTGCTTTGGGATTGAGGTTTTATGAGAACCTCGAGCTGAGCTCAAGCCTGGCATTTGCCTCAATCCTGGCTCGATCTTTTCGTGGCTCACCCAGTGGTCGAAGTGGGCGGGATCCGCAGGGCACGGCGTGCCCCTACTTCTTTCATTTCATAGAGTCCATTCCCCTACTTTCTTATTCTAAACATGCCTCCCGGACGGCAGAAATCGCCATGGCCGATAGTTAAGGCTCGGCTTTTGGGGACGGGCGGAACGGGCAGAGAAGGAAAAGGACTCTGTCTTTTCTTTCGTGCCCAGAGAAGACAGGACAGTGTCCAGTTCTCCTGTCGCTGGCAGCTGCCCCCCTCTCTTTGTCCCCCCTCTTCCCTCTCTTTCTGTCTCGCTCCTCCTCATTTAGTGAAAACCGAGACTTTTAGAAACAGGTATTACCTTCTCTTTCCTCCTTTCGCTTATTTGCTCCCCTGTGAAATGGATCCAAAAAAGAAAAACACACTTGCTGGAAACGTCCTCTTTTTCTGACTTTTTTCAATTTCTAAGTGCAGCCTTGGGGTGGAGAGAACTAAAACATTCAAAATATGAAAAGTAACTAGCTAAAGCAAGACAGAGTGGTTGCAAGGTGGCCAGATTGATTTACTCGCACCTAAACACATTAGCGCCACTTTACAGTGTTTTGCCAGTGAAGCGCTACTTTTGTTTTCTCGTCTCTCTTTGAACAACATTGCTTTCCCTGGGTGGGAAAGTGCACTATTCCTGGAGGTACTGAAATACCTGCTTGATGGGTGAATTGGAAAACAAAATGTGTACAGCGGCTTTGTGTTTATGAATGTGGTCTTTTTAAACCATACTGCTTACGTTTTGTAAGGATATAAGCAATGGGCATTGAAACGGGTCCCTTCTGGGCCCTGTAGTCATGGCCTTAACTTTTCAGGCAAAAGCACTCACTAATTTCTGAATAATGAGTGTAAAAAGAAAAAGGTAACCATGTTGTTCCTGCTTACATTTCACATGCTTTACTTAATCTTGCATTCTCTATGAGTGTTTGCTTTTTGTAGGATGTTGTTAATTTTTTTTTAGGCAGCATATTGCTCTTGTCTAGTGCGTAATTTGAATTGAGTCACATCCAGGTGTTTATAGCGGGTCAGTGCAGTGCAAGTTTCTCTCAGTGGGGCTGTATGGTGCTCAGTGGGGTAGAGGATGTAGCACTATGGCCAGAGCTGCCGAATTTGGAACTGGGGAACCAGGTTCAGCCTTCATGACCAGTCCACCAGACCACTCTCCTGAGGGAGCACATTCCCATGCTAGACCTTAGAAGGCCCTGCAAGATCTTAAAAGCCCTGGTGTCTTAGCACCAGCAGGTGGACCCTAGCAGTGGCATGTGTGGGTTAACCTTGAAGGCCTGTCCGCCACAATTCATTCTGAAGTTCACCTCCAGTCTTGCAGGCAGGCCTATGAAACAGCACACCATAGAGTGGCAGTGACTCTGTCACTGAGGTCACAGGACCCTTGAGCAGGGTGGCTCAAGGGCAGTGCGACCGCACCAGGCGCTGACCACCCGCGGTCCGTGCAGCTAACAGCAGTGGGGCAGAGGGGCCGGGTAAGGGGGGATTTCAAGGGACGATGCCGAGGGAAAATTAAATAAATAATTAATTTTCCTTCAGCATCATCCCTCGAAATCCCCCCTTACCCGGCCTCACCGATGTTACCTGCACGGACTGTGGGTGGCACTGACTTCAGGTGGGGGCGTCGTGTTTGCAAGTATAATATGGTTTTAAAAGCACTTGCTGCCTCCTTCCTGGCCTCCAACAATTTTCGGCAACAATAAAAATGTCATGATATCTCCAGTGATTAATGTTCTTAGTAGAGAGAGATGGTGTTTTGTCTAGTGGACGTTTTGACTCATGGAAAGGAAGCGCAGAGGGTTAATGTGCCCACTGCTAAGAACATGTACCATGCAGATCACAAAGTGCACATAATGTAAATAGGTCAGTGGGTTACTGCTTTTGTCAGAGAGACCCTATTGTTACTTGCAGTTAATAAGTTAAAATCCTAACGTAGAACAGTGAGTTATTAACTGTCATGTAAGAGCTGCATGCAGACTGCAAGGTATAAATTAGAGCATTATGTTTTTTCCCCAGTCTTTGAGTGCCCACTGCTAAGAACATGTACCATGCAGATCACAAAGTGCACATAATGTAAATAGGTCAGTGGGTTACTGCTTTTGTCAGAGAGACCCTATTGTTACTTGCAGTTAATAAGTTAAAATCCTAACATAGAACAGTGAGTTATTAACTGTCATGTAAGAGCTGCATGCAGACTGCAAGGTATAAATTAGAGCATTATGTTTTTTCCCCAGTCTTTGATTATCCTAATGTTGCAAAAAAGGGTTCATTTGGGTAGAAATCAATTCTGATTATTAAAGAGAACCCCCAACCATGGTATTACGTTTTAAATTCTGAGTTTGTGTTTCTCCAGACCAATCACTATTAAACTATGCTGCCTACTAGTATGGTTGTCATGTGACTCCTACACATTGTAGTCCTTTGTCTTATGTAACATTTCCTATACAGTGATTTACACACGTATGATTGATTGTCTCTGTGTACTATATGTGATGTAAAGTGCTCTGACACCCTATACTGATATTAGTGGTGCTGTAAATTTTCTGATACTTTATTTTGACATTTTTACACATGCTAACAGTCTCCGCAAAGATTTTTCCTTATTAGTACCAGTGGAACATACAAGTGCAGCAGTGAGAAAGGTGACCAGTCAACCTTTGCAAAGGGCCCTCCACTTCACAGCAGCACAAATCCCATGTTTTAGTAACTTTTGATCCATTTGAGCTATAAACAATTTATTAGTTAAAATCGTCTGATTATGCAGCAGGTGATGTATTATGTGGCAAATATGGCAGCGCCATAATTATGTGAAAAACATTTGCAAACTAGGATATTTTGCCATTCATGTTTGAACTGCTCTTGTGGAAAAAGGGAGGAGAAGTGCTGATGACAGAAACTCCATGGCTGGGAGACAAATGGCTTGCGATTCCACTTTTAAGGATATTTGGGACATTCTGTGATTGGAAACGTATCCCACTTTGTGAATGTATTTTAATGTCAATAACTCATATTAAACCTTAAATGAACATGTGTATCCATTGGTTAAATTAAATAACATAATAAGCTGTAACCGGTTAGTGAAATGGGAAACAAATACTAAAAATTGGGATATTTTGCTCTTTCTGCCACACCTCTGACTCCACCCACAGACCCAATCCACGGGTTATTCCCGCCCTCTGATTCTCCGCCCACAGTTCCCCTACTTTTTTTCCCCCACTTCGACCACTGGGCTCACCCACCTACGGTAGGTTGGCACATAGGACTCCCATCACTCTCATCCGAGGGGCACCCTCAATGCGTGAACTGACTGTGTTCCACCTCTTTATGGACCCGCTGGCAGCTCCTTTGCTTATGTATCTTTGTCTACACTATGGCACGTGTGCAGAGGTGAAGTGTTTCCTCATTTGCATGGGACTTTTTCCTCATGCAAATGAGGGAGTGCTCGATTGACTCGCTCTCTGTGCAATCTGTATTACAGAAGGGGTTGCACAAGCATCTGTGGCCCCTTCTGTCATACCAAATTGCCCCAGGGAAACAAAAATTGGGTGCACTGCCCGTTGTGCTCCTGTGGCAGTTTTGACTATTGTCAGTATGGTGGGGTTTAGGCAAGGTGTTTACTTTACTGAGTGGTGTGCATAATGTACAAGACTGAAGTGTGTCTCAGTCCTGAAGACCTGGAAGCATACACCCCAACACTCCCGATTTAGGTAGGAAACTCCATATTTTTAAAGCAAACTGCTTTATTTTAGTTTTCTCCTGCTTAGAAAATTCTCTGTTCTAGTGCAAGTCAAATGTGAAATGTATTTCCCCCTGTTATTTTTTTATCTAAGTATCCATCTACTCTGTTGCCAAATGTTGGCGCGTATGTTACAAAGTAGTTTTGGATTGGTAACGGTAAGTGACAACAGGAGAGTGATGCTCTAAGAATGACAGATGGGAGTCTTAGAGAAGCCAGTGGGGATGAATAGAGTTAGTCACATATTAGTCGCACCTGGCATGTCATGGATTCTGTCCTGCCCTCCTGGCCTTTTTTAGGCCCTGCCCAGAAACGCGTACATTTTTCAACAGGCCTCCCCACATTTTGTACGTATGTGGTGACGAAGGACAAGGGGCACTAGTGTCACATTTAACAATCATACATGCAAGGGTTTCTGGAGTACAAAGAGCCCTCTTCCCAGAAAAGCAAACCCCTCAAGAGGCTTTGTCAGTATTCTCTGCCCACAGCTTTTGTGAGACCAGGGAGACAAGATCAAGAGCGAAAGGCCATCTAGGTACCAGTCCCTTAGAGAGCGATGAAGTAGGGAAGAATCCCATTGTATGATATTTTCTCCCCCCTCTAAGCATGTGAGGCCTGGGACAACTAATGTTGGTGTGTTGTTATTGGAGACCAACAACGTCTGCGTGCGTTTACCTTAAAAAATATAGTTTAACCTTTCTGACATATTTTAAAATCAGGAAGCAACACAAGTGTTTATTGTTCTGGATTTTGGTTTCACAGAGAAAAAATACGCTTAAGATGTGATGAAAACATTACCCAGTAAGGCAGGCCTAAAATATGAAAAACGGGATCACCCTCAGATGAACTAAGTTTGGAATTTTTCCCCTAATATTACTTTTGGAAAATGTCTTTGATGGACCCAGCCACCAGTACTAATCATGTATCATTAAGTAGCCACATCCACAATGTTTTGCTTACTGCATCTTCATCCTGATGAAGACCTCATCAGCCAAATAAACAACTTCTGGTCTCCTTTTGTGAAGCTTATATATTCAAAATGATATTGAGCCACTGTGAAGGACTAAAAAAATGTGCTGGGTTGGTGCACAGTATGAGAGTGTTTGAGCTAGGATTTATGTGATAAATTAAATATTTGTTCTACACTCATTTATAAACGAACATTTTATTTGAGGGTTTGTTTGTCAGGGATTGAATTTAAGAGATGTAAAGAATAAAGAAGGCATATCTCAATCAATCAGTCAATCAGCATTTGTAGAATATGGCTCAGTCACCCCTGCGAGGTATCTTGGCGCTGGGGTAGCCGTCGAAAAGCCAGGTCTTGAGGAAATGGCAGGAAGAGGGAAGAAAGAGCAGAAAAAGGCAAAACAGAAGAAAATGAGCAAGCAGAAAAGGCAAAACAGAGGGCAGAAAAACGAGCAGAAAAGGCAAAACAGAGGACAGAAAAACTAGCAGAAAAAGCCAAAACAGAGCAGAAGAGCAAAGCAGAGCAGAAGCGTGCAAAACAGCGAGCAGAAATACAAGCAAACTGGGCAAAACAGAGGGCAGAAAAATGAGCAAAAAAGGCAAAACAGAGAGCAGAAACCGAGCAGAAAAGCAAAGCAGAGCAGAAGCGTGCAAAACAGAGAGCAGAAATACAAGCAAACTGGGCATAATAGAGGGCAGAAAAATGAGCAGAAAAGGCAAAACAGAGGGCAGAAAATGAGCAGAAAAGCAAAACAGAGGGCAGAAAAACGAGTAGAAAAGGCAAAACTGAGGGCATAAAAACGAGCCATAAAGCCAAAACAGTGGGCAGAAAAGCTAGCAGAAAAGGCAAAACAGAGCAGAAGAGGTCAAAACAGAGTGCAGAAAAGGCAAAACGGAGGGCAGAAAACCAAGCAGAAAAGGTAAAACACAGGGAAGAAAAACAAGTAGGAAAGCAAAACAGAGGGCAGAAAAACAAGCTGAAAAGGCAAAACAGAGCAAGAAACGAGCAGAAGAGGCACAAACAGAGGGCAGCAGGTAGACAGGCAGCAGAAGGTAGAGGACCGTGGGCAAGCTGGACAGGAGAACTGTCCCACGGGGAGCAGGCACGAGGACCTGCTCAATGGGGTCACGCTGTCACCTCCATTAATCAGGTCCTGGGGGAGGACGGGGTAACGGGTGGCGGGAGGAGGAGGGAAACGGCGGTAAGAGGGAAGAAACGAGGAGAAAAAGGCAAAACAGAGGGCAGAAAATTGAGCAGAAAAAGGCAAAACAGAGGGCAGAAAAATGAGCAGGAAAGGCAAAACAGAGCAGAAGAGGGCAAAACAGAGGGCAGAAAAACAAGCAGATAAGGCAAAACAGAATGCAGAAAAACGAGCAAAAAGGGCAGAACAAAGGGCAGAAAAGGCAAAACTGAGCGGAAAAACAAGCAGAAAAGGCAAAGCAGAAGACAGAAAAACTAACAGAAAGGCAAAAACAGAGCAGGAGAGGGCAAAACAGGTGGACAAAAAATGAGCAGTAAAGCAAAATGGAAGGCAGAAAAATTAGTAGAAAAGGCAAAACAGAGAGCGACCAAGAAAGGCAAAACAGAGGGCAGAAAAATGAGCAGAATAAGTCAAAACAGAGAGGAGAAAAACTAGCAGAAAAGGCAAAACAGAGAAAGAAACAAGCAGAGGTAGCACAAACAGAGGGCAGCAGGTAGACAGGCAGAAGAGAATAGTGGACTGCGGGCAAACTGGACAGGAGAACTGTTGCAGGGGGAGCTGGCTCGAGGACCTGCTATCATCTTGTTTTAATATAAACAAAATCAATATTTACTGCTAAGGAATGTGTTTAAAACATTCTTCTATAATAAACATTTTTGGGAAATAACATGAGTGGCATTTTCCATAATCCATCCAATATTAATTGAAGTATTGGTATATTTAACGGAATGCAGTGAAGGTAAGGTTTTGCAAAATGGCTGCCTGGTGCCACCTGGCTATGGGGAACTGAGTTAGTTGAATGGAAGTAGAACACTCAAGAGTGTTAGAATTGAAAATGTTATTGTCTTATTGTTCATACTTCGTTCTCTATTAAGTTAGCATTCATGGCGCCATTTTATTAGTAGCCGCCATTTTGTTCTATGATCGACGCTAAGCTTCTGCCTCATACTGCTTGCCACAGCAGAAAACTGCCTCGATGCATCTTTAGTGTGTACTTCTCCAAGGCCGAGTTCCGCTGCACTAATGAATGTACTCTCTATTATGGCATACCTTTGCTGTTAGATAGGCTTGTTCCCACCTTCCCGAATGGCGAGCACGGGCAGAGTAACTATGAAACAGAAATAGCCTGTACCCGGTCTCAGGACCTTAGCTCATCTTTCTGTGCCATCTTTGTTTGCTAGTGCCTGCCTGGACTGGAATTTTCCAGCCTGGGCGTGTTTTTAGGGAATTAGAAATGTATAATATCTGATGTTATGTAGGGGGAGGCAGTTCCTCGGCAGCCATCTCGTGAGGCTGGTCAGACTGGGCTCCGCTGCAGCGCAATACTAATAAATAACTTTGGTTTATATTCTCTACTGTCTGACCGACTCTTCATTTGTTTGGAAGGCCGAGAGGTGGTCGCGAGTGACCCGGGTGACCCTATTCGGGTCACTTCCTTCAGTAGCACCTCTTTGTCAGAGTGAAATACTGAGGTGCCTATCTAGAAGATGATTAGAAGACATCCTCAAGGCGGTGGCATGATAAGGAACTGGAGATATAATATGAGGGGTGCTAAGCCCTCTCTATGTAGAGGAAAGAGCTACGAGTCCCTTAAAAGACCTAGCTGGATGCAGTGCTTAATTTGGAAAATAATGAGTGCTGGGGCCTAAAGTTTTGCTCAGAAACCCACGACCGACACTACAGAATGATGGTGGTACAAATACCAAGGCTGCGTGGCCTTAATTCCATCTCATGCCTCTTTCATGCACAACGAGACACCCCCTGCCCTTTATCTGACCGTGGCAGGTTCTTTTTTACCACTACTTTCTCCCTTTATCACAGTTTTTCTGTCTCTCTCTTCCCTGCCCTCTTTTGTGCTTTTCTCTCTCTTGTTGTGTCTCAAAGTCTGATAAGGAAAAATAAGTGTCAGTCCCCAAAAATGAATTTCGGTGGGCCCCACCTTCAACCACCGGCTCAAATTAAGCACCGGCTGGAGGGTTCCTTGAACAGAATAGTATTCTGGTTCTTTTGAAAGTAGCCCACCAGTTTTGCAATGCCCAGAATTAGAAAACAGACTATTACAGAGGCATGAGTCTTCAAACCTGATCATATGTCCTCCATGTGTGGTATGATTGAATTTGGGCACTACAGGATACAATTTTCAAATTAAGCTGAGTATTGTCGGCCTAAAAGTTGTGTGATATATTGGAGTGTTTGAGAGTGTTTGAGAATGAGGCAGGAAGTTCCATGTACTTACTGAAGAGTGGTGAGAGAATGTGCCATTTTCATGCACTTGCATTCACACCCGATACATAATAATGAAGCAAAGTTAGACACTTTTATATTTCCCTGTGATAAATATACCTGATAAATGACACTTGGTTAACTGGAGATAAAGGTGAGGAAGGAAAGATACAACACAAGATGTAGGTAAGCAGTAAAAGTACTAAAATAGCACCAAGTGTTCAAGGCCCTCTTATGACTCTAAAATGAAGAATGTAGGCAAACCAGGTTGACAACACGTGCAATACGAACCTCTGCTTGCAAACCCAGAAGCTTATTTCTCAAACATTCAAATCTCACCAAAACAAGTTCAGGAGCATTCAACAAATGTATTCATCTCATAAGCTCTGAAAGTTTCTTGCTGTAGAAAAATATATATGCTGAGGTGGATGGCATACTTTTCAGGTAAGTGCATCTTTGCACTCTTCAAGTCATGTCAATCTAAGGGTTGGGAGTGAAGTATGGGGAGGAGAAAGGCGGGTACGGTTAGGAGGAGAGTGGCATTTTCACAATGTTGATTCCACTACAAAAGCCAATTGCTCAGGTGGCCCTGTAAGGGCCAAAGGATAGAATTCATTGCCGCAGCTGTGCCATCCTAATATTTTTAGGTCTTGCTTACTAGACAGAACAAGCTGGCTGGTCCCGAAATACATATTGCAGGCTTACCACAAACTTACAGTGGGCCTAAAGCTCACCCATTGTTTAACAATGGTTAGCTTTATTGTCACTATAATTTCCTTGCTTGTTATTCAATGGCTTTCCTTGTCAATTTTTCCATCTTGTGTTTGTCCCTCCACTGGAGCATGGCCCTTTTATCGTCCTTTTGATTGGCTGACTTGTGTTCTTTCTCTGCTTACTTCTAGGGAACTGCTTTTTTCTCTTTAGTTAAACACTACATGAGAGTGCATGTGTTTTTCAGCTCTCCCCCTCGTGTGCTTGTCCCTTCTCCAAATACCTGCCCTCACATTCTGTGTTGCTCTCTCCCTCTTGGGTTGCTCACTCTCTCGTGTGCTTCTCCCCCACCAAACTCCCCACCTGGTGCACTGTGTTGTTCTTGCCCTAGTATCCTGCTCTCTCTCATGGCTTCTCCCCACCAAACACCCTAACCCCCAATGTTGCTCACACCTCGCTAGCTGCTTTTACTCATTTTCACCGACCTACTCCTCTGTTCACCCCAAACTCTGTGGCCGTTTTCTTGCAGATCTGGCGTTAGTTATGACCTTTTAGTTTTACTAAATTATATACATGATATATATTGGTCTGCTGTCGCGTCATTCACATTTTTCATAAACACACAAAAAAATACAGCATGGGGCAGTGGGTCAGCCCACTTCAGCCATTGGCTAATTTCACTGTATGTGACAGCATTCCATTTCTTTCACAAGAAGTACATCAGCACGCAAAGTAGTTCCCCTCTATGCCAAGAGTTACTATGGTAATGTGTGATTTTTGAAAATAAAAACATATACGCTTTTGCCACTAGCCAATGTTTTTTTAAAAAACAATCAGGGAAGGCCCGGCAGCTCATCCAACAATAAGGTTTTACAAAAGCCATGACAAAACAAGCACTGACAAACAGGGCCGGCAATGTTTGTTGGCGCCCCCCCCCAATAACCACGTAAAACCCTTTAACAGTGCCCCTCAAGTCTCCATAACCACTGTCTCTCAGATTCATTTAGTTTTATAGTACCACTCACACCAGTGTCAGGTGTCAGAGCACTTTACATCACACACAAAGTGCACAGAGACAATCATATGTGTGTAAATCAGTGTATAGGAAATGTTACATCAGACAGGATTACAAGGTGTAGGAGTCACACGTCATTCATACTGGTAGGCAATATTGTTTAAGAGTCCTTATTGTGGAAAAGCACAAATTCAGAATTTAAAACGTAACACCATTGTTAGGGGTTCTCTTTAATAATAAGAATTGTTTTCTACCCAAATGAACCCTTTTTGCAAGATTAGAATAATGAAAGACTGGGCAAAAAAAACATATAGCTCTAACATATACCTTACAGTTTTCATGCAGCTCTTTGATGACAGTTAATAGCTCAATGTTCTATATTAGGATTTTGACTTATTAACTACAAGTAACAAAAGGATCTCTCTTACAGAAGCAGTAACCCAATACCTTTGTGATCTGCAGGGTACAAGTTCTTTGTAGCCGGCATTTTAACCCTCTGCACTAGCTTACGATGAGGCAAAACTTCCACTAGACAAAACTCCGATTTCTTTCCAGGAAGACGAGTTATCTTGACATTTTAATTGATGCCTGCAAATTGCTGGAGGCAAGGAACACCACAGCAGGTGCTTTTAAAACGATAATATACTTGCAAAAATGACGCCCCCAACCCAAGTCAGTGCCCGGTGCAGTGGCACCGATCGCACCGCCCTAGAGCCGGCCCTGCTGACAAAGCCCAAAGGCCGGCAGCCAATGCCAGACTTTTTTACTTTCCCAATGCTTGTTTTATTCTTCGCTTATGCTGCACAAAAATATTTTTTTGAATTCCCCCATCCAAGTGGTGTCCTCCAGCTTAGATCAGTAAATGAAAAAAGCAAAATAAATGGCGCCTATATCATTCCACTGGCACGCGCATGCGTAGTGATGCATGCACCAGCAGAATGACAAAACTTCCAGCAGCGTTCGCATTATTACTCTTTAAGCATTTGTTTTCTTCTTTTTTGCCGATGCCTTTGGAGCAGCTATGCTGTGATCTATGTTTCTCAGTAGCATGGGCATAGCTTGGTCAGTGAGATTCGGCGGGGTGAGAATCTCAAATTTCCCAACTAAAAAAGCAGTGGACTGCAGGGTGGAGTGGTGAGATGATCATGGTTCAGTATGGACTGTTTCCATGAGGAACAAGGCCGGTACAGATTTGCTTTAGGGGGGCCTCTGTCTAGAGTGGCATAGTGGGCGAATAACAATGGGTTGAAATGATACTTTGAATGATTGCCACTGTTTAGACCAGTGGTTCCCAATCTGTGTGCCGCAGCACCTCGGTGCACCGTCAAAACTTGCCAGGGGTGCTGCACACCAACCATACAGTTTGATAACCACTGAACAGTGAACGATGTGCTTCGCCGACGAGGACCGTGTTTGTGAGGTCCTCTTTCTATTTCCATGATCGCAAGCATGTTGAACAAGCTTGCGGTCATTCCAAACTCAAAATTTCCAAGTGTTGTAAGCACGCCAGACTCGCTGCAGTACAATACAAGTGTTTTGAGGCACAGATGCCTCTTACTGTTGTTGTCCTTACCAGGGCCGGACTGGGAACCGAAATCGGCCCTGACAAACTGCTCGGCTGCCCCACCCGAGCGGTTTGCGAGGGCCGGTTTCGGCCGATTTTGTTACAGTGGGCTGATATTGCCGGCCCCCGGTAACAAAAACGGCCCCCCAGGGGCCCAAATCTGGCCCCCACCCTGGCGGCCCACCGGGGAAACGCCCGGTGCCCGCTATGGCCAGTCCGGCCCTTGTCCTTACTATGCTGGTTTTCTGTGATACTGAGTCGTAATCTGCCAACAGCGGTGCCTCAGTGTTGTGGCAAAAAAATAAGTGTTTCTGGCATGGTGCAGGATGTTGTTGTTTTGCAGCCTGCTGGGCCAATGCCCTCATAAGCCCCCGCACCAGCCTGGGCACGCATTGCCAGAGATTGTTGACAAAAAAGTCAACTTTTCAGCTCCTGCCCTCCGGTTATGTGTGTTTGTCTGGTCACTTAATCCTGGGTCTTGACGGTCGACAGAGTTCACAAGGGTTCAAGCGCGACCGTGACCAGTGCTGTTAACAGCGCCGCTCCCAAGAGTCTGACAGGCTCCGTCCCAGACAAAAGAAAGCTGTCTGCTCTGCAGGACCTGGGAGGCAGCCCAGCCCAGTGCGGCGATACAGTAGGCCAGGAGCAACAATTTGAAGATGAGCGGTTATGATAAATGTGAAGTGCGCTGGCTGGTGGCAGTTGAATTGGCAGTGGCTGCATCATTTCAAAGGCACTGGTAGTGGTAAGTCACGAGGACATAGCTTCTTATGGTGGTGGAGAAGACTGCATTAGTCGTGATCAACCATTTAAGTAAAGTCTCACTAGGTTTCACACTCAAAGCAGATGTTTCTTGTGAAATGAATTTCAAGAATGCAATCCCCGAAAGGCTAAAGCTTCCTTCCATCCTTCAGAGATCGGAAAAGTGTGGGCCATTAATTTGGGGTAATATCAACATGTATCTATTGAAGCACTTTGGATTACCAAACTAGCATTACATTTTTTTAATCCAAAATTAATTTCTAACACACAGATGAAAGGGTATATCAGAGAAGACAGCTGTAAAGATCACCCTATGCATTTTATTTAATGCTACTAAAAATATTTGAAGGAAATTATGGTACGCTGGGACAGGGCATAGGGCAACTTCAGAAATCACAAAGTATTACATGTCAGGCATGGGCGGTTCATTTAAACCAGGTACTACACTGCATTTTGTAAAACAAGATTTTCGTTTTGTACCACACGTTTTCTAAATCCAGTGCTTATGATAAAGTGTCAGGCAAGGTGTCACAAATGAGAAACGAGAAATGTCACTCATAGGTGCCCTGAAAACATGGAAATGTCACTCATGTGCAAACTGAAAACTTGGCAGCTATGCCAACTACATCCCATTCTGCTGAGGTGGGCTGGATAATCATATTACACTACACAGCTTGCATTAGGAGTGTGCTCTCTGTTTTTCACTTCTGGTTTAAAATTTGGGCGGCCCCTCTACCCTATTGTACTTCCTGTACTAATCCCCATATTGACCGCAGGTATATTTGGGGTGTGTTGTAGTGCCTTTTCTACCATATTAGCATAACAAAACATTCAGAAGGCTCTCGCTTGGAGGAAGATGAACCTTAGTGTTTACCCTCTCCATACGCTTCAAGGAGTTCTAAAACGCTCGACCGCATAGTAAAAATACTGACCATGTTGAGTGTTGGCAAAGGGAACAGTATCCTCTGTGCAAGTGGAAATCTTTGGTCCATGCTCACAGTTACAGCTAAATTAAATTGTGATGGTATAGTCATATGACTATACCTTCATTGGCTTCATCCCAATTATTTTCAGGGAGAAAAATGGAAGTACTTCCGAGGTAAGGCTTACATCCCCCAGCTGCAAAAAAAAGTAACATAATTGGGAGCCATGGCCAATAGGTCATGGGAGCAGCGGGTTGAAAAAGTTTGGGAACCACTGGGTTTAGACTATTTGAAAGCATTCCGTCCATCACCTTTTGGGTGTTTGATTGCCAGTAGTATGCCTGGAACTACATTTGCAGTCATTCAAGGAGTACTTCAATGGGTGCAGATTTACAATTTTTTTGGTAAACAAGTAACTGTATATAAAAATTTTGGAGCAGAAACTTTAAGATTCCGCTCCAAAAAATGAACAAGTTAAAAGCTCTTAGTGAAATGAGAATGAGTAGCGTAGAGTATAGTAGCGTACAGTGCAGTGGTGCAGAGTAGATTGGCATAAAGTGCTGTGGCGTAGAGTGTATTGGTTTTGAGTAAAGTGGTGTAGAGAACATTGGTGTACAGCAGTGGTTCCCAAACTGTGCGCCGTGGCTCCCTGGGGAGCTGTCAAACCTAGCCATGGGAGCCTCGCACCAAGCACTTTAATGTATTTAATGTTGAAGGGTCTGTTGGCTTCAGTTAAACTAATTAGACTTACACGCATGATGTCGATGATTTGTAAGTGACATGTCTAAAGCTGTAAACGAAGTGCTTAATTGATGGCATGTCGAGGGAGATGACCTCCATATTTCACTGGGTCCCCACGTTCCAACACTCCCAAAGTAAGTGGAAGATGCCTGAGTTATTTTGTTAGATTCGTTAATAGTTTCATTTTTTTCCAAATGCATTTTACACCAATGCAAGTTATCAGGAAAGTACAGTTGTCCTGCCTATTAAACACACTAAGTATTATTAAGTATTGGCATTTGTACTTGAATCATAGCTACTTCCAGTACACATTTCTTTCAGTACACACACATTCCAGACAGGCCTGCTCTCTCCTTGAGCACAGGGAAGTAAAACACCATATACAGCATAATGCCAACATTTGGAAGCAAGAAAGAGGAACGTTTAAAAAACAAAAATCAGAGGAATTTATTTTACTTGCATTGATTTGGAGGCAATTTTAGGGAGGAGACAGCAAAAAGAAAGCTGTATTTGGTTTGAAAAATTGTGAGTCACCCTGCTGAGACAGGTGTGATGGCAGGCATGACATGGGTAGAAATGGAAGTGCATGCAAATATTCTCCAAGCGCAGAAACACTTTGGCAATAGGTCCTACATGCATATGGGGTGCTATCCAGTGGGAAAAAAAGTTTGAGAGGGTACTCTAAAAAAAAGGCATGGGGGGCATGGCCAACCATCATGGCCACGAGGATGTGATCTCGCTCGGCTCCCGCATCGGAGTCCTGCTCGAGCGTTCCTAACGGCGTCCAGATTCAGGTAGACAACGGAAACGGAGAGGATCTGGACGTCCAACAACCAGTAATCGCTTTTGGGGGCCTGAGACGAATGGGGACATGCTTAACACAGCAAAACTAGTCCGGGGCCGGAGCGCGGCCGCGCAGACATCATGGCGGCCGGGCCCCTCCGTGATTAGAGCCGCCGTTATCGGAGAACTTGGGCAGGGCCGCGGACGGAGGAAAGCTATGGCGGCTGCCCCCCTGGTCCCGCGGCCCCGACCGTGCACTGAGGCGCGGTGAAGCGGTGCAAGCGGCGACTTGGAGACAGTGCTGATGGCATCCCGCCTAGCACAAAATGGCGGACTCGCCCGGGGCGTGGGCCCGAAGCTGAGCGGCCCCGGAGGAGCGGAGTGCCACAGATGCCTGGGAACAGCGGAGAGGAGTGAGGCCGAGCTCCGGTGGCTGTGTTGACAGCGGGGGTGCCCTCGGAGCAGCGAATCCTTCCATTACACTGGTGAGAGCAGATACTGGGAGGTTGTCTCTCGCCAGCAGGCGCGTCAGTTATCCTATGCCTGGAGCTCCATTGTACACTCACCGGTATGCGCCAGAAGCGTCGAGGGTCTTGGAGGGAGCGGCCAGAAGCATTGAGGGCCTCAGAGGGAGCTACCTGACCCCCATGCCTGACCTTAAGATGGCGCCCATGGCCCTAGGCCTCTAGCACCTTAGGAGCACGATTATCCCCTCGACCGCAGCACTGCTACTTGGGCATTACATACACAAGGGGTCACGAAGCATCAGGAGGGGGCATACAGTGTACAGCGGGGAGACTGCACCCGGAGGTCCCCCAGTTGACCACAGGACACCACGGACCGCCGCTCCTATACGTCTGGCGCTTGCGCGTCAAGGTGAAAAGCAAGACACAGTGCTGACCCTATGCCTCCCAAAAAAGTACAGCCCAACAAGGTCTCTAGCTACTTTGGGTCCACCAACGTGGGAGACGATCCGGATCAAGAGCGCAGTCAGGAGGCAGGAGGGATGGCGCTCACCCGTGAGGATCTACTGGCGACACTTCGGGACTTTAAGAAAGAACTGCGCAACGATATCAAAGCGGACATCAATGCCTCCTTTGATGCCTTCAAGTCGGAGATGAGTTCCAAACTTGGCGAACTGAGGGCCGATGTGGACTCTGTGGGGACCCGCACCCTCGACCTCGAGGCGAATTGCCAGGACCTTGAAGATCGCCTCAAGCCGCTTGAAGAAGGTTCGGAGGCGCTCGCGGCGCAGCTGAACTCCGCGCTCCTCAAATGCGAGGACTTAGAAAATCGCTCACAGAGAGAGAATATCAGGGTTCGCGGCCTAGAGGAAGGACGTGAAGGAGCGGACCTGGAGCAGTTTATGGTGGGCCTTTTCACCAGCATCGTAGGCGAGGATCCTCCGGCAATCCTCCTGGAGCGTGTTCATAGGGTGGGCCCGGCGCAACAAGGAAAGAACCAACGCCCGAGAGACATCTTGGCCAAGTTTGCCTCCTTCAAAACTAAGGAACTGGTACTCCGTAAAGCCAGCGGACGAGACACGATCGACTATCAAGGAGCGTCCTGTGCGCTCTTTCAGGATGTCACCCAGGCCACACTGATGAGGCGCCAACAATTTCGTCTTGTTACCGCCGCCCTCCGAGAACGACAAATAAAATACAAGTGGACTTATCCCTTTGGTATTGCCTTCTCACTTAACAACAAACACTACCACTTCTCCGAGGTGGAGGGAGCGGCGGCCCTGCTGGGGCTGGGCCACTCTTTGCCGATTAAACACCCCACATCTCGAGAGGAAACCGGGGGGCGGCGGACGACCCGAGGTACCATCGGAACTTGGCAGAAGGCTACGGGGTCTAACAAGAAGACGTCATGAACGAACTTTGCAAACGCTGCCATCAGTCTTCTATCTGCCCTGGAGGGCAGCCCTGCGCTGAATGACCTATAGTCTCCTGAGCTCCTGTCTGGAGGCCCGACGCCCTTTGGGCCAGGATTTGCTAGGCGCTGGGGAGACGTCTCGGGGCCTACTAGGATGCCAAACACCTGGATACACGGTCGAGGATGGGCGACGCTATAAACTTGTTTAACTACGAGCACCCCAGGAGAAGCGATTACTCATGGAACTCTTGCGGGACTCTGGGTGCAGGATTGGTCCTGCCCCGACACCTATCCAAAGTTGCAGTCCTTAGGGACCACGTTGAATATCATGCTTTGCATGTTTTTTCTTGTTCTTCGTTTGTTCATATTTGTTCTATCCAGGGATGGCGGAGTGGGGGGGGGTGGGGGGATGGGGGGTTAGGGGGTCTGACTACCGCTTGACTGCCTACAGGGGTGGTGATGGGGGTTAAACTAATTTCATGGAACGTCAGGGGCCTGAATTCCCCTAACAAACGGCAGCGTCTCTGGAAGTACTTGGGGGACCAGGCTCCGCAGGTAGTGGCGCTACAAGAATCCCATCTCAAGAAAGGGGAAGAGCTCAGGCTAAAACATAGGCATTTCCCACTGATATACCAGGCCAATAGTCCTAAAAAACAGAATGGCATGGCCCTTCTGTTTCATTCCTCTGCACGTTTCATCCACGAGGCCACGCAGAAAGATAAGGAGGGCAGATTCCTCATGGTCAAGGGGTCGTTCATGGGCAGGACCTGCACATTGGCCTCAATATACGCCCCGAATGCAGGACAGGCGGACTTCGTCTCCCACTTTTTAGATTCCCTGGCAGGGTTCGCGTCTGGGGACATAATCGTCATGGGGGATTTTAACCTCATCTGGGATCCGCAGGCGGACACCACGCACTCACACAGAGCGGGAAGAGGGGTGTTCCTTAACACGCTCAAGCAATTAATACAACAACTGGGTCTCATTGACATATGGCGGTCCCTCAATCCTTCTATGACGGATTACTCTTTTTTTCCCACGCCCACAGAACATATTCAAGAATTGATCATATTTTTCTCAGCCAATCGCTTGTACATTCGGTCACAACTTCCTTTTTCCTCCCTATGACAATTTCAGATCATGCACCTCTGACCTGTTTGCTAAATTGTCCGGCCCCAAGATCCAAACTATCCAGATGGTACTTCCCGGAAGTATTATGTAGGGATAGATTGCACCGAGATGATCTCCTCAAAGCAATCAGGGACTTCTTTCTTCTCAAGGATCCGGGGGATACGTCCCCGACGAATAATTGGGATGCCTTTAAGGCGCATATCAGGGGTCACTGCATCTCCCTAGTCACCTCCCTTAGACGGCTCCAGACTAAGGAAAGGATAGATTTGGAGCAAGAATTGGTAGCAGCAGAAAGGTTTCACAAGGATACACCCTCGGCGCCTTCCCTCCGAAGGGTTACGGCCATTAGGGGGAAGCTCAACGCCACCTACACTAATAGGGCCGAGAAGACTATCCTGAGGCTTCAAGCTCGAGGGTACGAGGGGAAAGACAAGGTGGGCACACTCCTGGCAAAGCAGCTGCGGGTCAAACAAGAAAGGGAATTTGTGAAACAAATCACCGACGATAATGGCACAATCTACACTAGTGAAGGGGGGCAAGCCGGGGCTTTTCGTGAGTTCTACCACACACTATATCAGGCTGAAGCACTCGGAGAGACTGACCAAACACAGTACCTAGATACTCTCGACCTCCCCCAAGTTCCAGCGTCCGCCAACGACACCTTGGGAGGGGCGTTCACTGTGGAAGAAGTGCAGGCTGCTATAGACTCCCTAAAACGACACAAAGCACCAGGCCCGATGGGTTTACGGCGCAGTTTAATCGTACTTTCGCAGCCGATTTGACCCCTCACCTCACTGAATTATTCAATGCTATCGCATCTCATCAGGCGATGTCGCCGACCATGGGAGAAGCCCTGATCTCGATCATCCCGAAACCGGGGAAAGACCCACAAAAATGCTCCTCATACCGGCCTATAGCCCTTCTCAATTTGGACGCGAAACTCTACTCCAAAATCCTGGCCACTAGGCTCGAGAATATCATCCCTGACCTCATACACCCGGATCAGTCGGGGTTTATTAAAGGGCGCCAGACCCATGACAATCTCCGAAGAATATTTCACCTTATAGACAAGGCCCAAAAGAAACGCCTCCCAGCCGCTTTATTATCACTTGACGCAGAGAAGGCCTTTGACCGGGTCAATTGGGCTTACCTGAGGCTTTCTCTGCGTCGATTCGGGTTCTGTGAGGCTTTCATAGGGATAATCCAAGCTAATTTCGGTGCCCCTAGATCTAGGGTCCTGGTTAATGGGGTGGCCTCCGATTTTTTTAACTTAACTAGAGAGACTAGACAAGGCTGTCCTCTGTCTTCGATGCGTTTTGCCCTTAGCATCGAACCTTTTGCGGCTAGGGTCCGGGCAAACCAGAAAATCAGTGGGATCAGATTCAGGACCGATGATCACAAAATAGCCCTGTTTGCGGACGATGTCCTGTTGCCGCTTACCCACCCAGCTACCTCCCTCACTGAAATTAGCCAGGAACTGGAGCACTTCAAGCGTGTGTCGGGGTTCAAGGTCAATCCCTCTAAATCAGTGGTCTTCAAACTTTTTGATGTGGAGACCCCCTTGTCAAACCTTTTTAGGCGTAAGGACCCCTTCTGACAAAATTTTCTAGAAACTGGTTATCATCATCGATCGACAACCATAAATGCCCCTGTTAGACCTGGCATCTTTTGGCATGTTTCCCCTGTTTTTTCCTTTCTGACCTCCTAGTTTTGACTCTGTTTTTGCTGGTTCAGTGTCTCTGCGCACTTTCTCACTGCTGTTCAGTGTTAAAGTGCAAGTGCTCCTATTGTAAATTGTATTATGGATTGGTGTTTCCATGATTGGCATGTTTGACTTACTAGTAAGTCCCTAGAAAAGATGCACTGAGGGTGCCAGGGCCTGTAAATCAAATGCTGCTGGTGGGCCTGCAGTACTGATTGTGCCACCCACCCATGCATCCCTGAAAAGGGTTATCAGACCTGCCACTGCAGTGTCTGCGCGGTTTGTTACTGCCATGTCGACCTGGCAAGTGCACCCACTTGCCAAGCCCCAATCTTCACTTTTCTTACATGCAAGTCACCCCTAAGGTAGGCCCAAGGTACCCCTGTGGGCAGGGTGCCGTGTATATTAAAGGTAGGACATGTACTGGTGTGTGTGACATGTCCTGGTAGTGAATTACAGTGTGTTTCATTTTTCACTATGGAAAGGCTATCTGTCCCATAGGATAAAATGGGAGTTTACTTATAACATCTTATAAGCATATCTTCCCATTGGGACAAGATAGAGAAATGGGGTTTAGCATGCCTGAACTCAGAATATAAAAATGCATCTTTTAGTAAAGATGATTTTTATGTTCTGTGTTTGAAAATACCACTTTTAGAAAGTAGGTATTTTCTTGCTTAGCCATCCTGTGTGCCTCTGCTGGGTTTGTGGATTGACTGTCTGGCTTTGGAGTGACAGGGACTGGGGATGTGCATTCTCATCAGACAGCCACTGGGGGGGTCAAGGTGTGTCCTGCCTTTCCTGATGAGTCAGGGCTGGGCTGAATAGACCTGGGCTGGATTTATAGTAGTGGGAGGAGATTTCCTTGCACCTGAATGGGCCTGGTCTGCCTTGGACAATGCTGTCTCCACCTCCTGCCAGGAAGCTGGGCCAGAGAGGATGGAACTGGTTTGGGCTGGGCACAGGCACTCTCTGCCCAAAAGTACAAAGAGAAACTGAGTATAAATATTGTGGTCCAGACCCTAGAACTTTAGAACTCGCTGGAATCAAGGAGCCTGCCAAGAAGAAGAGCTGGAAGAACTGCCAAGAGGAGTACTGCAACTTTGCTGTGTTGTTGCTTTGTTGGTTTGGCCTGCAGTTGCTGCTTCTGCCTTGGGCAGTGAAAGGACTGGACTGAAGTTTCTTTACTTGTTGCCTCCTGTTCTGAAGTCTGAGGGACTGCAAAGACTTCACTGACCTCTGGGTACTGCCTCTGGAACCGTGGTTTCAGTTGCCACAGAGGGGGGAAAGCAACCGACTCAGTCACTGACTCTGCCGCTGTCTCCGTGCCCTGAAGGCACCGTAGAGGGCCCAGCTGCATCTCGCACCGCAACCCTGGTCTCACTGATGATGGCCGCCGAGCTGCTGCTTGCACCGTGACCTGTGGGCACCGCACTCCGCACCGCTTCACTTCGCCGCCCTGGTCTCACCGACGCCGTCACTGACTTCGACAACCGTGACCGCACCGTGGCTTGGAGGCACTGCTCGTAAGTCTTGCGACACACTGCCCCGTCCCACACCGCAGTCCGGACCGACCGACGCCAGCTACCCGCAAAGTGCATATTTTTAAGTACTGTATGTTGGATTTTTATCGTTTTAGTCTTGTTTTGAATATATAAAGTATTGGATATTTTTCTAAACTGGTGTGGTGTCCTTTTGTAGTATTTTCAGTGTATTGCTGTTGGTTATGTGCAAATCCTTTACACACTGCCTCTGAAATAAGCCTGACTGCTCGTGCCAAGCTACCAAGGGGGTGAGCAGGGGTTATTTCAGTAGTGTATCCCTCTTACCCTGACTAGAAGGAAGGGTCCCTACTTGGACAAAGGTGCAAACCATTGCCAACTAGAGACCCCCATTTCTAACAGCCCCCAATTATCACAGAAAATAATTTTTACGGTGGGGAAATGATA
This sequence comes from Calotriton arnoldi, assembly GCA_963921515.1. Classification (NCBI taxonomy): domain Eukaryota; kingdom Metazoa; phylum Chordata; class Amphibia; order Caudata; family Salamandridae; genus Calotriton; species Calotriton arnoldi. Next base: position 912,523 of record CAWUFW010003426.1, on the reverse strand, counting down.
TTAAACAGTGTTTAGCAAACCAAAGGTCATTGAGCGTAGGGGTGTAGCCAAAGGTGTAGCTAAAAACAAAGGGCCTCATTTATGAGGAATTGGGGTAGGGCAGCGCTGCAAGTCTTCTTGCGGCGCTGCCCTATGCCAATGTGAAAGGGCAGGAATGCACTGTAATTATGAAATACGGTGCATTCCAGTCCTTTTCCCTTCACAAATTGCTGCCTAGCACCAACGTAGGCAGAATTGTTTTTGTACGGGAAGAGGCACGTTTCTTCACCAAAACAATCCTGAGGGACGTTTTCCTATTTCTATGAGAGCTGCAGAATGCAGCACACATGGAAAGAGGAAAAAACGAGGAGAAATCAAAACATTTCTCCTGGTTACGCCTCCACTGGAGAGGCGTCAGTTTTTGGAGCTGCCCCAGGTTTACGTGATTTTGTAAATATGGGGCAGCATCAAAATCCATGGGCTTTGCGTGGGAACCCCACGCAAAGTCCATGGAACACCTCCTTGACGCAGAGTAAGGCAACACAGTGACTTGCGCTGCTATGTCTTACTCCATATCCATGAGGCAATGCAAAGCCATGCAGGGTGACTTTGCACTGCCTCATAGGTATGGTTGAGATGCTTGCGCCACCGGAGCATCAAAAAAAGTGATGCTCTGGTGATGCAAGTCTCATAAATAATCCCAAAATATTCTGTACGTTTTTTAGGTCTTTCACCTTCAGGTATCTACATATAAAATAATGGGCAGCGTAAATGAAAAATAAATAAAAAAAAGTTATTGCTCAGTGGGAAATGCACTGTAGTACATTATGAAACCTCTATTAGTTAATGCACTGCAGATGTCTCTGTATGTAACCAGAGAATCACAGAATTAAATCTTGATTGGTGCAGTGGAGAATAGTGATGTGTATTTTTAGTGCTACGAAGTCACAGCCTGTGACGGAAAGCACTGTGAATATGTAAGTCAATTTTTTATACTTGCATTACACACAGGGTAAGATCGAATGCTTCAAAACGTGCGAATAGTTTTACAATAAAATGGTGCTTTCAAAATGTAGGTTTTAATAATACCAGAGCGTATGTAATGCAGTTTTCTTTTTTTACATAACTGTCCCTTCAACACCTCTTTAGGGGCACTATGGGCTGTGTAAATGCAGTTAAAATTAAAAGCAAGAACTTCCCAGCCCAGTAGTTAACTCTTTGCACTTCCACTAAAAAAACACACATCTTTGTCTACACAAAGAGCCAGAACTGCCCCCAAGCATCCTTTACACTTGCAGATTACCAGATAAGGCGCATTTGCCTTTCATTCAGGCAAGCAGCTGATAACGATCTCAGTTAGCCGACCCTGGACGGCTGTCTTTTTACAGGGACAAGTGAAGCTGGGGAATCTGCGACCCCCTTCCTAGGACTCCACGACACCCCTGGGGGTCGCGCCCCACAGTTTGAAGACCTCTGCTCTAAATCTTTCATTTTAAATCTCACCCTGCCTCCAGAGACTCAGCGGCTGCTTGCAGCAGCGTCTCCCTTCCAGTGGGCACGCAAAGTCATCACATATCTAGGTGTCCAAATCACCCCCAAGCTCAGTGACCTATATAAGGCCAACTTTCCTCCCCTGCTTAGGCAACTGGCCGCTGATTTAAAAAAATGGAGTACGGCCTACATCTCATGGATTAGCAGGATAAATGCGACCAAGATGAACGTATTACCCCGTCTTCTATACCTCTTCCAGGGGATCCCAATTCCGCCTGATAGGGGTCTATTTACTGAATTAAAAACCATGCTCCTTAAGTTCGTCTGGCAGGGCCAGCGAGCTCGGTTCTCCTACTACCTGTTGACGAGGCTGCGCACTAAAGGGGGTCTTGCACTTCCAGAATTTTTAATATATTACAGGGTTGCACAACTACGGGTACTGAGTGAGTGGTCCCTTAGGGAGTCAGAGAAGTTGTGGCTCCATATCGATCGTCAGGTGACGGGAAGAACGATATGGGATTTACCCTGGAGACAGAAATCAGACAGGTCTGCCAACGCCTACCTCAGTGTTCCTACTTCCACAACACTCCAAGTGTGGGACACAGTGACCAAAATTCTGCCCCTGACCACGTTCCCGTCCCCATATACCCCCATCCACTTTAGTACGGCCTTTCCTCCGGCTCTCTGGGAGGGGCCCTTCGACCTCTGGAGAGAAGGGGGCTGCATCATGATCTCGTACCTTTTTCATGGGGACAAAATACGGTCCTTTGACGACTGCATGACCCGCTACCACCTACCGCACACTGAGCGCTATCATTACACGCAGCTGGTACATTGGGTCCAACAGCCCCTGTATCGTCAAGCGGCCACAAGGGAACTACTCCCTTTAGAAAAGTTTGTTCAGTCGGGCACAACGGGGAGGGGATGTATCTCCTTTCTTTACACCCTACTACTTGCTCTATCTCCACACCGCCCACAACGTCACAGAACATTCTGGGAGGGCATGTTGCCAGAGTCACCCTCGGACAAACAATGGGAGGCCCTGTACAGAGATATAGCGAAGTTTAACAGGTCTATGTATTTAAGGGAAGCCCACTATAAAACATTATACGATTGGTATCTCCACCCACACAAATTGCACTCTATCTTTCCTGACACTTCTGACCGGTGTTGGTGAGGGTGTGGCCTCCTGGGGGATTTCAAACACATCTGGTGGGATTGCCCGGTCATACAGACATTTTGGAAAGAGATTGTCTCCCAAATCAAGCTTATTCTAGGGTATCCAATTGGTGATTCCATGGAGCATGTCCTATTAGGAGTCTGTGACCCCCTCCTTAAGTACCAGACGCACGGAGATAGATCCATCATGTGGTTATGCCTGGGTGCAGCGAAGATGGCATTAGCCGCCGCCTGGAAGAAGCCTGAGGCCCCCTTGCTCACACAGTGGCATGCCCGCCTGTGGCGTGCGTTGGCGCTAGAACGCCTTTCAGACATAGCGGACGACTCTCGCAAGGGCTTCGAATATATTTGGAGCCCCCTGGTTAGCTACCTTTCCGAGGGTCTCCCCCTGTTTGCCTGCAGCCCAAGATTAAGAACCCTACATCTCTTTTTGATTTAGTCACGACCTGTCTTCTCTTTGGGTGGTGGACGCGGAGGTGCTGCCCTGTTTACGGCTCCCCCTGTGCGGGTCACGGGGGATTCCTGCTGAGGGCTGACTCCCCCCCCCCCCTCCGTCAGATCCTACCATTGCTTCATGAACCGCCCTGGGTAAAGTTGTTGATAGTTCCCCTTTTTTTTAATTTATTTTTTTATCTGGTTCTTGGTTGGAGTCTTTTTCTCTTCCCCTTATATATTGCGGAAGACAGACAGCATGACTTACCCACTTGGGTTTTAATTGTTCATCTACCAATGCGTTCATCACGCCTGAAGATATACAGAGGGTTAGCGCTTGTATTATATGGTAGAGGGTGGGATCACCCACCACAATAGTGCAGGGACTCCTCGTTGAGTTCAGATTCGGGAGCTCTTTACTGGATATTGTGAAACTGTGTGAGTACTCTAGCTAACTAAGGACTTGTAAGAGCACCTGTAAAGAAAGAAAGCTTGAACGCACAACGGTCCTTTGTTTTCATGCAATGTTTGTAATCTGTGAAAACCATTCAATAAACAGATTTTGACATAAAAAAGGCATGGGCAAAGAAGTGTAACTAGGAATATTTTATTAGAGGCACTGCCTTAGTAATACAAAACACCCTGCATATATGTTTGTTTGTTTATTTGTTTAGAAATACGTTTATTTAGACCATAGGTCTATAAACAACATAAAAACATGTTACAATAAATATTTTAAAACATACAGTACAAACTTTAAGCGACACCTATGAGGGAGCAATTCTTGCCTCCATCCTACAGCTTACACAGTATGTCATGTATAAAAGACACCCATGATATTCTAAATGATAAAAGTCTGTCTAAAAATATATTTTAAAACTAATGCTACAACCTAGAGTATTTATTTAGAGCAGTGACCATCCTCACTTCTAGGCTAATTCTCATCCAACCATTTTTATTTCCAGCAAGGACCTTTTTACCACCTTCATATATTTTGCAATGGCAATTGCTATATCAAGGTTTGGCATGTCTGTCAGAAGTTTAATTGCTAATAGGCACTCTGTCACACCATATTTTAAAAAGATGGGTCGTAAAAACAATTTCCGCTGAGATAAAAAATTTTGACAGTCCATTATAATATGTAGATGATCACACTTTGTGCCAACCCACAGAAACATTTGCCATCAGATCGTATCATTACTGATTTTATACTCACATGTGATACACAATGATTGATGCTTATTCTCCATCTAAGCACTTCGGCTCTGAGGCCTGGGTTGGGTAGTGTATCCAGGTAGGGGTACCAAATTTCATTCTCCCAACTATTCATCATAAAATGAACAGATTCTTTCTTTCTCAGGTACCCCTTCTATCCTGGATACTTCCTTCCCTGATGTTCTAAGTTCACCATTCGTAACTTCTACTAGGAGGGACTGCTGGTCGATTTTCACTTCTAGATTTTTACAAACGGCGAGCAGTTTCTTCCTGACCTCTTTGGCCCATTTTAGGTCACTATGCAAGGCTTCGCCCTTGCACCATTGTGATACTTTCATGTCTTCCTCAGATCCCAATCTTTTCCAGAATCTTAGAAGGGCCACTTGCACCTGTACGTTCCATGATGTCAAGCCCAGCTCCAATCTGATTGTCTGGATCATAGAGGAGCCCGGTAATGACATCAATGGTTTTAGACATTTTCCTTCCTCGATGTCCCAACTAGTCTTCCCACTTAGACACAAGACTTCAGCTCCGTACTGCAATTGTGGGGGTATCATTGCATTATATGCCTTCAGCAGTGGTCTGTGGGACATGTCCCCATAGATACGATTACATTTTCTTAACCCATACACTGAAGTATTGGGCTTTGGCATTCTGGGCCACCAAATGCGTGTCCCATTTTAGAGACTTTTCAAACCAGATACCGAGGTATCTGTACTCGTTCATCTTTTCCAATTTGGTTGGGCCCAGATACCAGTTAAAACTCTGGACTTTTTTCCCAAAGCATAAGATTTTAGTTTTGTCCATATTTACAATCAGACACTTAGCCACACAATATTCTTTAAAAGCAGTTAACTTCCTCTGTAATCTCATCTCTGTCTGGTCAAGGATTACCAAACCATCGGCATACAGTAGGCAGGAGTGTTGTTTCCCATTCATTTTTGGGCTAGCACTTCTATCCACCGCCAAGATAGATGGCAGATCAGCCAGGTATATAGCAAAGAGTAGGGGGGCTAATACACAGCCCTGCCTTAGACCATTCTTGATCATTATTTTCGGTGTCAAGGCCCCGGCTGTATCCTTAATGACTTGCGCCCAGTTATAGCTATGTAGCTCCTGGATACTTGCCAGGAGCCCATCCCGGATATCATATTTCCTTAAGGTACCACAAAGGCACCTCCAGTCCACTAGGTCAAATGCCGCACGGAAGTCAACGAAGCAGCAGCACAACTTCCCTAGCTGTTCCGTAGACTTCCGCGCCACAGCCCAGAGTGCAAAACAGTGGTCAACCATGGAGTGGCCCTCCTTGAAGCCCCCTTGTTCTACTGGCACGATCGACCTCTGTTCCACCCAATCTTTCAGGCTGCCCAGGATTATTTTGGCGAAGTCTTTTCCCCCAACATCCAGTAAGTTAATCAATCTATAATTCTTTGGAACTTTCCTATCTCCCTTCTTGTGGATAGGCCTGATTACTGCCCCCCTCCACTTCCCAGGGATATGGCCCAAGTCCAATATGACCAGGAACATAAGAGATAAAAATTCCGCCCACCAATTTTGCTGAGATTTTATTATAATGGCCGGAAGATTATCTGGTCCCGCTGCACGGGTTAAGTTTAAGTTTCTTATAATGTCTTTCACCTTTTCTACTGTAAAAAGGGGTTTTAGATCTTCCACAGCCTCTCTCCAGGGATGAGTATTCCCACCAGCAACCTCAACATCTGTCCCGTATAGCTCTCCTAGATATTCTTCCCATACTGATTCTTCCACTACACAGGGCATAGCCCCCGTGGGCTGTCCAGATGCTTCCTTTATCAGATTCCAGAACTTACGGATGTTTTTTGTTTCAATTATTTCCAGCAAATTTACCCAACATTTCTCTTTAAAAGCCCTCTTCAAGTTCCTAACTAGCGTTTTATATTCCTTCCTCAATTTTACCAGATTTTTCTGTCTTACTTGATCGTATTTTTTTCTTAAACTTCTTTGTTCTCTCCTTATTAATCTTTTCTCAATTATACACTCCTCATTAAACCAACTTAATTGTCTGCCTTGCGTAGTTTGCATAACCTTTGGGCAAGAGTTCTTACTTTTTAATTCTACTCTAAGGCATTGTACCATTTCTTCTATTGTTTCCTCAAACCAAGCCACTTTCTTAATCCTAGCATCTCCCAGTCCTAATTCCTGTTGAAAGCTGGTCAACTTTTCAGTATATTCCTCTGTTAATCTTGTTGTCACACGTTAGGGATACTCTAATTGTTGGGGAGAACTATTTCGCTAGTGCTAAACGGCCCCCTATCTAATTCGAAGCGCAAGATGTTATGATCGCTGCCTTTGCACTGAGTTACCTGAAACCCTTTTATGGGGCAAAATTCCAAGCAAGAACAAATGCATAATCGATAGGGCAAAGTTGGGTACCTAACCTAAAGGTCTGTTTGGCCGGGCAGTCTGTCTCCCATCTACTGTTTAAGCAGAACAGCCCTTTTAGCCCCAGGTATTTGCCCAGCTTCACATCTTGTCTGGAAATACTGCACATTGGAAAGACAGCTGGGGCTATGTTATTTGAGCTCAAGAGTTTTTTATACCAAGGGTCTTGTCTTATTGGGTTCAGTTTATGATTAAAATCACCCATTACAATGATCATATCATTCTCAAATTTTTCACACAATGTATCCAAATCTTCTTTGAAGTGTCTCATTTCCACCTCGCATTCCTCATTAGTCCCTCATTGTATATAGACATTCACGATTACCAAGTGTTCACACAACCTTTCTAAAACCAGTAGGGATACCTTACAGACTAGCAACCATTTACATGTCACTTTTACAGACAGCACCTTTTTCGCAATCTTAGTTGAGATGAGGGTCATGATCCCCCTGGCTGGACGCCCAAACCTTTTTCTGCTTGCGGGCTTATGTAGTTGTGCGAAACCTTCAAAAACTGGGGTATTGTTGCATAGCCAGGTTTCCTGTAAACAGATTATCTCTGCTCCCTGGGCTAGTAGTTTTATACTTTCGACTTTTGACCCCCCTCCTACCTCATTTACATTCCAGGATATAAAATTCATGCTATGCGACACCCCTATTCCATAATCAATATCGCTAAGGTGCTCGGCAACAGTATGATTCCAGTGGGGAGAACATAGCCAACTATCATCAGGGGTCCAATCACCCCAAGGATTACTCAACTCGTGATTCTCGACTGCAATTCTCATACTTTCTCTTATCCTTCCATCACCTACAATCAGTCTTATCTGCCTTGCGTATATGATTATAATACCTTCATCAGCTTCATCCCAATTATTTTCAAGGGAGAAAAATGCAAGTACTCCCGAGGCCAAGCTTACATCGCCCCCACCCTCCAAAAAAGGTAACAGTGGGGAGCCACGGGCAACGGCCAATGGGTCAAGGGAGCCGCGGGTCGAAAAAGTTTGGGAACCACTGGTGTAGAGTGAAGTGGTGTAGAATACAGTGACATAGTGTTGAGTAGTGTAGAGCGGAGTGGCGCAGAGTGGAATAGAGAGCATAGAGCGCAGTGGCATAGAATGGATTGTATCAGAGTAGAGTGAAGTGGCGTACAGTGTAGTGGTATAGAGTAGAGTGTGGTAGATTGCAGAGTAGATTAGATTGGTGTAGAGTACAGTGGTGTAGAGTGGAGCGATGCAGTGTACAGTGGCGTAGAGTTCAGTGGCAGAGAGAGCAGTGTTGCAGGATAGAGTCACCTAGAGTGAAGTGGCATAGACGTGAGTGGTGCAGAGTAAAGTGAAGTGGTGCAGGGTCGAGTGCAGTGGTGTAGAGTAGAGTGGTGCAGAGTGGAGTGGCGTACAGTGCATTGGCGTAAGTAGAGTAGAGTTGTCGGTGGTGTCGAGTGCAGTGCCTAGAGTGCAGTGGCATAGAGTGCAGTAGAGTGGCATAGAGTTGAGTGGTACAGAGCAGATTGCAGTGACATAGAGTGCCTTGGCATAGAGTGCAGTCATGCAGAGGAGAGTGTCAGAGTGTACTGTCGTAGAGTGTAGTGTCATAGAGTGTAGTGGCATAGAGTGCAGTGGCATAGAGTGCAGTCATGCAGGGTAGATTGTCAGATTGTAGTGTCATAGAGTGTAGTGGCGCAGAGTGCCGTGGTGTAGAGTACAGTGACATAAAGTGCACTGTCATGGAGTGCACTGTCATAGAGTGCACTGCCGTAGAGTGCAGTGAATAGAGTGGCATAGAGCGCAATGCTATTGAGTGACGTAGCGTGCTGTGCCGTAAAGTGCAGTGGCAAAGAGTAGAATGTTGTAGAGTATAGTGGCGTAAAGTGTAGTCGTGCAATGTAGTTGGTGTAGGTGCAGTGGCGTAGAGTGCATTGGTTTTGAGTAAAGTGGTGTAGAGTGAATTGCCACAGAGTGAAGTGGTTTAGAGTAGAGTGTAGTGGAATAGAGTGCAGTGGTGTGGAGTCGATTGTTTCAGAGTACAGTGAAGTGGCGTAGAGTTGAGTGGGGCAGGGTAGAGTGCAGAAGTATAGAGTAGTGGTGTAGAGTGCATTGGCATAGAGTGCAATGTTGCAGAGTGGAGTGGCAAAGAGTGGAGTGGTGCAGAGTGGAGTTGCCTAGACTGGAATTGTGTAGAGCGCAGTGGCAAAGAGTACGGTGACACATAGTAAAGTGGGGTAGAGTGCACTGGCATAGGCTAGAGTGGTGCAGAGTAGAGTTGAGAAGCATAGAGTGAGGTGGCATAGAGTGAAGTGTCAGAATGAAGTAGTGCACAGTAGATTAGAGTGGCGTAGAGTGTAGTGGCGTAGAGTGCATTGAGTTAGAGTGCAGTAGAGTGGCATAGAGTGGTGCAGAGTAGAGTGCAGTGGCATGGAGTAAAGTGGTGCAGAGTAGAGTGGCATAGAGTTTAGTGGCAAAGTGCTGTGCTGCAGAGTAGAGTGTCGTATGTGCATTGGTTTAGAGTAGAGTGGAGTAGAGTGCAATGGTGCAGAGTGCAGTGGTGTAGAGTGGTGCAGAGTAAAGTGACGTAGAGTGCAATGGCTTAGAGTGCAGTGGCATAGAGTAGAGTATTGTGGCGTACAGTGCAGTGGTGTACAGTAGGTTGGCAGTGGCGTAGAGTGTATTGGTTTGGAGTAAAGTGGTGTAGTGCATATTGGTGTAGAGTGCAGTGACGTGGAGTGCAGCGGTATATAATAGAGTGGCATAGTGTGGAGTGGGGTAAAGCGGAGTGGCACAGAGTGGAATCGAGTGGCGTAGACTGCACTGACATAGAGTAGAGTGAAGTGGCGTAGAGTGCAAAGGGTATAGAGTAGAGTGTCATAGAGTGCAGTGATGAAGAGTAGATTACAGTGGCTTAGAGTGGATTGGTGTAGAGTGCAGTGGCGTCGAGTGGAACGAGGCAGAGTAGATTTGCATAGAGTTCAGTGGTGTAAAATGCAGTGGCATAGAGCTGAGTGGCACAAAGTAGAGTGGCAGAGAGTGCAGTGTTGCAGAGTATACTGTCGTAGAGTGCAGTGGTGTATAGTAGAGTGGCGTGGAGTGCATTGGTTGTAGAGTGGAGTTGCACAGAGTAGAGTGGCATAGAGATCAGTGGCGTAGAGTACAGTGATGCAGAGTAGAATTGGGTGGCGTAGAGTGCAGTGAAGAATACAATGGAGTAGAGTGCAGTGCCATAGAGTATAGTGGCGTAGAGTACTGTGGTGCAGAGTAGATTGGTATAAAGTGCATTGATTTTGAGTAAAGTGGTGTAGAGTGCATTGGCATAGAGTGTAGTGGCATAGAGTGGTGAAGAGTAGAGTGGAGTGGTGCAGAGTAGAGTGCAGTGGTGCCGAGTGCAGTGGCATAGAGCAGATTGTTTCAGAGTACAGTGCAGTGGTGCAGAGTAGATTAGAGTGGCATAGAGAGTCCTCTTTTGGTTGCCTCTTACGACTTATTTAGATAATTTAGCGCCTTCACATAATTGTCGTTCAACTATTGCAGATTTCAAACCACCTTGAATGTTCTCTGCTTTTTGATTCCTATATATTATTGGCTTATTATAATTATCGAATTGTTGAATTGTTGTATTATCCGTCATTTTTTCTTATACAATGCAATTATTTATTTATCCCATGTTTATTTGCTTTATCCGTTTTATGAATTTCTCTCTCCCCGCCCTTTCCTTCTTCCCCTTCCCCCCTTCCCTCCCCCTTCTCTTTTATTTCCCCTACAAAACCTATAAAATAGCTTTTCGCTTTTGCTTGTCACATTCCAGTAACTCCATTATTATAATTTTTATTCTAAATATATTTATGCATTGTTGGTTTGCTGTAACTCTGTTAATCTTTCAAATAAAAGCTTTTTTAAACTCAAAAAAAAAAAAAGAGTGGCATAGAGAGAATTGACATAGAGTGCACTGGCGTACAGTGGAGTGGTACAGAGTAGAGTGCATTGGCGTAGAGTGCAGTGTTGCAGAGTAGGGTGGCATAGAGTAGGGTGGCGTGGAGTGGTGTAGAGTGCAGTGGTGAAGAGTGCAGTGGTGCATAGTAGAGTAGTGTGGGGTAGAGTGCTTTGGCATAGAGTGGAGTGGTGTAGAGTAGAGAGGTGGAGTGGCACAGATGAGAATGCAGTGACAGTGTGTAGTGGAATGGCGTAGTGTGGAGTGGTGCAGAGTAGAGTGCAGTGGAGTGGTGCAGAGTAGAGTGGAGTGGGGTAACGTGGAGTATGCATGGTATGGTAGGGTACTGCAATTACAGACAACTCATCTTCAATTGAAATGACCATTACATTTGCACTTCCATACAGTTTTACTGATAAAAGTATACAGCGTACAAACGATAATGTGTAGAAATGTCATCACCCAATGTATTGATTTGATCGTCAGCACCGTTAATTTACAGACATTTACATTTTTTTGTGTACTAGAAACAACAAATAACATTGTTCAGCCTTCCTCAAGCAGCCCCCAGTAGCCAGCATGATTGTCAAATAAATCCTCTCACTTTAAAGTCAGAGAAAGAAAAATAAACACCAAGCTCCCTGGAAGACACAGCCTGGCATTTGACCTCCATCTTTGAATGTACAGCAAATGTGACAAGATAAGAACAAGTTTTAAAGGCCTGTTTACAGAAAGCGAGTTTGTGGAAGAATACAGTAAACAAGGTTTGGGCAACAGGAGGGATGAACTTGAGCTGGACAGCCTAAAGCAAATAAAGCCAGCAAATAGAAAGTCAGAAAATGTGAGTTGCAAAACCACAATGGTAAGCAACGGGCGGAATGCATTCCCAGGCCAACTTTCAAAATGTCCCGAAGATGTCTTTAGCAGTAGAGTGCGACCTAAAAAGGAGTCTCTGCGAAATTTGCCTAGGATCAAACACTTTAGAAAATCAGGGAAGCCGGTATTGATTCCAGGTTATCTGGTTTTACATTGACATTAAACCACCAGATGTATATCTTTGTCTCTCACTCTCTCACCTATTTTTCATCAAAGGTCACTGTTTAGGACAGGAAAAACTGACCCAAACATAGCATTCTCAACTCAGGTTCTCTAGCTCCAACTACCAAGCCAAGAATGTGTTTATTTGAGGGGTGTCACCCCCCAACCCCCACCCCCCAAAGCTATGACCCTGCTCACTGGCTCTAGAATGACGCATAACTGCCAACTGTCCCATTATTGCTGGGACAGTCCCGGCAAGTTGGAGACTGTCTTGAGTAATTCACTATCCCAGGATAGTCCCGGTAATAAGGGCCTACTCAATAAAGAGAGAATTGCAGGGAATTGCAATGGGAATTTCAAATTTTAGGCCAAAGTAGCCGATTTGGAAAAATTCTCCAATGCAGCTGAATGGGAGAATTTTTCCAAATCAGCTACTTTGGCCTTAAGTTTAAATTCCCGTCTCAATTTCCTGCAATTCTCTCTTTATTGAGTAGACCCTATAATCTGCACTATTATAAGTTGGCGGAGTTAAATTATGCTAATTATGTGGGTTGGGTGGAGTGGGCGGAGCTTTGGGGCATTGGGTGTGGTACATTTTCGAGTAAGTAATTGATAGCTGTGCTGCAAAGTGTCCCTGGAAATATTTTTCAAATGTTGGCAACTATGATGACGTAATATTCATCATTTTATAACCAAAGTAACAGTGTAATTGCTGTTGTGGAGAAATGTGTTCTCACCTGGTGTGGTCACGCAATTTGCGTTTTACAGTCTCCCCTACCACTCCATGAGAAATCAGGTTACTGTGCCAAAGGCAACGGCTTCCATGATAGACAGGACCGCGGCACGTGGAGTAAAAAGAGCAGGCCAAATGTTCTACAGAACTGGCTACATCTGGTCCGAGGGAGGACCTGTGATGTCATGTCAGGGATAGCTCTCTCAGGCCGGCCAAACCCCCATGTGCAGTGAAGCTTTCTCCAGCCCCAGCTGCATTGCTGGGGCTGGAGAGCAGGCACAGGCTCCCAGCCTACCTGCTTGTGAGTGCAAGTTGCCAGCGCTCAGGTCAATCCCGATGGTGCTTTCATGCAGCATCAGGATTGGCTGCAGTGCAGTCTAGGAGCCTGTGCCCAGAGCAGGAAGAGCGCGAAGCGATGGGGAACGGCAGCGGCATTAAAGGTAAGTTTTTTTATTTTTATTTTTTTTGTCAGCCGAACCCTCCCCCCCTTCCCGCCACCCTCCTCACTCCTCCGGCCCAGCCCGATCCGCCACTTTGGCAGGGGATGGGCCGCTACTGCTTGCCAAGCCTAGCACCTCACGTATTTAAGAACTAGGATGAGTAGGTAATGAGTAGGTGGATGAGTAGGTAATGTATTTATTAGCGAGTAATATCAGAAAAGGTCTGGCCCATACTAAGAGTAGTGCAGACATGGAAGAAAAGTAAACCATATCTCTCACTTGGTCTGTTAAGTCCTGAGGTTTTTGAAGCCAGTTGAGTTTGTGCTTGGGGTGGGTGGTGGGTGGTGGACTGTTGACTGCAATTAGAATACCTATGACTATTGTATGTTAGTTAAAGTTGACATATGGCAGCAATGATCTGAGTTGTTGAAATTGGAAGCATGCACTTTCAACAGATATGAAAGTTTATGCTGAAGTCCTAACCTAGATGAAAGTACACTTTTGGCTGATGCGCATAAATATGTGAACAGCTGTACTCAAATAAAAAGTGTTAGGTTTTCGAAACGTAATAAAGTACAAAGACTTAATGCAAGCTCCTATTTCCTTGAATTTCCTTCCAGTCTTAAAAAGACTGGCCTCTTAAAAATATATGAGAAGCTCGCAATAAGAGAGCTTGTCAGAATGTGGCTGTGTGACAGAGCATACGCAGCCACTGTAGGCAACGCACAACTTCTCCGTATCCTTCCATATTACTCCTCGGAAACACTAAACAACAATTTATGTGTGTCAGACATGCCCTGTTTTCAAAACTGTACATTAGTGGAACATCGTAGTAATGAAAAAATTCACAAAAATCCAAAATGGGCCAAGAAAAGCTGAGATTAGGCTTTGCGTAGGGTAAATGTAGTGTAAAGGGTCTCATGGTTATTTTTGATGAGAGAACAGAGAGCAAGCGCCATCTTAGCTTCTAGAATTGAAACAAGAAATATTTTTTTAAAAGGGGAATAGAATGTAGCAAAAGTGCTTTGCAGATCTGTGATTTATTCTCACCAGATCCGAGCGGCCTCTGCTGCGCACAAAGATGCAGGAAGCAGGCAACTTGGACGTCAATGCGGACTCGGTTCCAAAGCAAGTAGTAAACAGCCAGTGGGGCCGAGCGAGGCAAATCGGCGCTGGAGATTTGTCAAGAAACGAAACAAGGAAAGCGTCAAAGAGGGGAGAGAAGGGAAAGCACTGAGGAGGGTGGACGGTTCAAAGCTGCAGTGGAACGCCACTTTCATCAACAACAAAAATGAGGTCATATAATGAGTATTTATAAGGTCACATTCTGCCGTTGGTATGGCCCGACTGAGAATCATCCGAGAAATGAGACAAGTCACTTGATTTGAGGGTGGCACATACTCCGGGCCCCGGGGTCTCACATGCAGTGAAAGCCTTGTAAGATTCAAGGCTGTATTTAGAGTTTGGTAGACAGTGGCACATAAGTGGTGGAGTACCATGCCTGCCCAACTCTTAGTTTGCCTACTCTACATAGAGTTGAGCGAATGCCATGTTTCTGCCAGTGGAACTCCCTCTGGCTCCACCCATGGAAGCCTTAGATCAGCGACCCCATGGGCATTAGACCCACTGGTCCGTCCTATTTAGCGGATAGGCTGAGATACTCTTTTCCTGTTTGTGACCACCTGGAAAGGCTTGGTGATCCCGAAGAGGAAACCACGGATATTACCCCCACATGGTGGAAGAAAACTCCCAAGGTGTCAGGGACATTTGGTTTTTGTTTTACCAAAACAAACTCCCATTTTGGGAGTTTCTGATTATACAAAAATCTCTGCTCTGCGGGGGGACTGGACACAACATCCACACAGCAAAGCTACAAATTCTTCAGTAGAGCCGCCATGGCGGGCTGTAGTCCATCAGGGCCGTGGAGTGCATCCCTCTGCAGTCCTGACGGAATGGAATATGGCCCACCAGGGTCTGAGTCAGGCCCTGCCACCTTCCCTGGAGATTCCCAAAGCTTGCTAACTGTATGCTCTTTGACTAGTGTTTATGGGAGACCTTGGAAAGCGGTGCCTTATTTTGGACACACAAAGTGACTGATTATTGGAGCGCAGGTACTCAGAAGGGACTAATCATTCAGACACAAGGTTGGTCATCTGTCCTCTTTTCTTCCTGCTCCAAGACGACCTCGTTCTGCCCTCTCTCCCCAGCTCGATCTGTTACATGCTTTTAGAATTTTAATAGGTTAAAATTAATGAGTTCACCACCAAAACTGTTCCAAAGGGCATTGACTCTTATCATCTTTAGCATTTCCATGTCATGCTTTTTTTATCATAATTGTTGATTGAGATTTTATGACACTATAGAGCACAGTATTACAATATCTTATAACATTATACATATGTTCTTGGATAATGAAGGAGGATGCATCTTGAACTTTTAACAAACATAGACCACATATCTGAGTAAACAGAGTCACTTAAAATCAACAGAACGGGTGTCAGCCCTTTAAGAATTCCGCCTCGTAAGGGTATATGACATCAGATACATTCCATTCCGAGCCCTCACACCCTGAGGACGTCCCACCGCCCAATCACAACTCTTTTCGATGGAACATTAAGGGCCCAGTCCATAGGGGAATGGGGAGCATAACGTGGAGATAAGAAAATAATGGGATGTTGTAAGGGGAAATTAACGGCGGAAGGGGTTCCCATCCACAGGGTAATTCCCCAGGGGAAATTGAACATGGAACAAGTCTCAGGAGATACATTATCCCCAGACCCATTCAAACTGTGAAAGTCTATCATTGAGTTTCTACATCAGTTTCTCAAAAGAAACCACTTTGTGCCCGTATCATGCTTTTTATGTTATACTGAATTGACTTGTGCTATGTTTGCTTGTGAAACGCTGCACATAGCCCTAATGTCACTGGTTAGAGGCAGATATACAGAGTAGAGAGAGAGCAAGAGAGAGAGTTGGAGACTACACATAATCACGAAGAAATTCCAAAAACACACAATGGAGTCACTTATTCTTAATATATTCCCAAATAGATTTGCCATATAAATGCTGCAAGCAGCATTTATTAAGACTAGCATAAAATTGGTGACATTGTTATTATTTGCCAAAAAGTACTTGCCACTCAATGGATATCTACTATCATTCCTGGGGTGTCTCCTCCGCAATGGTGGAGGAGCGTCACCCCACTGGCTCAGAGCCAGCCGCTGAAAAATAAAACGAAATTACATTATCGTTTTATTTTTAAGCAGCTGGCTTAGCTAGCGTGTGTAGGGATGGGTGGGGCCAGGGCACGGGAGGGGGAGGAAGAGCACTATGTGTAATCTCTAAGTGCCCATGTGTGTTTGGCCGGCCATCTCAGGCCGGCCAAACACACATGCGCACTTAGGTTTCTCTATCCCGGGGGTATTGAACAGCCGGGTTGGAGAAACCCCACATACTTCCTGACCTGAGCGGAGCGTCTTTTCAGCCCACTTATGCCAAAAACCGCGCTGCTCTCGAGCAGCATGGGAATCGGACAGGAAGTCTGTGACGTAGTCCCAGTGTCTGCTGGAACAAGGAAGAACCAACATGGAGGCATGAAGGAGGAGGCAGCCGGCAGCAGGTAAGTTAGGTAAGCTCCCCCTCCCGCACTATTCCCCGCACCCGCACCCCCTCCCTCTGCCCCACCACTTTTTCTATGTGGCAGCCCCCGCTGTATCATTCCTTCCAAACGAGTCTGTAAACAAAGTAAAACAATTAACCAATGGTGAAGTGATAGCAGATTGTAATTAATGTCCTTCGATTTGATAATAGTCTTTAAATCAATTCACATCTATTTGTGAAAGGTGCTGAGTGATAATGTCTTACTGAAAGTTAAAGAGGCAAACTAGTTATGTTCAGTGATGTAATTCCTGTTCTTAAATAGTGTTGTCTAGAATCATAACACAAAAACAGATTTTTGATACATTGCAAGTAGATATTCCAGAGCCAAACCCATTAAAAGTTCATGTTGTAGGGATCCTACACACCCATTAATAACAATACCATAAACGCTAGCATGATGTAGGACTAGATTGTTCTCCTTTTGAACTTCTTTAGAAACAATTTTTCAATATGTTGAGAATTGTAAGAAGGCATTGCATTCTAGAGTATTTTTTTGATTTTTGGTATTATTGAATCCCAGGAAAAATGTGCAACAATAAGTGGGACACTCTATGCCTGGTTTTCCTTCAGATCAGGTGGTTCTAGAGAAGCACTTAACAGTTTCTAAGGTGAAACTGCATGCTCGTGCTATTCAGGGGTGACTAGCAACTGTAAAAATCGGTGGGGAAGCAGGGTGCAGTAAACTTACCAATATGTTGCCTTTTTCCACTCCCCTCTCCCGACGATGACGAGCAGGAAGGAAGGTGGTTTACTTCCTACTTATGAATCCAACCAATCCTGCAGCTGCTAAAAGCAGCTCCATGATTGGTTGGAGCAGGCTAACCCAGCACTCATTTTGAGGCTGGAGGTCTGTGCCTGCAATCCCTCTGCTGTTTTACAGTACTGTGATTTCAGGCTTTGAAGTACACCTGGCAGATTGGCCGGCTGCAGACAGCCGGCCAATCTGTCATGCTTACTAGGCAGTCACCCTGCAATATGCAGGAATCTGTCTGCCCCGCCCCCACCATCACCCTTGCGCTAGCATGGCCAGCAGTAAACAGAATAATACAATGGTAATGACCATTTTATTATTCTGTGTGCACCTGGTGTGCTCGCAGCGGAGGGGGCAACGCTCCGCCTTAACAGAGTAGCCGCCACTGGTGCTACTGGTCCAGGACTCTAATTACTGGGTCTGCCATCTTTAAACTAGATCAGTAGCTTCCTGAACTCTCCAGTGGAAACTGTGGTTGATGTTGTCAAAGTCTAACTCATAGGAAGTGGTCAGAAGGTTGGCACCAAAAACAATATAATATAAAGTAGCTGCAGATTACACAAAGGCAGGTCCGCTACTTAGTAATGCCATATCTTGCTATATCGTGAAAAGGTTTAAGAAGTCTTGTAGACATTAAAGTGACAGAGCCTGATTCACAAAGCCATTAACAGCCGTACATATACATTTACTGCCAAGAATAGCTGCTTTTACGCCAGTCTGGAAGCCACAAAAGGATAATGGAAGGCACAAATCCTTTTACTGCTATGTAATGTTACGTTATAATTGTGTAAAATGACACGATAATAGTGGCGACTGGTATCAGGGCAGAGTGGTAGGGTGGGGGGAGGACAACGGATGACGATGAGAAAAAAAAAAGAAAACCACTTACCTTGCGCTCGCCGCTTCGCCGACTCAGTGCTCTTCTGCTGCACTGCACAGACTCCAAGACTCCCCTGCGGCCAATCCTTACGCTGCTCTCATGCATGAAAGCAGGGTCAGGATTGGCCTGAGCGCCCTCTATTTGCGATCCCAGAGGGACTGGGAGCCTGGACCAGCATGTCCCTAACCCGGCAATGCAGCTCGGGTTGTAGACATGCAGTGCCATGTCGGTTCGGCTGTCCTTGGATGGCCGGCCAAACTGACAGCAGTCCAGAATCACTCCCCCTCCAGCCTGTCATCATCTGGCCCTGCCCCCAAGACTCATTTTAAAAATAAAACGATAATAAACCTGTGTTATTATCGTTTATTTTTCGAGATTTGCGGCTGCTGGCGGGGGTGGGGGGATGCGACGCTACCCTGCCAATGTGGAGGACCCGCCACTACATGATAGTAAACCACACACAAGGGTGGGGAGTGGACAAAGCTTGGTTTGCCTTGAGAGTTGTTGAATGCCTACACAGCTGTGAGCTGGTCTTTTGCAGGATCCATAGTTTCGTTTTTCTTTCAGTGTTGCCACAGCTGATACAAGGTTATTTTTAGGTAGAAAAGAGTTTCTTCTAAGTATCACTGGATAGTTCACACACTGCCCCAACACAGCTTTAAGTGAAACAGGATGCATCAAAGTTATTTTGAATATGAATTGCTGTAATTGTTGGAGAGTTTTTCTATTGTTACTGGCATCCTGCATTGACTCGTATTTTTTGTAAGAAGAACAAGAGAATAGAACCGTCTACTGGTTTGGAATCTACAGCGACTCACGATTTTCCTGTGCTCCAGAAGCGTCTATTGCTTCAGATACTTGTAGCTCTGGGTTGGAGCACCGGACAGCAAAAATGACCAATGTCTCAGACTCAATCGATCTGCGGAGAGTACTCCCTGGGAAGAGGAAAAATAAATAATTGCTTGTAGGTGAATATGTCCATCAAACATGTTCAGAAATTAGGCTCTTAACCTGCACTTGTCCTTAATAATCACCTGTTCTGTCCTCATGTGTGGTTCCCCTGGTCCACATCCACGAAAGCATAAATCAGATTCCCGCAGGCCCTCAGTGTTGTTCAAAGTGCCGACCAGCGAGATCCAGTTCTAATACGGTTTGGGGTATAGGTATAGAGAATGCATTGTTTGCATTTCTAACACCTTGTTCACACATGGAAGAGAACATTTTTGCAGGCTCTTCCTGGATCAAACCTGGAGAGACTGGATTGACAAGAAGAGATATGCAGTACCACCTCAAACAGACATAAGAAGAATGTCACCTTCTAAGGGCACGAGAGTTCAGGGATAGGAGGTCTGTGCACATAGTTCCTCAGGTGGAAACTATAGAAGTGCAGGTGCACATCGCTTGTTCAGGCAGGTCACACTTTAAAGACCATTTACCACAAGATAGATTGTGGGAGAAAGGATTGCCCCAAATGCAACAGTGACACTTAGGGATTGATTTAGAGTTTGGTGGACAGTGTACTCTGTCACAAATATGATGGAGTACCCTGTCTGCCAACCTGACGGTCCAACCACCCTACTCCGAGTCAAGTGGACTGTAAATATGCCATAGACGGAGCCACCGTTGGCACCGCCAACGGAATACTTCCTCTAACTGCATGATGTGGTATGAGCTGTTTGACAAAGGGCTTTACTCCATGAACCCCATTTGGGGCGGATGGTGTAAACGCTTTTATTCCCTGTCCTACACTGCCAGGAAAAACCTGGTGGTAAGGGACTGGAAAAAATAATCAGACCCCCACATCCTGGGAGAAAACTCCCAGGGTGTGGGGGTCATCTGTTTGCTTGTTTTTCAAAAACAATCTCCCACTTTGGAGTTTGTTCTTGAAAAACAAACAGCTATTGAAACGTTTGATGGTTGCCCGCCATGTATGATGGTAATGTCCCTCATACTTTTCATACATTGGCAGGAACCATTGTGATGGCAGCTCCCGTCAATGTACAGATTTAACTGCGGGGCTGAAAGACAACTCTAAAATTGGGGGCAAAGGTCCCTTGAGATGCTGAATAGGCCCAGCTGCTACCGCCCGGTCAGATCGCTGAGATCCAAAGACAAAGCCTTACTCCAGATTGCGCAAATCCATATCTCAAGATTCAGCGGCAGGTCCTTCTCTTACCTTGCTCCTCTATAGTGGAACAAATGCCCCTTACATATCCGCATATGTCCTGAGCTTGGTAAGTTCAGAAAACTTTTTAAAACATGGCTGTTTTAGTTTAGTTTGGTTGGTTCAGTTGCTCTAGGTTTGCTGAGCGCCGAGTTATTCCTTCAGGTATAAGTTCCTATGCTATAACAAGTGTTGCTAACATAACATAACATAGCAGAAAAAATAAACTATAAAAACATTAATGAAGACACTTTTGAGGCAGTTGAGTGAGCTGTATCAAGTAGTGTGTTATAGTAATTGTGTGGGTGTGTTGAAGGCCTTGAAGACACTAAGATTTACAAAGACTCTTGAGTAAATGCAGAACTTGTTATTATGCTCTTGTGAATGAATGATTTTTCTCTATTAATAAAGGTGTCAACTGGATGAAGTCATAAATGACTCATCATCCGCCCACACGAAGCACTTCTAGAGAGAGACAAAAAGATGACTCTTTTTGAATGTGTAAACAGCATCAAAAGAGACCTGTAATTTACGCTGTGTAAGAACATCTTGTTTCTGCATTAACATCTGCATGTCTGTCCCGCCCAGGGTCTGGGAAACACTGATTTGTCAAAAGGTACAAGGTACATTTGTGCCCGGCTGGGGCACGTTACTTCTACTCAGTGCAGTATCTAAATATGATCTGCCAGAGAGCATTTTAGAAGGTGAGGAGCCAGTATTTAATTCACACAGAGGGCATATTTACAAGGGGATATTGCCACCAGAACGTCACTTTTGGTGACGTTCTGGTGGCAATATCCCCTTCTCCTTATTAACGTGGCTTAACGCAGCCTTGTAAATAAGGCCCCTTATTCACTTAGAACGAAAGGGGCGTGCAATGGGTGTTGCATGGGCGTTCTGCCGCAACACCCATTGCTTTTTGACGCTGCCCCATATTTACAAGGACGGGGCAGTGTCAAAAACTAAGGCCGGGTAAAACCTAGTCTTAGGATGGCGATATGAGGAGAAATTATTAATTTCTCCTCGTATTTTGCTTCTTTCTATGTGTGCTGCATTTTGCAGCACACATAGAAACAGTAAATCGCCTTTAAAGATTGTTTATGTGCAGAAATGTTTGTAAATATGGTGCATCCCTGCATTTTAAAAATGTCAGAGTGCAGCAATACAAATTTTGGAGTAACACCACGCTCCAACATTTAGTGTAAATATCCCCCAGAGTTGAGTGTACTGTGAATGATGTGCATTCTGTATGTGTGTGTTTCTAGCAGAGCACTTCGTGTGCGAGGCAGACAGAATGTGTTTGCAGACGATCAGAGTATTTCCTTCCTTCCAAGTGCTCAGGTTGGTAGTACTATATATCAGCAGAGCTGACAACAGTTTGGTCTTCAGGGGTGGACCTCTTTGTAGTCGTCACAATGGACTGCTTCCTCAATATTTTCCCCACTTCCACAATCCATTTCTAATGGAAACACATGCGTTACAAATGAGTGATCAAACCTTCTATTGTTTGCATTTCCTCCAAATATCTCTGCGTCTATGAGCAAAGATCCATATGGACAAGGCCAAGTTATAGCGGTTCTGACTTTTCAGCCCAGAAAGCGGTGGTTTACTCTTTTGGAGCAGTTGGCGGTGGGTCAGATGTTCCTTCTTCCATTATTTCCGCGTCTCTTCTTCATCATCCAGTGCTCTCCATTGACAGGATCTATAGATGCAGAGGTTGCAAGGAGAAAGCTTTTGAGTTTAGGTCCATCTGCTTGAGTTTCGTTATCTAATCAGGCTTCTAGGAGACGATCAATCAGAAAACCTTATGATCACCCTTAGACTTCATTTATGTCTTTGTGTTGTTCAAATAATGAAACTGCCATTAAAATTGAAATCTTGATGGGAGAATTGACATTAGACTAGCCTTCAAGATAAAAATAAACTCTGTTATTAGGATACATGAAAATATGTAGGCAGAATGAGTGAAGAAGCGCCACCCTTGGATGTGTATACTAATTCAAAAAGAGAGAAGAATGGGGAGACATCTGTGAGACACCATACACGGCTGACATAGAGGTGGACACAGTCAGGATGCAACGCGGGAAGTGTTGCTTACCGTCAGGTCAGGTTTGTGTGCGAGGAAGCAGTACCTTGAGATCACCTACAAAGAGGGTCTTTCACCAAAGGAAAGGTTTGTGGCCAGCACAGTGTGGTCACTAGCTGGATTGAAGTTGCATCTGTGTTGGGAATGCACTGCACTGTAGAGCTATGGAAGTGTAGTACGCCTCACGGTGGCCGTGGACTCCAGCACGTCTAGAGAGGCAGGAGCCATCTTGGGTCTTCATTTCTAACTTCCGTCATGGAGCTTGGCATCCTTGCTAGGCAATTTGGGCAACAGCGCTAGTGCTGCTGGACCTTTCTCCATGGATGTTGGTTTTCAAGTGTCAAGACCTCTAGTTCCCTAAAGATTGGAGTATGGACATTTTGGCTCTCAGAGAAGTATCCTGAAGTCATGTGTGATTTGAAAACGAACTGTGAACTTTTTTGAACATTTGTTTGAACTCTAAAGACTGGGCTATTTGTTCTCCAAAAGTGCCTTTGACAGAATAGGACTTAATTTAAAAGGATTTTTCATATGTATAAACATGTTAATCCATGAGTGTATAAGGTATTATAATTCAATATGTATACATTGTTAAGTGTCAGGAATCACAGACTGCTCCTAGTCGACAGCAGTCAAGTAGAGACTATACTCATTTTCTACAAAAGAGCCTAGAATAAGTAACGCAGCTTGAGGTAGTTACTCCAATATAGGGATGGTGTATTATATGCATTTAGTAAGATAAATATGTCTATTTCTGTTTAGCTTTCAGGAATTCCCGGCACCTGTCAAGCACAGAGAGTGGGTTATGCAGAGGTATTACTATGGTATATCATTTCACACTTACAGTTGTGTTCAATCTTCCAATGACAGGTTGCTTAAAGTGTATCTTTGTCTTGTAGAGATCCTCTACAAGCCGCAGCCTTCATTGACCCCACAAGACACTAAGCAGAGTGTGGAGTTCTGTGTATCTGTTTTCTCTCTCATCCCATTCCCCGCTTCCACCACTGGCTCTCATATTCTAGTATATGGGGTCATTGCTGGGGACAGTGAGATATGGAAAAGGACACCGCTTCTGTTGGATCTTTAGCACAAATTTGTTGCAAAACTTGACAGTCAGAATACAAGCTCAAGTCACAGGTAGAGGGTAAAAACTCAAAAAGGATTTATTTAACATCCGTGCTGAATCTCTAACTCCTATCACAAGAGGATGGTGAAGAAGGAGTGGATGGGCAACGGTGTCAAATGCTGCTGACATACGAGACAGAATCAGTGACATCACACTGCAGTCATCCACCTATATACTCAAGTCTTTCAGGACCACAGGAGCCAAACCTTTGGGCCGCAAGACAGGGCAAGAGCCCTTCTTTTGCAACGGCACTGCCACTGCTGATTACAGGCTGACAGTTCGGCACCATTCTCCAATGATCTTGAACGCCTTCATAGCAGGGAAAAGTAGATTTATGAGATTCTGTGGTTGCAGCATTTACCACATAATTATGGAATCACTGTATTTGCCATGTAATTTGCAACATAACTTGCATACATTGCTGATTTCTATGTTGTTTACAGCTCAAATGGCTGAAAATAATGCTGCCAGACAATCTGCCAAATAATTTGCCTTCTTACATCATAATTTAGATTACCTTGCCACATCATTTGGTCCTCCATTGCCACATAATGCTATTATTCTTGACAGTGGTAAAGCTCTGATCAGTAGTTTTGGGACTATCGCTATGATGATGAAACCCATATTTGAAAGGGAACCATCACATTTCGTGCTTCCTTGTGAAATTTGGGCTTCAATAACAATTAATTTAGTACAATAACAGTACCCAAATATGTCAAACGCACACGCATGCACATACACGCACACACACGTATATATCGCAAAAAACATAATATACAGTGGTATTGACATAAAAACAAAATATAACTTTACCGCAGGTTTGAATTTTTCACAAACTAAAGTCACAATGAGAAGAACAGACACTGAAAGGATCCCTCGGCAGCTGCTCCTCTCGTTAGCTTAGGTAACATGTAAAGATGTCTCTCCATAAATCGATGGCGGAACAGAGCCGAAATCACATGCGCGGATGATTCAGTTTGTTTACCGCATAAACCAGAAGTCAGATGAGAATAGTCTCGGGAATACAAATATGTGTACACTGCAAGAAAGTAGGGAAATTCCCTAGAGGCAGAAACATGCTGGCAGCCTCAGCAGCTTGATGCTTCCAGAATCAGAGGTCATATTATGAGGCAAGACTGAAATATAGCATTAGTTTCATTTTTACAGAAAAATCAACAAATTTATTGGACAATCTGAAACAGAGGGAACACTGTGGTTATTTTTTTTAAAGTGTTTTGTTATACAGTGAAACAAGAATGCGTATAAAGAAGTGTTAAAGCTGGAGTGTAGTATGTAACTATGTATTACGTGATTGGTAGGAATGGCAAAATGCAAAGCCCTTGCACTCAGAATTTGCGTGTAGACGTGTATAGCACCCAATAAGACTATTTATATCTACACAAGCTGGGTAAGTAAGTTTCAAAGAATGGCTTCCATTTGAATTCAATTCATTAACATTTCCAATGTAGAAAATGGAGACATAGGTCCCGATTACAAACTTGGTGCAAATTCTGCTTGAGGTCCAAGGGCTAATGTGAAATGTGCTGTTTAAACTAGATGCAAATTGCTAACTCATGCACAAGTTTTCAGCAAGCAAAATATGGTGAGAATCTTGTTGACACATATTTCAAAATTCGGATTTGCGTACCCTGACATGCGTATGCACAAATTAGAAAATCAGTTTGAGATCTGGAGTGCAAAAAGTGGGATTGCATGCTGTTTGCCATCAAGAATCTTGCTAAGATTTACCAGCCAAAAACCAAGACAAATAAGGATGGGCAGCAGATAGAATATGTGAAATTAGCACATGTGCAAATTTCGTCCTATTTAGGAATTTGCACCTGAAATGAAATTGACACCAAGGGAGCACATTTACTAAATTATAGCGCAATACAGCGCAAAAACAAAAGTTGCTGTGCTACATTGTGCTAAGGGAGGAAGCACTGTACGGCCATATTTTATAAATTTGGCTTCCTGCTTCTCTCTTTCCCTGCACAGGCACACAACAGGCTGCATAACTCAATCAATCAATCACTCAAGTTTCTTGTAAATCGCGACTCCTCATCTGTTAGGATCTCAAGGCACTGAGGGGGTGGGGTGAGTCTGTGGTTCAGTCGAAGAGCCAGGTCTTGAGGTCCTTTCTGAATTGCGGCAGCGATGGTGATTGCTTGAGGTGCAGATGCAGGGAGTTCCAGGTCTTCACAGCGAGGTAGGAGAAGGATCTTCCTTCGGCCATGGTGTAGCGTATCCGTGGATTGGTGGCTAGGGCCAGTTGGGTGGATCGGAGACGTCTAGTGGGAGTGTAGAAGGAGAGGCAATGGTTGAGGTATGCAGGTCCAGGGTTGTGGAGGGCTTTGTAAGTGCGCGTGAGGAGCTTGAAGGTAATTCTTTTGTTGATAGGAAGCCAGTGAAGGTCTCTCAGGTGGCAGGTGATGTGGCTGCGTCATGGGATGTTCAGGATGAGTCTTGCGGAGGCGTTCTGAATTACCTGCAGTTTCTTTAGGAGTTTCTGGGTGGTGCCAGTGTAGAGTGCATTGCCGTAGTCGAGTCTGCTGCTGATGAGCGCATGGGGGACTGTTTTCCTGGACTCATTGGGCTCCACTCACAAAGCTTTGCAGTATAGGTAAAAGGTGTGTGTGTGTGTGTGTGTGTGTGTGTGTGTGTGTGTGTGTGATATTTGCATATGTTTTGTAATGGATCAGTCTCTTTCCAGTGCAAAATTCTTGGCTCAGAAAAGCTTTAAAACATTTCTCACATTGATGTGTGCTGTACAGTACAATATGTAATGTGTGCAAATGTGTGTAATGCAATGTGTGAAATGTTAGGATAAACAAATGCACTCGTCCAACGTAATGCCTGCCTCATGGAGACATTATTTTGTACTGCAGCGCAAGGTCTGACAATCCTTGTGGATCTAGCTTTGTGTCATCAACCATGGGTGGTAGTGCTGAAATGCCCAAATTGGAGTCATGGAAAACCAACTTGATGCAAAGTAGCATACTTTAAGGGCAACTTTCCAGCACAAAAATGGTTTATCCAGCTTTGTGTCACCTGACTTGGCAGCAGCCCAAAATCTTGATAAGTCTGCCCCGAAGTTTCTAATCAGGAACTCTGCATGCTAAATGAATCCTAAGCGAACAGTTATTTGAAATGCACTGTCTGAAGTTGAGTTGATATATCAACAAAATAAATCTCTTGGAGGAATCCACACATTCAGGTATACCACATTCCGCTCCTTTCACAATCAAACACTCAATGCCAGTCTTAAAAGGACCTAAAAGGCAATTATAAGAAATCCGTTTAATAAAACATTTGATAAAAACCAACAATTATATAAAATTCATATATTAAAAAACAGTCTGGGCTTCTGATAAAAGTATTGTACAAATATCACAAATACGCTTTATCGAGAGACACAACAACCAAGGCATACACATTTGTCATTGAAAGTTTGTTAATTCGAAGGAATCAACAGGACAATTTCTAGGCATTATTCCACTTATACTTCATTGTTCCTCATATTTAACAAGAAAACAGTTTTCTAGTTAAATTTGAGGAACAATGAACTATAAGTGGAATAATGCCTAGAAATTGTATGTCTTGGTTGTTGTGTCTCGATATAGCGAATTTGGGATATTTGTGCAATATTTTTATTAAAAGCCCAGACTGTTTTTTAATATATTAATTTTATATAATTGTACTATTGGTTTTTATCGAATGTTTTATTAAACAGATGTCTTATAATTGCCTTATGGGTCCTTTTAAGACTGGCATTGAGGAGTGTTTGATCGTGAAAGGAGCGGAATGTGGTATACCTGAATGGGTGGATTCCTCCAAGAGATTTATTTTGTATATATATTGACTATATAAGGAACCCTGTTTCGTGGAGTAGTAGGGCCTCTCTCCTTTTATTGAGACAGTGAAGTTGAGTTGAACAGAGAAACCAAGCAGAACAGTCAATTGAGAGTAAAGAGTATTAGTATATCATTCATAAAAAGGCACTAGGTACAGCTGTGACAAGGCATGCCTAAAAGTAGGGTGACCAGGCGTCCCTGATTTACAGGAGATTCCTGGTTTTTCATCAGCTGTCCAGGCAGATTTCGGCAAATTTGGCCCATGTACCGGTTTTTAGAGGGGGTTGACTGAACACAGTGAGAGGCACTTTTTTTTAGGTGTTCTAAAGCTGTGCTAGTTAGCAATTGTTATAAGTAAACAATATAATTAACAGCTATGATGCTGGTTTTAAAATGTATTTTTTATTTATTTTCTTGGTGCCTCTTCTGTGATCCTATGTTGATGAGAGCTGTCATTCTGTGCTGCTCTGTTGACGTAAAATTGTAGTCCTTCTTCTATTTTTGCAGAATGTCCCCGTTTTTTGTTCTCAAGATCTGGTCACCCTACCTATAAGCAAAGCATCCTCTTAGATTCAATGATGTTCAGAGGGCAGGATCAAGCAAGAGACATGCGCACTGATCTCTGTGGAGAGGTGATGTTGGGCAAAGGCAACTGGGAAATGATGGATGTGCATGAAATTATAATAATGATGCAGCAGCGCTCCGAACAGCCAGGCGAGCAGCTCTGCAGGCAGTGGTATTGTATGACGCGAAGCACTCTGGGATTTGGACAGCGTAGTGATGGAGACACATCTGTGATGACACCGACAGCAAAGAGCTCTTAGCCAGGGCAGACTTCAGTGGTACTCCACACACAGTGTAAAGGATGAAGACCTTCAGTGAATGATGTACAATACAAGTCTTCATTTAGAGATTGGCTGGAAGTGGAAAACAGCATACACAGGGGCATATTTACAATAGAAGTGATGGAGCGCGGTGTTAGCCTTCTTGGCTTAATGCTGCACTCCACCACTTCTGAAATGAATGGCTGCACCATATTTACAACAATACGGTGCAGTGCTGCGTTTCCTCCTGTGCTGGGGCTAAATTTAGCTGCCTAGTGCCAACACAGGTATCCTTGCAACATAGTGCCAGGGTGTCTGGTTGCAGGGTAAGATTGTTGATGTAAAGTAAGGCGTCCCTTCCTTCACATAAACAATGTTTAAATAGCGTTTTGTAACTTCTATGTGTGCTGCGTGTGCTGCTTAATGCAGCACACATAGAAGTTGCAAAATGTCTTTTTTTTTTTAATGATTGTTTATGTGCAGGAAGGGACACCTTCCTGCACATGAACAATCAACAGCGTTTTGCTGTTTCGAAGTGTGCTGCATAACACAGCACACATGGAAACAGCAAAAAGGAGGAGAAATTAAACATTTCTCCTCCTTGTGCCAGGGTAAGACCAGCTTAATTTTGACGCTGCCCCATATTTACGCCACCCTTGTAAATATGGGGTAGCGTCAAAATCAATGGGTGTTGTGGTGGAACACCCACCGCAACACCCATTGCCCTACCCTTTCATGCTAAGTATAGCATGAAAGGGTGCCTTATTTTCAAGGCAGCGTTAAGCCACGTTATCTGGCTTAACGCTGCCTTGTAAATAAGGCAAAGCCTCTATCGCCACCCCAACGTTGTGAAAAGTAACGCTGGGGTGGCGATAGGGGCTTGTAAATATGCCCTAAAATGCGCAGAAAGTGGTAATCTGTTTGTTTATCACGAAGTTTGAGAAAAAGGAAACTACTGCGCAAAAATGTGGTATTTCCACTAATACACAGGAAATTCGTGCATTTGCACAATGGGGCTTTGGGGGGGAAGCCGACCGCACGGGAGGCTTGCACCCCCGGGCTTTTTGGGCCAATGGTGCGGCCTGGCCCAAATTGGGCTCCTTTTGGGCTATCCCTTTGGGTTGGTGGGCGGGTGATAAAACCAGCCATCTTGAGCTCCGTGTCACCATTTCAAGTAAGGTGACACGGCAGCCGGCGGGGTGGCAGGAAATATTTTGTAGGTGGGGAGGTAGAGCATTGGTAGAGCGCATGCTTTGCATGTATGAGGCACCAGGTTCATTCCCCGGCGTCTTCAGGCTGTAAGGCAGAGCGTCAGTTTCATCATTCGAAGGTCCTTAGTCCGGTTCTCTGGCAGGGCTTAAAACAGTTGTAACTGCAGCGGCGACGGGCCTCTCCCTGCCTCAGGAAAGGAGCGGGAGTATGTAGCTGGGGTAAGTGCCAGGGGCCGGGGTGGGGGGAGAAGGTGCCCCCCGCAATTCAAAGGGCAATGGGGGGGGGGGCAGAGCGCCCCGCAGTGCCCGCATTACCAAATTTATCAGAGGTGCGGGGCCGCTTCACAACTCATTGACGGCATCAATAAGTGGGGGTGGGGGGGGCAGGCGAGGGGTTTTTGCGGCATTAATTTTAGGCGCTCGGTGTCTCGGAGCGCTATAGGCCGGAATTCATGTCCTGCCAGTGGGCTAGAGCCTGGGCACTTGTGTCTTTAGGGCACCGTCAGCATTGCTGACCAGACTGGGGGGGGGGGGGGGTTTTGGGGGCGGGAGAGGACTGTAGTCCAAGGCCAGTTTTTAGAG
The DNA here is from genome assembly GCA_963921515.1 of Calotriton arnoldi. Classification (NCBI taxonomy): domain Eukaryota; kingdom Metazoa; phylum Chordata; class Amphibia; order Caudata; family Salamandridae; genus Calotriton; species Calotriton arnoldi. The sequence goes on along the minus strand of CAWUFW010003426.1, from coordinate 882,537 downwards.
GGGGAGGTGGCCCAAGGGCTAGAGAGCCCACTTATATTTTGCAGTTCGGTGGGGGTCCTGAAAGGGGGGGTGGAGGTGCTGGGGACGCGCTGGGAACGGAATGCTTAGCCTGGGGGTGGGGGGCTGTAAGCACAAACCCCCTGCAGGATATAGGGGGGGACAAGGTTTGGACGGGTGCCCCACAGAGCGGTATACAGGGCTGGGCCGAGGGGGCGGGGTGTCTCCTTGAAGGGGGGGATGGATAGACTGGGCGCTGTGTGGGGCTCAGGCACACAGGGCTGTGGAAGGGGGGTGGAAGCAGGGGCGGTCCACCGGGGCCAGGGACGGGCAGGAGGGGGGGAGGGGAAAATGGGGGAGGACAGACTTCCAGACAGAAGGGAGGGAAAGGTCAGATAGGGCTGCCATCCCAGGCTTGCTGGACCTTACGTTGGGCGTTGCAGGGGAAGCGGCAGGGACAGGCAGACTTGGGAGAGTCACATGCGGCTCAAGGACCCCGAGGGGAAGGGATGGCACAGGCTGGAGCGGCCAGCCGGAGTGCGGCGAGGGACGGTCTCAACGCTGCCATGAGGGTCAAACGGGCCTCGGCGGTGCAACACCCAGTTGGGTCAAGGCGGCCTCTGGGGAGCATAGGGAGCAACAAGCTGGAGCAGGAGGGCGTACAACGGCCCGAGGATACCCGGCGAAGGACATCAAGGAGGTAACTCAGCAAGAGCAGGGAACAACGGAGGCAAGGCTGGTTCTTAGGCCATGACACTAATCACACAGAGGGACTTGTAAGAGTTTGGAAGAAACAAGCTATAGGTACTCGGTAATGTTTTCGGCGCTGGGGGCACAGGCCCCTGCAGGAAAAGGGTTTGGAGCCCGCCAATGCTGGCAAGTTTAAATAAAAATAAAAAAAGGGGGCAGGATAATTGAGGAGGACAGAAGGGAGCGCGGGGGGAGGGCACGGTAACAATGTGGTGCCTAGTCTGTTGCAGGCGCGGAGATGGGAAGGAAGATACCCTGCACAGGCCAAAGACATTCGAGCCCCTTCACGACTGGCTAGGCGGCTGGATCAGGGCGGACACCGACCTTGACGCCAGGTAAGGGCGATTGGGGGTGTGGGGGTGGAGACCGGGGTCGCACAATGGACAAGGGTCCGTGGGACTATCTTGCATGGGAGGGACGAAACACTGGTGGAGTACTTCTTATGTAGCAACCAAAAAATAAATAAATAAATAAATGATAATAATAAGATGCAAAGGGGAATAGATAGAGGGGTAATAATTGCTTCCCAGGTTTCAGGGAAAAGGAAGGGTCCAAGGAGGAGGAACTAGAGTTGTCTGAAAGGACTAGGTGCCGATGACAATAGAGAATAGGACTGCAGTTTCCTGACTTTCGCGATTTTATTAGGCTTGGAAATACCCAGAGAGGTGTCTTTATTCGAACACACATTTGGGGTCAGGAGGGCACAGGTAACACAGGGTGGATATGCCTCACTACAACGATGAATGCTGGGCCCGGGCTGGCCTGGGACCCCGAGGCCCAAGGGGGGTAGATTGACACAGATCTGTATCTGTAGTTGGTTTCGGGTAAGTTCAGGGAACCACATATACGGCCAGCGGTCTCCAGCTAGTATACCAACCCTGTCAAGAGCGCACCGGGGCGGGGTAGCAGCATTCAAAGGACAGCAGTTTTGGCCAGGGGAATCAGCACCCTACAGCAGACAGCAGGAGGCAGGGGATGGTGTTTGGGTGCAAGGTACTAGGGAACAGGTTTGTACAACATTTAAATAACGTTTCAGGGCTTGTTGAGCAATGTTAACCCACAATAAGGAGGCAATGTGGTTAAGTCGAGGATTGCGGGAGGGGTTTACACTAGGTTATGAAGGACCAGGTCCGTAAAAACTTACGGTCGTACAGGCAGGTACAGCGTTGGTACGGGAGGAGCTGTGCAAAATTGTGGTGGAAAGAAGAAGGAAGGCACGTTTTTGCAAATTGGCTGATCAGGGAATTAAGCATTCCACCTTTTGGGGGGTTCCAAAGTAAGAATCGGGGCAGTTCAGATTGTGCAGCACTGGTCTTGGGCTGGAGGGAGTTCCAGTCATTTCATATCTGAGGTACTAACCACGGTTTTCAGACTTAATGATATATGTAGCCAAGGTACTGATTGAGAGAGCGGGGAAAGGGGCAGAGAGGGCATAATGCGACGGAGTCGGCTGCTGGAGTATTGCAGTGCACCCTGATGACTTCCAGATATTGGGTAGCCCCCTTTATTGGTTAAATGTTTGTGGGCACAGCGTTACCCATAGGTGCTACATATTTTGTGCCTCGTTGGAGTGTTTCAGTGCAATTCGGCAATGGTTTCCTCATGGCAAATGGAGAAAGTGACGGTGACACATTACCTTGATGACTCCTTCCTGGTGGGCCAAAACAGGTTGACGGACTGTCAGCAACAGTTGACAAGGGTCTAAGAGCTCAGGGGGTACTGGGAATGCCCCTGGCACTAGAGAAGGCGCAAGGTCCAAGCACGGTGTCATTTCTGGGAACTGATTTGGTTTTGGGGACAATGGAGGCACGCCTACCAACAAATGAATAAGGGGACATGCAGATGTTGCTGGATGACATGTTGGCTAAACTATGGTTTACTCATGGCAAACGGAGAAAGTGACGGTGACACACTACCTTGATGACTCCTTCCTGGTGGGCCAAAACGGTTCGACGGACTGTCAGCAGCAGTTGACAAGGTTCTAAGAGATCAGGGGGTACTGAGAATGCCCCTGGCACTAGAGAAGGTGCAAGGTCCAAGCACGGTGTTGTCATTTCTGGGAACTGATTTGGTTTTGGTGACAATGGAGGCACGCCTAACGACAGAAGAATAAGGGCATATGCAGATGTTGCTGGATGACATGTTGGCTAAACTACAAGTGATGGTCACTGTGGTACGGGTTCCATAGGCCATTTGACGTGAAGGAATTTGGTTAGCAGCGCCATCACATGCATTTCTCCGCTAGGACAAAGGAAGAGTTACGCATGGTGTTCGGGTTCAGGGAAGACTCCATGGACATTATGATAACCACAACAAGAATGGGGATAGAATATACAAATGTACCCTGACGCTGCAGGAGCAAAAAGTTTGGCTTATGCAGGCAGGGTAGAGGGTCCATAGAAGCAGGGGCCAGGGCACTGGCAACATGGGGGTTGGAGTATTGCCTTCCTGGAATTTTCATCTCGGGGTAGCAGTCATTGCATGGGAACAGGATTTGCCGTGCAAGAAAGTCAATTAAAGGGTGGACATTTTGCAGTGGTACACGTGGCCAGTAGACAGCCTGCCAGTGAGGAACAGGTCGAGTAAGGCAGGGGCCGGCATCGGACACGCCGCAATTATGGCGGTCGTGCCGGCCCCCGATGACGCCACAGGGAGGCGGGTCTGGCCGCGCACGGTCGTGACGTGGCGGGCTCGCCTCCCTCCCTGATTGGCTGGTCGGCGCATACCCCGGAAGTGAAAGGAATCACTTCCGGGTCGCGCGTCGGCGAAACGCCGGGGAGCTGGTTAGAACCGGCTCCCGGCGCTAAATTGGAATAAAAAGGCTGGGGAGCGGCAAGGACGGCCTCTTTTCTCGCCGCCCCCACAGCTGTTAGGTACAGAGCTCCCCGGGCCTCGCTAGGAGGCCCCAACAATTTCACGTTTGTTCTTGTTTTTCAGGAGGATCTCGGCAGCAGAGGTGCATCTCCGGTCGGTCAATAAGAGCTAGGTGCAGAGCGGGAAGATTCCAGGGACGCTCCTGCATTTTCTATCGTTTTTGCAGGAACAGGGAGCAGGATACAGCAGCAGTTTCTCAGCGCCGGCGGGCAGCTGAGGATTTCGAAGGGACACTCCGGTCCCCAACGTGCTTTTGTTATTTGTGTCCCCTGCTGTAGGATCGCAGCGCTTGCTGGGAGCTGAGGCCGAACAAGGGCACGGCGCCTACAGGGACCGCCAGCTGGTGCTTTCCTTCTGGGGCCCACGGACAGGCCTGAATTCCAGCGCATCCGGGAGCCACGCGGGTTTGAGAACACTCACCCGACCCACTAGACTAGCTAGTGGGCGTGGCTCCGGTTGCATGGTTGCTTGTGGCCGGTCGTGGGCTCCCTACTACTGGAGGTAAGGGTCCGGCAGAGTCCCAGGCCAAACAGCACTGTGGGACCGTAATTGGGTGCTAGATAATCTACGTGGGCTGTGCTTTAGCATTTTGGTTGGCACTGGCAAGTGGGTGTAGTGTTTGGTTATCTGCACACGCGGGAGGCACACAATTTTGTGTTTTATAGTACTATGGCCCCTAAAGCAAAGCGGAACGAGCAGCGCTCCCGCATGGAGAACTTCATGGAAGCAATGATGCTTAAGATGGGGGATATGGAGGCCAGATTGAGAAAGGTGGATGAAATGGGCCAAGCCATTGCGGATTTAAGGGATAAGATTGATGGGCATGAGGGGACAGAAGATAGGCCCAGGAGGACCGGGGTGGCCCCAAGGGCAGCATTCCCTCTCGTGCCAAAAAAGAGTAGACCCAAGAAGGTGGGGGCACCGAGATTAGGAGAGGGAGCGAACGGATCCATCGAGCCTGTGGCCCCAGTGCCAGTCCCGCCGGCAGGCGGGGGAGGTGGGCAGCCAGGGCCAGTTGGGGGGGGCACTCCACCAGGGACAGGTGGTGGTGATAACCCGTCAGGTACAGGGGGTCAACCGGGACCATCAGGTCCATGCGTCCCTATGCCGGTTAACCCTGCGTGAGTTCCTCCGGTTCAGCCGGATTTGGTAGCCAGTTTAGCAGCGGTCCTCCCCTGGCTAGAGAAAGTGGGTAACTGGTCCCCGGCAACTGGGTTGTCTGGCAGCGGGGAGAACATACTGGAGAAGGCCAGGAAGATAGTGGCACAGTTGGACGGGGCGTCGGGTGGCAAACCAGGGGAAGGGCAGGGAGCTCCGCCACAGGGCCCTCCGATGGGAGGGGCAGCCCCCATGGGGCCAGAAAAGACTCGCCGGCAGTAGACGCAGGCGCAGACCCAGCAAGAGAGAAGCCAGCGGAACCAGCAGGGGCAGCCGCAACAGGTAAGCGGCAGACTCTGCCAGTGTTAGGCGTGGGTGAAGCACGCACGTCCAGGGAAAAACTGGCAAGACATGTGACACAGGAAATGAAAGAAAAAATTTGGAAAGGAAGTTATGTCAATATGTTTTCGCTGTTGCTTGATGAAACTGAAAGGGAGGAGGCCAAGAAAAAGAAGGATTGGATGCCCCCAAGGGAATGGGCAAGCGAATTGCAGAAATACAGGATAGAGGAGTCTTTGATTAATTGGGTGAGGGGTTTCTCAGTCTATATGGCAGTCATGGTTGAACGGTTTCCAAGCTCAGCAGCAGAAATGGCGTGCTACCAGAGAGGGATCACTGGCACACACGACAAATATGGTGGGGTTGGCTGGAAGGATTATGATAAGGACTTTAGGAGTGCGAAGGCTTCTGATCCTGCCCTCACATGGGACCAAATTGACATGATTTCGTGGTTAGACCACTTGGGGCATGGGGCGCAAGACAGTCCCAAGGGCCAGTCCTTTCGGACATTTCCCCTGGCTAGCTTCAGGGGCGTGGGGGGGGGGAAAGGGAGCATGCTGGGACTTCAATAGGCGGTCATGCACAAGGGCAGCGGGCACGTGTAAATTCAAGCACTCATGCTCCTTCTGTGGCAATACCTCCCACCCTGAGTCCAGGTGTTTTAAGAAAACAAAGGATAAGGTGGGAAAGAAGCAGGAATGAGGGTGTTTCACTCACGAAAGCCCGTTCCCCCATAATCACCAGCGCCTTGATCCCATGGTTGATTAGATACAATTGCCCTTCATCTGCCAGGTTGTTGCTAGAAGGTTTTAGAGATGGTTTCAGAATTCCCGCCCCATTTTATGTTGGGTCACCCGAATGCAAGAATCAGCTATCTGTGAGGGCTAATCCAGGGGTTGCAGCAGCAAAGATTGAGAAAGAACAGCGCTTGGGCAGGATAGCAGGCCCATTTGACAGCGTTCCAGTTACAAATTTTGTCTGTTCTCCACTGGGGGTGGTCCCCAAAAAAGAACCAGGGGAATTTAGGTTGATTCATAATCTTTCAGCTCCCAGGGGTCAATCTTTAAATGACGCCATTGACGACGAATTGTGCACGGTCAGGTACTCATCCTTTGATCAGGCTGTTGAGATGCTCAGGGGTTTGGGCCCTGGCGCGCTTCTGGCAAAGTCAGACTTCGAGTCAGCTTTCCGCTTGTTGCCAGTACACCCTTTAGATTTCCACCTTCTGGGTTTCCAATTCCAGGGGAGGTTCTACATGGATAAATGCATGCCTATGGGGTGCTCTGTTTCGTGTGCTTACTTTGAGAAATTCAGTTCATTTTTGGAATGGGTTTTCAGGCAGGCGACGGGGCACCGGTATGTGTTGCATTACCTGGATAACTTCCTCTTCCTTGGAGCACCAGGCTCTCAAGAGTGCGGGTGGGCACTGCAGGAATTCTGCGCACTCATGCAGGTTTTTGGGGTACCACTGGCACAAGGTAAGACTGTCGGGCCGTCCACAGTGATTGCATTTTTAGGGATTGAGTTGGACTCGGTGCAGGGTTGTTCACGGCTGCCCAAAGAGAAGATCACAAAATTCAGGGCAGCGTTACAGCAATGCTTGGCAAAGGAGAAGGTTACACTGCATCAGCTGCAACAGACCGTGGGTCAATTAAACTTTGCATTGAGGGTCATCCCAATGGCCCGACCATTCTCACGATCCATAGCACAAGCCATGTCAGGACTCAAAGACAAACACCATCACACCAGGTTGTCCGGCGAGGTTAAGCAGGACATGCGGATTTGGATGGCATTCCTGCATGACTTCAACGGCACAGTACTGTGGCCCGGCCCGCTCACACCTTCTGCAGAGTTAGGTTTAATGACTGACTCCCCGGGTAGTGAAGGGTTTGGCGCTATACTAGGTGCTGAATGGGAGGCGCAACACTGGCCGACATGGTGGGTCGAGAACGGGTTGACAGGCAACATTGGGTTTTTAGAACTGTTCCCCATCTTGGTGGCATTGTCTGTGTGGCCGGAGCAATTGAGGAATCAATCAGTGGTTTTCTGGTCAGACAACATGTCGGTGGTGGAATGCATCAATCAGCAAGCAGCAAGGTGTAAGATGATTCTACGCCTGTTGAAGGAAATCATTCTGTTGTGCATGAAACTAAATATGCAATTTAGGGCTAAACATGTCCCGGGGGTGTTAAATCACGCTGCTGATGCACTCTCTCGCTTTAAGATGCAGGTATTCAGGCCCCATCTCCCAGGAGTGGCGGAGAACCCAACGCCTTTCCCAGAACAGCTTTGGCAACTTGGTGCACCCAACTACCGGACCTCGTGGCTGCTAGCCTAGCACACAGAACCAGGAAGGCATACGAAGGGGCGTTTTGGGCTTACAGTACCTTCTTGGGAGAGGAATGGGAGGAGAAGTGGCAAGACACGGGGGCAATGTTTTCATACCTGAGGGCACTAAAAGACGGGGGGCGCTCAGTGGCTGCAGCAAGGCGACATGTAGCGGCTATCTCCTTCTTTTCACAAGCAAGGGGCGTGAGGGACCCCACTAATAATTTCACAGTGAGGAAAGCCTTAAAGGGGTGGCAGCGCCTCCTAGGCTCACAGCCGGTCCCAAGGCGGCCAATAGGTCTTAATACCTTGGCCACAATAATGGGAGTTCTGGGGCAGGTTTGCAACACCGAGGCGGAAGCTTTCCTGTTCAGGGCCGCCTTTTCACTGGCATTTTACGGTGCATTTAGGATCGGGGAACTGGTGGCAAAGAACAAACAGGATGGGCAAGGGGGACTACAGTTTAGCCATGTAAGAATGCATGGAGACTCATTGTTCATGTCAATCCAGAGGTCAAAGACCGATCAGGAGGCCCGGGGAGAGGGGGTGTTGCTGCGACGGGCTCAGGAGAGCCCTTGCTGCCCTGTCACCAACTTAGAGGCTTTCTTGGCGCGCAGGCCCAAGGGTGTGGGGGGACCATTATTAATTCATGCGGATGGTACTCCACTCACGAGATTTCAATTTAAAAGGGTCATGGATATGGCCATGCAGAAGGCAGATTTGGACCCCGGCAGTTTTGGAACACACTCATTCAGGATAGGAGCCGCCACCGAAGCAGCAGCAAGGGGCTTCAGTAAGAGGGAGGTGCAGAGGATAGGCAGGTGGTCCTCCAATTGCTACAAGCGCTATGTGCGGCTACATATGCTATAATATGGAACGGATGGTCCACTGACAGTACGCTCTTTCTGTTATTTTTGCAGTTTCTCAACCCTGTCACGCAGGAGGGAGACTTGCGGCGGCGCATCAACAGTCGGGATCTACGCGGGCTCAGGTTCACGCCTGGGACCAGGCAGTACACAGCGTGTGGGTCATTGGTCATTCATACGTGAAACGGTTACACAAAGTTTTTCTTTCAGGCAATTAAGAAAAGAGAGCAAGGCAGGCTGGTTTTAGGGTCTCTTTCCATGGGCAGGGTGGCCTGCGCTTTGACCAATTCCGGGATCTGGTGGTAGACCTGGTCAACAAGGAAGGGACTCGCCCTAGAGTGGTTATTCTGCATTTGGGCGGGAATGATCTGGTACATCTGGGTAGGCGAGGTCTGGTTGAAACGCTGATCACCGAGGTGGGTTGGCTGGCAAGGCTATGCCCGGGGTCTATCCTGGCATGGTCCCATATGATCCCAAGGTTTCAGTGGTGGGAGGGCGAGTCTGTGAGGGCCTTGAACCATTCTGTGAAAAGGATCAATAACAAAATGGATAGGTTATTCCGATCTCCACATTTACAGACGATTGCACATGGGTGCATCGGGGGGAGCCGTTCTTCCTAAAAGACGGCGTCCACTTGTCCAAATTGTGTAATGAGCTTTTCATGGAGAACATTCTTGCCTGGTTAGGGGGATTGAGGGACAGGGCATGACCTTCGGGGTGTTGGAGGGGGGAGGCCTGATAGTCGGGCAACTATGCAGGCCTGTGGTGGTAAGGTCATGATTGGTGACCTTAAATTTAAGGTCCTTAGTGGGCGGCGCCATTCTTTAATGGGGACGCCCGAGGGGGAGGGACAAGTGGTCTCTCATAGAACTCCAGAGGCAGTTACAGCCGGTTGGCTGAAGGGTGCGGGGGGAGGGGAGTTACGCTTTCCGGTAGGCTGGTTGGCCACCCCGCACGCGCACAAGGGCGCAAGTAAACTGCGCATAACTGCAAGGGCCCCTTATGGAGATAATCAGCGGGGCGTAGAGGGGGCTCGGGGGGAAGTACCCTCCCGGTGAACGGGTCCCCTTTGCGCATGGGCACTCCGGTTGGAGTGCTGGCATAGTTTGATCAGGATCTGCGGCCAGTCATTGACCTTGCAGTAGGCTCAAGCAGGGATACGCAGAAAGATAATGTGCTTGATTTTGAATGCTTAGTTTAGGATAGGAATGTCTATGTATTAGAGATATGTTAAGGATAGCAAACAAGACATATGTACCTATCAATGTAACAAACTGGACTTTCTGCGTATTGTGTATATAATGTATATAAAATGTTTTGAGTATTAATTATGTAATAAATACGGCCGGGGTTAACGACCCCTATTCCAAACTCCTTGTGATAATTGAGTTGTTGCCTTAGGGGAAGACGGGAGGAGAGCAACTTGGGCACCGGGAAGGGGGCCATCACGTAGGGGTGTAATTCAAAGGAAGAGGGGGTCTAGGCCGTACCTGGCCATAGAGTAAGGCAGGGGCCGGCATCGGACACGCCGCAGGTGTGGCGGTCGTGCCGGCCACCGATGACGCCACAGGGAGGCGGCGCTGGACGCGCACGGTCGTGACGTGGCGGGCTCGCCTCCCTCCCTGATTGGCTGGTCGGCGCATGCCCCGGAAATGAAAGGAATCACTTCCGGGTCGCGCGTCGGCGAAACGCCGGGGAGCTGGTTAGAACCAGCTCCCGGCGCTAAATTGGAATAAAAAGGCTGGGGAACGGCAAGGACGGCCTCTTTTCTCGCCGCCCCCACAGCTGTTAGGTACAGAGCTCCCCATGCCTCGCTAGGAGGCCCCAACAATTTCACCCACCCACCATCCCCTAAAGCAGAGGTTATAGAGTGTTGTGTGTTTATAGTGGTTTTTCCTTTACAGGTAATTGTTTTATTTGCAGGTTCATCAGGTATGCATCATAGAATGTTTTAATTGTCGTATTTGTAGTGCTATTCCTTGGTCGGCGGTAAGGTCATGATTGGTGAGCTTAAATTTAAGGTCCTTAGTGGGCGGCGCCATTCTTTAATGGGGACGCCCGAGGGGGAGGGACAAGTGGTCTCGCATAGAACTCCAGGGGCAGTTACAGCCGGTTGGCTGAAGGGTGCGGAAGAAGGGGAGTTACGCTTTCCGGTAGGCTGGTTGGCCACCCCGCACGCGCACAAGGGCGCAAGTAAACTGCGCATAACTGCAAGGGCCCCTTATGGAGATAATCGGCGGGGCGTAGGTGGGGCTCGGGGGGGAAGTACTCTCCCGGTGAACGGGTCCCCTTTGCGCATGGGCACTCTGGTTGGAGTGCGGGCATAGTTTGATCAGGATCTGGGGCCAGTCATTGACCTTGCCATAGGCTCAAACAGGGATACGCAGAAAGATAATGTGCTTGATTTTGAATGCTTAGTTTAGGATAGGAATGTCTATGTATTAGAGATATGTTAAGGATAGCAAACAAGACATATGTACCTATCAATGTAACAAACTGGACTTTCTGCGTATTGTGTATATAATGTATATAAAATGTTTTGAGTATTAATTATGTAATAAATACGGCCGGGGTTAACGACCCCTATTCCAAACTCCTTGTGATAATTGAGTTGTCGCCTTAGGGGAAGACGGGAAGTGAGCAACTTGGGCACCGGGAAGGGGGCCATCACCTAGGGGTGTAAGTCAAAGGAAGAGGGGGTCTAGGCCATACCTGGCCATATAAGCTTTGATCGGGGGTGCATTGAAGATGTGAGAGTCCTGGTTAAAGAGAGAAGATGCCACCCATTTTACAGGGACAGGTATGGACAAAGGTTAGTCCAAATTAGGATTGCCAGGAAACTGGCGGGGTTTTTGCATGCATGGGGAAGCTCTTTTGAGGTTACGCTCCTTCAGCAGGTGAATGAAACAAGGGCATGCTTGAAGGGTGGACAAAGGAGACGTGGATATGATCTAGGGTTAGGAAGCTAGGCCTAAGACAAGTTTGGTGACTATGTTAGGGGTTTTTTGTAGTTGAGAGGCAATGGCTGGGAGGAAACAGCGTTGTTTTCCACTGTGAGGTCTTGGATGTATGCCAGCATATTTAGGAGGTCCGATCGCTTGGGGAGATGGGGAGTGCCAGTGTTGGATTGGGAGGCATTTGGGGGCAGGGACAGGGATATAGTTTCTGTGTGGGTGTTGCTGGGACTCGCTAAACCAGATCAATGAGGTCAAGAAAAGTGGTGCTGATGAAGGCTTTCCTTCAAATCGGCCTGGGGCCCCGTGGGGCGGGACTTTTAGCAGAACAATTTCCTGATAGGTTTTGGGGGGTGTTTTCCGCAGAAACCCAGGAGTGGTGTGCCTACCGCCTAACTAGTGTGGGTTCAGGTAGAGGGGTTTCCACAATTGGGTACCCCCTAGAGTATGTTGCTTCCACTGTTTCATGAGCAGGGTTGCTACGGATGCAGTGTGTCTGGGTTGGGGCAGGGACTGGTTATGGCAATGGGGCATTTGACTTCCGATTGCTTTCGCAGATTGTCCGGCTGGGTGGCCGCATGGGTTTTTTAGAATGTACATTTCCATGGCTTACTTGTGTGTCTTTTCACGTGCAGTAGCGGGGTCGGATGTGGCGTATCCGCCCTCTGGTGAATTGGACATTATTTCGTACAATTGGAAACGGCATGAAGTGCAATTTAGGAATGGTATGTATCCTGGGCATACTTTCCCGGATGGGCAGGAGGAGTGGCGCGCGCTTCTGCTTTATTGTCAATTTGAGGAACTGCCATTTTTTAACTGTTTTAATCTTGCATGTAGGGGAGTATGATTTAGTGGCGTAGGGTTGGCATCGCTTATAGCAGATGAAGAGGGGGTTACTGGGCATATGTCAGTAGTTGTCTGGATGTTTTTTCAGGTGGCACGAGTTTATTCCTCGGTCAGTGGCGGGAGCGGCGCTGCCAGCCGCAATAGATAAGCAGTAGAATGATATGTAGGGACATGAGAAGCTTGTTAGCGAAGAAGGTTTTAATAGGGCAGAGCTCCGTGAGTTGAGGTTTGCAGTGGTACATTTTTTCACAGCAGTGGGATGGCATGTGCCCGTTTCAGGAGGGGCTGTGAGTGTTTCAGATACAGGAGGCCCTGGGCAAAGCTCTGAACTTAAGGAGGTATCCTAGATTGTCCTTGTGGGGGGTCAGAAAAGTCAGGGAGGAGGAGGGACTTTTCTGAGTGGCATTTGGCAGCTAGTTTTTACAGGGTTACAGGTTAAGTTTACGGTTGTGAACAAGTTACACCAGGAGGAAGCTATAAATGAGAAGTTAAGATAGGAGATATTTAGATAGGTAGATGTTTATAGAAGTAGGTAAGAGGTTACAGGGGTTAAAGGTCAACAGTTAATGACCGAGTAGGGGTTTTAAACAGTTGCAAGTAAAGTATATAAGGGGGGAACCTTAGGGGTGGGGGGAGGAGCCACGTAGGTGAACAAATGTATAGTTAGGTGTAGTTTTGTAAGGCAAAGGCCAAGGTGAACATTGTGAGGTGCACCTGTCTTCAATAAAGCAGCCGTTTTCACACTTAAAGAACGAGTTTGTTGTCTGTGCTGCGCCCCCTTTGGCCCAATTGGGCTTTGGGGGGGCAGCCGACCGCACGGGAGGCTTACACCCCCGGGGTTTTTGGGCCAATGGTGTGGCCTGGGCCCAAATTGGGCTCCTTTTGGGCTATCCCTTTGGGTTGGTGGGCGGGTGATAAAACCGTCCATCTTGAGCTCCGTGTCACCATTTCGAGTAAGGTGACACGGCAGCTGGCGGGGTGGCAGGAAATATTTTTCCTCCCTCCCACCCTTTATTTATCAGGGGGTATTTTATCAAATTTCTGCATGGTCTGGCGGTTCTGTTGAACACAGGTGCACAGAGGTGGTATAATTGTATTTGGTTGTCACTTGAAGCTGGTGCTTGGCGTTTGGCAGCTAGTTTTTACAGGGTTACAGGTTAAGTTTAAGGTTGTGAACAAGTTACACCAGGAGGAAGCTATAAATGAGAAGTTAAGATAGGAGATATTTAGATAGTTAGATGTTTATAGAAGTAGGTAAGAGGTTACAGGGGTTAAAGGTCAACAGTTAATGACCGAGTAGGGGTTTTAAAGTGTTGCAAGGAAAGGATATAAGGGAGGAACCTTAGGGGTGGGGGGAGGAGCCACGTAGGTGAACAAATGTATAGTTAGGTGTAGTTTTGTAAGGCAAAGGCCAAGGTGAACATTGTGAGGTGCACCTGTCTTCAATAAAGCGGCCTTTTTCACACTTAAAGAACGAGTTTGTGGTCTGTGCTGCGCCCCCTTTGGCCCAATGAAAGGCTCGATTATGAGCAGCATAGTGCTGGTGTGGTGCATACTCCACACATGAAAACACCACTACCATTCGGAAACACCCCACCTGTACCATGCATTTCCTGTTAGTCCGCACAGAATGACGAAAAACTACACAAACACAGCTTTCAAAGATCAAATTATGCATGGATTCCCAGTTCCTTGTGCATCAACGCTCCCATCTATCACCTGTTTTGCGCACGTGGGAAATGGAGGAGGGGGTAGTAAGGGCCGAGGGAGGTTTGGGCGGGAGGATGTCTGTGGGCAGGGGAGGCTGGAGTGAGGCAGGGGGGATTCATCTGTACTCCCCCCTTCCATAGAAGGAGTTTGGCCGAGGCTGGGCTGCTCTTATGCCTAGAACACTTGCTAGCTCTGTATGAGCTATTGCTGCATGGTGAGATAGCGCCTAGTGTTTCCTGAGCGAGTCTTAATCAGGCAGACCGGCGCTTCGCTCAGGGACACCACTCCTCCCCACTCCACTAGTATTTGGAACTCAAATGAGGAAAGGCGTGCCAAATACAATGTATGCGCGTTAATCTGCATTTAGTTCTACATGTGCAGTGAATTACTATGAATAGCTGGATACTCTCAAGAAGAGGACCTCAGGGTTATTCTGAAAGCGCTAGCCCACCTAAACAGTGAACAGTGAGATTTATTTTTGAAGGCCCAAAAATTATTTTTTATTAAAACCAATCCCTAGTTACATTCAGTATGTGAACTTTGGGTCTGTGTTGTTATTGTATATATTTCGCCACCTACACTGCAGCTCCTAATTAAATAGCACTGCAGGTGTGGGTGGGGATATGCCATTTAGCAGGTTTGAAATGGAGCAGGAGGTAGGTGGGGGCGGGGCAGCCCCCCACCCCCCCACAACCGTTAAAAAATAAAAGAAAGCTGCAATCACTGCAGGGCAAAGACCTGCGTCGAGAGTGAGTCGGTGTTAGACACGTGGTGAAATGTCTGCAGATCGGAACATGCAAAGAACATGCTGGGAGTATTAGTGATTGCTTAAAAACGATGGGAGGGATGAGAGTCATTAAAGAAAGAGGCGTGGCTGCTCTGATGTCAGTTCTCCAACACTCCCCTTCTGAATGTAGTGGGTGAACGGCATTCTTTCCTGGTAATTGAGGAGGTCTTCAACATCATAGAACAATTGTTCGCACTTGTTGAGATGTGGACAGGAGCAGTGCTTAATTTGTAAAAACAAAAATATATATATATGCCAGGGCCCTCGCCAGGAGTCCACTGCAGCTTGCCTCACCCATTGCCCCTGCCTGCGCTTTGCCTGCGCTGCCAATGACAGTACCGACACAACTACTAACCATCACACTCCTACAAATGTGACAATTCAGACCATTACAGGCCACCCATTGCTATAACAATGGCTTAGGCAGCAGATATTAGTAATTTTTCATGAATATTGGACTAACAAACCACTGTCATTGTGTTCATCTCTAAATTAGACGAACACCGCCACCATGTGGCAGACAGCCATAGGTACTGGTGCTGACATTAGGTGCTAGTGCCGGGCACCGGAAACCACCGGCTCAAATTAAGCACTGGACAGGGGCCATTCACGCAGTGTAACCTACTCCCAAACTGTCATGGGCGTCCAGGCGTCTGATTTCCAAGGTCACAAGGTGCCGGGCACCTGCAGGTCAGTGTTTGTTTACTGTATGCTACAGTTATTCACAAAGTCGACTGAAAGGCTGGCTCTAAAAGGATCTGGTGTAAAAACACACCTTGGTTGACCTTATCACGATTCATCGGCAATCAGCAACAGAATGCACCATTGCGTGATGATGTCTAGTAATGTTTTGTGACAAATATGGCATTATTCACTAGATGGTACATTCATAGAAGAAAACACTTATGCAGGTTGTATGTGAGGATATTGGCTTCGGAAATATTGTGTTACAAAAATATCATAGCAATAATATTGGCAAGCAAAATATTATACAGCATAGATTTACCTTTTTTTTAAATTTAGAGGTTTATAAAGCGCAAACTAGACCCGAGACATCGGGTATCAGAGCGCCTTTCTTAACTCCACATCTAAATACGTTGAAATATGTATATCAGCAATGTACATACAGGTGGAGTTAAGAACAGTGGCGTTTCTCAGAGATATTTATTGACCTTGGGGTAAATGGGGGCCCCACTGGAGATTTGGCAGCTCCTGGAAGAGTTGAGGGTCAACTTTGTACCACAGGGGTTGCAGGCTGGTGTTACGCCCGGCTCAGTATAATAAACCTATACTTACCTATATATACACTCACCTTGTCGATATTTTGGTCGTCAATGTTTTTGCTATGATATTTTTAGCACAATATTAACTGGGGTGGCTCCTCCGCTGAGGGGGAGGAGCGTCGCCCCACTACTCTGCAGCAGTAAAAGAAAGGAAAAAAGAAAATGATAATAATGTAAAGTTATTATCATTTTATTTTGTCCTCCTGCTGCAGCAGCTTTGCGTGAGGGGGTGGGGCTGCAGAGCAGGAGAGGAGTGGTAGAACCCAGAACCCTTCTAGGTGCGCAATGACTGCATGGCCGGCCCTCTCAGGCCGCCCGAAACAGTCATGCGCACTTTCCCTGTTCTCCGTGCTGGCTGCATTACAGCCTGCATGGAGAACATGCCCACCCCTCCAGTCCCTGGCTGAACGCCGTGTCACGGTGCTCAGACCAATCACAACGCTGCATTGCAGTGTTGGGATTGGTCAGGGGAGCCGGGCTGTGCTTCCTGTTCCTGTAGTCGGACGCAGGAGAGCAGGATCAGAGACACGGGACCTGGCGGCAAGGTAAGTGGTAATTCTTTTAAATAAATTTATTTACATTCCGAACTGCGCGCCCCCCCTCCACGCGCCCGCCCCGCCACCTTATTCCAGTCCCACACACTTCAACGTGCAAAACACCACAGTCAAAATGGATTCTTTGCAATGACATTTAATTTTGAAGCCTGTTCTACCTTGTCTGAGGTCACTCGCACTGCACATTGGGAGATGCATGCATCGGTCTGCACCTGGACATCTGATATGCTATGAGTTTCCTATTTTCACCATAGCCAGCTGAAGTCAGACTGTGCCACTCTCACCCGTGAAAGAGGCAGCACTTTCATGGGAAAGGAGGTGTATTCCATCGTGGCACCAGCAAAGAGATGGTGGGCGCCAATAACAGCGCCAAGCGGCTGGAGGGTTTGGCAGTCTTTGCTAGACCTAGCAGACAAACAATGTGTTTCTTTGTTTCAGAAAAGTTGGCTCCTGCGAAAAGTGCAGAAAAGACTAGAAATCGGCAAATAATGAAATACTTTAGTTCAGATTCCAAACGAAGGAATCAAAATCTATAGGTTTCGGATTCAAGCATCGCAATGGCATGTGGCTTTAACAGGCGTGCAACCTAACCTCCATTCAGAATTCAGAATTAAACATAGGAATGTTTTCTGAAACGCATTGCAATGAAGGCGAAATACTGAATGTTCATTCTGAACTTCGATGCTTACCTGACTTGTCCTACAGTCATCAATGTGGTGCAAGTCAGTTACCACTGAGCTTTAACAATTCCTAATCTGAACAAATGGGGGGCATTCAGACGATCCTGTGTATTCCTTTGATCGTCCTTTATACATTCTGAGTCCACTCCAACATAGACACATTTGCAGCTCTGTTTAGTTAGCTCAGTCTAAGGGCCTGATTTAGATATCAGCGGATTGGTTACTCTGTCACAACGGGGACGGATATCCCGTCCGTGAAATATAAATCCCATAGGATAGCATAAGAACGTCAAGTCAGGCATCAGAGAGGCCCTCATATTCGAAGATTTTGTGATAGGAGGCAAGAAACTAGCCACCCGTGAGGCCACTGACTATGGTCTTGGAGCAGTGTATTTGAGTCACGGAAGAAACATAGTTGCCAGTCTTGTTCCAGATTGTTCACACACCCAAAGCCAGAGTAGTTTATAATTGAAAAAGTGCCAAGCTGCTGTCACAGAAGTGTCTGCAGCTCGTTGTTTGTTTCTATTATAAAAATATGGCCCAATGTTGAAATACCATACCCACGTCAAGTGAGATGGGACCGATTTTTTTTTACTTTAATGCCCCCGTAATCCCGAGTGACAGACGACAAACAGAGGTTGCCAGTTTGGGAATCCGCCCAAACAAACACCCTCTGGTACTCCGAACAGATTTCGCCAGCAAAATAAGGAACCAATGACATAAACAGTAACACACAAAAAGCAGAAACAATTCACAAACATGCTGCACATTCCAACCCGTTCACACGTTGAATTTTGGTTTATTGGGTACACTTCAGTTTAAATATTCAAAGTTATAAAATGAAGCTGATTCATTTCTGACAGGCAAAACGCCTAATAAAACAAACCACAAACCGCATTCACAACAAAACACAGGCTAAGTGGGAATCTTTACTACATACTATTGGCCCACTTCACAAAGCCAGCTATTGTGTAAATTCAACTTAAGGAGCTAATGGAAAGAGATTCTCCCCTGGCTCTAAAGAGGAGGGATACCTGATAACTGATTTCCTCTTGGTGCAGCCTCAAAATACATCATGTAAGTCATCCTATACAAAAAAAAAGCTTATACATCAGTCAACAGATCAAAACCAGATCACATTTCCTCCTAAATGAGAATCCAATATCCCAACTTGAAAGCAGACTCAACTTCTCTTCTCTGCATCAATTATTGCCTCTGAAAATGTACTAACGACAGCACGTGTGATGTTGAAATATTTCTAATATAACATAACATAACACAAGATACAAATGTCCATTATATATAGGGAATACAATCTTCTACAAACATCCATTAAGATCCTTTCACTCTGCATTTTTCCTCCATGCCACAGAGCCATAAATTAAAAAACCCATATTTGATGAAATCTTTGTGAGCTATCATAGAGAAGCCTTTTAATATTTGCTCTCTGAACTCAGGACTATGAACGGCTTCAACATCTTCAAGAACAATGTTAGGACATTATTTTTCATGAAGTACCACAAATATTTTCATCAGCCACCATCAGATTCTAGAGTCTCTCTGCTCTGATCTGTCAAACATACTTTCTTTTAATTAAGCTAATCTGGGAGCTATATAATTTTCATTCCACATAGCGCCTGGAGGTGTGCATCCTGAATATTGAAACCAGAATATCGATGGCACAATATCGAGCACAAAATATCGAAACTCCAATATCAACAGGTAAGTATGTATTTTCTAGACCCAACTCCACATACCACATAATTGTACCGTAGCAATATATATATATATATATATAAATATATATATATATATATATATATATATATATATATATATTATCTACTGGCAGTCGCCAGTAGGTAGTAATAGTTAGGACCTATAGTTAGGACCTAGTTTCCATAGGAAAAGCATTTTTTGGCTTACCTATCTCTTTGGCACTGTTTAACGAATCTTCACAACATTCTCCCAAAAAAGTGTGCCAGTGGGTCTTATTGTGCATTGAAAGTTTCTGGGGAGCCGTTAAGCAGAGGCTGAGAAAAAAACTGTGTTTCCTAAGTTAATTCCCATAGGAAATTTGAACACAACTACAACCCAAACTGCTGGACGGAATTACACCAAATTTAGCAGCAATGTAGCTCTTGGTCTAGAAAGAGCCTTTTGTCATTTGGAGTAAATCTGTTCAGTAGTTTTAGAGTTATTAGAAGAAAACCAAATTTGCATATCTATGGATGCGACCCTCCTGATCTCATGCAGAGATCTGATTGGCTGCTAACACTTTAACCAGGCAGTGTTGGCAGCCATTTTGGGACTCGGACACAGCCAACTCCCAAGAAAAACATAAAAAAATAAAGACAAGGGGGCAGTGTAGGAATACCACTCGGTCCCCCTCCCAGTTATGTATTTGACTCCGGGGAGGTGGTGGTCACCTGGGCTCGGGGGTCCACGCGGCCCGCATCATTATTTATTTAGCCCGGGGGAGGTGGGGATCCACGGAGCATGGGAAAGCCCCAGGAAGGGGGTCCGCACGGCCCCCCTCCACTATTGTTGTAGAGCCCAGGGGAGATGGTGGTCCCCTGGGCTCAATGAGGTCCACGTGGCCCCCCTCCCATAGTTAAATAAAGCAACGGGGAGGTGGTGATCCCTGGGGCTAAAAGAGCCCTAGGAAGGAGGCTCATGTGCCCCCTTCTTCTTTTATGAAATACCCTCATGCCCCTGGGACTTGCCCCACTCGGGGGCTAATCTGAAAACAAGCGTGGGAGACCGCGCTTGTTTAATTGTTTTTTATTTGCCACAAATTTGCAAATCGTCACAATTTTCGCTGCAAAAATTTTAAAAAAATATATTTTTGGCCCTTGCGAGGTTCCTGGGGAACCCCAGCACCAGGCCTAGGGCGTCAGGGTATTCCTACCTTGCCCCTTTCCTTTTCTTCCCCAAGGTCGTGTGTGGCGCGGGGTTGCCTGGTTAATGAGTTTCAGCCGCGTGGCCTTGCCGCAGGCCAGACCCTGTGGCCAACCCCCGCCACGCATGGCCAAAGGCTATGCATGGCGTGGGGTAGGATGCTTGTAGGGGGCTAGGCCGCAGGGCTGTCACCATACGCTACTAATTATCCCACATATTACATGACTCATGACATCTTCGATAACATCATTCATAATATCAATGTAACTTTTGCAGTAAAATTATTGCGGAGAAAACTGTGCATGGCGGGGGCGCGAGTTTTAGTCGCCTTAGGGCATGAGTTATAGTTACTGGAGCTAACCATAACTATAACTGCTGAATTTCTATGTTTTTCTGTGAGTATAATATGAACCTAACTATAGCGTCCCTGTAACCTTTGGTTTTTTAAGTGAATATATATATATGTATGGTAGGTAAGTGTGAGTTAGGAATAATAAATCAATACTTCCTAAATGCACATAGCGTTCGATATTTTGTCCCTCAATATTCTTCCCTCAATATTTTTACACCACGATATTCTGAGGGTCGATATTCAGAACTACAACCGTGCCTGGAAGCAACCCACACCAGCTACTAGTGCTGCAAATAAATGATCAAATATCCAAATAGGTGAGCATCTGCCACACTGACACACACAGGCTAAAAGATTCTTCATCTTTTCCTTCCCAGCCTCAGAATGAACCAGAATTGCACTCTTTCTAAGGAATGTAATTAATATTCCTTTTTCCATCCAATAAGGTTTCTTGGAAGTAAATTATTTTGTTCTGACATTTGTATTGCTAACTGAATTTCCGGTAGCTGCCACCCACTCCTGTGATAATTACAATCCTTGCAGAACAGGGAGTTCTGAGCGCCAGTGCTTGGTGATATGCCTGTCATGAGGATTAAACTGCACAGACATATCGGTGTTGAATGCAGACACCAGGAGGTTTGGGCTCCTGATTTTCCTTTTGGAAGAGCTTAAAGGATTGACAGGATACACGGTGCCTGTCTGTCGCTAGTGCCCTTTTCCATCCATGCTCATGTTCACCAGGCAATATTGCTTCAGAACCATCAGGTCCAGGTTATTAATATGAAAACCACACCTGGACTCAGGATCTAAAACCACACTATGCCAATCAACTTCCTCAGAGGATTAATAATTCTGAGACCTCCACACATGTGTCCCATTGTCTCTGGCACAAACCATTTTTTAAAAAGGAACTAGAGTTTGAAAGAGATAATGTCTTTGCCAGGATGCTATCCAAAGAATTTAATGTTCGAAGAGCAATTTTTGCCTGCAAATTAAAAAGCAGGACAAAAGTGTTTTTAAAAGAAAGACCATCGGGGCACCAGAGAGCCTGGCAGCAAGATGGCTGCCGCAAAGCCAGGCTCTGCCAGCCGGGGAGAGAAATCTTCCATTTATACCGTAGATCATGGGGACAATCAGCCTCGTTACTTGCTGCCTGTGAGGTGACCTTTCAGTGCCGAGGAGGAGCAGTGGATGCTGCAATATCAAGCACCGGGCCTGCGGAGACCGCCCTGTGGCCCTGGGGTGCACATCGCGTGGCCCGGCGGCCTTGGATCCCGTTGAGCCCAGCCGATCTACTGGGACTTTGGGAGCTGTGCTGCCTCCCTGGCCCACGGCGCTGTGCTCGAGGGAGAAGCAGCAGTGTTGAGGCAGCCGGGGGCTGATTGCTGCCACCACAGCGGCTGACGTTGGCGGCCTCCATGTAGCAGAGCTGCGGCCCTCACTGACTGTTGCCACCCGCTAGGTCTGCTCTGGTCCCTTCATGGCTGAGTAGGGGATATCTAGGTGTGTCGCTCACCTCCAGGCCTCGACCTGCTTGCCCATCCTGTCCTCAGAGGACAGCCGATGCCTCCTGAACTGAGAGGACTGCCTGGGCCTCTCCGCAGCCCTCCTACAATGACGATATGTTAAATGTGGGACACTCAGTAAGACCGGGGGCATATGCACACTGAAACTGCTGGTGGACTGCTGGGCGACCCCACATCACTACCCCAGTGACTTTTAGTAGGGCACTGAAGCCCATAATGCCGCTGAGGAATGATTTGTGACACACCTGAGCTGTACGGCCATTGCTGATTTCATAGGGAGTTGGTCCCCGGATACATCCCACTGACTGTTTTGCGCGATCCAGTAACATCAGTGTGGCAGTGTTGGTGGCGCTGGAGCTGTGACTCGGGTCTGCGCGTGCCCCCCACTAATCCTTTTTTGGGAAGTGGTGGGACCCTGCCTGCTGACAACGGGGGCATCTTGCAACAAACAGACTTGCTGCGCACTCTGTGCCTCGTGGAGCACCACGAGATTTCCCACACTCTGCCATGGGCAAAAACAACAACAGGAAATCAAGGTTGTCTTTTGAATCCAGACACCTCATGCGAAATGCTGACCTGGAGTCTGAGAGTATGCGCGGGAAGCACGGTTGCGAACGGTGCTGCCACAGCACAAGATATGAAGACCATGATCCTTGACCTCAAACACAGCCTAACCACCATAGACTCCAAAATAGACCTCCTCGCCAACTGATTTGATTGCCTCAAGGAGAAAGTTGAAGTATGCATCGACCAACTGGACACTCAACTGGACACTGCACTTCAGACATTGAAGATACTCACGCAACTGCTGGAGAACAGTTCTGCACATGGAAAAGAGGTCATCAAAAACAAAAATAAGGATCTCAAGGCACGTTCCCGCTGCAACAACCTTTGAATTTTGGGAATCCCGGAATCCTTGGCTATGGCCAAGATTGAAACCTACATGAAAACCATGCTGCACACTCTGTTCAGTGATGGCCTTTCCCCAGTATTCATAGTAGAACACACACATCACTCCTTAAGCCGGCCCCCATCCAGGCCCCAGCAAGACCTAATGTGACCTGACTATTGAACTACAGGGATAGCGCCACCATACTGTGCCTCACCAGAGAACACTAAGTGCTTCAATACCAAGAAAACGCTGTTTCTTTCTATCCCAATTTCACTCTGGCAACACAAATGGTGCATCAGAAATTATTGCCCGCCAAACGCATTCTGCAGCAGGCCGGAGCCACCTAATCATTGCAATATCCGGTGAAACTCTGCTTCAGCACAAAGAAAAACCTCACTATTTCACAGGCTCTAAGGCTGCTTTGAAGTTCTCTCGCAGCTTGGCGCCCCAGCAGCAAAGCGTACACTCCTCCCTGGAGACCTGTGTGGTGACCAGCTTAACAACAATGCCTAACTAACTACTGGCTGGTTACCAGGGATGTCGTCACCTGGACTGCCAACAAGGAACACTGCTCACCTCCCAAAGATGCTATCAGACCATGCGCTGGTCCTACCAGAAATCTCCCCGCCGGACTTGGGCACGAGAGCCTTCTCATGGAGGCTTCCTCCTAATGCACTCAAAGACCAGGACTTCACTACCAAAATCAGGGCTGTCATTCATGAATATTCTGAGATCAACAGGCACTCAGTTGATTCAACCTCTACCCTATGGAAGGATTCAAGGTAGTTATTTGCAGAGCATGCATTGCCAAGGCAGGAGTGCTTTGGGCGCTGTGCAGACAACTCACCCACTCCCATATTCACACTCTCAAACTACAATACTTTGATACTAAGAGCCCAACCATGCTGGTCTCCCCCAAGAGTAAGCTAGTGGAATATGAGGAGGCAGCACTTAGGGAAATGCACTAAAGAGGTGGTTGCCTGGCATTACGGGGAAGGAGACAGGAAAGGTAAAACTCTTGCCAGACTCCTCCAGAACTCATAGACCAGCAGGTGGTGCACATGAGCCCAGAAGTTCTTCCTAGCGCTATGTTCAAGTTTTACTCCAATTACGATTTATATACCTCATCGCTATCGCATGACTATTCCGCCCTGTCCTCCTTCTTTGACAAGATTCAAATGCTTTGGCTTGATGACACACACTGCCGATTTCTGGGCAAACTCTTCACTGCTGAAGACACCATACAAGTTATCCAAGGTATGCCCTGAGACAAGGCACCATGATTGGATGGGTTGACTGTCTCCTTTTACAAACAGTATGCCCAAATCACTGTCCCTCATCTCCTGGCAATGTACGAGAAGTTGTTGCACCATGGGGCATTGCCGCCTTCACTTCATGAGGCATTAATTGTCACCATACTGAAACCAAACAAGCAGCCACATAGCTGCAAATGGTACAGCCCGCCATCCATGATAAATGCAAATAACAACATCCATGTACTGATAGCCTCCTGCCTTCTCCCCTGGCTCGCAGACATTGTTCACCCAGACCAGTCAGTCTCTGTCCCAATGCACTCAACGGCGCACAACCTATGCGCTTCATTCACTCTCCTTAATACAGTTGACCCCAACTTAGTGTGGTGGCGGTTCTGCTTGATGCTGCCAAGGCATTTGATTCCTTAGAGTGAGCATACCTCTTCAACTCTTATTTCGAATAGGGATACGTGGTTCCTCCATCTGATTAAATTAATCTATGCTGCGCCCATGGGCTGTTTGCGCGTTAATGGCACAATTATTCTGCCATTTCCTATAACCAGGAGCACCCGACAGGGCTGCCCACTGTCATCCATAATATTTGCTATTGCGATGAGTCCCTTGCCACAAGATTGCGGCAACACCACTCCAATTGTGGGCTGGCCTTTAATCCCAGAAGAATCCTGGTTCTATGTATGCAGACAATATCGCTTTATATATCCGGTAGCCCAACATCAATACTTATCCACTCATCCGGGAAATTATACACATCAGAGATTATGCAGGGATAATGATTAATTGGTCGAAATCCATCATCTTAACACTCACCCCGTGGTGCAGTACTTTCTGCCAGAGTATCCTCTGCAGTGGGCAACGCCCCAGTCAGATACCTCTGTATATGACTCAGCAGGGATCCTGGAGAATTAATTATGGTATGCTCATGAATGGTGGTACTCCCAACGGTTTTGCATTTATTCATCACCCTCCGGCTTACCGCTCACAACCCACTTTAGAAAATGCCTTAGGTCCAACCTGATCACTCTGACAAGGGTGGGCAAACAGCCCCGGTGGCCGGGTAAATTCTGACTATCCCTTTCGAGCAGGGTGGACTCTGCACTCTTGACATGAACCTTTATTTCTATTTTGCACAGGCACAGTTTGCGCACTTCTGGTTGCACCCCACCCTATTCTTGCCACACACACCACCCGAACATGATCCCATAGCCCATTGCCCTATAAGTGGCTGCATATAACACCTTCCCTCCGCCTCCACCGGCGACCTCAGACGGTAATTGACACTGTGGCTTGTATGACCTGGGCTTGGGACAGAATGCACTAGTGTGCAGGTCTCGCCTGCATGTATGCCCCGAATATTGGGGTGGCAGGGCACCCTATGCTCCCTGCCCTCTTTGACACTGGTGCCTGAAAACATCTACAGCAATACAAATCCACACATTCGGAATCTTTCCCCAGAGGGCCATTTTCTGAACCCCCACAAAGTATATTTGAAGAACCTGCTCATACACCTCTTAAGGTGCTTACTTGTCACCAGCTGCATGCAGCCCTCCGAGCTCTGCACCACACTTTCCCAGATGCCCCCCAAACCTTCATGCTTTGGAGGAACTAATAGCAAATCCATCCCTATGCAATCTCAACACAAGACTATATTTTTCGTTGCAGGACAAAGCCCAGATCTGTATCCTGAATGCCAGGGCCACATGGGCTGCTGACATAAATTGCTCGCTTACTGAGGAGCAGTGGTGATATTGCTGCACTCAATCTAGAGCCCTCTCCCCAAACTACAGACTCAGGGTGATCCATTTCAAATGTTTACATAAAGTCTACAGAAAACCAGCCCAACTATATAGGATGTGTCTAGTAGACCATGCTCACTCACTGCGATGCGCTACATACACGGCCACCTTTATACACCTGGCCTGGGAATGTCCCGCAGTCACACAGTTCTGGATGAGGGTGTTCGACACCCTAGAGGTGATAACTGACCATCTCCTGCAGCGCTCATCTTTGATAGCCTTGCTAGGATACGTGAAGGATGTCCCAGTGGGAACCCACAAGCTGATCATTGTTCTGCTATTGCTGGCCAATCGCAGGGTTGCTATCCACTGGGGAAGGTGGCCCG
Organism: Calotriton arnoldi; assembly: GCA_963921515.1. Classification (NCBI taxonomy): domain Eukaryota; kingdom Metazoa; phylum Chordata; class Amphibia; order Caudata; family Salamandridae; genus Calotriton; species Calotriton arnoldi. Next base: position 856,407 of record CAWUFW010003426.1, on the reverse strand, counting down.
CTCCCGGGCTTACTCACTGGATAAAGGACACAGTTTACTGCCTGGAACAATTTGACTCATACTGGAAGCTGATGCCTGTGAATTCGAGGCCTAAGGACATTTGGGCCCCACTGTTTACATACTTAGTAGAACAGGAGGCTGCCTCGGATCGGGGGGGACGACCCCAAGGACACTAATAAGACTGATGTGGTCCGGATCGGTGGGTTAACTTCATAATCTCTTGCCTCGCCTTACATTTTACTAAGTAGCCTAATGATAGCTACGCCCCAACTGGGCCAGAGACTTTGTCAAACAGTATGCCCATAAGTCGATATTATGTTATACCATCTGTTGGAATAAAACATGTTTTTAGTCGATTTCTCTCTATCGTTGTACGATTTGAGTTAGCATTCTCGGCACCATTTTGTATTCAGCCACCATTTTGAGCCATGATCGAAACTAACTTCTGTCTCACTCTGTCTACCTCAGCAGAAAGCAGCCTCATTATTATTATTATTTTTTTTGTATTTCTCCAAGGTTGAGTATTGCTGCACTAATGAATAGACTGTTTGTCGTTACATACTTTTCTCATTAGATAGGCCTGCCGCTAAGATAGCATGTACTAGGTCCCAGGATTGCAGCTCATCCTTCTGTATCTCCTTTGTTCACCAGCTACCAACTGGAAAATTCCAGTCTGGGCGTGTCTTTAGGGGTATTGGAAATGTACTATATGCATTGCCATGTTGACAGAGGTCAGTCCCTCTGCAGCAATCCAAGGAGGCTGGTCAGACCGTACTCCGCTCGAGTGTATTACTAATAAATACTTTGGTTTGTATTCTCTACTGTCTGACCGACTCTTCATTTGTATGGAAGGCTGAGAGGTGGTCGCGAGTGACCCGGGTGGCTCTAATCGGGTCACTTCCTTCTCATCTGCACTAGCTACCTTGTGCCATGCGTGACTCCGTACCTCCGCTTGTTGTTGCTGTACTGTGTGTAGTGTTCTACTCATTAAACCAAGAAACAAAATAAAAAAGAAAGAAAGACCATCAGAAATAGAAATAATAATAATGAGACGGGCTCTATTTTGCCACACAGATAGAAATATTTTATTTGATCAGTTAATAAAAATCAATGTAATCAACAATTACAACGAGCACTATAAAATAAAGGAATGCGTGATGAAAAGACAGTGACTAGGAATTATTAGATAGCACAACATAGAATATTCATGTGGTCATATGTGGAAAGTAGGAGTGTTAACGATGCGTAGCACCCTGGTCATTTGACTACTAATATCAAATATTGAGGGAACATAGAATAATCTAATTACTAACTCATTATGGGCCTTTGTATAACTGTGATTTATGTTCAAGTGAGAAGGGTCCATATTCACAAAAGATACTCTGCATTAGCAAATCACAGCATCTTCAACAGCATTTGTAAAGAGCAACACTGTCTCCCCTAGGGGTATTTGTGCGCTGAGTCTCTTTCTTAAGTCTGCCAGCGAGGGGGCTGTCCGGAGCCGGAGGGGAAATTCATTCCAGGTCTTGGCAGTGATGTAGGTGAAGGAGCAGCCACCATTGCGGCTGCAACAGATGTGGGGGTTGTGCAAGGGCGAATTAGGAAGAGATCAGGTGCCTAGAGGGTTGGTGGAAGTTGAGTCGATGGTTGATGTAGGCAGGTCCTAGGCCGTGGAGGGCTCTGTAGCCGTGTGTGAGGATCTTGAACTGACATCTCTTCTGGATGGGTAGCCAGTGAAGGTCTCTCAGGTGGGGGCCAATGTGGGTTCATTTGGGGAGGTCCAGGATGAGTTTGGCTGTGGCGATCTGCATGGTCTGGAGTCTTCTGAGGAGCTGGGTGCAGATGCCGGCGTAAAAAGTGTGGCCATAGTCAAGGCGGCTGGTGATGGGGGCCTGAGTGACGTTTTTTCTGGTGTTGGTTGGGATCCATCTGAAGATCCTGTGGGGCATGCGAAGTGTGTGGAAGTGGGAGGAGGCGACTGTGTTGACTTGTCATTTCATAGTCCGTTGGCTGTCGAGAATGATGCCAAGGTTGCGCACATGGTCGGTCGGTGTGGGTGTAAGTCTGAGTTCTGTAGGCCACCAGCTGTGGTCCCATGTGGAGGTGTTCTTCCCGAGGATCAGTCCTTCAGTTTTGTCAGACTTGAGTTGGAGGCAGTTGTCTCTCATGCATTTGGCTACATCGGTCATGGCGTTGCAAAAGTTGTTTTTGGTGCTGGACGGGTCCTCGGTGAGTGAGAGAATCAGTTGAGTGCCGTCTGCGTAGGAGATTATGGTTAGTCCGTAGGATGTGACGACGTCTGCTAGGGGGGGTCATGTAGATGTTGAACAGGGTGGGATGGAGGGATGATCCTTGTGGTGTGCTGCATATGATGTCTTTGGGGGCGGAGGTGAAGGAAGGCAGTTGGATTCTCTGTGTTCGTCCTGTAAGGAAGGAGACTTTCCACTTGAGGGTGTCTTGCTGTATGCCTATGTTGTAGAGTCTGTTGATGAGGGTGTTGTGGGAGACGGTGTTGAACGCCGCGGAGAGGTTGAGGAGGATGTGGGCCACAGTTTCTCTGCGGTCGAGGAGTGCTCTGATGTCGTCAGTGGAGGCAATCAGAGTGGTCTTAGTGCTGTGGTTGGCACAGAATCCTGATTGTGAGGCGTCCATCTTAGTTGATAGTCCACCAGAAGAAACATATTATAATGGGAAAGTTTGTTTTCAGTTAACAAACATGTTTAAGACTACGTCACTGATAAATTAGATGGAATAGAGAGACAGCCACCGATAGGCAGAGGCACTCAGAGAGAGAGAGAGAGAGAGAGAGAGAGAGAGAGAGAGAGAGAAAGAATAGCAGAGAGAGATATACACACATACACACGCACACGTATTTCACAAGTCAGTATCCTGAGCCCGGATCGAAAAACCAGTCAGTGTTGTTCGCACACCAATTCGTTGGTGACATAGGTTCTATTTTGTTATGCAACTGATGTACTAATCAGTCATGCCTTATTAAAATCAATGCGGGAAAGAGTCATTTTACGCTCCCAGCAAATGCTTGAAAACGCAGGCATGGAGGCCTGCGAGAGACAGTAAATCTCTGCCCTACATTTGCATTACTCACGTTTGAAATTTTAAAAAAATCTGCAGGTGTCCTTAGAGCTCCTCTCTTGAGGTACCACACAGCGGGAACACTACTTCTGGTATTCTATTAACCCTCTAAATCCTCTACAGATGCACCAGACAGCAGGAAGACTACTTCCAGTGCTACTATTACCCCTTTCTAGGCACACCACAGAGTGGGAACACTACTTACAGTACTCTATTAAAGCTTCATAGAGGCACCACACAGCTGAAACACTACTTTCAGTATCCCATTAACCCTCTCTAGAGGCACAACACAATGGGGACACTACTTCCATTATTCTATGAAACTTCTCTAGCGACACCACACAGTAATTCTTGCATTCCATTAATCCTCTATAGAGGCACCACACGGTGGGGACACTACACTATACTACTCGTTATTGTAGAGCGCATGGTGACCCATAGGCATCCCAACGCTAGCTATGTGACAATGGACAATCAGGAAGCTCCATCAGGGGGTTAATTCTCGAAGAGCCACGTTTTAAGAAGCTCTCAGAAGGTTAGTTCATTGTCCATAGTTCACAAGTTCTGGGGAAGGGAGTTCCAGATTTTGGCCACATTAAAGTCAAAGGAACGTCCTCCATTTCTTGTACTTTAGATGGAGGGAATGTTAGCCTGACATGAGTTGGAAGATCTGAGGGCTATCTTAAGGGTCTAGAGAGAAATGAACTGCAGAGAGATGGGAAGGCCTTGAGATCGGAGGGCTCTGTGTGCTATGCATATTCATTTAAATGTGATCCTTTGTGCTACTGCGAGCCAGTGGAGGTTGGCTATAGCTTGTCGGACTGAGCTGTGTCTGGGGATCTTTAGCAGGAAGTGTGCTGCCACGTTGAGCACAACTTGCAATTTGTTGGTAACTGCTTTAGGCCACCAAGGTAAATGTGCATTACCATAGTCCAGGCGGGAGAGGATTAGAGCCTGGCCCACCACTCTTCTGGATAACGGGGGAGCAGGGGCAGTATTTTGCATAACATTCAGAGGACTCCATGGCAGCAGGCAGAGAGCTTGGAAGCCTGGGTTTCCATGGTTAGAGATTTGTCCGGCCATACCCCCAAACTTTTGATAACCGTCTTGGGGGGAGGGCCTAAGTGATCAGGCTAGCCCAGGGACAGATGAGCGTTTGGGTTGTTCCCTAGGATCATACGTTCGGTCTTGTTTCTATTTAGCTTGAGTCATGATTTGTCCATACAAAGAGCTACCATCTCCAGGCATGGACCCAGAGTGGGCCTGCAGGAACTCGGCCTGGAGAGAGCGAAAGGACCATCCACATAGAATACTATGATAACCCTGAATGGTTTCTAATGTCAGCAAGGGGTTGCCTATAAAGGTTGAAACATGTGGGACTCAACGATGATCCCTGCGTGACTCCACAGTTGAGGGGCAGAACATCTGACGCACAGGATCTATCAAATACCTAGAAGGACCTGCCCTTGAGGAAGGAACTGAGCCGATCCAGGGCTTTTCCTGAAACTCCAGCCATGTGAATCCTTTTGAGTAGGATTTTGTGGCTTATAGTGTCGAACGCCATGCTTACGTCAAGGAGTATTATGGGAACCGTGCCTCCTAGGTCCAGCCTCCTTTTGGAGTCTTCCACTACTGCTAAAAGAGCGGTTTTGGTACTATGTTTGGGCCGGTATCCAGTCTGAGTGGGGTGTTGAGCATTGTTAGTTTCTAGGAACTCCGAAAGGTGGACCTTGACGTGTTTTTCCAGCAATTTGCTTATACCCAGAAGCAATGAAATGGGTCGGAAATTTCCAGTATTCCATTAACCGTCTGCACAGGCCCTACACAACAGGAACACTACTTCCATTATTCTATTAAACATCTCCAGAGACACCACACAGCAGGAATACCACTTCCCGAATCCTATTAACCCTCCCTAGACACACCATACAGCAGGGACATTTCTTCCAGTACTCTGTCAACTCTCTCTAGGTGAACCATGATTAATCCTCACTACAGACACCACACAGCGGAAGTACTACTTCCTGTATTCCATTAACCCTTTCTAGAGGCACTACACAGTGGCAACACTACTGGCAATGTCCTATTAGCCTTATCTAGCCACACCACACAGTGTGGATACTACTTCCTGTATTCCATTAACTCTCTCTAGAGACATCATACAGCTGGAACACTACTTTCTGCATTCTATTAACCTTCTCTAGACGCACCACACATTGAGGACACTACTTCCTTTCATTAACCCTTGCTAGAGGCATTACACAGCAGGAATGTTATTTCCTGTGTTAAGTTAACCCTCACTAGAGGCACCACAGACTAATTCCTGCATTCTATTAACTTTCTCTAGAGGCACCACAGCATTCCTCTTGATCTCTGGACTATTCTCTCAAACAGAAAACCTGGACTTCTTATCTCATATCTACTTGAGCCATAGGGCTATTGTCTCAATGTTCTACTGCTTCCAAGGGTGCTGCTAGATAATGAGAGAGCTTGGGAGGCCTATTAATGCTGGTCTGCTGAAGCTGATCTATCAAAGAAGAAAAAATCCCTCTAAAAAGGAGTCCTAAAACTTAGAGCCTGTTGCCCATCACCTTCTCTATCGAATTACAGTACAACCAAGCTGCAGTGTGCAGCTTGGCGTGAAAATAAACTTGCAGCATACCTTTCTTGCGTGTAGCAGATGGTGCCACATTTTTGTTTGCTGTTCTTGCTTTGAAGATCTGAAAGGAGGTAAAAGAGCCTTACGTGCCTCGGGAGGCACGGCACTTTGGGCTTTCACTACATACCTTTACAGAAAACTCTCCTCTTCTACGGCATCTGGCAGCTTTTGAAAGGTTTCATGAACATTGACCAGGCTCAATGTGTCTAAATTAAAATGTTTATTTGATTTGATCTGATTGTTTTTCTAGTTCTTTAAGCAGCTCCCCTACCATTCCTCGGGTTGCCTGGGAGCTGCCATGTTGGAAAATGTTTCTGCATGAGATCATGCAGTATGTGATTGGGCACAGAAGTGTTGCTTGTGACATCACCTGCTAATAAAAAGAGGGAGATGGCACAAAGGGACAACAGCTGTGCACATGACAGTTCACACTGAAGGATGAATGTATTTGTAAGGAAATGCCTATTTTTGCATGTTTAACCCTACATTTTTGGACTGATGCTGCTGTTTTTTTTACTCTGAAAATGCACTGAGGCCTGGTAACCAGATCTCAGTGCCAGTGTTCTAACCTCTCACAAAGTGTATGTCGAATTTGCTACACCCAATTGGCAGAGACTGACTTACTTAAAAGTCCCTAATATATGGTGCCCAGGGCATGTAAGACCACCCAGGGCTGCAGCACTGATTGTGCCACCCTGTGTGTGTCAAAGTACAAAATGGCTCCAAGACTGCCACTACAGACTGGAAGGGCAGTGTTAAAACTGCTATTTCGACTTTGCCATTAAAACCAATGGCAAGCCCCCACTTCCCTTAACAATATATGTAAGCAGCTGCTGTCCGTGTAGGTAGCAGCGGTGGGGCCGGGTGAGGGGGGATTTTGAGGGATGATGCCGAGGGAAAATTCATTATTTATTTAATTGTTCCTGTGCATCGTTCCTTGAAATCCCCCTCACCCGGCCCCACCGCTCCACCGCTGCTACCTGCACGGACCGCGGCTGTATGTAAGTCTCACCTAAGGAAGGCCTATCGAGCCCGAAGGCAGTGAGCTGTACATTATTAAGTAGAACGTGCATTTTATATGTATGTCTCGACAACAACACTACCAAATTGTCGTTTTGCTGTGGGAGAGTTAGTAGCCCCATTGGCTAACACAGAGTTACCAGCTGTCCACTCAGCGCGGCTAACCTTTGAATGGGACTACTGGGATGGGTACGGTAAGGTATCAAATTAATCATGGCATTAAACCCAACTTGATGCCCAAGTCAAATTTAATGTCACTGTTGTAAAAACGCAACTTTTAGAACATTGCCACTCTGTGATCCAGTTTGTCTGGTGGCCTCGTGCGGTCATTGGCCACCAGACAGCTTCCTGCCTTCTGGGGAGTAGTGTGAATGACTTTCAGGCTTAGGAACAATAGTAGCCTGCTACAGGGTGAGGTATTACCTCCCATTCGCAGGAAGCCACTCATGGAGTTAGCCCAAAAGGTGAACTTCAAAGGGAAAGCCGCCTTTGGTAGGAAAATGGCGATCACACCCTTGAGGGGCTGCCCTTTGTTCAGGTAGGGCAGGGACAGAGAGTGGAGACCAGTGCCCAAACCAGTTTTCCCATGGGTGTGTAGCCACAGATAACCACACCTCTAGGGTGGACTACCAAGCTCCCAACATCCGAGAAAGGGTTCAGAAATCTTGAGAGTGGGCAGAATAGTGCACTCTGGGATTTCTAGATGCCACACATAGCCGGAAAGTTGTCTCAGAGCGGGGGGGAGGGGGGTCCTGGCAATCTGTTGGCTAATGACCACATCACTCTTCCCCTCGACAATTTCTGGGCTTAAGTATGACACCCCTGGCACCGTGGACCTCATATCACATTGGCCAGAACTGGAGAAAGTACTGAAGAAGGACTGACCTACTGACCCTTGGCAAAGAGCGGCTGCATCGGATGCTGGACTGCAACCTGCCCCTGCAGCACCTTGGGCTAGTGAAGAGTGGATTGTCCTAGTTGCTCCTGGCTTGAGGAAAAGTCACTCTCAATCCCAAGAAGAAAGAAGTGACTGCAAGGGTCAGTTGGCTGACCACCTTGAACCAGCACCAGGGCCTTCAAAGCTGAAGTAGCCAAACTCGGCAAGTCAGTAGCCACTTCTAGAGAATCACCTCTGAACGCCGCTGGGCGCCCAAAGATATTGATCCTCTAAGGCCAAAAGTTGCACTTGAGTCTGACCGACCCGGGAGTGTCATCTGAGTCCAGATTGGTTACCCAAGAAGGACACCAGCCTTTACCAAAGGCTGGTCCGCTGTGGACGGAGACCGCTAGCCCAGCTGCAGCTGGCCTCCTACTGACTCAAAGAGGATTTTGAGGTACCCCGGCGTCTGTGGCCAAAGTCACCCAACCTAACCCGTGGACCGAGGAATAACCAAAAAAGGCACCCCCATTGACAGCAGACCGCCCAGAGCATCCGTGAGCATCTTCCATCTCCTGCATCTGCAGCATCAGGACCACTCCATTACAGTCTATGGTGTTCGTGCTCTAAAGTTTGGAACTGTTTGAAAATGCTTTGGTGGCTAGGTAACTGTCCAAATACTTCTTATTGCACCCCTCAGACCTTCTCCCTGACCAGATTTGGTCACCCAAGTCAGTCCGGAGTAGTCGAACACAACTCTTACAGACTTTTAAAATGTTTGCAAACTTTATGGTTACCAGTGCATGTTTGCGGTTAAACTGAGATTTAAGTTTTCTTCAAAAATCTGTATCTCCGGAAACCTCTAGTGGATTTTGCTCATCTTGGACTCTAAACAACCATAAAATTATAATCTAGTTGTATTAATTGGTGTTGGAATTCTTTAGTGCTGTGTGGCTTTTTAATTTAGTTGTTTTGATACTGTTAAACGCTTTACATTAGTTCCTTTGTTTAAGTCTTGCTGCTCAAAGCCATAGCTATCCATTGTTGAGCTTAAGGTTTTACAAACAAGCCTGAGTGGATCCTTGCCAGTTTTTGTGAGTGTATTACACGGTAAGGTATCACATCCATGCTATACAATACACCCAATCTCTAACATTACGAAACTTTCAAAAATACTCTAAAAGTGTGCGCGTGTATAGATTTATATAACTGGAACCTGGCTACAAAGCAAAGGAGTGCTTTATACTATTAAAGCTCTTAGGTTTATTATGAAATTATTTTCGAAAAAGAATTGGACCACTATCTACTTATTTTATGTGATATGGGATGATATTCAAATTCATAAATGTAGCAAATTTTCCACTTTTAGGTTAAGACTCATTGAACACTAAACTTTCCTTATTTCTTTTTGTGGTCTCATTTAGTAGCCACATATTAAAAATTTGAACTCTAATTAAAGGGAAAGACTGACATAATTCTTCACCCCTTAAAATCTATTGTTCTGGTTTATTTTTTCTCTTTGAGCCACACTTTTGCTGCTTGCCACTTACAGCTGTTACAGGGAAGGCAACTCGACTTTTTGGTGCTCTAACTGTTCAAACAAGCTTACAGAGAAGGACAGACATCATATTAGCACATTTTCCATATTTTCACACAACGGAAGATACATCAGGTGTTGGGCATAAAATATAAGGCCATGACAACAGTATATTTGTATCTCAAATAATTTGCATCTAATATCTCTTGATCTAATCCTTAGTTCAATCATTTCTCCTTTTCACACAACAGGGCTCAGATTTACTATGATTTTGTGTTGGAGTTGCATCACTTTTGTGGCCCCTCCCCTATGCAAAACATTTTTGGGCATTTACTATGCTACGCAAAGCCACTTTGTGTGGTTTGGTAAATACAGCATAGTGCTCCCTTGCGTCGGGTAGACGTTACTTGGGTGGAATATGGGAATTCCCATGCATCCACTTATGGATTTTGAAGCAAACCTAGATTTACAAAGACTTGTGAACCTGGGTTTGGACCAAAATGGAACGCCTACCCAAGGTGTAACGAGGGGCAATATCTTTATTTCTCCTCATTAGTTCCTCTTTCCATGTGTGCTACATTCTGCTGGACACACACACACACAAGTATGCTTCTAAGGATTACGTTTCCCTGTTGCGCCACATTGCTTGACCCTGTAATAGATAGTCTTGTCGAGCTACCGTCCAGCCTCTGCAACATAAAACTCCATACTCCAGCTCACAACATTTCCACATTTGTCTGGGAGTCAATGTCCCTGATGCGATGATAAAATAATAATGTCTTCACTGAGACATTTCTTTATAGAAATACTGCACGGATTAGACTCATATTCCTTTTATGGATAAGATCTTTATAGATTCATCTTTTAAGTTAAAAGTACTGAAAGTTGACTGTCCCTTCAAAACTCTCTTACCTTCCCAATTTAGATGTCTATCTAGTCACAGTTGGCACGTAACTTTAAAACTTCCCAACTAGAGTACTTCAACTTTAGTCTCACCTAGTGAACTCTTGGGGTGAGAGAGTGATAATTGGTGTAATTAGTATCTAGCCTCCACATGGAACCGTAAAAGGTTTTGATTTGGTTAAATTTAACTCTGCACTTTGTGGCTTTAAATGTGTGATTTCTACAGGAATTTGTTTGTCTGGTTTTTAATATTTTTCCATTTGTTACTGTTATTATGCAATGCTTATTTAAATTAATACTACTCTGTGGGCCCGGTTTACGACCCTGTCTCACAACGCAGGGCAGCACCCAAAGTTGCTGCATTGTGTGGTGTGACAGGATGACAGGAGGAAAGCACCACATCTACAGAGATATAGCACTCGCCGCCCCTCTCCCTAGAGCTGGATCACAATCAGGCTGCTGAGCCCCACACACACACCTTTTCACCATAGTGCAAGGGTGTCTGCGTGAGTCTAGCTTAGGTTTTGTACTCGGAGGATACCCTTCCAGTACAAAATACTATGCCTAGACAAACTGTAAAACTGTTCCTACTTTGCATGTGTTCTGTACAGTGCACCACACATTCTTCAAGAAATAAATGTGCCCGCTCCCCTTCTGTGTCTGGTGCAGAAAAGAAAGGAGAAATAAAAGTATTTCTTATTTTAACCCTGCTTCAAAGTGGCATTATTTTTTGGCACCAAAGAAGGGGCAAGATTTATCAAATTCTCCCCCAATGCAGCGCAGCCACATAAAATGCTGCACTGCATTACGTGAGGAGAGCGCCATAGCTACAGAGCCATGGTACTCCTCTACCTAGCGCCGGTGCAGATTTTTGCTGCAGAGTGCCACGCACACACCTTTGTCACCATAGTGCAAGGGTGTGTGCTTGAGACTAGCATAGCTTTTGTACTGGAAGGTTGTCCTTTCAGTACAAAATATTATGACTAGACAAATTATAAAAATGTTCCTACTTTATATGTGTGCTGTAAAGTGCAGCACGCATGCAAAGTCAGAAAAGAAAAAATAAATGAAAACATTTCTCCTAATAACGCCTGGTTTTAAAAAGCGTTATTTTTTTATGCAAAACCTGTCTCACATTTTTGGCACATAGGGTTTTGCGTCAAAAACCATGGGTGATTGTGCATGGGAACGTCCATGAACCACCCATGGAACGCCCCCATGGCGCTAAGTAACGCGAGTCAGCGCTTTGCGTTACTTTTCGGCAACTTTCCAGTGCAAAACAAGTTTTGTGTTGGAAAGTAAATACCCTAAAAATATTTTGTGCTGCTTTGCATCACTTTTAATGATGCAAACCCAGCGCAAAATGTTAGTAAATCTACCCCTCTGTCTACTATTGTTAGTAGAGTGGGCTTTGCACCAAAAAGCATGGGTGGTAGCACAGGAACAGCCATGTTTTACCCACGTAATGCCCCTCTGAAACAGAGTAGGGCAAAGCAGCACTTTGCGCTATTTCTTTGCACCTGTTCAGCACACAAGTTTTGCGCTGGAAAATTAATCCAACAAAAAACGTTTTGTGCAGGTTCGCGTCACTTTTGTGATGCAAAGTCAGAGCAAAAGGTTTGTAGATCTAGCCATATGTGCTTATACATTTTTGGTTCCTCTTAAAGACTGTGGATTTATTATTATAGTTTAATCTAGTCGGGTGGTGCTTTACTACATAGTTCTTTTAGCCTTACTGGGGGTGTGATTTGTAAGTATCGAGGAATCTTGTTTAGGGTAGGCTTTATACTTAGCATGTGCAATTTATAGTCTTATATATTGGTATACTGCTCAAACCACCTTTTATTGTTGCTTTGTAAATGATTTTACTTTAGATGAAAATTGATTACATTTTAAAAACAAAGGAATATCCGGTGCAATATGGGGGCAAGGCTCAGAGTTTTCTGTGCTATTAATTTTGAATAACCAACAATACTGTCATGAGAGGCACCAAAGCTGTGAAAATGGAAAGTTCTTGAGCCCTCTTCCCATCAGAAGAGAACTTTCTACAGCTGAAGAGTTGTGTGGCTAAAGATAAAGAGATCCCGCATAAGCTTAGTTGAAATGTACATAATACTGAAGGACAGAAACACTGATGGACCTCTGTTGTGGACCGGAAACGAGGGACTTTAACTGTACAATCTGGCTTTGCTCCAAATAAAAAGATACTGGGTGTTGGTATAGGCTGTTATGCCACGAGTTTTTAGCTGAGAGGTGAAAGGTGATACAACAAAGTTCTTTCTGGACTTATTACTGGCCCCTGCCAGTAAACAGCAAAATTCCAACCACCTGGACTGGACATTCTGCCTTGACCCTGAGTCAATGGCTATTGGGTATAGATTGACGCATGAAATTCGAAAGATTCATCTGCAAAATAACATCAAGGGGTGCCTGCAAAATATTATAAAAAATATAGTGGCGGAGGAATGATACAAGGCAAGTTTTTAAACAGAAGGAAGTGAATGTTCATTCAGTAAAGAATCACTAACACGCACATGATGTACCAGAAACAGAAAAGAGTCAGTAGCTAGAGGTTGTGCGGCAAAGGTGATTTGAGACATTCCTAAAGTGTTGACAATATACTCTTAGAAGAGGTAATAGTAATTTGGCTTTTGACCTCCCTAATGAATACTATAAACATGGTGGGCTTTTTGTAAAGTGTCAGGAGCCACCCGCTCCGCATTTAACAGAGGAGGATTGAAACCATTTCTCATGCAGCAGACACAGAAGGGGAGAGGGCACATTTATTTCTTGAAGAATTGCTACAATGTAGAAGAAGGTATAAATATCCATATTGCAAGCCGTGAGACCTTAATGCACAAATCACACCAATGTGTTGGGATGAAGGAAGTTCCACTTCTTCTGTGAATTGAAGGGGACTGCGTGACTTGATGGAGGAGCAAAGGAAAGGCTCTACAGGACTCAGGACCTGCTCGCCTGGCCCAGACGGAACAACGAGCACCTCTGCGCTGACCATACTGAGCTTCTGAAGCCCTTTGGGAACCAAGGGGGTCAGATGAGATCAAATGAGAATCAAATAATTGAAATCGCACTGCCAATGATTCTTTGGTGACATTTTCCTGTGCAGAAGATAACATTGTGACAAATAACTCTGCATTTCAGAGTTCCTTCATCAAAGTTTCTGCTATTTGTGATTTTTTGGAAGATTTCAAGAGGACCTTCTCCTCAGTTATGTATCCTACTCTCTCGACGGTGAATGATGGCAGGAAAGAGAACGTATCCTTCACTTTCAAGTAAAGTCCCAGTGTCCAGCTGAGACCTGCAATTGACAAAAACAGACTACCCCCAACCATAAAATGGTTAGCTGGAAATTTATTTTTTCATTTAGATTAAGATATCTGTTCTCAAGAAGCATATAGATTGTCTTCAATAAGTGGGAAATGCCAGAGTCCCAACAAATTTTGGAGCTGGTCCCTGTTCCGCTCTCAGGGTCTGCCCAGCTGTGAAAGAGGCAACAGACCTATCCAGACGCCCTTAGGACGATGGGCCTACCCTTGGCAGTGTTCACCTCAGACCCAGCGAGCTCCCCCTCACCTCGGCCCTGGCGCATGTTTCCACTTTGCAACGTGCAAGCTAGCAGTAAAACTGGTGCGAGAAATCTCTGTTTATATCCATCTAATTTTCTATACTTCCTAATCAATCACAGATGGACTTGGTATAAACAGAGACCCGCTTTTGCGAGCCCGGGGAGGGAGCACTCATTTTATTTGAGGGAAAAGCAGGAGGAGGGATGGTCCCCCAAGGTTTTCTTCCACATTATGTCATGCCAACGAGCCCCGGTTTGCTCTGAAAAACCATTTCACCCCGAGGGACCCAGGGGATGTGCTTTTCTCCAATCGCAGATGTTCCACGACGTTCTCATTTTGCACGCTGTATTGTTCAGACTCGATTGCACTCCCAGCACAACGAGGAAAATAATCAAGCACAATGAGCTTTATTGAAACCAAGCTTGGTTGAGTTCCAAGACGTTCAAATGCAAGATGGTTGAGTGCTCATGAACTGATTGTTTAATTCCTAGAGTGATTTGATTTAAAATTTGCTCAGCGCATGTTAATACATAAACATGCTTGTATACTGTGCAGTGCCAACTCAGTCACCTCAGGGGACAATTCTGAGTATGGATTTGGCACTCGTCAAAGCGGCAGGATTGAGAGCAACAGGCCCGAGGTCTTCCACAAAATCACATCTTCTCACACGTCCCACATTGTCAACTTCTCAATGGATACTAGTGCTACCATCTCATACTGCCCACCAGTACTAGCTTCTTACACTACCCTCAGTGCCAGCCTGTCACACTGCTCATCAGTACACGCTTCTTACACTCCCCACCAGTACAACCTTTGTACACAGCCCACAAGTACACGCTTCCCACACTGCCCACCGAAGAAGCAAGGTAAGCACCCATCACACCTGTACAACCATCTCACACTGCCATAGAGTACAACCGTCACTCACTCCTCAGCAGTCCCAGCCTGTCACAATGCCCACCAGTGCAAACCTTGAACACTTCTCACCATTAGATGCTTCTCACTTTGCTCACCAGCCTCAACCTCTCACCCCACTCACCAGTGGCATCTCTTCATAGACTCCATCAGTGCCAGCCTCTCACACTGTCCGCTGGATTAGGCACAATACCACCCACTGCTGTCCATTAAAACTGCCCTTTCATGTAATGGAGATAAATTACTCTACCTCATTCTTTGGCCTCTTTTCCGAGACAGGAAGTATGTGTATGAACGTTGTGCCCATTGCGATGGTTGTTTTAGTGAAGTATCATGGTGAAAAGATTTGACAATATGCATAGTTCCATATGATTGCCCGGAAGGGCATCATACATAAATGTCATGGGATTTATTTACAAGCCCCTTGCGCCGCCAGAACGTCACTTTTTCCCATATTAAAAGTGATGCGCCGGGCTTGTAAATAAGCCCCGTGGGCGCAATCATTCATATAATGCATATTTTTTGCCATTAAGCCACTTTATTAATCATAGTGAAGGGATGACTTGTGCGAAATGCTGGAGACTGATGCCCTCCTCGCACCCCTCCATGCCTCATTATCTGCCCCCGGGCTCCAGGCTTCTTATGGTGGGTGAAAACGTGCAGAGAGTATTACCTGGCAAGAGAAGATAGAATGTGGCTACCCCTCTACCTCACCTCTCCCCAAAATGCCCAACTACTACAGGTATCTAATTGTGGAAGACTGAGGACACTCTCAAAGCAGGACGAGGGTCACTCTGTGAGTCAGCTTTGGTCAAATATACCATCAAGGCTCAACCGCACTGCAGTCCTACTCTAATTATCTGCAGCACTTTCGTAGCATCACTTTACACACAGAAGCACTTGTGGGGGCTGGCCTGCAGTACTTAACTCTGACGTAACCTATGTCACCATGGCTCACTATTTAAATGAAGGCGTGTTTTAACACGTTTCCAGAACTTTCTGTAGTCTGTTTCATGAACGGATGTCTGCTGAGCGCACGTTCCAAATTTGTTATGCACAATACCCTGCATAGCATCGACAGATGAATGCTGCATGGCACAAAATTGGACGTCTGTGAAACGGTAACTCTGCCAGGATAACTGCGAGAAATATATATCTTTGTGGTTTCATGAAATAGCAAAGTTCACATTTTTTCCTGAATTGTACCGCCCCCGAGATCCTTTTTTTTCTGAAAGCTCTACCTCGAAAAGTTAATTTACAGATTTTACTAACATTGTGGAAAAAGTCTTAGGAATCGTATATTTTTTCATGAAAGCAATTTCATACAAAAAGTAATTTGCAGATTTTTGTACAGTAAGAAACATATTTTTATTGGCGTCTCCTCCAGCAGTTATTCTAAAAAACAGTTGCCAATTTCCTGTAGTTTACAATGCTGTCCCATAATGTCGTGAAACTTGTAGAAGCAAAGTCCTGCAATGTCCCACACCTATAAAAAGATACCAGTTTAAGTACCCTTCATCTGGCTACTCAGTATTATATCCATGACAACCATTGTGTTTTCCTTAAAAACAGTCACAAGGGGCAATAGGGTGGTGCAACTGCTGGACTCGAAGTATAGGTCAGCTGTCCTTTTCAAGCTAATTTTCCCAACACTAGCTGCAAACGTTCTTCAGTAAACACAAACAAAAGTGGGGATCGAGCATTCCAAATCGACCCTGCAGATTGCAAGAGACAGAGAACTACATTGTTTAAACAAGCATTGGAATAGCCAATAGGTCTCGCCTTTGGGACCTTATAAGTGTTTAGCCATGCAACAGTTGATGTTGTTGCACCAAGGATATTGTGCTGCATAACTAAATACTTATAAGGTCCCAAAAGCGAGACCTATTGGCTATGCCAAGCAAGTAGCAGTGAAGAATATGTGTAATTATGTGGCATTCTTGTCTATAATATAGCACTTCATATAGCACACTAGATATTGTTGGCTTTGTGAATGGAGAGTAAGTGATATGCAAGTGTTATATAGGCCATGGAAGCTAATGGGGCATCTGCGGTTGCCATTGATGGTTCTACTAAGCACTGCCTCCTTGAGCACGGACCAATTTAAGGGTTAGTCACTGAGTTCTTGTAACCATTCACTTCACTGCCTCTCAGAAATACCGGACATGCCAGAAAAGCTAGAGTTTTAGATTGCTGGTATGCATTTACTTCTTTTAATTCGAGTGGCTTCATATTTCTATTTCCTGCAGCGTGCATGCTGCCCGCCTGTATTGGGCGATGGCTAATTTTTGGGCACACGTGGTAGTAGTTTTCTGGCATATATCAGTCCTCCTTGAAAGCAGAGTGTATTTTTCGAACTTGTATTTTTTCTTACACTTGAATGTTCTGTATATTTCCATGTGGTCTGAAAATCGTGCCCCTTTAAGTTGGTTTCGATGAGTGTTAGAAGGCCAGCCAGGTTCTTTATTGGCACGACATGTGACAAAGGGAATTAGATGAGGCAAATTATACTGTTAGGGGGGGGGGGGCGTTTGAGTCCGGAGCAGTTTTGCAGACGGGACCGACGCCAGGGAAGTGTAAGGCAGTGCAAGTGGGAGGGACAGCGGAACGAGGACAGTGAATGCGCGTTTGTCCTGCTGCACTGGCCATGCGAGCGGCTTGAAAGCTCTAGTTGTGACGGTTCCAAAGAAGATATTCTGCCTTCAAAGGAGTGGATGTGATGGGCGAGAATGCCCGCGACAGCTGCAGACTCCCGTGGCGCAGTGTCATTCCCATTGCAACGGGACACTTTGAAGGTTGAAAGTGCTGCTTTTAAATCAACACGGGAGGTCCTGGATTTCGAGGGGTGAGGGGTGCGAGGGGGAGACTCACAAGAGACATTCAGAAATCGAATCGTCCTATGTAGATTGGATTGGCCTAATGTACTTTTTCTTTGCATCTGTGTTAACTGGTTCCAGCAGTCCCTACTTAGAGTAGCGGGTGTATGATACAAACAAGCAGGCTTATGGTTAAAAGGCATGCATCTGATCGTGGCAAAACATTAACTGTGCCAGGGGGTGAATGCTGTCACTGTAGTTCCCAAAAACACAGTAAAAATCATCAAATCAAAGATCTGCCTGTAATGCCTATTTTAAAGAAAACCTATTTTACCTACACAGATGGCACCTCTGACGACAAGCAGTGGCAGTAGGTTTGTTTAATATGGTAACAGAGGCAGCATTAGACCAAGACCTACGGGAGGCTTCCAGCAAGAGTGGACAGAGCTCGTTGTGCAGTGCAAGGACTTGAGAGTGGTGCGTGCGTGTGTGCGTGCGCGCGCAGTCTGCTCTTTTTCGAAGCACATACTCGTACTTGTGGCGGGCCCCTGCGCGGTCCCGCAAGGTGTATGCCGCCACAAGCACGAGTATGTGCTTCGAAAAAGAGCTGAACGACGGCTAAAGGTCTCCTATGCAGCGCGGTAGGCGAGACCTAAAAAAGCACACATCAAAAGAACATGATGAAAGCAAAATTAGACAAAAGATTCAATGGAAGCTCCAGTATCACTACTTAAGATGAAGCAAAGGAGTTTCCGTTTTTCTTTAAATATATAATTTTTATTTGAAATTAATTCATAATGGCAGCTTTCCCAAACCAAAGACAAATAAAAAAAAAAACGTCATATTTTGTCAAAACTTGCAATTATCAATGGGTTTCGCCATATGATCCCTACCCAAATCTAGATGACATTAGATGGCATATTTGCAAATCAATCACGGAAAACACATAACATTCACAGAAACGTGGTTCTAAGGTAACTTAGGGTCAGATGAACAAGGCATATTTCCAGTCGCAAGCGGCCCGATTAGCAGAATCGGGCTGTTTGCGACCTGAAAAATGCTTTTTTAAGGGCCAGATGTACGACCGTTTTTTGCAGTCGCAAACCGGAAATCGGGCCATTTGCGACCGCAAAAAAGGGTGTTGGTATGTACAAACGGTATTTGGCAAGTCAGTGACTCGTAAAACAGTGTTTGCGAATCACTATTAGGAAGGGATGCCAAGGGCATCCCTTCCTAATAGCGAGTCAGAATGGTATGTACCATTATTTTGAGACTGCATTTGCGGTCGCAAAACACTTGCACTTTACCACCTACTTCAAGTAGGTGGTAAGCCACTCGCAAACGGGAAGGGGGACCCCTTCCCCTTTGTGAATGGGTGTGAAAATATTTTTAAGAGCAGGCAGTGGTCCCAGGGACCACTGCCTGCCCTTAAAAATGAAAAGAAACTGTTTCATTTTTTTTAAACGCATCCCAATTTTCCTTTAAGGAAAACGGGCTGCAGTTGAAAAAAAAAGTTGCTTTATTGAAAAATCAAACACAGACATGGGGGTCTTTTGTCCCCAGCTGGCCACCATCCCTGTGTTTGCAGGCCATTCCCAATGGGCCGCAAATTAAGACCTGCCTCATGAATATTAATGAGGCAGGTCCCTTGCGACCCATTTGAGAATCGCAAACAGTGTCTCAGACACTGTTGTACATTCCATTTTGCGAGTCGCAAATGGCGAGTAGCATAATGTCACAATTTGCGACTGGCAAAATGGAATGTCGTACATCTGGCCCTAAATGTACAAAATGCAAGATGCGATTCGGCAACTTGTTACTGAATCATAATTTGTATTTGCAATTTGGTTTTTGGAAGGGGCGTGTTTAGGGCGTCCCTTCCAAATACTGAATTGGTATGGTATCTATTACTGTTTTGCGACCGAATTCTGGTCACAAAACAGTAATACTTTACCACCAGTTTAAAACTGGTGGTAGTCCATTCTTAAAGGGGGAAGGGGTCAACTGGGGACCTCTTCCCCTTTGAGAATGTAAATAAAAATATTATAACAGCAAAGTATCATTTTTTCTTTTAAAAGCATCCCGTTTTTCTTCAAGGAAAATGGGCCGCATTTAAAAAAAATAAAGATTGCTTTATCAAAAAGCAATTATAGACATTGTGGTCTGTTGACCTCAGCAGGCCACCATCCCTGGGATGGCTGCGATTACTAATGGGTCGCAAATTGCGACCTTCTAGGAATCGCTAATGAAACTCAAAAGAGTTTCATACTTTAGGAACACCAATTTCCTAATTGCGATCCATAGTGATTCACAATTAGGAAATCAGTATTCCTAATGTTAGTAAATCTAGGGCCAGATGTACGACCATTCCATTTTGCTTGTTGCAAATTGTAATGTTTTGCGACTCACAATATGGAATGTACAACAGTGTCTCAAACACTTTTTGCGATTCCTAATGGGGTCACTAAAGACCTACCTCATTAATATTAATGAGGTAGGTCGCGATTTGCGACCCCTTAGGAATCTCGCATATCACAGGGATGGTGACCTGCTGGGGACAGCAGACCACCATGTCTGTGTTTTCAAATGCAGCCCATTTTCCTTAACAAAAAACGGGATGCGTTTAAAAGAAAAAAAAGAAAACTTTAAAAAAAAATTTAAGGGCAGGCAGTGTCCGACGGAGCACTGCCTGCTCTTAAAAAATATTTTTGCAACCATTCACAAATGGGAAGGGGTCCCCTGGGGACCCCTTCTCGTTTGCGACTAGCTTACCACCTTCTTAAAGTAGGTGGTAACTGCGATTGTTTCGCGACCGCATTTGCAGTTACAAAACAATCATACATACCATTGCGACTCGCTATTGGGAAGGAATGCCCTTGGCACGCCCCTTCCTATGAGCAACTCAGAAACACTATTTTGCGAGTCGGTAATAGGTTACCAACTCGCAAAATAGGTTTTATTCATAGTACAACCCTTTTTAGTGGTCGCAAATGGCCCGATTTTCCATTTGCGACCACTATAAATGGTCGCACATCTGGTCCCTAGCCCTTAGTGAGCATTTTGGATGAGTTACTCCTTCCTGGGCACAAAATGATCCAAAAAACATGAAACAAGGAGAAGAAGAGGTCGAGGGGTAGTGTGACCATCCACCAAGCAACTACCATAAATTGAGATCCATAGCACATCATACAAAACCTTCTAGATTGCACAGACTTGTCTCCGTTGGCATGGTCGTCAAACATAAACCAGGCAATAACATTTTCTTTTTCTGGAGGAAGTCCTCAAGTTGACAGCTCACCTAGTGCCATTGGATCAGAAGATATTACTGAGAAAGGGTTTCAATATGTTGGTGTGCATCCCCAAAATGCATGGGGAGTTAATTTGCTGGCGAATATGGATGCCCTTGGATTCAACAAGCAAGGGGCGAGCACTTCCATATGGCTGGATGTATCTTGAATCAAATTTTCAAACATTAGATGGAAGCATATGGTCAAAAAACTTTTTAATTTTGTTCTGCTTAACTTTTATTTTTTCCCATGAACATCCAGCACACTAAAGTCCTCCCTCATATGGCTTAGACAATTCAATGGATAACAAGTACTGCTCTATCTAAAAAGGACTAAGGAAAGACTAAAAACTCTGTAATGCAACATATTCAGGAAACTAGATAAAGTCCCTCTCAAAAACAAATAATTCAAAGCAAGGACTAAAGGCATCCACCAAACGGTATAACTAGGAACTTGCCAACATCAGGCAGAAGGGAAGGAACCGAAGATAAATGTGGCAATGCTCCCACAATGACGCAAATGTGAAATGAAGCTAAAAACATATGAGAAAATATTACAGAGAAGTGACATTATATAAGTATATGTACTACAAGAAACTGAATTCATCCATTTGACAGCTGATTAATAAAGATAAATATTTAACATTATCTTTGGGAGCTAACTCAGAAGCCTTGAGAAACACCCTATGTGCTGTGAAAAAGTGTAAAAACCTATCATTCCATGAATCAAAAATAATAAAAACCTAAGGCAACAAAAGAAACAAGCCTGAAGAATCCCAATAGCGCCCATTAATTCATCCTCCTCCGACTCCTCAGTCAGACACTGGCTATTAGCCGAAGTAATAGAGTCAGCTAAAAATGTAAAAACTTCAACATTACCCGTGGATCAAATTGTTTCACTCTAGATGATTTATTACAAACATCATCAAGGCATCCCTTACCATTTACCATGGGGATAGTGCACAAACCCCTCAAGAAGGCCTTCATCACCTGACTCTGAGAGAAACCAACACTTGACTCTGTAGTTCTAGCAAATTACAGGCTAGTTTAGAATGTTCCCTCCTGCAGTAAAATCTTTGAAAGGGAAGTCACAAGCAACTACAGGAACATATGGAGCAACACAACGTACTCTACAACCACAGTTCTGCATGAGGTCTATTTTAGAGTTGAATACTTTAGTAACAGACATTCATGGGATGCCCTGATCACCCAAAACGAAGACCACCAGCCAGCATAGATTCTCCGCGACCCATCCACACCATACAACATCGCTGACTGCAGCATACGACTAAACCTATCAAAAGAAAATCAAAGAACTAAGTTGTTCGGACAACCAAACTCTTGGGCAAGGTACAAGGTTCAATTGAGCAACTAGTGTCAGAGTCAACTAATCAGATCAGGATGAGTAGAGCCAGCAGGAGTAAAGTCTCAGGAAAGGCTACCCAGGGGGAATCTACATCACTGCACTCATAGGCTCTTCTAATTGAACAACACCACCTTGAACTCAATTCAACATCTACTCAAACGGCAACCAGATTTACCTGGGCTTGGAAAACAAATGACGCCCAAACTGAATTCCCACCTGTTAGATTTGGGGGTCTCTAGTTGGCATAGGTAGGTACCTGTGACAAATAGGGACCCTTGCGTCTAGTCAGGGTGAGGGGCTACACTCCTAAAATAACCCCTGCTCACCCCCTTGGTAGCTTGGCACGAGCAGGCAGGCTTATCTCAGAGGCAGTGTGTAAAGCATTTGTGAACACATACAGTAATATAGTGACAACACTACAGATGAACACCACACAGGTTGTATTTATAAAAATAAGTATTTTTATATAGACTTAACACAAGACCAAACGACAAAAATCCACAATACTGTACTCAAAAATAGACTTTAAAATGTTATAAAATAGTTCAGTTCTCTCAAGTTGTAGATGCGACACTTTACTCTCAATGTACCTTGAATGCGTAACGCAAAGAAAACAAAAGGGTCGCAGGGAAGGTGATGCGTCGGTTCCTTACACTCAGGGGAGTGGATGCGTCGGTTCCTTACTGCTGCGCAGGGGAGTTGATGCTCGCTTCCTTACTGTGTGGGGAGGTGATGCGTCGGTTTCTTACTGCTCTCCGTTGCGATGTGACAAGATGGCACCTCGATGCGATACTCTTCTCCGGTGCGATGCGATAAAAATGGCGTCTTCGCTGCGATGCGACAACGTTGGTGCGATGCGTGCACGCCTGACGGTCGTGCGGCGACTCGATGATCTTTGGAGCCGCGACAGGCCCTGCGACGCGCTTCTCCGGTGATGCGACGATGTCCTCTGTGGCAGCGTCCCGCTTCTCCGGCGATGCGCCGCGCTTCGGCGATGCGATGATGACAGCGGCAGCGGCGTCTCGCTTCCTCAGCGATGCGATGACAGCGGCTGCAGCGGCGACACGCGTCTCGTTGTTGCGTCGCGCTTCCAGCTCCCAGCGACACGCAGTCTCTCAGAAGGCCCAGCACAGCAGCAGGCACTTCAATTCCCAGCAAGGGAATTTAGGGGGAGCTGGTTGGTGAAGTCTTGTATCCCTGAGACTTCAGGCAGGAGGCAAGCTCTAGTTCAAGCCCTTGGAGATTCTTCTTCAAGTTGATGGAAAGCACACTCAGTCCTTTTCTCCTTTCTTTGGCAATGAAGCAACCACTGCAGGCCAACCCCCAAACACACAGCACAGGGGTAGTCTCCTCCTTCAGCTTCCTGGTTCTTCTCCTCAGCAAAGGTTCGTCTTGATTCCCAGAAGTGATCTAAAATTCTTGGGTCTGGGTCCCAATATTTATACTACTTTTCTCTTTGTTCTCTGAAGGCAGAGAGGCCTTTGCCTAGTCCAAAACCAGTTCTGGTCAGTCCTGGAGCACTTTGTTGACAAGACTCCTTCTTTCCTTTCACCGTGTAGGCCAGGGACATCAGACACACCACAGGAGGTGGAGCCAGCATTGTGGAGGAAAGGCACAGCCCTATTCAGGTCCCAGGTGCAACTCCTCCCTCCTATCTGCATGCAGATCTCTCTATTCAGCCCTGTGCTGACTCACCCTGTCTCCTGGAAGCCCCCAGCCCCAGCCCCTGTCACTCAAACTCCAGACAAGGAATACACAACCTAGCAAAGGCAGGCTTGGATAGTTAGGCAAGAAAATACCTACTTTCTAAAAGTGGTATTTTCAAACACAGAATGTTAAAACCAACTTCACTAAAAGATGTATTTTATCATTCTGAGTTCAGGCATACTAAACTCGAATTTCTACCTAGTTCCCTGAGTCAGTTAGGATTATAAGATGTTATAATCTAACTGCCCATTCTGGCCTACGGGGAACAGGTAGCCTTGCAATAGTGAAAAACGAAAATGGATGTAATTCACTATTAGGACTTGCCACACACACCAGGGCATGTCCTACCTTTTACCTACAATGCACCCTGCCCTTGGGCCTACCTTAGGGGTGACTAATATGTATAAAAGGGAAGGTTTAGGGACTGGCAAGTGGGTGCACTTGCCCAGTCAACATGGCAGTACCAGACTGCACACAGGCTCTGCAATGGCAGGCCTGAGACACACTTTACAAGCTGCTCCGGTGGGTGGCACAACCAGTTCTGCAAGCCCACCAGCAGCATTTGATTTACAAGCCCTGGGCACACGCAGTGCACTGTACTAGGGTCTGACAGTAAGCCAAACAAGCCAATAATGGAGTCACTAATCCATACATCAATTTACCATAGGGAGCAGTTGCACTGTGGCACTGAACAGCAGTGGCACAGTGCCCAAAAGCATCTAAAACCAGCAAAAACATAAGAGGCAACAGCAAATAAATGGAAGGGAGACCCACGCCAATGGTGCCAGGTCTAACACGTGTCCCCTCCAGCTGAAATGTGGGGAGAACTACCCTACCTCCGGGGAGTTCTCATCACTAAGGCGGAAAAATCTGGACAGACCATCAGCATTGGTGTGTTCTGTACCAGGGCGGTGTTCCACCGTAAAGTCCATCCCCTGTAGGGATATGGACCACCTCAACAGCTTTGGATTCTCACCCCTCATCTGCATCAGCCATCTGAGGGGCCTGTGGTCTGTCTGAACCCGGAAGTGAGTCCCAAACAAGTATGGTCTCAACTTCTTCAGTGCCCAGACCACAGCAAATGCCTCACGCTCAATTGCACTCCACCTCTGTTCCCGTGGAAGTAACCTCCTACTGATGAAGGCTTCGGGTTGGTCTAGGCCCTCCTCATTAATCTGTGATAGAACAGCCCCCACACCATGCTCTGAAGCGTCTGTTTGCACAATAAACTCTTTTGAGAAGTTGGGTGCCAGGAGCACGGGCGCCGTGCACATGGCAGTCTTCAGGGCATCAAAAGCTCTCTGACAGGTGTCAGTCCAAATCACTCTCTTGGGCTGCTTCCTAGAAGTCAGCTCTGTCAAGGGTGCAACAATGCTGCCATACCCCTTGACAAACCTCCTGTAATACCCGGTGAGTCCTAAAAGGCTCTCACCTCTGTCTGGGTCTTAGGGGTTCCCAAGTCAGGATGGTCTCAATCTTGGGCTGTAGGGGCGCCACCTGGCCGCTCCCAACCTGGTGTCCCAAGTACACCACGGAACCCTGCCCGATCTGGCACTTACTCGCCTTGATCGTGAGGCCTGCTCTCCGCAGCGCCATCAACACTTCCCAGAGGTGGCGCAGATGTTCTTCCCAACTGGCGCTGAACACTGCAATGTCATCCAGGTAGGCGGCACTAAACTCTTCCAGTCCAGCCAACACCTGGTTGACCAACCTCTGAAAGGTGGCAGGGGCATTCTTCATCCCAAAGGGCATAACCCGGAATTGGTAGTGCCCATCTGGTGTGGAGAATGCTGACCTCTCTCTTGCCCCATCAGTCAAGGCGATCTGCCAGTACCCAGACGTTAAATCAAACGTGCTGAGGTACCGGGCAGCCCCTAACCGATCAATGAGCTCATCAGCTCTGGGGATGGGGTGCGCGTCAGTCCTGGTGACTGAATTGAGCCCTCGGTAGTCCACACAGAACCGCAGTTCTGGTGAGACACCCGGTGCGGCAGCCTTTGGGACCAAGACCACTGGGCTGGCCCAAGGACTGTTAGAGGACTCAATCACCCCCAACGCAAGCATCTTGGAGACCTCCTCCTTGATGCAAGCTCTCACCCTGTCAGTCACCCTGTAAGTTTTGTGCTTGACAGGAGGACTGTCCCCAGTGTCTACATCATGGACGCACCAATCAGTGACACTGGGAATCAGGGAGAACAGGTCAGAAAACTGTCCCAGCAACTGGTGACAGTCATTCTGCTGCTCAGGGGTCAGGGTGGAAGAGAGGTTCACTCCATCTACTGACCCATCTTGCTCTGTTGCAGACAGGAGGTCAGGAAGAGGCTCAGTCTCCTCCTCCTCCATTCCAGCATCTGTTGCTAGGAGCATGCCCACTTCGGACCTCTCTAAGTGGGGCTTCAGGCGGTTGACATGCAGGACCCGCAAGGGGTTCCTGGGAGACCGCAAGTCCACCAAGTAGGTAACCGGACTCTTGCGCTCCACCACCTCAAATGATCCGGTCCACTTATCCTGGAGCGCACAGGGCTCCACTGGGGCCATGACCTACACTTTCTGACCAGGCTGAAGCTCAACCAGAGTGGCATTCTGGTCGTACCACCGCTTCATCTCCTCCTGGCTGGCTTCCAGATTCGCCTCAGCGAGTTTTCTGAATCGCCTAGTTTGGTTCCTGAAGGCCAGCATGTAGCTATATACATCCTGGGGAGGTTTCCTGGGAGATTGCTCCCAGCCTTCCTTGACCAAACTCAAAGGTCCTCTCACTGGGTGACCATAGAGAAGCTCAAAGGGACTGAACCCTAGAGATTTCTGTGGCACCTCACGGTATGCAAACAGCAGGCATGGTAAGAGGACGTCCCACTTACACCTCATGGGTTCCTCAAGACCCATAATCATGCCTTTGAGGGTCCGGTTGAATCTCTCAACCAGCCCATTACCTTGGGGGTGGTAAGGAGTGGTGAACTTGTAGGTTACACCACACTCCTGCCACAGGGACTTCATATACTTGGAAATGAAGTTGGTACCTCGGTCTGACACCGCCTCTCTGGGAAACCCCACGCGGGAGAAAATCCCCATCAGTGCACGTCCCACCACGGGGGCCGTCACTGTCCTGAGAGGGATGGCTTCCGGGTACCGGGTGGCATGGTCCACCAAGACCAGGATAAACCTGTTGCCCATGGCTGTCTTGGGATCCAGAGGCCCCACAATGTCAATGCCCACCCTTTCAAAGGGGGTGCTGACCACAGGGAATGGCTGGAGAGGAGCCTTGCGCTTCCTCCCACTCTTTCCACTTGCCTGGCAAGTCTGACAGGTCCTGCAATGAGTGTCTGAACTCTTGCGCATTTGGGGCCAATAAAAATGGGTGACAAGCCTCTCAAAGGTCTTGTCCTGCCCCAAATGTCCTGCTAAAGGCACATCACGAGCCAGCCCCAGTAGGAAGGCTCTGAAGCGCTGGGGTACCACCAGCACACGGGCTGACCCAGGCTCAGCAACCTTAGGCTCACTATACAGGAGACCATTCTCCCAGTAGATCCAATGTGATCCAGACTGATCACCTGCTGCCTGGTTTGCAGCCTGCTGCCGCAAACCCACAAGAGAAGGGCACTTGTTCTGCTCCTCACAGAACTCTTCCCTGGAGGGACCTCCTTCCTGCTGCCAATGGGTCAGCTCAGGCAGGTCTCCCAGTTCAGCAATCTCTTCCCCAGTAGGCTCCAGGGCATCCCCCTCAGGGTCCGCCTCCTCCTGGGCCGTGGGAACCTCAGGGGCCGGTTTCCCGGGCCCCCTACCTCTTCTCTTTAAGGCAGGCACCTGGGCCATTTTCTCAGGCTCCAGGTCCTCTTGAACACCCTTACTGGCTGCCATAGACCGAGTGGTCACGCAGGCCCACTCAGGCAAACCCAACATCTCCAAATGAGCTCTCCGCTCCACCTTAGCCCAAGGGGAGCTCTCCAAATTGTTACCTAACAGACATTCAACAGGCATGGCTGGCCTCACAGCTACTTGAAGATTCCCTGAGACCCCCCCCCACTCAAAGGGAACCTGTGCAACCTTGCAGTGGCTCTCTGTGTTGTCAGCGGCAACAACTGGGAAAAATGCATTTGGGACTACCTGCTCTTCAGACACCAACCGACAACTGACAGCTGTCACACTGGCTCCGGTGTCTCTAAGAGCTTCCACCCTCTTGCCATTGATGGTCACCCACTGCCTGTATTTTTTAATGTTATCAGGCAGCTGGGTCCTGGGGAGCACCTCACAGTCTCCTAAAGAGACAAGGGACATCTCTGCGGGACCCCACCCACCTTGGGCACCCATCTCCTCCCCCAGGGCTACACTAGCCAACTGCCGGGGTGGTGCACCAGTGGGTGCTGTTTTCCCATACAAGGGACATCTAGCATCATAAGAACAGTGGCCTACTAGACCACACTTAAAACAGGTCTTGGGCCCCTTGTGAACAGGCTTATCTGTCGGGGCCACTGCCTTCTTCTCAGGGGGAGGCTGGGAACCTTTCCCTTGGTTCCCTTGGGGATTACTTTGGGGCCCTTTCTGGAACTCCCTCTGTTTACCCTTGTCCCCCCACTCTTCTGCTGGGGACCCTGCCCACCTTTGGAGAAGTCTCCCACATGACCCTTCTGGACCCGGGTGCTCACCCAGCGGTCCGCCTCCTCAGCAAGCTTCCTAGGGTTAGTCAGCTTGCTATCAATAAGATGCTGGCGTAGCTCTGGAAAACAGTTATTTGACAAGTGCTCCCATGCAAGCAAATCATAGAGCGCCTCAAAATTATCCACTTTGCTACCCTTCACCCAACCAACCAATGCTCTGCAAAAGAAAGACACATATTCCACCCAAGTGGTAGACTCCAGTTTTCTGCAATTTCTAAACCTTTGTCTATATAGCTCTGGGGTCAAACCAAATCTGGACATTAGGGCTCCCTTCATGTGGGTATAGGACATCTGCTCCTCTGTAGGCAAATCCAACAAAGTGTCCCTCCCATCACTAACAAAGCGGCACCACAACCCCGCTCCCCAATCCTTCTCAGGGACCCGGTGGGCCAACATTGCAGCTTCATAAGCCCTAAACCACTGACCAATATCATCATTCTTGTGGAAATCTTTAACTACATCTTTGGGAATGTAGGTTCTTGCTTCTACATGCACTGGCGGTGTGCTGCCACCAGAGGGAGGAACCTCTAACTTCTTGGCCTTGAGTTCCAATTCCCTCAATCCTCTCTCATGCTCAAAATGCATTCTCTTTTCCTCTAAGGCTAACTTCTTCATTTCTAACTCCATCCCAAGCTCTATTTTCTTGCTCTCTATGTCTTTCTGACCATCCATTTTGAGCCTAGCTAGCCTCAATTTATGCATCCTCTCCCTTGCTCTGTCCTCCAGCTCTCCTGGGGACAACCCTTTGGAAGAAACACTGCTGCCCGCCCCTTAAGGTGCTTTCCCTGCAGTTGGGCCCACTGGCCCCTCAAGGTGCTCATTTAAATCCTCTGCCTCCATTACTGGCTCCTCAGGATGCTCACTGGCATTCCTAGATTCTACCCAGGCCCTCAGCGCCTTTTGGTATTCCTCTTTCCTGGTGAGGCCTTTCACAGAGATTTTAAATTTCTTGCACAAAGCTTTGAGATAAGGCACAGTGTAAGTATCAATTCTCTCTTCTTCCAAAACAATGTCTACAGATACCATGGATGCTGTCTTGCTCATGGTAGCAAAAAGACTGGCAGTTCTCAAGAATCAAAAATAGAAAAGAAGTTCCAAGGAAAAAATTCTCAAAAAGTATGTGGTTGCGTTATGGTCTGCACTCACTAGTAGTGTACACCAATCACTGTATATGAATCACAAATGCAAGTCCAAATCCTCACCGCTGACCACCAATGTTAGATTTGGGGGTCTCTAGTTGGCATAGGTAGGTACCTGTGACAAATAGGGACCCTTGCGTCTAGTCAGGGTGAGGGGCTACACTCCTAAAATAACCCCTGCTCACCCCCTTGGTAGCTTGGCACGAGCAGGCAGGCTTATCTCAGAGGCAGTGTGTAAAGCATTTGTGAACACATACAGTAATATAGTGACAACACTACAGATGGACACTACACAGGTTGTATTTATAAAAATAAGTATTTTTATATAGACTTAACACAAGACCAAACGACAAAAATCCACAATACTGTACTCAAAAATAGACTTTAAAATGTTATAAAATAGTTCAGTTCTCTCAAGTTGTAGATGCGACACTTTACTCTCAATGTACCTTGAATGCGTAACGCAGAGAAAACAAAAGGGTCGCAGGGAAGGTGATGTGTCGGTTCCTTACACTCAGGGGAGTGGATGCGTCGGTTCCTTACTGCTGCGCAGGGGAGTTGATGCTCGCTTCCTTACTGTGTGGGGAGGTGATGCGTCGGTTTCTTACTGCTCTCCGTTGCGATGCGACAAGATGGCACCTCGATGCGATACTCTTCTCCGGTGCGATGCGATAAAAATGGCGTCTTGGCTGCGATGAGACAACGTTGGTGCGATGCGTGCACGCCCGACGGCCGTGCGTCGACTCGATGATCTTTGGAGCCGCGACAGGCCCTGCGATGCGCTTCTCCGGTGATGCGACGATGTCCTCTGTGGCAGCGTCCCGCTTCTCCGGCGATGCGCTGCGCTTCGGCGATGCGATGATGACAGCGGCAGCGGCGTCTCGCTTCCTCAGTGATGCGATGACAGCGGCTGCAGCGGCGACACGCTTCTCGTTGTTGCGTCGCGCTTCCAGCTCCCAGCGACACGCAGTCTCTCAGAAGGCCCAGCACAGCAGCAGGCACTTCAATTCCCAGCAAGGGAATTCAGGGGGAGCTGGTTGGTGAAGTCTTGTATCCCTGAGACTTCAGGCAGGAGGCAAGCTCTAGTTCAAGCCCTTGGAGATTCTTCTTCAAGTTGATGGAAAGCACACTCAGTCCTTTTCTCCTTTCTTTGGCAATGAAGCAACCACTGCAGGCCAACCCCCAAACACACAGCACAGGGGTAGTCTCCTCCTTCAGCTTCCTGGTTCTTCTCCTCAGCAAAGGTTCGTCTTGATTCTCAGAAGTGTTCTAAAATTCTTGGGTCTGGGTCCCAATATTTATACTACTTTTCTCTTTGTTCTCTGAAGGCAGAGAGGCCTTTGCCTAGTCCAAAACCAGTTCTGGTCAGTCCTGGAGCACTTTGTTGACTTGACTCCTTCTTTCCTTTCACCTTGTAGGGCAGGGACATCAGACACACCACAGGAGGTGGAGCCAGCATTGTGGAGGAAAGGCACAGCCCTATTCAGGTCCCAGGTGCAACTCCTCCCTCCTATCTGCATGCAGATCTCTCTATTCAGCCCTGTGCTGACTCACCCTGTCTCCTGGAAGCCCCCAGCCCCTGTCACTCAAACTCCAGACAAGGAATACACAACCTAGCAGAGGCAGGCTTGGATAGTTAGGCAAGAAAATACCTACTTTCTAAAAGTGGTATTTTCAAACACAGAATGTTAAAACTAACTTCACTAAAAGATGTATTTTATCATTCTGAGTTCAGGCATACTAAACTCGAATTTCTACCTAGTTCCCTGAGTCAGTTAGGATTATAAGATGTTATAATCTAACTGCCCATTCTGGCCTATGGGGAACAGGTAGCCTTGCAATAGTGAAAAACGAAAATGGCTGTAATTCACTATTAGGACATGCCACACACACCAGGGCATGTCCTACATTTTACCTACAATGCACCCTGCCCTTGGGCCTACCTTAGGGGTGACTAATATGTATAAAAGGGAAGGTTTAGGGACTGGCAAGTGGGTGCACTTGCCCAGTCAACATGGCAGTACCAGACTGCACACAGGCTCTGCAATGGCAGGCCTGAGACACACTTTACAAGCTGCTCCGGTGGGTGGCACAACCAGTTCTGCTAGCCCACCAGCAGCATTTGATTTACAAGCCCTGGGCACACGCAGTGCACTGTACTAGGGTCTGACAGTAAGCCAAACAAGCCAATAATGGAGTCACTAATCCATACATCAATTTACCATAGGGAGCACTTGCACTGTGGCACTGAACAGCAGTAGCACAGTGCCCAAAAGCATCTAAAACCAGCAAAAACATAAGAGGCAACAGCAAAAAAATGGAAGGCAGACCCACGCCAATGGTGCCAGGTCTAACACCACCATTGGTCGGAACAGAAGGCAACATAATCCCATTCGAAGGAACTCCAGTCCTGTGAAAAGCTCCAATCCCAGCCCAAAATGTGAGGGATCTCAGGGTAACTGGTTGGCTCATGCCCATAACTCACCATTCAAATGCACAGTTTTGTCAGGTATGTACCTTCCAACTTTCATTGCATCTGGTTCTACCTTTCCAACAAACAGAATACAAAGTTGACTTTAAAAGATACCTATAGTAACCTGACTCAACTACCACGATGTAGTGTAAGCAGGCCTATTCAAAAACTGTGACAGTTTCATTTTTCAGTTACTGCAACTTCAGTGCTGACTACACTTGCTAGCTTAAACTTTTTCTTTGATTCATCTCCAATTATAAACAAAAAATATTTGCACATGTTATTCTCATTAGTACCAAAAATGCTACATTGGCCAAGAAGAAATAATATTAGCAGTACGTGAACTGAGGTCCTGGCTCTCGAACTACAACGCACACAAAAGTAAGCACCTCAGGTGGCACTCAGCCGGATGAAAAAAGACCATATAAGAAGTGTCATCACACACCAAAAATGGCATGGAGGTAGAACTTGAACTAACCTAGCCACAAACTAGAAATATAGAGGCAATTAGGGTTGTGAATAAATCCAAAAATAAATCTGAGCTTGGAATCTGATTTCTTGAAAATACCCGATCCTTTTATCTACACCAGCTATTTCCTGGTACCCAAACAGGTTGGGAAACCTTATTGGGCAATGTGAGGGCAGTGTGTGCATTCTGCACGGCAAAAATAGCTAGGTCTGTTCCCAGAGGGGTGCAAAATGACTCCCCTGGTATTCAGTAAATGGCCAAATGTGACTGACTGATTCACCAACTCAATTTTATCTTCATCGACCAATATGGACTTTTATTTTTTCCTTCCCATATTTAGGGTGGGAGTGACGTGGCGCTTCCCCCCTTCTAGTTGACAGAGGAACATGCTGGCACAGCGTGCAGCTATAGAAACATATATCTGAAAGTGCTATATCCATGGCACCGCCTAACACATATGTCCAAAACTTTCTAAAACTAGAATATGTCCACCAATATTTGATTTTGAAAGGAATCATGCAGATTGCTTGAGTCACAAACACAGGAAATCGTGCAGCTTGCCTTCCCCACTCATAATCACATATGAAATTCTTCCCAAGTGATAACATAAAAACTGCTGCCTAAAATCCAAGCCCAGTGGCTATTGCAGAGTATGGCTGAACACAAAGCCTAAATCCACACAACACCCTCTGCCCCATGGACAGGAGTGTGTGGTGAAATGTCATGCACTGTGCCTACTCTACTGACTGTGGGCAGGGCAGCAGGACATGATTTTTGGAAAGAGAGGATAAGGGTACTAAGCAGAAGGCATGGAAGAAAGCCAGAATGCCTGTCCATGCTGGGCACAACTAAATGAAAAGCCCTCTGGACTATAGGGCTTGTGCGCACCTTGGGGCCAGTGCTGGTGAGCACAACAAAAGGCTGTGTCCAAAGGGCTCTGAGGACAAATGGAGGGATCACAGAACATGGCAGCAGAACATGCCCTTTCCCAGACCTCAAGAGTTCATGGTTGAAGGGAGGCCATGCCCAGGATGCTCTGGGGGCAGATGCAATTGGTGCTTTAGGGGCCAGATGGAGTGTGGACACAATTTAAATCCTATGCCCAGAGCCCTCAGTGCAAAGCTGGAAATTCTGCCCAGTTACTTTAAGGGGTGTGTGCACAGGATGTGGCCAATACATTTGTTAAAGGTTAGTGTACAGTGCACAGCTATTCCAACAAGAACAGTAGCAAAGGAAAAGGCCTACTGGAGTAAAAGTATATTGTTGCAAACACCAAAAAAGAATAACTGAAAAATCTTCAAAATGGGAAGTATAGTTGTCTACTACAATCACTTCTAATCAATGTGATAACACAAAATAAGTAGCAAATCCATAACAAAGCTTCATTTGAAGGAGCATTGTGGTTACAATCCTAAAGCTAAACACCACTAACACTCTTTAGTAATTGATAGCTATACTTACATAAAGCCCATTAATGTCTGTTCAAGACACACATGACTTCACAAATGAATATGTAGGTATACAATTAAGATACGTAACAAGTAACCATGTAATACTGACTGATATTGCTAACGAGGATGTCTATTGATTTCATAAACTACATGGCCAAAGGCTAAGTGGTTTGTAAATGTCACCAGCACCTTGAGATGACAATATAATGCAATTTTACACATTTTACCTGCTATGTATTTTTTACATTACATTTTGGGGTAGTTAGCGTAAAAGTAGCTTTATTCAAGGCACAGCTACAAATGTGCACCGAGAATGTTTAGATGTATTAATAAAAAATATGCAATGCTGGGTGGATGTATGCAGTTCCGTGGCTTCAGCATTTATGACATATTTATGGATTTATTTGAGAATTCACCAAAAATGTTATTTTTAGCTCAAATTGATGAAGACAGTTCTGCCAGACAATGCATCAAATAACTGGAATTTTTGCAGCACAATTTAGTTAACCTTGCTTCATAATTTATTCCATTATGCCACATAATCTTAGTATCTCTGACAATGGCAAAGATCTGCAGAGTAGTCCGGGGGCTGTCATTAAGATGGTGAAATTCATATTTCACAAAGAACCGTGAAATATTTTCCATATTTCACATTTACCTGTAAAACTTTGGGCCTTATTTACAAGAAAGGGACTCAGCGCGGTGCCGCAAGACATGTTTCTGTGCTGCACTGAGTCACTCTCAAAGCACAGGGATGCGTCACATCTACAACAATATGACGGATCCTTGTGCTCCCCCCTGCACTGGTGCACAATTGGCTGCCAGGCACCGACGCTGGCACCCTTGCACCATGGTGCAAGGGTGCCTGCATTGCGGGTAGAAGGTGTCCCTTCCTCCACAAAAACAATCACGAGAGGTGTTTTCCTCTTTCTATGCGTGCTGTATAATGCAGCACGGATAGAAAGAGGAAAAAACGAGGAGAAATGAAAACATTTCTCCTTGTTGCGCCTCCCTACGCCTCCCCTGGGGAGGCGTAGCATTCTGACGCATTCCCAGGTTTACGATTTCTCGTAAATCTGGGAATGTGTCAGGTTCCATGAGTGTTGTGTGGGACCACCCACAGCAACGCCCATGGAACTCCTCTTTCACGCAAAGTGCTGCGTGAAAAGGGGCCGTATTTGCAAGGACACAAAAAGCCACGCAGGGTGGCTTTACATGTCCTTGTAAATATGGGGCAGCACACTTCGCCGTCGGTGCGTCACAAAAAGTGACCTATCTGCCGCGAAGGGGCTTGTAAATAAGCCCAATGGTTTTTATACCACTGCATTTCATGCAATAAAACACCCATCTAGAGTCTTAGGCCCTGCACAGTCGTGGGCCATCAACCCAACTTGCTACAGGCAGCCAACCTGCACGATGCACGGCCTATGGAATGCACAATGGTGATTGGCCCAGGGTGTGGTCTATGACCACCCTTCTAACTTTTTTTTTAATGTTTATTGGTATCATGATACCTGGTTGGAAAGGTGGTACCACACAGGGGGCCTCGTTGGGTACCTCTGACTTTGATATATATATATTTTTATTTTAACGTAAGGGAGGGTCCCTTTGGGACACTCCAATGTGGGCCTGGGAGTCCGGGTGCGCATAAACTGCCCCCTTATATGCCCTTTGTCCCTTTTTTTCAGGACTTTCTATTAAGGCTGAAGTGTAGTTGTCAATCAGAGTTTTGGTAAATTTGTCCCTCATTTCTTTCTGTAGTGGAGAACAAAAGTTATCATAAATCGTTTGTACACACACTTCCAGTGCCCTGTCACACAGCCACTGAACATAGTGTGGTGTTGCTCTTTAATTAATCTTTGCATGATGTCATGTAGAAGGTTAACACGTCATTTGGAAGGTTCTGGCAAGGGATTCCAAAATGGTTGGGGCGAAAGAGAAGCGACCTGTCAGAGAAAGCCTGCTCTGCATTTTCCAGGCCTAAATAAAGAGTTGTACTTACAATTGTGTGACTGGCGATTTCGACACAACACACAGGCCTTGGTTTAGGCCTTCCAGCATCCTAACATCCTTGTAAAGAATGCACAGAGAATCAAGGCTATATTTGGAATACCGGTCTAAAGAGCAAACAATTGCTGCTTCTTTGATACCATTTATATTAATGATGATGTCAGTGCGATGTCACCAGTGATGTCATGTGTGAGACCATGAACGACGCAGCACTGAGAGAAACTGTGGCTGCTTAGCTAATCGTAAGGAGTGAATTTCAGGGAGCAGGCTAGGTTTTAAATTGCACCCATAACGGCCTTCTATAGAATATTTTCGTGGAATTTGTATGTTTTTCCATACAACACTTTATTTTGGGATGTGAGAAGAAAATGACAACCTGCAGACTACAACAAAGGTAGAAAATGTCTCTGAAGTACTTTTTTTTCTTTTTTTAACAAACAACACATCATAGCTATGGCGCCTTGGATCTTTTACCTCCTGTAGATTGTAAAGAAGACGTAAGTGAGGTGTCTTCCTTTCCCTCATTATGTGTGTGAGTTGGGACAACTGGCTCGGAAGTTTCTGTTGTCACAGAATGTCCTCAGTGACTCAGTTTGGGTCATGCAGTTCCCCAGAGTCGGGTCAGAGTATGAGCTGGCTAGTCACCTGCTTACGGTGGCAGGTGTATGGCAAATACCACGCATGCCTTTACTTCACCGTCAGTACAACACGAGTCATTACCACGCATGCATTTACAACGAATATTTTTCCCATGCATATGGCTTTACCACGCATGCCTTTACTACGAAAATGTCTTTGTATAGGCATGGTTGGTAAAAACATATGCGTAGTAACAATTTACACAAGCAGACACAATCACTCACAGCTGAACACAAACAACAACGCTGTCGTTACTTACCATTGTTGTGCTTCAAATTCACCTTCACTCACTTCTTTTCTTTTCATTGGTCATCGACTCCCCACACCTCCAGTTTCTCCTTCTGATGTCATCTCTGGTCTGCTCTTTCCCTCCCACCCTCCTCCCGTCCATCGTCTTGCTGGGCCCACCAAGACTGTTGTGGGGCTCTGACCCCAAACAGAACGTGCCTTTGGCCATTGAAGGCAGAGGGTGAGGCTGGGCGGCGTTCTCCTCAGCCTCCTGGAGAACACCTGTTTGTGATATGCCACGAGGGCCGGGCAATACCGACAAAACAGCCTGGAGCCAGCTAAATTGGCGACTCAGCAGGGCCGGTGAGCACCACGGAAAGCCAGGCCCAGTCCAGCAGGTGAGGCATCCTTCCCTTTCCGGAAGTTAGCCTGGCTCTGTGCCACCAAGCAGGGCCTGGCAGGGCTCGGCCCTGAACCCTAAAACCCTTCCCCTAGCCCTGAGCCATAAAACCACCCCCCGCCGGTCCCCCTGCCCAGCCCTGAACTCTAAAACCACCTCTTTTCCTGGCCCTGAGACTTAAAACTGCCCCCTGACGCAGCGCCCTGCCCGGCCCTGCACCCTCAAACCCTTTGTCCCTGGGTGGATGTCGAGGTCGGGGCACCAACCTCTAGAGGACAGTGGGGGCAGGAGTGGTTCTTTGTTTCTGCTGCTTTTCACTTCTACAATGAACAGGCCTTGCCTTTAGCTCGCATGCCCGATTTTGTAGTAAAGGCATGCGTGGTAAAGGCATATTTGTGGTAAAAGGGTTCGTGGTAACAGACATGCATGGTAAAGGCATGTTTGTTGTAAAGGGTGCATGGTAATGGTCATGCGTGGTTATGACCGCGTTGTAATGTCTATTTCCCTAAGGTGACACATCATATTCCCTACACCAAATGTGATATGAAAATAAGGAAGTCTTTTATATAATACTGGGTTGCTTCCTGGAAGTAAGAAGGTATCCAGAGAAAGCTACAATAGTAATATACAAAAACCTTAGCTCGCCTTGAATAATGCATTGGGTCATATTATGTTTTGTGACATGTTTTGCCTGGAAATTAAGGGCTTTTTTTGTGTTTTGAATGCATGTCATTATGTTCTAACAGTATCTAAACAGGTATTCATAACAACATATCTGAAATCCTTGATCAATTTTGGGTGCCTGTGTTGTCAGCAGGATTGCTTTTGTGCAGGAAAGTGCCCCTTCCTGCTCAAAAACAATCCTGGAAGGCTTTTTCCTCTTTCTATGTGTCTGTAGGATGCAGCACCCATAGAAAGTGGAGTGTTGCATGAGAACACCCACTGCAACGCCCATGGAACGCCTCCCTAGCACAGAGTAAGGCAATGCAGTGATTTGCTTTGCTTTGCTTTACTCCATATCTATAAGGTCATTCCAAGCCACGCAAAGTGGCTTTGCGTGGCCTCATAAATAGGATTTTGTAGTTTGCGCCACTGGTGCGTCACAAAAAGTGACCCTACGGTAGTGCAAGGGGCTCATAAATATGCCCCTGTATGTTGTGAAAACAGATTCCACGCCATGTTGTTTTCCTTTTCTGCCTCATGTACGCGCGACACTTAAGGGCCAGTAACGCCAATATTATAATATGCGGCTATAAGTCCCCTGTAGCACAAATGCAGCAAATTTCTTACACTGCTCTCTTTCTCCCACTCACAAATTATTTTACCGGGGAAGGGTGCTCAACGAACGTTACAGCGCTAAGTGCCAGAAAGATATGAAATGATTATTGTTCAGAGGCAATGGATAGATTTGTGTTGTGGAGACTAAATTATGCAGTATTGATCCAACTTTTGATTATTGCAGTAATTTATTATTCTGTTACCATTTCCCAAAATCCAAGCCATTCAAAAGGGCTAGCACACGGATAAAGCGAGGCAAAGTAGCAGCTTTAGGGCGCCACCTACAGGTAGTAACAAACTACTACATTTGGCCTGCAAAATACCTTTTTTTCTGTGTATTGAGGCTACTCTCTAGTAGGCAATGTGTTGTTATGCATGAAGAACTGAAAATCTTCCCGTCAACAAAGTACTAGAAAATGAGAAAAGGCATATGGCGTGGGGCAGGGTTGACTCTAGTTTCTGCTCTCATTGACTGCATTAATGACAATAAAACATTTTGGGAAATTGCTTTCTGGCCACATGAGGGAAGGCCCAGCACTATGGCACGTTCGAGGAATTTTAAAAGTTAATATTTTACGGGAACACTCCTGCATTCGTACCCAAAGTCCTAATTTTGTTGCCATTCCCCTTAACATATCTACCAGTAGCATTGCTGTTAATCTGAATATATGAGGACTTTCAAATAACGTTTGTGGAGTGTGCAAAGGCCCAGAAGATTCCTGGGGGGATAAAAAAAAAGCTCGCCGCTCAAGAGGTGCAGAACCCTGGCACAGGCCTCAGGGAAGAGAATGCAAAATCTAAACAAATCTCAGAAGGAAGAATGTTTTAGTCCTTCAGCAGCTGCTATTTTTGCCTCAGAGACTTATTATTTATAATGCAAACTCTCCACAGAGGCGTCTTTCCCACAGGCCTTGTGGCGGCCACCTTCTGCCTGCTTGTGCGCATGTCTCGAGGAAGTCAATTTTTTTTTGAATCACTAAGGCCTGCTCTGCTTGCCCTTGTCCCCAAATCCTTTTCTCACTGGCGCCGGCCAGAAATGCAGGCAGGGGACTTTGACTAAAAAAGCAGTAGCGGCCCGTGGTGGGAGTGCTGCCGGGTGGTGACGTGGGGCGGGGAGGGACAGGGTGGGGGGTAGTAAACTACGGAATACGGCCGAATAGAGGTAAGTAGACATATAAATAAATAAAACGAATTCCGTTGCGCGCGCTGCATCGCATTTGGCAAAGCAGCGCGCGCAACGAAATTCGTTTTATTTCTTTATATGTCTACTTACCTCTATTCGGCCGTATTCCGTAGTTTACTACCCCCCCACCCTGCCCCTCACCCCCCCCCCCACGTCACAGCCCGGCAGCACTCCCACCACGGGCCGCTACTGCTAAAAAGAGAGGCTCCATAGGAAGATACCAGCATACCTGCCAACTTACACGGTGCCACCGTGTGACACACGATATCGGCATCCATCACACAGTCTCCCAGTGAGGAGCCGATATCACATGGTTGCAGGGAAAACGAGCTGAAAACCACTGTAAATAGCTGTTTTCTAGGTCGTTTTCTGAGGCTTGGAACTGCCCACATCCATTAAGGGGTGTGAAAACACCCTTGGTCATCGGCACCAGCCTCAGCAAGGTTTTTTTTTAGAGGGGGAGGAGGCTTGGGGGTGGGGTGGGGCTCAAAAGTGCCTCATAGGTACTTCTCAGCACGAGGCCCTGCCTCCTTTCAAGGCCCTGTCCCCACCTCATACGGTGAGATTGTTCTTCAAGTTGGCAGGTATGTACCAGTATAGGCTGGTGATTCTAGTCTTAAGCCAAAAATAGTCCCCATTCCAAATTGCTATGAACTGTTCCACTGTACTTGGTTACCAGAAGACTCCATTTCCCTGGACACAGTATTTCCACCCTTGCGGTTTTCTTTCACATATCCTTGCATTCAGGTGTGTTAGTGCAATGAATTTCAATAAAAGTGAGCCTAGTTCACAGTCGGCAGAAGGCACTAATTGGTATTAAATGAAAGCCTTGGACTGGAAAATAGGTGTGCAGGTTAGATAGTGGTAACCCTAGAAATGGTGGTTCCCGCAGTGGAGCACAGGGACATTTTGTACCTTCCATCCTCCCGTATTTCATAGCCACTTCTACTGCCTAGTTGGTGTTAACCAATCTCCCTCAAATACAAAGGCTAAGTCAGGAGTCAAACCCTTTTCCTCTGTAATACCTGAGACCCAGCACTCGTGCAGGCTCCGGTACCTTCACACGTTCGCCTCTTTCTCCCAGCCCGATCCTATGTTGCTCGATACTGCCAATATGCTTCGTTTCCAGGTATCATGACGCTCACTTTGTGGAAACACAGGAGTGCATGCATTGCTCTGTACATGGACCAGGGACACCCTTTTCAACAGGTGAGAAAGGTTGTTCTGTAGTAAGAGTAAAAGACACTGATGTGTGGAGCCTTCTCCAATTTTACCCATATAGGTATGTCTAAGTAAGGAGGGACTAGATAGTTCGAACAGGGTAAGGGTACGCATTAATCCAGTCAAGAACTTAAACTTAGGGGCATGTTTACAAGGAAATGGCGGAGCTACAGCAGATTGTGAAGCCCCCCGCTCCGCCATTTCCAAAACGCAAGGATTCGCTGTATTTACAATAATACCCACATCTGTGTTTTCCCTAGCCCTGGCGCTACAAATAGCTTCTTAGCGCCAATACAGACACCCTTGCGTTATAGTGCATGGGTGCCTGCGTTGCAGGGAATGATTGTTTACGTGCAGGAAGGTCTCCCTTCCTGCACATAAACAATCAATAATTATTAATTGTTTATGTGCAGAAAGGGACACCTTCCTGCACATAAACAATCATTAATGGTGTTTTGCTCTTATGCAGCACACATAGAAAAAGCAAAAACGAGGAGAAATAAAAGTATTTCTGCTTGTTGCGCCGTTCTAATGCCTGTTATTGCATGGCGTTAGTTTTTGTCACGCCTCAGATTTACACCTCCTTGTAAATCTGTGGCAGAATCAAAAAGCAATGGGTAGTGCAGTGGAACACCCAGAGCAACACCCATTGACGCTCCTTTTACGCAGATACCTGCGCGAAAGGGTACCATATTTACAAAGTGGTGTTAAGCCACTAAAAGTAGCTTAACACCACTTTGTAAATATGGTGCAGGGCATTGCGCCAACCGAACATCAAAAAAAGTGACGTGCCAGTGGCGCAATCCCCTTGTACATATGCCCCTCAGTGTATTTATGTACTCTAGCACACCACAAATAACAGTTTTACATGTACACTCATTTTAAGAGACATGTCAATGAACAAAAATACTTAATGAAAGGCGCATATTTGGTAAACTGAAACGAAAATTCTTGAGTGGAAATCTTGTGGCTGCTGTATTCTTCCCGTCAAGGACTAATTTCACGGAGGCATGCAGTTGCTCTGCATAAATGTGTGTTTTCACACAGTTTCTTCTTCAAAGAAACCAGTCAGTTAAATTTCATCTTGTGATACAGTAGGAATGCACCAGCCAACACGTGTTTCACTTCCTCTGTGGGATGTGCCCAAGGATTTATCAAGGCGGAAATAATATTGTTGTGGAGGTAAAATAGACTAGGGGGGTTTTCTAGTTTACTGGTATAACCCAACTATAATAGGAAAAGCTGACACGTGTTTTGGTGGTACTACAACCTGTGACACTGCACCTACTAGTCAAATAAGGAAAGAAGTGTTTAAAGTGAACGAGGCTGCAAAGTGAATACTGTGAAAGACAGCGGTTGCAGAGTATCTCGGGAATATTTAGGAAACAATCAAAGGTTTTGTTTTCCGACAGAGTAATGAAGCATGATTAATAAATCTGGTGAGAGAAAGCAGTTTTGTTAGATGTGTTTTAAAAAGTGAGGTCTCTTCACAATTGGTGAATGTGTGTCCTGTGGAGGGGGTAGACAAATGGGTATATAGGCTCAAAGAGACCCTTTATGAGAGAGACTGTAGATGTTTCTGATCCAGTTGCATTTGGGCTAGGCTGCCTCATCTTACCATGATACAAGTTGCCATGCGGGGGGGGGTTGTCCTCTAGGTCTAAGGGAGGCTAGTGTGGTCTGATCCCTCTTATTCAACTGCACACATCTGGGTTTGGGTGTTTGGCTCCCAGGGTCAGTACTCACATTTATGTATTGAAGCTCCATGGGGAAGCTTTGAGCATTCCCGGACTGGGAAGGGTGAGGGGGGCTAGGGTTAGATCTCTGGCACAGTGGCAGCCATATTCCATCAGAGGTCACATAGTGTTGAGTCGTGAC
This sequence comes from Calotriton arnoldi, assembly GCA_963921515.1. Classification (NCBI taxonomy): domain Eukaryota; kingdom Metazoa; phylum Chordata; class Amphibia; order Caudata; family Salamandridae; genus Calotriton; species Calotriton arnoldi. The sequence goes on along the minus strand of CAWUFW010003426.1, from coordinate 813,620 downwards.
ACTGTTAGAGGCCGCATCAGCTAATACGTCACCATGAGTCAGTAGGTAGGGTCGAGCAGAAACGCGAGATGCATAGTCGCCATTATGGGAGCGGTGACAGTGTTGATCCAGTAATTACCGGGAAGCTGGAAATCTTCCCTGGAGAGAATAAATAACAATATCTTATAAAACAACATTTACAACTGCCTCACCATCAACAAAAGGTTTAGCACAAGTGGTATTTTATGGACAAGCCTAGTACAGTGCATCAGCTCAAATGGAAAAAATGTGTTTACAGCGTTTCTGGACACTACACCTGGCCATATGGCAGTGGAGTAAGGAAGAATAAGTGTGAATAATTAACCCAAGTTGGAAATATACTCTGTAAAGTTTAAATACCGATGGTTGAAAGTATATTTAGGAACTTATTCAGACATTTGCAGTTAGTTGACAAAAAGATTCAATCCCTTTGTGGCCGATGTGAGTACTATTGAAAGCATACAATCAATAGTAGCAGTTGGTGCTATCTTTGTGTGTATGTATGTGGTATTTCTGTAGTGAGAAGCTTGCCAGAAGGCAGGAGGGTGCTGTGCAGAGTCAACGTAAAGCATAAGGTCGAAGAGTGATCGCTCTTAGCCATGTTAGCACCTGGATACCCCCCGGAGTGATAAGTCATGCTCTACGAATCCGAAATGGTTGAATGATTGCTATTACTGCAACCAGGGACACTTTTTTGTGTGGTGTGGCGTGACTAAGACCAAGGCTATGGGCTAGTAGCCATGCTTCCTTAGGACAACCTTGTCAAATGTCTCTAGGCTGTAGCCTTTCCTTTCCATTTAGCAATGAGGGCAGAAGTTCACCCCCTAGAGCTTAAGAATGCGATGTATCTAGGACAGGCTATGGTCGTCCTTTCTATATTGCATGTAAAGAGACTTTACGCTGCTCGGTTCCATGCGAGGCTCTTTCCTGGCCTTTGGTCCCATCATTAAGGCCAACTGGTTTAGGCTCAACAGGAATCTAAAGGAGGAATCTATGCCTCCTACTCTTAAAGTAGGACTTCCAAAAGTAGGAGCCACTGAGATTCATTTTACAGATTTGTAGTCATCCTGGATTTGCTGCTCCTCCCTTGGTTCCGGGGATGCGTTGGTGCCACCATGTTCCAGAGTGCCTTCTCGAGGGCATAGGTTAATTAAGATATCGCTGACACCGGTCATAGATGCTCGAGTGTGTCGTGTCTCAAAGTTTGAGACCGTGCCTGCAGATGGGCACAGGTTGCAGACAAGGCAGCAGGTGTGGGGAAATGCCTTGCCATTGGGCCTTCAACACGTGGCAAACGTCGAGAGAACATGGTTTAAGAGCGTAAGTTTCAGATTCCACCACATGCAGAGACGTAAACAACTCTGCTCATACTGCCCAATTGTAGTCGTGTCCGGAACAGAAACCTGCCACATGACCTTCATTGCAGTAGTCTAAAAGGCTTTTGAGGCTTTGTGTATTCAGCACAGTAGCTCCTTGTTCCATGATATCTGACCAGCTAATGCACACACCATATCTAGTAAACACGCTGCATGTTTATATTAGATAGTCTTTGTTCTTTCCCAGCACAATCATGACTTTCCTTCTCAGAGAGTCAAAAGTCAACACTTTCTCATTCATATCTGATGACCATTCCATGTCCTATGTGAGAAAGTGTTTTTGAACCACAGACACTAAGTACACAGTGACTTATGTTTCCATTAGTCGAGCTCCTTGGTAGTCAGAACAGCTCTTTACCTAAGTCAATGGGTATGTGCAGGACCACGAGCATTATGTGATTGTTCACCCTGGGCGTTTTGTGCGTATATATCGCTGTACAGCACCTGTCACTTAATCCATCTGCTGCATAATTTGCAGATTTCAACATAAGATGTTTCTAACTCAAGAGGATCAAATGTTACTGAAAAAAACACCACACATGTTACCTACCACCCAGTGGAAGATCTTTTGCAACGGGTAACTGGACATCTTTAGTTGCTGATCGCTGAATTCAGGTGCTACTGGTAGGAATGAGGTGAACGATTTGCCCAGAAAGTATTGTGTATTGTATGTTAAAATGACACAACTTGTGGCGCAATTATATAGTATTATGCTTAATGCTTTGCCCTCCCTTGATGTATAATTTGATCAATGCTGCCACATAATATGGGCGACCATCACTGCATAATTCCAGTGGCCATAGGAATGAGCAGCACATTAAATCCAAAGATGTTATGTGACTTCCCATTGTACCTCAGACGTTGGTGCGCACAATAGAGAAGATGACAGTCCAACAGCTTAAGGGTCATTAGTAAGGCGTGGCTTGATGAATAAGGTCGGGTGGTAACAAATCATCTCCCTAAACATGGCAGATGTCACCAATGTCCACCGGTCTCATCCCACACCTTATTTAGTCCACACCTTTGACTGAACCGCAGATCCCCCACACCCACTCAGCACTTTGAGACCCTAACGGTTGAGTAGTCACGCTTTACAAGAAACCTGATTGATTGATTCAGGTAGGTAGAGCCTGGAGGATATCCTGGTGGCAGAGCCAGTACTGGCTCTCCTTATGCAAAAACCCTTTTTGTGTGGCATGGGCTAGTGTTTATTTCATCAGGAGGATGGTCCTATTTAAGTTGACCCTGCCCCCCAGGTCATGTCCATCAGCTTTTATCTTGTCCGCAATCTCCTTATACACAACATCAAATGTTCCCAACGCGTTAGGGGGAGACTCCCAGTCTGTCACCAGCAATATCTGTATTTATTTTTGAGTGGGGGGGGGGGTGGGGAGGCGAAGACTACAGGTTAAGAAAAAAACTACTGTCATGCTACCATACCACTGTCTTTTGCCCACGCCTCTCTTACCACAGAGGCAAGTTCAGCTCAAGTGGAAAAAAAGAACCGGCAGCATTTTTGTAAACGTTAATTGAAAGGATAAGTAATAGGACTGTGGGACTACTTTTACCACACTCCTGTTCTTATCTTATTATCACTGTACTCAATTTATTTTAAAATATGCAATCATGTATTTTTCTTGTTAAAGTACCCTTGGCTTTGAGGCTTTTTTGGATTTATCTGCTGATTTTACTCTTGGGTAATAATGTTTTGGTGCTTAAGTGACATTGATCATCAATAAATTTAAAGATGATAAGAATATACGTTCTTGCAAAGCATCTTGCTTTTTGGCAAAACGAGAAGAAAAAAACGATCAAACTTTAACAAAAGTTTATAAAGATGGCACAGTGGATTAATGCACACCTGCATATATCTGACTGTCATTTTAAGGCCACCCTCCCTGCGACTGATACAAGCAGTCATTCACCTTAGGCCAACAGACAAATACTGGTGGGATCTGTAGGAGAGTAGGATCTGCCTCTTATGTTGCCCCCACTTTTTTTCTGATGTTAGCACTGGTTTCTGGCTATAGTCTGGCTGGGTCCCTGCCAATCAGGGCCCCAGCCTCTCTGTTCTCTCTAAACGACATGGAGTGCACTCTAGGTGCACTAGTGATTGGATACTGTGGTGCCTTATGAGTCCCTAGTATATGGTACCTTAGGTACCAAGGGCATAGGTACTTCACAGGCCTACCAGGGGCTGCAGCATGTATTATGCCACCCCTGGGAAGCAGTCTAAATCTGACACCACAGGCCTGCTACTGCAGCCTGGGTGAGGTGGTGCTAGCACCCCTCACTGAGATATAGGTTTCCTATATCTCTCCTGCACACACATATAAACCTATCAGTCACCCCTAAGGCAGGCCCTATCAATCCTGAGGGCAGGGTGCTTGGCTTCTATGTGAGGGGGTGCCTCTGCCTGAGCAGGGCCCCTCTGCAGCTCTCAGAGTCTATTCTCTGGTGCTGTTTGTGGATGCGGTTAAACCATATACTCTTAAGTGCATTATATCCTCGCGGTAAAATGCTAACTTTGGAATGGCTGCATCAAAACATGTCGTGTTTGGTGTCAAACATCTTGGAATACTACCCCCCGCCAATCTTGGCGGCGGGGGTAGCATTCCACCCTTCTAGAGGGATAAGACATGTACCTGCTGTGGAAACGCGGTAGAATCCTAAAGAGCCCTGGCATCACAAAATGGATGCCACCAGTCACAGACACTGGGCTGCCCTCCTGCTGATGACCGAAACTCGCAGTGGAGGAAGCCCAACAATAGGCATCCTGTCACAGGGAGGTGTAACCACCTCCCAGACAGGGTTTAGTGTATTGGGGCTGGGTGGGTGCACTCTTAGAGTGCTTTGAAGTCCTGCACTGGGGGAGCAGAAGGCTCCTCTGTGCATATGCCAGTTCAAACCGGCTCAGGGGCTACCTGCCCCTGCTCTGGCGCGAAACTGGACAAAGGGAAGTGGGTGTAGCCACCCCCTCCCTTGACCCTCCCATAGGTGGGGTCATAGAGCTAGTCCATCCCCTCTTTTCAGTATAAGAAGGGGAACCCTTGAACTTGCTAGTTAGATAACCCCTGGACGACGCTCTACAGAAGAATCCTGGCCCTTCGACGTTCCACTACCTTTGGAAGACAGAAGAATCTCCCTTGGAGTCAAGGAGTGACTCCCCTGCTTGGCAGGCACCAAAAACGACAACGACGGTCGCAAACTACGCCGCTCCCGCCGGAGTCCGAAGTCCCTGCAGCCCAAGAAGTGGATTTCCTGACTTCTCCAAGGCCATCGTGAGTCCCCAGCGAAGCTGAGGCAAGTGGACCCCACGAGTGACGAGGAACCGTGACCCCTGGGTACCGTGCACTATTGTCGAGTGCAACCCCTTCACAACGTTCCACGAACTTGTGCTTTGGACCACGTGTGGTCCCAACCTCCAGCAGGAATTCCTCCGAAGATCAGAGGCCTACACCGTCCCGAGTGACCGTGGGCCCCTGTTGAGTGATTCCGCCCGAGGTGTCTTCGCGATCCCTTGCCAGCCGGCTCGTGGGTCCCCAGAAGACTTCTTAAAGAAACCAAAGGGCTCCCCTGGTTGCTCCAGGCCTGCCCTGACTTACCCTCGCTGGGTGAGTCCCTCAGACCTTGCTGGTCTGTGCCATCGACTTTTCTTCATCTCCCCGAGACTTGCTGTTGCCAAGGCTTGTTGGCTCCGATCGAGTTGCCGACACCGCAGTAAGCTGCAGACTTCGAGGGACACCCAGAATCCAGCTCCTGGTCGTCGTCGACGCCTCCTGGACCTCGTGGCTGAAGAGTCAAGGCACCTGCAACCGACCTGAATCAACCGACGACGGTGGGCATCCATCTTCCTTGCCCCGAGTCACTGCCAAGTGACTTTGAACACTGTCCCCTCTGCTTTCAGGTCATCCTTCTTCAGAATCCAGGCTTGGATTCCACCGGACACTTCTTCAGCTCCCGCAAGCAGCAAGTCTTCTTTGTTCGCCATTGAAAACGACGCCGCGACCCGACACCAAAGGACACCTATGCACCCGGCTTCCCTGGGTGAGGTAACTCCAGCACTACGGTGCTCCTGTGGGTGTGGGCCCTAGAACTACTTACCCTGTAAGTGACTTGCTTGTAGGTTCTCCCGAAGTATCCTAGAACTCTTAATTTCCAACCGCGACTTGCCCCATTGAAGTCAACGGCGATCCGCGCCTGTGTATCCACACTGCACGCGTCCCCCGTGGGTCCTTTACTTACCTGCCTTGGGTGGTTTCGTGAGGCCCCAGCACTTCTGAAGGCCCTAGGCCTTGTCTCCCTGCAAGTCGTTGTTGCTAAGTCCCTTTTTAGTATATGGTCTGGTACGCCCCTAGGGCCCCAGCCATATTTTGTGCTTAACTTATTGAGAAACGTTGATTTGTGCATATGTTTGTCTTCTAATCTCATAAAGAGATTAGTAGAGAGTTATTTAGAAATAAATACATATATATTTGATATATATACCTGTGTGGTGTCTTTTCATTTGGTGATTCAAGAGATTATATGGTAAAACAAGCTGCTTTACATTCCTTCAAGACTTAGCCTGAAGGCTGCTCTCCACAGCTACCACTAGGATAGCTTTCTTTAAAAGGTTGTCTTAAACCTATCTACCATAAGAGTCGATTTGCCCTGGTGCAAGGTGTCCACTTTAATTAGTGAACAGCATATACCAGGCCAACTTCTCACATTGGTGGGCAGCGTGTGGGATTCCAGCTTGCCATTGTTTTACCAGAAAATCTCTATTTGAATTACTAACTGAAAACCATTATAGGTACTCAAGGTACATATAAAGTCAAGCTTAGTATCAATAAGTTCTACTGAACTTAGAGCTGTGTGCCAAGGGATAGCACACCCTTTCCACAGCTCAAGCTAGGATCAGTAGGCCACAAACTAGTGTAGGTAGTACAACACTGCACAACACTAGAATGTCCTTAAAGGGTGGACCCAGTGGATCCACTCAGCCTCAGTATAAGGACATGGCTTTCTCTGACTTGAGAGCCATGTGTGTTGACAGACACCTGAGGCTAGGACAGAGTCCCTCAACACTACACCTGATAGATCTGCTGACAGCAGATGACCTTAGATTGGCTCTAGGAGCTAAAGGGTCTGAATCAGTGGGTGGGTCAGTCATAGTATCTGGGTCAGATGATGAAAATCAGAATGACCAAGACTCTGTGATTGAAGGGCCAGGCTTCAAGGGGCCTGAAAAGGACAGAGGAATTCTCCCTAAGAGAACTGACAGAGAGGAGGAGAGGCACAGATCCCCTTCCAGGGAATCTGACCACTCTTATCACTCTGGCAGAGAATTTGTCCAGCAGAGGAGCTCATACTTTTCCTTAAGAGAGACCTCCTCTGAGAGAAGGTGCAAACTGCTCCAGTATGAGGAAGCCAAAGTGGCCCTCAGAACCAAGCAGTTGGCACTGGATAGGGAAGCCCTGGAGATCCAGAGAGCTTCTAGAAAAGAGGGGTTAGAACCCCCTGGTGGCAGCAACAGTGTCCCTAGAGGCAGAGAATATATTCCTGACCATAGGAACCTGAGCAAGGTTGTTCCTCCCTACCAGAGTGGGGATGATATCCACAAGTGGATAACTGCTATGGAGAGGGCCTGTAGAGTACAGCAGGTCCCCCAAAAGCAGTGGGCAGCAATCTTGTGGCTCTCCTTTTCAGATAAAGGAAGAGACAAGCTCCTCACTGTTAGAGAGGAGGATGCTGATGATTATGAGGTCCTGAAGAGTGCACTGATAGATGGGTTTGGCTTAACCACTGAGCAGTACAGGTTGAAGTTCAGAGATACCCAGAAGGCACAGACTCAGGACTGGACTGACTTTGTTGATTGTGCAACCAAGGCTCTAGAGGGTTGGCTGGTTGGCAGTAGGGTTACTGATTTCAAGGGATTGTATAATCTGATGATGAGAGAACAGATCCTAAATAATTGCCAGAACCAGTTGTTGCATCAGTACCTGGTGGACTCTGATCTGACCTCTCCCCAAGAATTGGGAAAGAAGGCAGACAAATGGGTCAGAACCAGGGTGAGGCAGAAAACCCAGAACCAAGGGGGTGACACTAAGAAGCAAGATCCTAAAGGCTCTGAGAAAGGTGGGGATAAGTCAAAAGACCAGAAGTCTTCACAAGGGCCCCAAAACTCTGCATCTGGTGGGGAGTCACAGTCCAACAAGGGAAAAGGCCAAAAGAAGCCCTGGTGCAAATTCTGTAAACAGAAAGGGCACTGGACTTCTGATTGTACCAAGTCCAAAGACCAAACCACCACCACTCCTGCCCCTAAGGCAACTGTGCCCCCTAGCTCAGCTACTGGTGGAGGTGGTACGCAGAATAAGGGTGTAGTAGGGTTGACCCTGGGTTCTGAAGTGGATTCTGACCTAGTCAGAGTGACCACTCAGGCAATGCTGATTTGTGATGGAAACATTGATATGTCCTTCCTAGTAAGCCCCAGTAATCTGGGCAAGTACAAACAGCAGCCTTTGATAAATGGCAAACAGGCTTTGGCATTTAGGGACACAGGTGCTAGTGTCACCATGGTGGCAGAGGACCTAGTGGACCCTGGACAGATCATCCTGGGCGAAATGTACCAGGTGACCAATGCAAGCAATGTCCAGACCAACCATAGTCTGGCAGTTGTGAATTTCTCCTGGGGAGGGGTAACTGGCCCCAAAAAGGTTGTAGTCAGTGCAGACCTCCCTGTAGAATGTCTGTTGGGCAATGATCTAGAGACTTCAGCCTGGTCTGAAGTAGAGTTATGGACTCATGCTGAGATGTTGGGCATCCCTGCAGAGGTATTTGCTGTGACCAGGTCACAAGCAAGAATGCATGACACTGAACCAGCTCTGGATCCTGGAACAATGGACCAGATGCTTCCCAAGAGGAGGAGCAGTAGGGTTAAGGCAGTGCCTTCCCCTCTGTCTCAGATCAAAGATTCACTTCCAGAGGGAGGTGAAGCAGAACCTGAAGAAGGAACTGCCCCAGAGGGACTTGAACCTGACCAGGTTGAGTTCTTGGGGGCAGGGGGCCCTTCTAGGGAAGATCTGAGTAAGGAGCAACAGTGCTGCCCCTCTCTTGAACCCCTCAGACAGCAGGCTGCTGCTGAGGCTGCTGGGAGTGCTAGTGGGTCCCATAAAGTTTATTGGGATGAGGGACTCCTATATTCTGAGGGTAGAGACCCAGCCCCTGGAGCCACCAGGAGGTTGGTAATACCTCAGAAGTTTAGGGGTTCCTCTTGACCTTAGCACATGATATCCCTTTAGCAGGTCACTTGGGCCAAAACAAGACCTGGGACAGGCTTGTTCCACATTTTCATTGGCCACATATGTCAGAGGACACAAAGGAGTTTTGTCGCTCCTGTGTCACTTGCCAAGCCAGTGGTAAGGCAGGTGGCACAACAAAGGCCCCCCTGATACCACTACCTGTGGTGGGGGTACCCTTTGAAAGGGTAGGGATTGACATTGTTGGTCCCCTTGACCCTCAGACTGCATCTGGGCACAGATTTATCCTGGTGGTAGTGGATCATGCCACCAGGTACCCAGAGGCAATTCCCCTGAGGACCACCACAGCCCCTGTGGTGGCAAGAGCCCTCATTGGAGTTTTCTCCAGAGTGGGTTTCCCAAAGGAGGTCATTTCTGACAGAGGTACCAACTTCATGTCAGGATATCTGAAAGCAATGTGGAAGGAGTGTGGTGTAACTTATAAGTTCACCACCCCCTATCACCCATAAATGCAATGGTTTAGTTGAACGTTTCAACAAAACCTTGAAAGGAATGATTAAAGGACTCCCAGAGAAGCTTAGGCGGAAATGGGACCTTCTTCTTCCTTGCCTATTGTTTGCCTACAGAGAGGTTCCACAGAAAGGGGTTGGTTACAGCCCATTTGAACTTCTGTTTGGACATCCTGTGAGAGGTCCACTATGTTTGGTAAAAGAGGGCTGGGAGTTACCTCTCAAGCCCCCCAAACAAGATGTGATGGACTATGTACTTGGTCTCCGCTCCCGGATGGCAGAGTACATGAAAAAGGCAACCAAAAACCTGGAGGCCAGCCAAGAATTGCAAAAAGCTTGGCATGACCAAAAGGCTGTGCTGACTGTATACCAGCCAGGACAGAAAGTGTGGGTGTTGGAACCTGTGGCCCCAGCAGCCCTCCAGGACAAGTGGAGTGGCCCCCATACAATAGTTGAACAGAAGGGAGAAGTCACCTATCTGGTGAATCTTGGAACTCCCAGGAGCCCCCTAAGGGTGCTTCATGTCAACAGATTAAAGCCATATGTTGACAGGGCTGACATGGGCTTGCTCATGGCAACTGATGAGGACCAGGAGGAGGAGAGTGACCCTCTCCCTGACCTGCTCTCTCAGAACCCTGATGATGGGTCAGTAGATGGTGTTGCTTTGGCAAGCAGCCTCACTGACCATCAGCAAACTGAGTGCAGACAAGTTCTGCAACAGTTTAGACATATGTTTAGCCTGACCCCTAGTCAGACTACCTGGTGCACCCATGAGGTGGACACTGGGGACAGTCTGCCTGTCAAGAATAAAATCTACAGGCAACCTGACCATGTCAGGGACTGTATCAGGACTGAAGTCCAGAAAATGTTGGAGTTAGGCGTGATTGAGCCTTCAGATAGCCCTTGGGCTAGCCCAGTAGTCCTGGTACCCAAGCCTCATACCCAGGGTGGTAAGAAAGAAATGAGGTTTTGTGTAGACTACAGAGGCCTCAATGCAGTCACTAGGACTGATGCCTATCCCATACCAAGGGCAGATGAGCTGATTGATACTTTGGCCTCAGCCAAGTATCTAAGCACATTTGACCTAACAGCTGGCTACTGGCAAATCAGATTAGCTGATGATGCAAAAGCCAAAACAGCATTTTCGACCCCTGGTGGGCACTACCACTTTGTGGTGATGCCCTTTGGATTGAAAAATGCACCTGCCACTTTTCAGAGGTTGGTGAATAAAGTTCTGGCAGGGATGGAAACTTATTGCTCAGCTTATCTAGATGATATTGCTGTCTTTAGTTCCTCCTGGCAGGATCACCTGGTCCACCTCAGAAATGTTTTGGAGGCCCTGCAGAAAGCAGGCCTCACTATCAAGGCCACCAAGTGCCAGATAGGGCAGAGTCAGGTTGTGTACCTGGGCCACCTTGTAGGTGGAGGCCAGGTTCAGCCTTTACAGAGCAAAATCCAAACCATAATGGAATGGGTTGCTCCAACCACCCAGACACAGGTGAGAGCCTTCTTAGGCCTGACTGGGTACTATAGGAGGTTTGTCAAGGGATATGGATCTATAGTGACCCCCTTGAATGATCTGACCTCAAAGAGAATGCCAAAAAGGTTCAGTGGACAGCTAGCTGTCAAAAGGCATTTGAAGACCTAAAGCAGGCCATGTGCACTGCCCCCATCTTACAGAGTCCAGACTACACCAAAAAGTTCATTGTCCAAACAGATGCTTCTGAGCTGGGTGTGGGAGCTGTACTGTCTCAACTGAATGATGAAGGTCAAGACCAGCCAGTAGCTTTTATTAGCAGAAGGCTGACCCCTAGAGAGAAACGTTGGTCAGCTATAGAGAGGGAGGCCTTTGCTGTGGTATGGGCCCTGAAGAAGCTGAGGCCATACTTGTTTGGTACTCACTTCATAGTTCAGACTGACCACAAGCCCCTCCTATGGCTAAAGCAGATGAAAGGTGAAAACCCAAAACTTTTGAGGTGGTCCATTTCCCTACAGGGGATGGACTATACAGTGGAACATAGGCCTGGGACCCAACATGCCAATGCAGATGGACTCTCAAGGTATTTCCACTTTGAACACGAAGACTCAACTGGTCAAGGTTAGTTTAGTGTCCCTGCGTTTGGGGGGGGTTGTGTAGGAGAGTAGGATCTGCCTCTTATGTTGCCCCCACTTTTTTTCTGATGTTAGCACTGGTTTCTGGCTATAGTCTGGCTGGGTCCCTGCCAATCAGGGCCCCAGCCTCTCTGTTCTCTCTAAACGACATGGAGTGCACTCTAGGTGCACTAGTGATTGGATACTGTGGTGCCTTATGAGTCCCTAGTATATGGTACCTTAGGTACCAAGGGCATAGGTACTTCACAGGCCTACCAGGGGCTGCAGCATGTATTATGCCACCCCTGGGAAGCAGTCTAAATCTGACACCACAGGCCTGCTACTGCAGCCTGGGTGAGGTGGTGCTAGCACCCCTCACTGAGATATAGGTTTCCTATATCTCTCCTGCACACACATATAAACCTATCAGTCACCCCTAAGGCAGGCCCTATCAATCCTGAGGGCGGGGTGCTTGGCTTCTATGTGAGGGGGTGCCTCTGCCTGAGCAGGGCCCCTCTGCAGCTCTCAGAGTCTATTCTCTGGTGCTGTTTGTGGATGCGGTTAAACCATATACTCTTAAGTGCATTATATCCTCGCGGTAAAATGCTAACTTTGGAATGGCTGCATCAAAACATGTCGTGTTTGGTGTCAAACATCTTGGAATACTACCCCCCCCCCGCCAAACTTGGCGGCGGGGGTAGCATTCCACCCTTCTAGAGGGATAAGACATGTACCTGCTGTGGAAACGCGGTAGAATCCTAAAGAGCCCTGGCATCACAAAATGGATGCCACCAGTCACAGACACTGGGCTGCCCTCCTGCTGATGACCGAAACTCGCAGTGGAGGAAGCCCAACAATAGGCATCCTGTCACAGGGAGGTGTAACCACCTCCCAGACAGGGTTTAGTGTATTGGGGCTGGGTGGGTGCACTCTTAGAGTGCTTTGAAGTCCTGCACTGGGGGAGCAGAAGGCTCCTCTGTGCATATGCCAGTTCAAACCGGCTCAGGGGCTACCTGCCCCTGCTCTGGCGCGAAACTGGACAAAGGGAAGTGGGTGTAGCCACCCCTCCCTTGACCCTCCCATAGGTGGGGTCATAGAGCTAGTCCATCCCCTCTTTTCAGTATAAGAAGGGGAACCCTTGAACTTGCTAGTTAGATAACCCCTGGACGACGCTCTACAGAAGAATCCTGGCCCTTCGACGTTCCACTACCTTTGGAAGACAGAAGAATCTCCCTTGGAGTCAAGGAGTGACTCCCCTGCTTGGCAGGCACCAAAAATGACAACGACGGTCGCAAACTACGCCGCTCCCGCCGGAGTCCGAAGTCCCTGCAGCCCAAGAAGTGGATTTCCTGACTTCTCCAAGGCCATCGTGAGTCCCCAGCGAAGCTGAGGCAAGTGGACCCCACGAGTGACGAGGAACCGCGACCCCTGGGTACCGTGCACTATTGTCGAGTGCAACCCCTTCACAACGTTCCACGAACTTGTGCTTTGGACCACGTGTGGTCCCGACCTCCAGCAGGAATCCCTCCGAAGATCAGAGGCCTACACCGTCCCGAGTGACCGTGGGCCCCTGTTGAGTGATTCCGCCCGAGGTGTCTTCGCGATCCCTTGCCAGCCGGCTCGTGGGTCCCCAGAAGACTTCTTAAAGAAACCAAAGGGCTCCCCTGGTTGCTCCAGGCCTGCCCTGACTTACCCTCGCTGGGTGAGTCCCTCAGACCTTGCTGGTCTGTGCCATCGACTTTTCTTCATCTCCCTGAGACTTGCTGTTGCCAAGGCTTGTTGGCTCCGATCGAGTTGCCGACACCGCAGTAAGCTGCAGACTTCGTGGGACACCCAGAATCCAGCTCCTGGTCGTCGTCGACGCCTCCTGGACCTCGTGGCTGAAGAGTCAAGGCACCCGCAACCAACCTGAATCAACCGACGACGGTGGGCATCCATCTTCCTTGCCCCGAGTCACTGCCAAGTGACTTTGAACACTGTCCCCTCTGCTTTCAGGTCATCCTTCTTCAGAATCCAGGCTTGGATTCCACCGGACACTTCTTCAGCTCCCGCAAGCAGCAAGTCTTCTTTGTTCGCCATTGAAAACGACGCCGCGACCCGACACCAAAGGACACCTATGCACCCGGCTTCCCTGGGTGAGGTAATTCCAGCACTACGGTGCTCCTGTGGGTGTGGGCCCTAGAACTACTTACCCTGTAAGTGACTTGCTTGTAGGTTCTCCCGAAGTATCCTAGAACTCTTAATTTCCAACCGCGACTTGCCCCATTGAAGTCAACGGCGATCCGCGCCTGTGTATCCACACTGCACGCGTCCCCCGTGGGTCCTTTACTTACCTGCCTTGGGTGGTTTCGTGAGGCCCCAGCACTTCTGAAGGCCCTAGGCCTTGTCTCCCTGCAAGTCGTTGTTGCTAAGTCCCTTTTTTAGTATATGGTCTGGTACGCCCCTAGGGCCCCAGCCATATTTTGTGCTTAACTTATTGAGAAACGTTGATTTGTGCATATGTTTGTCTTCTAATCTCATAAAGAGATTAGTAGAGAGTTATTTAGAAATAAATACATATATATTTGATATATATACCTGTGTGGTGTCTTTTCATTTGGTGATTCAAGAGATTATATGGTAAAACAAGCTGCTTTACATTCCTTCAAGACTTAGCCTGAAGGCTGCTCTCCACAGCTACCACTAGGATAGCTTTCTTTAAAAGGTCGTCTTAAACCTATCTACCATAAGAGTCGATTTGCCCTGGTGCAAGGTGTCCACTTTAATTAGTGAACAGCATATACCAGGCCAACTTCTCACAGGATCCTAAGGGGTAGACAAGCAGTAATACACTGGAATGAATCCTTTCTCCTAGAGTAGAGTTACCAAATTAGAAGGAGTAAATACCACACAATGCAAAAGAATGTACCATGACTGTCACAAGAGGCACGTAGAGGTGCCCATCAGCACAGGTGATAATATATCAACGTCAAACACTATATAACTAAAAACAATTGTTTCAAATTAAAAATCCACCCAGTGGAATCTGGTAAGATCGCAAACAAGTGTACATTTTCTGTTTTCGTGCCTTTGGAGATATAAGACATTATAGAAATCATCATTCCGCATTACAGCTTCTCTAATGGCCTACATTCAAAGAAACTCATTAACATTAATTAAGGCCCTTTTAGTTATGTACACCAATAATAGGATACAGGTCCACGTTGCCCCAACCCTGAAAATGTCCTCACTGAACTCAGACATATGGTTCTCTGTAGATCTAGATCCAAACTCCCAGTGTTTAATTTGTAAATAAAAATAAGTGCCAGGGCCCTCCTCAAGTGGGCACTGCAGCTTGCACCATCCATTGCTCCTGTCAGCGCTGCCAATTACAGTAGCTACACAACTATTAACCATCACACTCTTACAAGTGTGACAATACATACTATTCCAGGCCCCTAAAGTTAAAACAATGGCCTGGTTGGCAGGTATTAATAATTGTTAATGTATGTTAAATTAATAAACAGCTGTTTTGTGCTCATACCTACATTTTGTAGACAGTACTATCATGTGGCAGACTGTCACAAGCGCCGGTGCTGACAATCAAAAGTGTCAGCGCAGAGCACCAGAAACCACTGGCTCAAATTAAGCACTACAAACTCCTACTCCTAGCGAGGTTGATGAAGTGTGCAGTAGTCACTCAGTTGCTAGAACTTCAGCAGAGCTTAGATCTGTTGGATTATTGGCACGCTGAGATTCTGGTGTTAACGAGGCACTGTGTCCTCTGCCATTAGAATCAAGGAGGGTATCTTGGTGCCTCGCTTGCTGGAGAAAGTGCTCTACTGATCCCATAGGACACATCAACTGCATTTGAAACCATAGATTACTGCATGTCTTCTTCCAGATTACTAGATATGACAGGTATGAAAGGCATTGTTTTAAAGTGGTTAGTTTGTCCTATTTTACAACTAAGACACCTTTTTTGCCCTTGGCAGGCTGTACACTGTTCTATCAGGTCCGCGGAGTGATGTAATCCACTACCCTGACATACTACAGTCCACCGTATTAAGAGTTCTCTGCTAGGCAGGTGGAGATCTCCACGTCATCATGGTGGGGCCTCTTTTTTTGCAATTTTTTGTAGCACAAACTTGGCCTAAAGGTGCTTGAGTGCTTTATGTGAGCACCAGATTACATTACACAAGAGATTGGGCTGACGCCGGGACTCGAATCGGGTTCCCCACTTAAGAGGTCGGCAGCTCTGGCTGTTAGACCACAACTCCTCAGACTTACTCGCAAACTCTAAATAAGTGCTAAAGTCCCTAGAAGTCTGGACTGGACAGTCTATTTCTAAACAAAGAGGACAATGCAATCTCACTTGCCATTTTTTGTCTTCTTAAGCATAATCCTTCAATGGGCTTCCATCGTGAATACCTATGCCATGTCCTACTTGCATTACTGCATTGTGGCATATTTGGGCCTTTCTGAGACTTTGAAAGCTAGACTGCAGTTAATTAATTAAAAAAGATTCAACAGTGAACATTCTTCTCAGTTTGAAATGCTGAGCACACATTAGTCTGACACTGTCCTCTTTGCATTGGGGTTCCTTCTCAGGGTTTCATTATGCACAAAGCCTTGTGCCAGGGGCGTGACACAGGCCCCTGCCGCCCCTGCGGCGCAAGGGACCCCCATCCCTCTTGTGGGGGGCACCTCTTCAAGGTGGCTCCCATTTTCAGCCCAAAGCCAAGGAATATCTGTAAGATATGGGAGACTCGAGGGTCCCTCATCACATTCTGCAGGGGGGTCCCAACATTTTGTGTTATGCCACAGCCTTGTGCCTAGTGTACAAAACATTATGTCAAGCCAGTCACTATTTCTTGACATCCAAAGTCTTACTGTATCGTCCTGGCAGGGCTGCTCTCCTCAACCTCAATGCTCTCATATATAAAAACCACCAGAGGAGTCAATCTACCTTGAAAGGAGTCGGAAACCTCCCTTTGTGAGGATCTGCCAGAGCCTTTTCTCATGAGCTGTATCTTTTTGCTGAGTGAGGCTGAAGATACACAATTCTAGATTCCAACCACTGTGTAGATTAGGGAACCTTGGTCCTGATGAATTGCCACAAGATCAATAGTGACTTACAATGGCAAGAAGCATGTTGACCCACTGAGCTATCACAGATCATTGTCTCTTCTGATAGCAACCCCCATTTTAACTAGGCAAGTGGATTTGCTTGTTAAACTCTCTTGAGGACCACTTAGTATATTTTAATACACACATTTCACATGCACACATTACCTACACCAATCTACACAAGCAGCCCCACACCCACACTTCACATACAACATTTAAAAAAAGATCTCCGGCAAGAGAACTCTTGTGGGTGTCCGTCGGGCATTACAGCATCTGCCCGACTAGAAGCATGCCCTATGATGAGGTCCCAGGATGCTTGTTTCCGGTCCAGGAAAGACACAGCTTGGCCTGTGTCCCATGAGGCACAGGGTCAAGACTGATTTGCATATAGCTGTGTCTGAACTGTGGTGGTGAAGTGAGCTAAAGAACGATGATGGATTCAACCCAGATCTGTGACTGGGGGTGAGTGTCTGAAAAGCTTCAGCGCTCCGTCCTTCATCTCCTTGTGTTTGCTATGATGAAACATGACACCCTTCTCGGTGTGTGAGGGTTCTTGCTCCTGAGGAATTGGACTCTCCAGGCTGATTCCTCAGTCCATAACCAGCCTCACATTCTTTATCGTTCTACTAAAGGAACTGCATACCCTTTGTTGTGTTTGGTAACCCCCACTGCCAGAATTAGAGTTAAGAGTCAACTCGTCATAAATTAGTAGTTATCCTGAAAATCTGGCATAGATCAGGCTCCCTCAACATAGATTAGACAACCTATGCTGTAAACTGTCATATCTTTTAAAGAAAAAGGTGGGTGTCCAGCTCTGACTGAAAAAATCAAATTCCTCTAATGAATAAACTTTGTTCAAGAGGAAGCATTCATCAGCAGAAGGGGCTCACCAGAAGACTTTATTTCATCAACAGAAGGGGCTCGCCAGAAGACTTTCTTCATCAACAGAAGGGACTCGCCAGAAGACTTTCTTCATCAACAGAAGGAGCGCGCCAGAAGACTTTATTCATCAACAGAAGTGGCTCGCCAGAAGACTTTCTTCATCAACAGAAGGGGCTCGCCAGAAGACTTTATTCATCAACAGAAGTGGCTCGCCAGAAGACTTTCTTCATCAACAGAAGGGGCTCGCCAGAAGACTTTCTTCATCAACGGAAGGGGCTCGCCAGAAGACTTTCTTCATCAATGGAAGGGCCGCCAGAAGACTTTATTCATCAACAGAAGGGGCTCGCCAGAAGACTTTCTTCATCAACAGAAGGGGCTCGCCAGAAGACTTTCTTCATCAATGGAAGGGCCGCCAGAAGACTTTCTTCATCAACAGAAGGGGCTCGCCAGAAGACTTTCTTCATCAATGGAAGGGCCGCCAGAAGACTTTATTCATCAAGGGAAGGGGCTCGCCAGAAGACTTTATTCATCAAGGGAAGGGGCTCGCCAGAAGACTTTCTTCATCAACGGAAGGGGCTCGCCAGAAGACTTTATTCATCAAGGGAAGGGGCTCGCCAGAAGACTTTATTCATCAAGGGAAGGGCTGCCAGAAGACTTTCTTCATCAACAGAAGGGGCTCGCCAGAAGACTTTATTCATCAAGGGAAGGGGCTCGCCAGAAGACTTTCTTCATCAACGGAAGGGGCTCGCCAGAAGACTTTATTCATCAAGGGAAGGGGCTCGCCAGAAGACTTTATTCATCAAGGGAAGGGCTGCCAGAAGACTTTCTTCATCAACAGAAGGGGCTCGCCAGAAGACTTTCTTCATCAACGGAAGGGGCTCGCCAGAAGACTATCTTCATCACTGGAAGGGCCGCCAGAAGACTTTTCTACAGAAATAGGAGTAAATGCACCAAGAACTTCCCAGACAAAGCAAAGCAGATAAAGGCCTATATGAACTAAGGCGGTCTAGGCAAGGAAAGGGGATGAGTAGAATGAAAAGAAAGGACAAAGCAGGAGATAATGTACACCTTCGTACACGACCGCACTTTAGCACACATGATGATCGGGAAGAAGAGAACTTTCCTGCGGTAGCGGAGGGTGCAATCACTAGATTATTACACCACAGAAAGTGAGGAATAGAATTCTCAGAAATGTAACAAATACAGAAGATCATTTTATATTATTTGGTTCGCAAATATATGCCTCACCCACGATTAAAACTGCAGGACTCGTGTGTCATTGTGCAGCACTGATCGTCCTTGGAAGGATTTTGTTAAAAACAATCCCATGCTGCGTTCCCATCTGTGTAATAGTAACTTCTCAGACTCAGATATGTTGCTAAAAGTGACACATCAGTCCTGTGAAGTTCAGAGCCAGCCCGGCTGGTATTTCTTTCGCTTCCCACGGCGGGAAACCAAAGCAGGACCTAAAAAAAGACTGAACACGTTGTGCTATTGTTGGCAGAGGTCAATATATCGGATCTGCGGACAGCAGGCGGTCGTATTGTAGAAATGCCCTGAATACTGAGGGACTGTCTCCATCCATCGCGCATCCTCACTTGTATCTCTGCTTTCTTCCTTTGTCTTGTTTTCTATCTCCCTTTTCTGCCTTACTCTCTCCAGCTCAAAGTTTGTTGATGAAACAATAAACCCTAGCAGCACATAAATGAGTGTCGGTGCCTTCCACCGACAACCACTGGCGCAAATGTAAACACAAATTAAGTACTAGAAACATCAGCCCCCCGAGACTTCATACCTTACTTGAGGTTTGTGGAGTCAGTCAAGCAATGGGGAGGCACGTTTGGTACTGGGGACATTTTGGAGGGTTGGGCTGAGCACTCATTCACGTGTGGAGGGTCGTAAGAGTAAAGTTCTTTCCTAGCCACGTGTGTTTTCCATGTGTTGGTATACCTATAGTCTGGGCCACTGGAATTAGGCGGCAGTGTTGAATAAATTATGCGGCAAAGGCCAAATTATGTGGCATAACGCAGCACATTTTGTGATAGTATTACTTCCTTATTTTGACATTTCTACACTTGTTAACACTTCCTGGGCATTGGTTGCACCTCATTACCACCAGTGTATCACCCAAATATAGCAATAAGCAACAGAAGGGTGACCAGTCAACCTTTGCAAAGGGCCTTCCACTGCGCTTCAACATGTGTTGCAGCATTTTTAGTAACTTTTAAACCGTTCGAGCTAAAAACAATTTTTTTTTTGTTAAAATCGGCAGATTATACAGCAGATGGTGGATTATGTGGCAAATACGGCAAATCTTTATTTATGCAAAAAATGACACAGCCGCACAATCACATAATTCTAGTGGCCCTGCTTACTATAATTCAACTATATATGGACGTTTCTACACAAGTGAGAGAATGGGTTGTGTTTCAGCTTTTAGGAGGTAGGACAACACGGCCCGTGGAGGTTTAAGCATTTCTCTAGAGACCTGCTTTGCAGAATAAACGAAGGCAGTTCAGTATGAAGATGACCAGACTAAATCACTGAGTGTATTTACGCACTTTTGTTTATTAACTGATAATACAATTTCTTAAGAGTGTGACCTCATGTGCAAAGCATCCCCTCGGAGTATTGCCGTTAACCAGGGCTTTAAGTGGGCTGGGTCCCTCTGGCTCGCAGACCAGGAAGTAATTTAAAACAAACATTGAAACAGATAGCTTCAGGCCCAGTAACTTTTCATGGTAAAACACTGATTGATTTCTGACCAATTGGTGTGAAAAACATTAAAGTAATCCATGTCGTTCCTCCTTATATTTCACATGCTTTAATTTTGCATTCCCTAAGAGTGTTTGCTTTTCCAGGGTGTTGTGTTACGTTTTCTTTTGTCAGGCAGCGCATTACTCTTGTCTAGTGCATTTTTTGAACTGAGTGTCATTGAGGTGTTTATACCAGGGCACAATTGAGTTGAAGCTCAGGTCAGTGCGAGTTTCTCTCAGTTCTCGTCAGGGACAAAAAGGTGTTCCGAATCTGTGGTCATCCAAGACTTGGCCCCTCTGCAAATGGCACAGGTCACCAATGCCAGTTGCAGTTGTGATTCTATGCAAATGTGTGGGTAGGATAACACTCTACGCGCATTTTAGTGCATATGTTTAAGCCACGCCCTTAATTATATAGGCCCCACCCCTCCCAGGGACCCTCACTTTTTTCATCCCAATTAAGCCCTGCCGTTAACCGACCCAGAAGCCTGGTCTCTGAACATTATGATACTGCTGCAGTGTTGGGTTTTTCTGCTCAACACAGGGAAAGAGCCAAAGGTTGGACACCAAAAGCAAGACATAAGCATATTGTAAAGCACATGCCCCCAAGATTTACCGGAACTGAAACGCTGCACATCAGAGACACTGCTCTAGGCACTGTTCATCTGCTGAGGATGCAAGAGTCATGGGTACCACATGCTTATTCCTTCAGAGTATGTGCCAAAGGGATCAGAGGAGAAATCAACAACATTAGGCTAGGACAAGCACTTTCCCAGCTGCCATGAGGAGCATGTTGCTTATAGGCGCACTACCACGATTGTTTCTTATTGGTTAATGCGCACAAGTATGAGACTAATCGAAAACTGCGAAATAGACTTATGAGTACAGAGTACCTCAAAAACATAGGTTCCAGCATGGAGTCAGACTGAAAGCATGGGAGGAATTATATTGTTTTCCATTTGGGAGAGAAGGGGTACATTCTTCAGATCATGCCTTATTGTGTGTGACCATTGCTACAGTATGGGGAGGAATTTCATACCAACCACCATGCAGCTTTATTTGTCAAACTGTCAACTTTGCACAACCGGCACTGCTGGGATGCTACACTAGCCTACAGGGGCGAGTATGTCCATGTCGTTGCCAATTGAAGACATCAAAAGCTCAAGACTAACTATCAGTCCACTTGTACAGACCAACATGGACGCTCACCCATTAGCCCAGTGCTTTGCCACATTGGAGCTGTTGCATTTGTAATGTAGAATGTTTTCTGGACAGGATTTTGCCCCTTGCAAGCAAGTGAAAAGGTTATCTTTTGGTATTAAAGTTACATTTTTTAAGATCAGGAAAACTGGAACGCCTTATTTCAACTACTGGAGGACTTAGCATATCTCAACATTGTGGTGTCAAGCTTAATAATAAAGAGTAGCTGTGGAGTGCTGCAGCTAAGCAGCAGAATTACACACAAAGAAACTGGGCTGGCTGGAACTGTGATTGCTCAAAGTCAAGAAACTTGTCCACATCGGCATAAATCTGGCAGACACTGGCATTGGAAAGAGCAAGGGGCCTGGTCGCTGCCATTTGGACGTTTGGTTCAAGACCCGCTTTCATACGCAATCTCATATTTTTGCTGGCAATAGGGGAATGTGGATAAGCCCTTGTAGCAATCATGCAGGCATTGCATAGTGGTTCCCTTGTGGTGGAAGGGAAGAGTTAGTGTCACTGGGAATGGGAATTGGGAACCCTGGGAACTGGGAAGGTAACCCCAACTATAGCCCTTTTATTTCCACTGATGTACCAGACTGCCTGAATTGTTTCTCACCTTTTCAGCCTGCAGTCTGAGTAGGACTTTGAGCTGTATGCGAATCTGGAGCAGGTAATTTGACAGGTTTGAGTTCAGCTTCACTGTGCATGGTTTGTGTGAATGCTGTTGTAATAAAGGGGCTATCTATAGCTTCTACTCAGAGCTGATCTTTCCTTGCTGTTCCTGCTACTACTGCAGTTTGGGCGTTGGCCACAGTTATAGCAGAAGATGCTTTGGGAGCAGTTTTGAACCTCAGGACTACATCTCGAGTCTAAGCTCTGCCACCAGGCTGTTTGGGTGACGTGTGCTGATGGGCAGTAGGAGAGTGGTGGTAACATTCACCTATGTTACAAAGATTTCTATGCACTGAGATGTCATTAATATAGCCTCGCTGTGGAATCTGCTCTTCAGCCTTCAATCACAGTCCAGAATCTATTTTGTGATTCTTAAATTAGTCTGTTGTCTGTAAGTTTGTGTTATTAAGGCTAGGTCTGTATGTAAAAATCGCAGTACTGGAAAATATCGCTTCAAACAAATATTTGCATATATCAAGGTAGTATGTGTGTTTTGTGGTAAAGGGCGGTTCGTAGCCTTCTTAGCCCACATTGTGGTGTGCATTGTCCATCATGTCTCCCGCTCCATCACAGCAAAGCGGGGACTCAATGGAACGCGAGAGAAGGTTCTGGAAGCCCTGCCAGTCTAGTCGCACCCCTGCGCCGAGATGACGTATTTCAGGAAAGCATAAATTCACCGTCTGACTGGGAGGACATTTTTGGCCTCCAGTTGAGAGGGGGGCGTAAGAACCGAGGAACAAACTACGTAAAACGAGTAAGGAAACCTGCCACGAATTGTTTGTTGTCCAGCTTCTCTAAATCTGA
The DNA here is from genome assembly GCA_963921515.1 of Calotriton arnoldi. Classification (NCBI taxonomy): domain Eukaryota; kingdom Metazoa; phylum Chordata; class Amphibia; order Caudata; family Salamandridae; genus Calotriton; species Calotriton arnoldi. The sequence continues at coordinate 790,959 of CAWUFW010003426.1, read as the reverse complement.
AACCACACATAGTAGAAATGCCAGACACCGATACCGCGCGCCAAGTTAGGCCCTGCTCCCCTGGAGTCTCTGAGAAGCGCTGCGGAGAGGAAAGATGAGCTAGGAAACAGAACCCGAGTTGTGTGTTGGCTCTTCCGAAGACCCCAAGCGCGCTGGGTGTGTATGCAGCCAAACCTGCAGGGCTGCATCAGCAGCGGATCACCTTTCCAGGACAGGCCCCCTGCGCCTCAGGCACATCCACCCACAGCCGAGGAGCAGCACACCCCGGCCATGGAGAAATGATTACACGGCAATCTTCACAACATGCGGGCTTTGTGAGGGTCGAGGAAAATAAATTGAGGGTTTTTGGTTGCAGACCATGCAATACCACAAAAAAAAGAAAGAAAAGCCAGACCCGTGCCAAAGGATACATACCATTGCTTTAGTTTAGAGCAAAGAAGACAACGTGCGAAAAAAACACAAGCTTTTCTAAATTTATATATTTTTAGTGAAAAACATGTCAATTGCCAACTACTGGGTATGAGGTTTAGGGTTCTGTACCAGGGTTCGGGATATTTCACTTTAAAATGCCAATGGGATTCGGCCGAAAGAGCTGGAAAAAATAAAGGCTAGACCCCAGTGAATCAGTGACGCCTAGAGGCTAGCAGAGGCAATCAAAGGCGCTACAGTCAGCTACTCACTGGGCCATCGAAGTGTCTCACTCTGTTACACGACCATTGCTAGCTAGTGGATAGTCATTGTATGGCATTATGAGGGTCAGGATGGATTTCACACCCAGGGGCATAATTACAATGAAATGTAGGAGCGCGGAGCTGTGCCAAATTTGGCAGCGCTGTGCTCCGACATTTCCAAAATGCAGGGAAGCGCTGTATTTTCAGCAATTCAGCGCACCGCTGTGTTTTCCCTAGCGCTGGTGCTAAAATTAGCTGCCTAGCGCCAATGCAGGCACCCTTATACCATAGTGGAAGGGTGCCTGCGATGCAGGGAATGATTGTTTAGGTGCAGGAAGGTGCCCCTTCCTGCACATGGACAATCATTAATGGAATGGAACAGAATGCAGCACACATTGAAAAAGCAAAAACAACGAGAAATAAAAGTATTTCTCCTCGTTTCGCCATTCTAACGCCTGCTCTTGCATGGCGTTAGTATTTGGTGCTGCCTCAGATTTACACATCCTTGTAAATCTGGGGCAGCTTCAAAAAGCAATGGGTGCTGCAGTGGAACACCCACAGCAACACCCATTGCACACCCCTTTCACGCAAAGTGATGCATGTAAAGCGGCCGTATTTACAAGGCGGTGTTAAGCTATTCAAAGTGGCTTAGAGACGCTTTGTAAATATGGAGAAGGGCATAGCGCCACCAGAACGGCACTAAAAGTGACGTTCTGGTGGCGTTATCCCATTGTAAAGATACCAGAAGTCTCTTTGACATAGGTGGCTACTGTAGCATTTGTCCATGGTACTTGAGCAGTGACCCCTATTAGCCACTGTATTGCCATAACTGATGCCATAGAGGGGGCCTGCAGCCTGCTTCTCGGCCACTGGGAGCAGATCACTAGTCTGCATCTATTATGGAAGATGTGACACATACAGCATATTTACAAGCCCCTATCGTCACCACAACGTCACTTTTACTGACGTTGTGATGGCAATAGGCGCTTCGCCTTATTTACAAGGCAGCATTAAGCCACTTAACGTGGCTTAACGCTGCCTTGTAAATAAGGCACCCTTTCACGCTACATTGAGCGTGAAAGGGGCGGGCAATGGGTGTTGTGGTGGGCGTTCCACCGCAACACCCATTGATTTTGACGCTGCCCCCCTATTTACCAGAGCAGCGTAAATAGGAGGCAGCGCCAAAATTAGGACCATGGAAAACCTGGTCTTAAACAGGCAAAACGAGGAGAAATGCTTTATTTCTCCTCGTTTTTCCTGTTTCCATGTGTGCTGCCTAAGGAAACAGCAAAACGCCAATGATTGTTTATGTGCAGGAAGGTCCCCCTTCCTGCACATAAACAATGTTTTTAAAAAAAATGCCGTTTTGCAACTTCTATGTGTGCTGCATTATGCAGAACACATAGAAGTTACAAAACGGCATTTCAAGATTGTTTATTTGCAGGAAGGGGGGCCTTCCTGCACATAAACAATCTTCTCCTCACCACAGGCACCCTTGCACTCTGGTGCAAGGGTGCCTGCGTTGGCGCTAGGCAGCTAAATTTAGCGCCAGCGCAGGGGGAAACGCAGTGCTGCACCATATTCTAGCAAATATGGTGCAGCCCTGCGTTTCTAAAGTGACGAAGCGTGTCGTTAGCCTCCTTGGCTTAACGACACGCTTCGCCACTTTTTTGTGGATATGCCCCATAGTGTCAAATTAATGTATCATATTTTTTTTAATCCATGGGTGTCCCTATTTTCCTAAAGTAACTGTTCTGGACGGAGGCTAGTCAGAGCACGAATTTCAAGTGTGGCCATCTACCATGACATCCATCTCTGCTATGGGAATATTATCACCTATTGACCTGGTACAAAAATGCAGCATTGTCTAAGGTCTATAAGTGCCTATAATCTCCCTCTTGCACAAAGAGTGGTTCCTGAAGTGTCTGTTTCAGTGATGGGTGCATTAAAACCTAGACACCAGTCTTTGCGTGGAACCGTTTTCCCTGTAGTTTCACAAGCGCAACAATTAGTGACCAAATCAAAGGACACACTTGGCTGTGGTATGGTGGGAATGCCTGTAATTTTATGTACAATAGCTAAGCCTAGGCCTTGTAGAGATCTGAGAGGAAGCCTTAATTCCTCGTATTGGCCACCAACAGCACTGGGATGGGCCAGTTCTGCTATGTAAAAGGTGGTCTAATTGGTCTGTTGAGGGGCTGGTCCATAAAAAATGAATCAAAAGACAGACCAGTATGATTGATGGACTGAGCTGTACACAAATTGGAGCCTTTTGACCCTAAAGCTGACTATTCATCTTCCTGCACACTAAATAGGCTTAGGGATTTTTGTGGCTATGGCACTTTTGGTGACGTTGGAGGGCTCTTGTGTAACTGACCCAGGAACCGGAGGCAGGATATCTCTGAAGCTCGACTGACAATGCCCTTAGACTAAGGTTTGAGTTTTAAATTCTTAAAATGCCAAGGAACGTGGTATGAAGGCTTTGGGCATCCCAAGGTAATTTAATCCAGACAATGGAAGCAGGACCAAGTTACTGATGTTTGCACTTAGAAAGCCCAAACTGTGATGCAAAGGAATGTTGGAGAGATTCATCACCTGAAGCATTAGAACATTTGGATTTAAGGCTGTTTTTTGCTATTACCTCATCCTCACCTAAGATTTGCTCTTTGTATGATTGCAGGTCTACATACCTGAATTTTCCGATCCTCCTCCACCTCTCCTTGTTTTCTTGCATCTCTTCTTGCGCCCTCCCTAATCCTCTGTACCTCCTTGGAAAAAGAGGAACTATGGCGGACCATTTTTGATGCCATGTCGATTACTAGGGCCCGGTTCATCAAACGATGATAATTCAGAACTACTATATGTATACGACTCAGTCTCTGATACCTGAATCTTACCCAATTTATCATTGGCCAAGACCACCTCATCAAACTTCTTCAAACGTGAACACCCTCCCACAATTATAATCTCTTTCATCCCATCTGATCTTACTCGTCTTCCTTCCTTAATAGACAACTGATGTTCTTTAATTACTTCTTTCAGGATTTTAAATTTTTTTATCAGTTAGTTCTTTCAAGTTCATATCCTTGATCGCCTTTTCTATCTCTTCAATTTGAGCTTTTAGCTTCTCAACCTTTCTTTCTGAGTTTTTTATTGTTTATGTGAACTTAGACTGGCCTCGTTTAGATAATGGTGTAGTGGGGAATTGATTTATTATTGCTCATGCATTACCTGTTCGGTCTTGCATACAGGGCCGGGTGGAGCATCGTGGTGGAATAAAACTATGTTCCTCTTTGCTAACATTCTGATGGATAGTTGTTATTTTTAGCATGCCGGTTGTTAAGCAGACATGTTGTAAGGGATTTGGACTCATGGTTATGAGCTCTGTTTGATAATTGATAAGGAATCAAATTGTGCTGAATCTATATTGAGAAGTGACTGTAGGTACTGCATCTTTTTATTTTTGGGATTAAGACGATATTAAACAGATGAATTGGAGATTTAAAAAGATTTTCAGAGACATGGATGTAAGTAAAACTCGTAATGCTGTTACTTAATGTATTTTCATGAACACTCACTTTGGTTGGGTGTTTGTTTTATGGGGGTTGTTTGTTTCATGTGAAAAATACAATACTTGATGTGTTAGGTCTGATTGCATTTGCTGAATTTGTTTTATATATGCAGAATGTCTGGGATCACTTCTTCTAATTGTATTTGGCTTGATATACCTATAGAAATTATGGTATCTTTGACAGGCATGAATTGAACAATTTCGATTTTTTTTGTATTGCTTGCTATATTTATTCAAGAAATAAAGGTAGAAATGCCTAACAGTTCAGTCCATTGGAGAATAGATGTTATGTAGCTATATATATTATTATACTCACAGGGACCTTTTAATATATGATATTGTTTTATTGAATATAAATATTTTAAATGCGAGTAGCTTATATCTATGCCTTTTCGGTGCCCTGATGAAGTCTTGCATCAAGGATGAAATGCACTGATTGGACTGAGAAATTATTCTTTGAAGATGCCTGAATAAAGATGAATTTGTCACAAACTAGTCGTCATGAATCAATTAAATGAATTCAGAAACAACACACATTTGAACTCTTTAGCGTCTACACTATAGGGATATACTGATTTATGTACTGATTATGCTTTAGGTGTTCCCCTCAGTGTTGTATGTATTCTTAAATAAATAAATAAGCCTGAACTCTTTGTAAATGGTGGTCCAGATCCTGGACTAAAAAGATGCGTCTTGTAGTCTTTTACTTTTTTCACTCCTTTATTTCAAGTGTGGCAATGTTGTGGCTTGCTGTGCTGCTCTTGCCTCGTGGAGGACAATTTTTCACAGAAGTTTGGTGGTATGCTGTAGTGACTGCCTTGTAGGTGAAGCAAATCGTGAATGTTATATGGTGTTGATGTAGCTAGTGACGAGCCTTTAGAGTGGGGGTGGAAATGGCCCTTTTTCTGTAGCTCTTTACTGCACTGATCAGCGGTGTGCAAAGCAGTCTTCAGTAGAACTACTATGGAATCGCAGACAAATTAGAGTGTGGTGTTCAGGGCCGGACTGGCTGTAGCGGGCACCGGGCGTTTTCCCGGTGGGCCGAAAGGGTGGGTGCCTGTTTTGGACCGGCGGGGGTCGTTTTTGTTACTGGGGGCCGGTTTTGTAGCAGTGCTGCAAAATCGGCCCCTTGTAACAAAAGCGCAGCAGCAGTCAGCAGTGTTTCCCACCAGCACCCCCTCCCACCCGAACCCCCATTCCCCCTACGGGGGCCGGTCCTATGTAATTGCCAGGGCTGGTTTGCGTTCCCAGTCAGGCCCTGGTGGTGTTGCCACCATTCCAGTGGGAAAGTAGGAGGAGGATTTGTATTTTGGTTCTAAAGATAGGGTGTTATTGGTATAGTACCAGAATATCAAGTTTAAAATATAGTGCTACCAAAATATAGTAGCAAGATTATCGACCACTCAAATATCATGAAGGTAAATATATTGTATTGTACTGGCGTTTATTTAGTGCTTACTATTCCTCTTGAGGTATTGAAGTGCTTTAGGGGGGGTAGCACACTACTCCGGAACCCAAGGTTAGTGGTTAATCTAAGATTTATTGATTATTGTTGGTTATTGGGAATCGTCTTGCACTTTCAAGGAAATTATTCCATGCATTTACCCCAGTTTCTTTGTGCTATATTAAATTAATATGAGTTTGTTATGGACATTATTGGGGGCTATATGAGTTTGTGCAAATTGTTGAAGTGAGGAACATATAGGCTTGAGGAGATTAGTTATTGTTACGTTGCAGGTATTTGTTTCAAAGAAGGAGAGGTTTCTTTCTCTAGTAAATAGGAGTGAGCAATTTGCAGTACTATCGTCATAGAGAATAAGGGTCTGATTACGATAATGGCGGTTGGACCGCTGCCAGCCCGTCGGTGGCGGCCCTGAAGAAGTCACGGGGTAATCCCCTGTAACAGCGACGAAACACGTGTTGGCTAAGAAGGCTTAAAGATCTTGAATTAAAGACATCTGAAAATATAAAGACAAGCATCATTGTGATATTTTATGTAACTTTATGTATTTACTTTTGAACGTGTGCAGAGGATTTGTATATATAGCATAAGTGGTCTGCTGGCCACACACGTGGGGATCTGGTGGTTTTTCCCTACCTTATGCACCGTGCCAGATTACTTGCCATTACTGATTTGTACTTGTGATAGACCTTAGAGCGTCATTTTGCCTATTGCTGACCACCGACTGTATAACTATTTGAGAATTCGCAGGTTACCTTCTACCCAGATTTCACCCTAAAAACACAAAGACTAAGGCGCAGCTTCATCGCGGTGAAGAAGGCACTCAGAGATAAAAGGGTGAAATACTCCATGCTCTTCCCGGCACGCTTCCGTGTGGAGTCTGGGGGGAGGGTTTGGTTCTTTGTTACGCCGGAGGAGGGATGGGACTGGCTAGAAGGTTGGAGAACAGTTGGAGGCGCTGGCAACGAGGCCCGTCGTGGAAGATCAAGGAAAACAATGATGGGCCCAAATGATCGGCCAACTGAGGATGCCCCTACCGGTGATGTGCCATGAAATCATAGACCGAGATCCAAACTAGCTGGTACCGAGGAAAAATGGGTAAGAGAAACAAGTCTTCCTTGACCGGCTGGATAATTATTTGTTGAAGTAACTTTGGCCCAAACGACCTGCTTCCAACTGGCATAATGGGATGGGAAAGATACAACGTCGAGCCCAGTCAGTGGCCTGGGCTGTGACAATGAACCACCTTAGGACTGATGAGAATAGAAACTCTATATTAATCACTGACTGACTAATTGTAGGCCGAAGATGGGGTGGGGCAAGAGTTGAAGGGCAAGTACACGTTCCCTATGTTCAGTAAGTTGGGTAGGGTCGACAGGCTCTCTGCTGAGTTGGGGGGGCGGGGAATTGGGGCACCGTCTGGCAGGGTTGCAGGGTAGGGGGTTAGTAGGGTTAGGGAAGGGGGTTGTTCACATTTTCTTAGTTGTTTTGTTGTGCATTTTTCTATGTTACAAGGAACGAGCAGGTAGCATTCTTCAACATGACCAAGACACTGTGACCAACATTGGGGGCTCGAGGGTGCCTTGTGAGGGAAGAGACCCAGCGAAGCCCCGACTCACTGCTAATATGAAAACCAGATCAGCTGTCACATGACAGGACAAGTTCAGGCTGAAATGAAACTAATGTCCTGGAAGAAATGGGTTAGGGAGTAAAGTCAAGCGAGGCATAGTGCTCCAGTTTATTAAGAGACACTCCCCGGATGTAGTTCTTCTACAGGAGACCCATCTTATGGGAAACAGCTGTAAGGCTTTAAATCATTGGGGTTACGAAATGAAAGCAGATGTAGGATACACATTGGGCACAAGGGGCACTTGAATTCTCCTCAAGAAAGGACTACCCATCATAATAGAAAAGACATGGACGGACAGACTGGGTAGATATGCGGAGATCTCGGGGTTATGGTCAGGCGAAGTAATAAATATCCTGTCAGTATACATCCCTCCCACGTTAAGAGACTCGACTTTGACGGACCTGGGTTCTCTAATACTGGACCTCCCAGTGGGTTGTTTATATATGGGAGGTGATTTTAACATGACGGGCTGCGACTTTCTTGACCGTATGCCACCCAGGGCCCAAAGCCCCACACATACACGATTGGCAGAATTTCTCTTAGCACTGGGCCTAATAGATATTTGGAGATCTCTAAACCCCACTACACCAGAGTACACGTTTCACTCAGGAGCACATGGTAGTTGATCGCGAATTGACTTCTTGATTTCCCTCCCCTCTTTCCTCACCCATTTTACGGACTTCAGACACTTAGCGAGGGGTATCTCGGACCACTCTCCCATATGGGTAAGATATAAGGTGGGTGGAGCGCGACGCTCGGGCCCGGTGGCCATTAATCCCTGGTATATTAAGGTACCAACAATAAGAAAGGGTCTGGCTGAGGCCACTAACCTTTATTTTCAGGAAAACGTTAATACAGTTACATCACCACAGATATTATGGGAAGCATATAAGACGGTGGTAAGGGGTCAGGCCCTCTCGCTGATTTCAGGACACAAAAGGGAGAAAAGAGCGACAGTAACAAAGCTTGAACAGGAAATCCTTGATTTAGAACTTCAAATAGTAAGGAACTACGATGACGATTTACAGCATACGTTAAAACTCAAACAACAAGACTATAGAGATTGCGTCACAGAGGAGGCTAGGAATAAAATCAACGATACACAACATCGTGTATACGAAACTGGCGACAAAGCGGCAAACTACTGGCCTGGTTGGATCAGCGCCAGAGAGCAAATAGGTGGGTCCCTTCCATCACCTCTAAATCGGGGGAGAAGATTAGAGATCTGTTAGAGATCGCTGAGGCCTTTGCAGACCATTACGCGGAGGTCTACTCCGCAAGTATGATATATTCAGAACAGGAATCCCTAGAGTTCCTGGAGGATATCTCGCATCCGGTCTTCACGGAAGAAGAACGTCAGCCGTTGGTGAAAGACCTAACGGTAGCTGAAATAACACAAGCTATTGGAGCCCTGAGGTCGGGCAAGGCACTGGGACCAAATGGTATCCCAATAGAACTATACAAGCTCACGGCACAGGTAACTGCACCGCATTTACTGGCAATGTTTGATGAAAGCAAAACCATTGGTAGACTCCCATTGGATCAGAGATTGGGGACAATAGTTTTAATACACAAAGAGGGGAAGCCAAGGGACCAATGTACGTCATATCGACCAATCTCGTTGTTAAACGCAGAAGCAAAAATTATTGCGAAGCTATTGGCCCAGCGGCCTCTCCCCCTGCTCCCCGCCCTGGTCCACCTGAACCAATCCGGATTTATGCCAGGGTGTAACACTGCCCTAAATCTCAGACGCCTCCATGGTGTCAAGAAGAAGAAGACGCAACGGTCCTATCCCTGAACGCGCGGATGGCCTTTGACACCATTAAGTGGCTTTATATGGTCACGGTGCTCAAACGAATGGGATTTGGACCACGATTTATATCCTGGTTCAGCCTCCTATATACAGCACCCCAGGCGCAGGTAGTAGTTAATGGTGAAAAATCTCGTGTGTTTCCTCTACAGCGAGTCACAAGACAGGTATGCCCCTTGTCCCACTTAGTCTTTGCGTTGATGCTAGAGCCAGTGTCGGCATGGATCTGTAGAGCTCCAATAATACGAGGCTTACGCTGGTCGGAAGACTGGGAGGACAGGATCTCGTTGTACGCTGACGATATCCTTTTATGTGTTGCATCCCCCGCGCCTCTATTGCGAGAATACTAAATATCTTTGCTATGTTTGGAAGGTACTCAGGGTATATCATCAACTGGGCTAAATCAGTGGTGTTTGTTCTCAGTGGACAGAGACCGATCTTACCAGTTGACTGTGAGGCACAGTTGGCTACAGAGGGATTCCGGTATTTGGGCATCTTCATAACAGAGATTCAGGCGTGCCTTCAAGCCCGAAAGCTACAAACTCCCTTGCAACGCCTCAAAAGCGATGTCCATCACTGGCGGGCTGTCCCCCTCTCACTCTTGGGTGGAGCGGCATTGTTTAAAATGATGGTGCTGCCGCGATTTTTATATATATTATAAAATACACCCTTTCTGGTTCCAGATTCATATTTTAATTCAATAGACAGTGCGGTGCGCTCCCTCCTGTGGGATGGTGGCCCCCAAGGATCGCTCTCAATAAATTGACTCGTAGTTGGTACAATGGAGGAATCGCACTGCCACACATCCAAACATATTACAGGGCAGCCCAACTTGCAACCATTAACCAATGGGTCCACCAACCGCTAACAGAACCGGCTTACAAAAATCGGCTGGTACTGCAGCCGAGAGGTTATCTCCACGTGCTTTATACTGAACCACGGTGACTCCCTCTGGAGGGTCCCACGGCATTGACGGTTCGCCGGTGGCACTCGGCTCTGTCCAAATTAGGATGGAAGAATAAACTTACCAAGGCCACACCACTTTGGGAATCCCAACAGTTGGGTGCCACGGGAATTAGTAAAGGTTTCGACAAATGAGACTTAATAGGAATTTCCAGGCTGGGGGACCTTCACCCGGGGGTAGATATAGTTCCGTTCGAACAATTACAAAAAACACATGAACTGGCCTGGATGGAATATTTCCGCTACCTACAGATCCGACATGTAATACAGACAGCAGTGCCCCGAGGGTCTGAGCTCCCGGAGTCGTCACCTCTGGAATGTAGACTCCTCGAGGAGCACTTGCCTCGAAAAACAATCTCGCTCACATACCAAAAACTGATTAACAACTTACCAGACACGCTTACATCCCTGAAAGACCGCTGGGGTCAAGACATAACGGACTTACAAGAGGAGGACTGGCCCGAAGCTTTAGCCTCCCCGAGGGAGGTTGCCATCAGGGCCCGTTTCAGACTGGTCCAGCTCGAAACCCTGCACTGAGTGTACATCTCCTGCACTACACTTGTGAAGATGGGTCGTAGGGCAGACGCAACCTGTAACAGAAAATGTGGGGGGGTGGGATCGTTTTACCATATAATATGGTAGGAGATTCAGGACTATTGGCAGGCGATAGTATCATGAAGGTCTAGAGTTGTGGGAGAAGAGCTTACATTCTCTCCTAAATGGTGCCTTCTAAATGTGTGGAAAGATACAAACCTGGGGCGAGCAGACCAAACCTGGGTCGCCCTGGGTGTCATGTTGGCAAAACACAATATAGCTCGTCACTGGGGTGCTGGCCCCCCGCCTACGCTCCGAGTCTGGAAGAGGGATATGGACTGGTGTATGTTGGCAGAGAAAACAGTCTATGTGAAAAGAGGGTGCCCGAAAAAATATGGGGAAATTTGGAATAAATGGAATGAATATAGAGGGAACCCATGTACGCCCCCAGTGGGAGAAACAATGCACTCCTTGATTCATTCAGAGACCACCTGAAGATAATATTAGAATATGTGTGGGCAAAGAAGGTCATGGCCGAGAGGAGATTAATAATGCCAACCTATGACAAAATGTAATAATGCTTGGTTGTGTTTTCAACCACTGTAATGTAAAGATGTGTTTACTGCTCTGCTCTAATAAAAGATAAATAAAATTAAAAATTAAAAAAAAACAATTTGTTATCGTATATTTAATGCATGAAACGTCTCCTTAAGACATTGGTTTATATGCTTATCTTACACTTGTTGTATATTTGAATCTACATCTGCTTTTGCACAGTGTGCACACACATTTATGTTTGGCTCAAAGCGTCTTAAGTATTCAAGAAACTGGCTGGACGGATGAATTGGCTTTACCTGTGAGAGAGGTGTGCAGTACTGTGGAAAATTAATTTGTATCGATAAACATTGTCTGCGCCATCTTGCCCTTTTTCCCAATACCACACTTTCGTCGTCCGCGGCGGCCATTTTAGCTACCTTGATCAGACCCACTCTCTGCACACCGCTAATCCCCAGCGCGGCTCCAAACCCTCGCAAGCCCCCCCCCCGCACTGGTCACCCTCTCTCTCTCTCTCTCATGCACGGGCCATTAACCCCCTCCAACTGCGCTGCACTTCCCTGGGAATCTCACCCCGGGCCTGCCCGACACCTCCCTTTCCTCCTATACACTATCCCACCCTCTGACACCCCTCTTCCTCCGTATCCGATTGTCCAGGCCGGTCCCAGGCTATCACCTAGCCCTGCGGATACAGTTTATGGCCCCGACTGTAAGGAATCGCCCCTCTTCAAAGGAGTTACAGTAGATCAAGGCCCCCACCCCATGAGATCCGTCACACCACATGCATTCCGGGAACCGGCGGAATGCCCTGCTGATCCTGCCGTCTGATGACGATTCTGTATGGTGAATGGGGAGGGGATTCTCACTGTAAGGGTGCGTGGGAACGGGTCTGAAGCGAAAGATCCCAGGGATGTCTCTCATACTTCAAAGTATCTTTACTGTAATAAAGAATGTCTTCCTGCCATAAATGCGTGTATAAGAGGCCAGGCCTCAGAGATGCAGCAGAGCACCTCGTGAAGATTCCCTGTTGGTCTGATCTGACGTGTTCTCCTCCGGAGAGAATAAACCTTTGTTTCCTGCCTTCCAGTCTCCAGCGCCTGCCTCTTCATTGATTCATATTTTGGGGAATAGAGGCGACATCGCCGGGCAATACTTAAGGTTATTCCATTCGTCGATTGCCTTCCTGTTTTACAATTGGCGTCCCAAGCGTGGGGCCCATCAGCGACACGTGGATCCAGTGGGAGAGGTCCTGACGACAGAGTGAACGACTGCAAAGATCGGGAGAGCTCCTGTCCGATAGACCCTCGTCTGACAGCCGATCATCCGAACTTCACTGGTTCCGAACAGACCTCTCTCGAGTGATCTACGGTCCTGACTGGGAACCATCAGGAGTGCCGCGATAGAAGATAGAGGACGATCGGGCGCTGGATTCGGAAGACAGGAAACAGCCCATGCGGTCCGGGTAAGGTCGTACAAAACGACAAATTGTGAAACGATAACGGTTCTTTGAGACATTTGCTGCTTACAAACGAGGAAGAGTACAAATACTCTATCTTCCTTTGTGAACAGTGAAGGGTGGGTAACGCGGACTTTTGTCCCCTTTGTAATCTGTCGTACCTATCTTTTCTCCCCACTGATTGTTTGTTTGATTGATTGTCAAGGGTAGCTCCCTTTTTCTTTGAGTATCAGAGTAGCTCCTTTTGAGGCATTCCCTGTCTACAAACGGCGAGGGATAGGAATATTCTCTCTCCCTTTACAGATAGTGAAGGATGGGTAACGCGGACCTTTGTCCCCCTTTGTAATCTGTCGTACCTATCTTCTCCCCACTGATTATTTATTTGGATCTAGTTCTCTTGAAACATTCATTGTCTGCAAACAACCTGGAATAGCAATATTCTGCCTAGTCTTTTGCAGGTAGTGAAGGGTAGGTAACGCGGACTTTTGTCCCCCTTTGTAATCTGTCATGCCTATCTTCTCCCCACTGAGTGGTAGCTGGTTCAGCCCGGACCGCTTGTTAGAGGTGGATCATCCAGTCCCACTGGAAGGCACCCCTAACAAAGACATGTTCACAAAGCATGGACTAGTCGCTATAGCATATTGCAAATTATGGCACAGGTATACGAAGAAGGAACCCCAGAGTCAGTGGCCACTGATAGGATCCTTTGAAGAAAGCAAACTAGATGCACTAGATGAAGCCCTAAAAACTCGTGAGAACGACACCGACCATGCTAGACAGCGTTGGCCTGTGGCGCAAAGAAACTGTACAGCGAAAGAAGAAAGAGGAAGCTAGGTTAGACAAAGAGCTACGTAAAGCAGCCCACCTAGCTGCAAAGAAACTAGAGGAAGAAATAAAAAGAGAGAGGAGGCTAAGCGAAAACAAGAGATCGAAACACCGAGCCAGTGTCCTGTTAGAACACCCTCTGCGCTCTACCCTGAATTACCTTCGAAACAGCGAACCAACGATGATCTCTTATTAGGTCCTCCGATCATCTACATGCCCCCTCCATATGCCCCTTCCCAACCTTCAGCGCAACACTCGCGACCCCAAGCACAGACGGAGTAGCGCCAGGGCCTCGGCCCCCAAGGCCTCCGCACCGGCGGAATCCTCGCACCAGATACAAAACAAGCAGCAATATTAGATGACCATGAGGCCCGAAACACAGAACCCACAAGGACGAACAGGTTGGGCAAAAACGAGCAAGAGAGGATTGACAAGGTAGTCAGGACACTAGTAGAACGAAAGGAGAAGGAGGAACACGTTATGGATATATTCAACTCATATGCGGGAAGCCACAGACGACACTTTGTCGTACGATTATGTTATCATGTCCTAAACGCTTATGAGGACCGATATCGAGATAGAGGTCCCGAGAGCCTAACGACTCTGTATAGAAAAATTGATATCGGGGATGAGGGCGAGTGTGACGTGACGGACCTCCTTGCGCGTACACTTAGGGTTTTCTGCCACCTCACTGAATCAGAGGTGGAAGCTAAACCTACGACATCCGTAGCGGCCGAACCACGAATAGAGCAACCTAGCACCATGATGCCGATAAGAGAGGCCGCCCCCTATTGGGTCCCCCACGAGGTCAGGGAACACACGATGATGTTAACCATACGGATGCAAAGGGGAGGATAGTGTACAACTGGGTCTACCAACCATGGGATCGACAGGATATTCTGACGTTCCGAAAATCTCTGCCCGATTTACGAAAAAACCACCGCCTTCTACACTGAACTAGGTACAGCCTTAGGTTCCACCATCATGACCCTAACGGACCTCGATTTGTTCTTCGGGTTATGTCTGCCAGCTGATGTGTGGAAGCAGATCCGCAAGGTCGACCACCTTGAGCTGTTCGGACATACCTGGAAACAACTCGATGAGTTCGACAAGCAACGAGGAGCCGGGCAGAAACCCGTAACGGCCATCCTTGAACTCCCGGACAAGATCGTCCAGAAACTCAAGACCCTGATTCCCGAGAAGAAAATAGACTGGTCAATAGTGACGGCCTGTAGACAGAAACCACAAGAAGACGCTTCGGAATACTTCTCTAGGTTCGAAACGGTGTTCTCCAACTACAGCGGCCAAGATATGGCCACTGCAACCGGACACCACTTGTCTCGTTCAGAATTTCGTGAAAGGCCTGGTGCAAGAAGTTTCTCAAAAATTGCAGGCGAGCGAAAGCAGTTGGGCAGCCTCTAAACCCACGGCTATCCTCCAGATGGCCCAATACTATGAACATCAGAAGAATGAGAATGATAGGGCATCCGAACGTAAAAAGAAGGAGTTGAAAGAGCGGGTCATGATAGCTCAACTGCAGGGGGTGACGATAGGTAGGGAACCCTCCAAGGGGAACTACCAGCCGACAGCCCCTAAAAATACACCCTCCAGAGAACGAATGCCCGTACCCTATACAAGCCGAAGGGACTTAGATGAAAACCAATGCGCGTTTTGTAAAGGATACGGTCACTGGAAGTCGCAGTGCCCGGTCCTTCATGAAGCAAACAAGAACCGAGAGGCTAGGGATGGGACAAACGGACAAAAGAACAGGGACCAGGGACGGGGACACACCAATGATGCTAACTATGACAGACCAAGCCGACCTAACACATTTGACCGCCCACGACAGAATCAGTATCAGCAGTCCGATTGCGAGAACGTCCATGATTTCGCATAGGACAGCCAGGGACAAGGGAGGGATCCAGTCGAGCTTTGTGTTGACCAGCAAGGTCCTTATGTCACTGCTAAGGTCCTGGGTACGAAGTCCCCATTTTTGGTGGACACTGGGGCAACACGTAGTGCATTATCCAAACGACTGATCCCAAGGGCACCCTTGTCCGGCTCACACGTGACATCAATAGGCTTTGATGGAACGCCCTCTACTAATCCCTTATCTACACCGATTCCCTTTGACTTAGAGAACAACATCACGGACACGACCTTCCTGCTATCTTCCAACACCCCGACGCCATTATGGGTCTTGACCTCCTGAAGCACTTTCGAGCCACCATTCGATGTTCCCCAGACGGAGTACGAGTCATACTGTACGATAACCAGAATCTGTTCACACCTTGTCCCACCCGACGCATGTTTTCCATCACTGACGCTGACTTGTCCTTACTAGACACTTTACCCCCGTACCTTTGGGCCAAGACCGACTCAGACGTAGGACGCATGATGATAGACCCTGTGCACATCACTGTACGGTCAGACGCTATGCTCCCAAAGCTCCCACAGTATCGGATATCGCCCGAAGGCGAGAAGGCATTGGTAGGAATCATTCAGTCCTTAGTCGATGCAGGAGTGGTAGAGGAAGTAGTCAGTAATATCTGTAACAGCCCTATCCTACCCATTGTCAAGAAGCAAGGCGAGGGAGATGAGAAGGCTTATCGCTTCATCATTGACCTCCGCGAAGTTAACAAAGTAGTCGTACCTCAGTACCCAGTAGTCTCTGACATCACCACCATCTTGACCCTGATCCCCTCCACTGCCACTGTTTTCACCGTCATAGATCTCAAAATGCTTTCTTTTCTATCCCCATCCATCCAGACAGCCAATACCTCTTCGGCTTCACCCTAAAAGCCCGTTCATATAGATTCTGTAGAGCACCCCAGGGCTACACTGAGAGCCCCAGCATCTACAGCCAGGCTCTCAAGAGACAGCTGGACGCAGTCCAGCTCCCGGACGGAGTGGTGTTAATCCAGTATGTCGACGACATTCTCCTGGCTGCCGACACTACGCCACTTGCCACCACAGCCACCATCCAACTCCTGCACTTCCTCGCGGAGAATGGTCACAAGGTCTCCAAGAAGAAGCTGCAGTTCTGCCAACCACAGGTGACATACTTAGGCCACCTCCTGTCCAAGGACGGGAGAAAGCTCACACCCGATCGGATCCGGACCATCCTAGAGACCCCCGTTCCCAAGACTCAAAAGCAGGTTCGCTCCTTAGTAGGCCTCACGTCCTTCTGTCGGCAGTGGTTGCCAAACCTTAGTCTCATAGTCAGACCCCTACTCTATCTGTTAGCGAAAGACGTTCCCTTCCCACTCCCTTGGACCCCTGAATGCCAATCCTCCTTTCAAGAACTACGAGATGCCCTCTGCTCAGCCCCTGTTCTAGGAACCCCTGACTACACCAAGCCCTTCTCCCTCTTCACCTACGAGAGGGAGGGGTGCGCTTGTCTGTCCTAACGCAACCCATAGGTCCCAAACAACGCCCTTGTGCCTACTTCTCTGCCACTCTTGACCCTGTAGCCAGAGCTCTGCCCGCCTGCCTTCGAGCGGTAGCTGCCGCTGCCGTCTCTATCCGACAAAGTGAGGGGATCGTACTTTCGAATTCCCTCACTGTGCTGGTCCCCCATGCTGTCGACACACTCCTGAACCAGACCAAGACTCAGCACCTGACTAGCGCACGACTGACTGGTTACGAGTTAACTCTGCTTACACCCCACATCACGTTGAAACGATGTACCACTCTGAACCCTGCCACTCTGTTGCCCCTCCCCGATGACGACCCCAATGTGTCCCCTATGCATGACTGTGTGACCCTCACGGACGAGCAAACTAGAAGTAGAGCTGACCTCCGTGACACTGCCATCCCAGACCCTGATGGAGAGCTATGGGTAGACGGCTCGTGCATTAAACTCCCCGACGGCACGACCTCGGCTGCCTATGCAGTCACCACAGCCCGGACGGTAGTTGAGACGGCCCGCATCACCCAACGGTCCGCACAAGCGGCAGAACTAATTGCCCTCACACGTGCATGCGTCCTAGCAACAGGCAAAGTCGCAAACATCTACACCGACAGCCAGTATGCCTTCGGGGTGGTTCATCATTTTGGGCTCTTATGGAAGGAAAGGGGATTCCTGACTTCGCATGGCACACCCATCCTTCACGGAGATCTAGTCTCTGCCTTGACCGAAGCAGTCCTCCTCCCCGAACGACTTGCAGTCATCAAATGCCAGGCACACAAGAAAGTGACAGACATCATTGGACAAGGAAATGCACTAGCCGACATCACTGCTCGAACCACAGCTGAGAATAGGACGACGACACGCATATACGTGACTAGGTCACAGACGGAAAAATGGAAGGACGCTAGAGAGCACATTAGAGACATACAAATGGCCTGCTCCCCCAAGAGCTGACTGAATGGGCACGGGTGGGACTGAAAGATGATGAAGGCTGCTGGTTGACAAAAGACACGAACAAATGGCTGCTACCCAATTCCTACTTGATCCCCATACTGACTATGGCACACTCCCCAGCACACATAGGATCTGCCCCCATGATTGAACTCATCACCCGAGTCTGGCACAACGACAAGATTCCCGACTCTGCTAGACGCCTAGTTCAACAATGCTTAATCTGCTTGCAACACAACCCAGGGAAAGGAACTGTTGTCCCTCGGGGTGGGTTCGGGGTCCCCGACCATCCCTTTGAAGTCCTACAGATGGATTACATTCAGCTAGACCGTTGCCTGGGTTTGAAGTACGTCCTTGTTGTCGTGTGCGCCTTCAGCAAATGGGTGGAGGCCTATCCCACACGCGACAACACTGCCATGACCACTGCCAAAGTCCTGTTAAAAGAGTTTTTCCCCGATATGGCCTTTGTCGGATTTTATGGAGTGACAACGGCCCCCACTTCATAGCTGAAGTCATCCAACTTATCTTAAAGGGATTGGGTGTAAAACAGAAATTTCACGCAGTCTTCCACCCCCAATCTGCAGGCCTGGTCGAGCGACACAACGCCACACTCAAGCTAAAAATCTCTAAGATTGTTGCCTCCACCGGACTGAAGTGGCCTGATGCCCTCCCATTGGCATTGCTATCAATGCGCTCCACCCCCACTAAGCACCACTTGACCCCTTACGAAGTAGTATTCGGGCGGCCAATGAATATTTGGGCCGCGCCTAGGCCAACTTCGATCCATGACGTCCCAGACGTCCTAATGTCTGACTATCTGTGCACCCTCACTAAAACCTTAACTGTCATCCATCAACAGGTGCTACAAGCCATCCCAGACGCTTCCAGGGGCCCAGGACATGACATTCACCCAGGGGATCACGTCTTGATCCGCAACTTCCAGCGTGCCAAAAGCTTGGAACCTCGGTGGACGGGCCCCTGGCAAGTCCTGATCACTACACGGACGGCCCTTCGAGTGGAAGGCAAGCGTCACTGGGTGCATGCGCACCATTGTAAACGCGCCCCCCCCAACTCTGACGACGGAAGAAGACATCGCGACTCAGGAAGAGCTCCTGACAAAAGACAAACCATTGTTGAGCTGTCACACCGACACAGAAACGCTTGAACTGGCAGAGTTTCCCGATCCCACCGTACCGTCCAGGGAAGGGTACAACCTACGTAAAAGGGAGGAGCTTCGGCAAAGCAGACCACTGACTGGGTAAAATCTCAGAACGGTAGCCTAACACACTCAAGGTTGCCCGAAGAGAAGTCAGAGAAAGTCGGTGGTTCTGCCCGCTACCGAGCACTCTGAAGATGATGGAAGCGCCCGACTCCCCAATGATGGAAGCAACTGGATATCCGAAGAGGACCTACCGAAACCCAAAGACTAACAAACTGCACAGCTCAAAGACTATAGCTGTTTTCATTACCCTTCTCTTTGCCTCCTCCTCATGACAACCTTCTGGATCATCGAAGAAAGCACACCCGCTCACAAAACATTGCTCCCCACTGAACTGCCGATAACTACCAAGGAACACTTCCTGATTGCCCTTTCTCCACCGCTCCGAGAGAGACGCAGGGAGTTCTGGAATAACTCTTTTGTGCAACTGCTGCACCAACACAACCTTGCCGCTAATGCCACTAATTGCTGGATCTGCGGGCTGCTGCCCCATGCAGCCGGACACTCCATCCCGTTCATTCCTTCGCCCTTTTCCATCCACGGCTCCTGTCTTGCCTGGCTGATTCTTCTGCAAGAAAGCTTTAAAGACAATGCCACATCAGAAAGAACTGTTTCGCATTTCTACCACGAGGCATGGCTGAATAAGACTGGGCGAACCGCTACTCCTTTTACCCTCTGACCTCTGGTACCTCTATTCACATGGACATCCCTGCCAAAGAACGAGTGGAAATGCAAGTTTTCCATAACCCAGCCAGACCCACTTTCTCCTACCTCCGGAAACGAACAGCCACCACTCTGACAGTGGCCTTGTCTGTTGTCAACGTCTCGGGCCTTGTGTGCATCGAAGGCCTGGGGACGCAACTGGTGGGCCGCAGCGCCTGCATCATCACCAGAACACTGGATTCATCCGACCCTCCCTCCTTTGTTGCTTCTCCAAATATGTACTTTGTTTGTGGCACCAAAGCATACACCTGGCTCCCCAAAGGTTGGGGGCACATGCTACATTGCCTTCATCCTCCCACCTACGTATGTGGCCCCAGCAAGCCATCACCGGCAAAAGCGTGCAAGGGACATCGACCAGGCCGACTCGACAGGAGCACAGTTCTTGGATGCCGCGAAAGGACTTGTGCCATTCTGGGGTCCGATGACGAACAGCCGCGCCATCCGACACTTGACCCAGGCAGTTGAAACCACCATGAACATCACAGCTGGCATCTTGACCAATAACACCGCAGAGCTTCAGGCAGTCCGCCTGGTGGCTCTGCAGAACCGCCTTGTTCTAGACGTGGTTCTGGCAGACCGAGGAGGAGCCTGCCGCATCATTGGGTCCAGCTGTTGCACCTACGTGCCAGACAATTCACCTTCTGTTTACAAAGCCATCGAACACCTCCATAGACTGTCCTCTGAAGTACACCAGGAGCAAGAAGGATGGTCGCTTGGGAGCTGGTTCTGGGACTTACTGAAAGCCTGGGGGTGGAGGTTGTTCACATTCATTCTGATTCCGATTGTGGTGCTATGCGGGTGTTGCTTAAGTATCCAATGTCTGCCTCCTCTGTGTTCATTATTGTCAAATTGCATTTGCCCAAAGACTTTGGACTTACAGGCTGAACACATGAAAACTTTGTATGAGACAGAAATACGTGGCATTATGGGGATCGACCCGAATTAACAAGTTGGCGAGAAATGTTGAAAGGGAGGACTGTGGAAAATTAATTTGTATCGATAAACATTGTCTGCGCCATCTTGCCCTTTTTCCCAATACCACACTTTCGTCGTCCGCGGCGGCCATTTTAGCTACCTTGATCAGACCCACTCTCTGCACACCGCTAATCCCCAGCGCGGCTCCACACCCTCGCAAGCCCCCCCGCACTGGTCACCTCTCTCTCTCTCTCTCATGCACGGGCCATTAACCCCCTCCAACTGCGCTGCACTTCCCTGGGAATCTCACCCCGGGCCTGCCCGACACCTCCCTTTCCTCCTATACACTATCACACCCTCTGACACCCCTCTTCCTCCGTATCCGATTGTCCAGGCCGGTCCCAGGCTATCACCTAGCCCTGCGGATACAGTTTATGGCCCCGACTGTAAGGAATCGCCCCTCTTCAAAGGAGTTACAGTAGATCAAGGCCCCCACCCCATGAGATCCGTCACACCACATGCATTCCGGGAACCGGCGGAATGCCCTGCTGATCCTGCCGTCTGATGACGATTCTGTATGGTGAATGGGGAGGGGATTCTCACTGTAAGGGTGCGTGGGAACGGGTCTGAAGCGAAAGATCCCAGGGATGTCTCTCATACTTCAAAGTATCTTTACTGTAATAAAGAATGTCTTCCTGCCATAAATGCGTGTATAAGAGGCCAGGCCTCAGAGATGCAGCAGAGCACCTCGTGAAGATTCCCTGTTGGTCTGATCTGACGTGTTCTCCTCCGGAGAGAATAAACCTTTGTTTCCTGCCTTCCAGTCTCCAGCGCCTGCCTCTTCATTGATTCATATTTTGGGGAATAGAGGCGACATCGCCGGGCAATACTTAAGGTTATTCCATTCGTCGATTGCCTTCCTGTTTTACAGTACGGGCACGGAATAGAGCAAGAGCACCGGTGCTCTGTGAGGGAAAAGGTGAGGACCAAGAAACTAGAATTAAGAGTTATTTGTATAATGTTGATGGATGGCTGACTGACTGCTTTTCTCATTCCCCTTCTTCC
The DNA here is from genome assembly GCA_963921515.1 of Calotriton arnoldi. Taxonomy (NCBI): domain Eukaryota; kingdom Metazoa; phylum Chordata; class Amphibia; order Caudata; family Salamandridae; genus Calotriton; species Calotriton arnoldi. The sequence goes on along the minus strand of CAWUFW010003426.1, from coordinate 769,197 downwards.
CCTACTGAGTCCCCAGCTACCACTGCAATGAGCCTCCCCCAACCACATATGCCTGTACCCATTGGCTATTTACATGGAGGTAGTCAACGGAGAGGCATGAATAATAAATTTGAAGTCCAGTAAATAGGTTTGACACGTGCCCAGGCAAAATAGAGATTATGGTGTACTGTTGCTCATTGTAACAGCCCATTTGTTCTATTTTTGTAAATAAAAGATATTTAAAACTGAAAATGTCTTTTCCATTTGCTAATCTTTATTAGATGTTGCTCCTACCTGTTTCAGTTGTTATTTGTTAACATGCTGCAGTCTCCTCAAGTTTCAATAAAAACATTTTTCCAAAAAGACACACACCGTTCTTCCCAGACAAAGGTCATGTGATGTCACTTCCTGTGATGCTCACATGACCTAGGGATCAGTTCACTGCTTTAAGGCTCTGTTACTACTGACATAAAAATGATACAGGCCGCTTTTATGTTGGTGAAACCTACAAAGTGATATCTCTCTAAACAAATACAATTTTTTACCAAACATGGGCAAACAAACAAAAATATGAAATAAATCTGCCTACGAGAAATCTGCTTTAAATTGAAGTTTATGTGCAACAGCAGAATTTGTTGCTTTTCGCAATGTCCTAGGGCTGTCCCGCAAGCGCATCTCCAGGAACTTCTTGTACTCCACTTGAGGGAAAAAAATAATTTACAGAACCAACATATCCTGTGACCTTATTCGACAGCTTGCGGTTTTCATAAAAACGCTCATTTTCAGACAGCAAAAAAAGAAGCAGCTTGCCTGGAATCTGACATTTCGTGGGCATTTGGTGCGGCTTGTATCTCCTTCTGTCGCCGGATGTGCCGAGAATGAGTTCTGCTCACACATTTCAGCCCGATGTGTGTTGTTTGTTCATGTTTTAATAATCAGGTTTTGGAATCGCTGAGTCCGCCCACACTTGTGGGGCTCGCGGCGATGTAAGAACAAGGGGCCCTGACAGTTCCAGGGACAGGGTGCCCTACAAAGGTAAGCCGACGTGACTAATCCTGGCCTTAGAAATGTGCAGTGCCTTCGCGGCCCGACCTATTGTTAATATTCCAAGGCGACATTATAATGATTTCTATTCAGCTCATTGTAGAGAAATACAGCATCCGTGGGTGAGCTGTCTTTGGAGGCCAGTAGAGTGAGTGTGGAGAGGTGCATCTTGCTTGCAAACTCTTACCCACTCCCACTGGCGCTCTCTCCAACAGCATTGAACCGTGCCGTGCTGTGAAACCCTCAGGTTATCATGCAGACACATGGCAACATCAACTTGATTCACTGATGACAGCTCTTCATTTACAACATAGCCAAGATTCGCCATCTTGAATTTTATAATCTGGTGACATCCTGATCCAAGATCTTGCCCTCTTCAAAGTGCTATTTGATGGAAAAGAGGAGGTATCAAAACCTAAGATCAGGATTTTAATTATTTACCTAGTAAAGCTGTGACCAGGGTCTCCTGGCCCTTGCCCCCGCTCATGGTCTTTAAAAATACCAGCATTTCTGCTGGAGAGGGGGGCAGGGGTAAGAAGAGACCTGCATGCCCGCTCATCTAACCGATCTCCAAACTTCCTGTCCTCTTTCTTGGCTACCACACTTCAGGAACTTAGGGCCACATGCATCAACATTTGTAATAGCGATTACCTAATTGCGAATTTTCTGCAAATCGCAATTAGGTAATCGCTATTACAAATGTATGAAACTCCAAGAGTTTCATATAGCGATTCGTAGGGGGTCGCAAATCGACCTACCTCATTAATATTAATGAAGTAGGTTGCAATTTGCGACCCCCTAGGAATCGCTAAAGCATGGGGATGGTGGCTTGCTGGGATCAGCAGACCACCATGACCGTGATTGCTTTTAAATAAAGCAATCTTTATTTTAAAAAATGCAGCCTTTTTCCCTTAAAGGAAAACGGGTTGCGTTGAGAAAAAAAAGAACATTTAAAAAAAAAATTTTTTAAGAGTAGGCAGTGGTCCGTGGAACCACTGCCTGCTCTTAAAAAAAGTTTTTGCATACATTCACAAAGAGGAATGGGTCCTTGGGGACCCCTTCCCATTTGCAAATGGGTTACCTCCTACTTGAAGTAGGTGGTAAAATGCGAATGTTTTGCGACCGCATTTTGGTCACAAAACATTCCTACATACCGATGCGATTCGGTATTAGGAAGGGACGCCCTAAACACGCCCCTTCCAAATAGCGAATCGCTAACCCATTATTCAATTCGGTAATAGGGTCCCGAATCGCAAAATAGGGATTGGTACATTGGGTAAGCCTTTTTTCCAGTCCCAAACAGTCCAATTCTGAGAATAGGGTCATTTGGGATCTCAAAAAAGATACATACATGTGGCCCTTAGCTCCTCCAAACATGCTTAGCCAGGTGAAAGATATCGCCATTTTGTGTCTAAGAGGCCCTTGATGGTGAACTTTGGTTGTTCTGGTTAGAACTCTGCCTTTATTGGACTGTAGCAGAGCAAAGTCTACCATGAAGGCACACAAATGAGAACTTTCTGCAGCATGTCCTCCACCATCTAGGACAGAGGTCTTCAAACTGTGGGGCGCGCCCCCCTGGGGGTCCGTAGATGGTTTCCAAGGGGGGCGCAAATGCCTCTGTAATTATATGTAAATGAAGATGGCCTGGAACGGCTGCCTTATTTATCTGCTGCATTTCCTGGCTGTCTTCATTTACACACAGCAGCCCGGAGTGTTGTGAAGGGAGGTCACTGAGTGTCAAGAAGTTGGCTAAAAGAAAATAAATAACTAGTCTGAGTAGTTTGTTTTTCCACTGTCAGCTAACTGCATATAAAATAATGAGCAAACAGATTCACTGAAAATTAAAATCAAGTTGCATTACACATAGGCTGCTGCAAAATGATGCAGTGTTTGAAATTAAAACACGTTCCTCATAATATAACCTTTAGTAATAAGTGATCAGACCGTACCTAATGTAAGTATTTTTATAAGTATAAAATAACACCCCTACATTACCTCTAAAAAAAATCTTAGTCACTTTGACGCATTAAGCAGAGCCTCTGGAATTATGTGGCAAGAGAGGACCAAATTATGCAACTGGGTTGATTAAATTATGCAAGAAGAAAAAGTAAATTATGCAGCATAATCTGGCACATTTTATGGTTAGCTTTATTTAATTTTGTTTCATTTTTAGTCATGGTAACACTGTCAGGTGAAATATTATACCTAATCAGAACCAATTTAACACGCAAATACATCAATAAGCAACTGCAAGATGACCAATCAACCTTTATGGAGAGCCTTCAACTGCTCTGGAACACGTGACTAGCCATGTTTTAAGTCATTTTGGATCCGTTTGAACTAGAAGCACATTTTTTGGTTAAAATCTGCAGATAATGCAACAGATGATGGATTATGTAGCAAATGCGGTAAATCAATAACAATGCAAAAACGCTTCTGCCGCAGAAACACATAATTCCAGGGGCCCTGGCTTTAAGTGACTAATCAATTAATGGCTGGTATGAGGATGTAGTGTAACGGTCATAGTGGCCGACCTTGAAGCTGGGGAACAAGGTTCGAGTCTTGACGGGAGGCTCAAGCATCCTGTGATTCTGGGCACATCACTTAATGTCCCTGCACCTGGAAAAAAAAACGTGTCTGTAATGCAACTGGTGCTCATGTAAAGTGCTCTGATACCTTCGGGTCGAGTACGCACTATATAAAAATGCAAAAAAAAGAAAAGCCTTGTTTCTTCTTTAACTGTTTGCACTACCACCCTACGCTTGCTTTCAAGCAGAGGCACCTCACAGTCAGCACTAACCATTCAGTTGCAGTTGCTTTTGTAAAAGGTGAGTCCAGGGGGTAGCAGGGAGCAAGTCAGCAGGGTTCCATTCAGATGCAGAGCTGTGGGCCTCTTGACCCCTAGGACCTCAGAGTAATGGTCCAGGAAAAAGAGGAAAAGAGTGAGATTCATAAATGTAGTCAACGAGATGGCCCAGAAGAGAAAGCACTATGTGGGGCTTCATTTTGATGGTTACAAATGGCCAGAGACCGCTTCCTCAGAGAGATACCACAAGGAAGAGGACGATATAAGGGAGCCTTTTTATATATAAAAAGGGCCATCCATTAGTGCAGCAGGTAACGCTGTCAGGTGTGTAAGTGGCCTCTGCTGCTAAATTATGGCCTTCTTACCGTGAAGTGGGTGCCCATTTTCCTTGCTAGTATCAGAGCCCAGGTTACCCTTGCTGCTTTTTAACATAAAGGGGCAGAAAGAATCACTGGTACTGCAGGTTCAGTGGCACCAGGAGCCAGAGGTATGAGGAGCCAGCTAAACCTTAATTATGGCTGTTTACTATCCTTCCTTCTTAGCATTAGGGCCCACTGTTCACTTGCCAGTGTTGATTTGGGCCTCAGAGCAATTGCCCAAGGGAAGGAAAAAATTACTTCTGTGTTTGGCCTCAGAGAGATGGCAGAGAAGGGTGTATGGCTAGATGGGAGTCCAGAGGAGACTGCCCTCTTTGCAAGGCAGTAGCTAACATTAGTAAAGCAGGTTCAGCAGCACTGGGGCCTAGGGGTCAGAGGGGCGCCCTGAATCACTATTTTGACTGTCTCACTTTACAAAAGGTGCATGGGAGCTTATTTTCTAACATTAGGACCAAGGGCACCATTGCAGATAAAGGAAGACAACATGTGGGCGCTCTTTGTTCTGAAAGGGCCTGTTTTAAGATTAGAGTGATGGTCCGGCATGGTGGCGAAGGGGTATAAGAGGCAGAGGTGATAGCCTGCTACTCAGGACTGAAGTTATCATTTGTGCAGCAAGTGTAGATGCGTTGAGGACCAATAGTGCAAGCGACTCACAACACCTCAATTATAGGGGCATTAGTTTGGGGTCAGTAACTGTTTTTGTTTGATTCATTTGCTGTTTTAGAAGTCTCATATTTAGTGTGGTTTATGAGCTATAGAAAAAATACTCCTGAAATGATCCTATAATCCATGCCCCCTACGCTCAGCCCTTTCACTCCCACTCACCCAATCCTTGCCGTAGAGTTTTTTTTTTGGGGGGTGGGGGCTTGACATTAAAACATTTTGCTTAGGGGGGCTCAGAGCAAAACAGTTTGAAGACACCTGATCTAGGAGCTCTTTATGTCTGCGTGTTGGACGCGTCTGCGTGTGATCGCCCCTTCACAGTGGGAGCTTGAATGTCCTCCTTCCTCTGGACATGGCAGATGGAAGATCTGGAGTGGAGCTGGTAGAAGAGAGGTCAGTACCAGCTCATAATCATATAGAAGTGCTGGGGGTAGCAACAACATGTGAGTAAAGAGTAGTTTCACAAAATATGCTGCTTGATCATGGACTCCCTGAGAGACATAAAAGAGAATTGTGAATTCTTCTAAGCAGAGCCCACTGGGTGAGTATTGTCTGTGACCTCATTCTGAAAAGGCAGGCTTTCCAGCGGCCACATGTAGTGTGGCAACTGGGACACCTGGAGTGAGTGATTGTTTGGTATTCTGAAACTGCCTTTTGAGGTTAATACTACTGGCAGCACACGGGTATAAAAGGATTCGGAGGCAGCCATGTTCCTTTCCATCACTGAGCACTGACAGGCAGATGTCACTCTCTCCAGGATATCCATCACCTGGGGGACATGGGCTGCTTCACTCCTCAAGGGGTTTGAAAAAGCTACTTTTACAAAAGCTTAAGCCTGATGTAATTGTGTTAATGAAGGCAGAATGAACCCAGCCCTTAGAAGCAAGCAGACAGCCTCAATTCACAGGGTGCAGCTGCCCAGGGACACTACAGTACCAGGGATCTTCTGAGGACCTGGTGCAGTTCTTACTGTCCAATGACTTCTGTTTCATGACACCATTGAACCTAAAGTCTGGGGAAGATGCAGATAGGTTGCAAGTTGCAGAGGTGCAATGAAAAAATAATCATCGAAAGCTCACATCCTCGAATCCAGGCCACAGTGTCAGAGCCGGACCTCTGGAATAAACCCATGTGCAGCGATAACTTTCACGTTTAGTTGGCGTGGAGAGATGGGACCGAAGTTGAGTGAAAAGGTTTGTTTGAAGTAGTTACAAAGCAGGACAATGCAAACATTCAGACCTGTCATGTGGTTTGGGCAATATCTGATCATTACTCATACTTACTACAGATAGCCCATGGGTACAAAGGAATGGAGTCTAGGGATGTTCTAGAGCATGAATATCACACATCCGCCTGCAGAAATAGGCATGCAAGGAGCAGCAGTGTTGGGGGTAAGGCAAGAGACTGGTCCCTACTTGTGATCTTGAGCACAATGCTTGAATTTGTACTCTCATTGAAGTTAAAATGTTGGCAATGGCAACAGATAACACTACTTCTGGAATCCGAACTACGTCCTCATCCATCACATCTGCAGAAAGGACCACCACATGCATTCACTTAGCCCACTTCAGTTGGATAAAATATAAAAGGAGGCATTCTTGAGCCTCTTCTCACTTAGACATCATACACGACTCTGAATCCTAAGAAAGAGTTTCTTAGAAATTAATGCAAATCAATCATCACTCAACAAAGTAAGTAGTCTGATTTTATTCAGACTTTCTGAACGCCAGTCTGTGACTCAGATCATATTCCTTCCCTTTATCTTTGCGAATAACTAAATATATTTCACGCTTTTATTTGACAGGACTTCATATCAAAATTGCTATGATCTTTCTTTCTGAACGCGAACTTATTAGCCTGACATACACATTTGAAGCTGCTATGTATTGGACACCTGCTGCTAAGTATATCTCCAACTCTGTTGATAGGATTTGATTTGACCTGTTGGCCTCTATTGTCCTTGTCATGCCCAGGCCGACTGGTAGCCGAGAATAATGCTGAAATTTTGACAACCCACACAACTAAGCTTAGTAATCACCTGCTCATTAAATGGGCAGAACCTACAATCGTCAATGACTATTCATTTTACCCTCCTCAGGAAAGAGAAGATGGGCATAACTGATTTGAGTAGTTTTTGCACCACAGCTGGAGAAATTTGGTTCGGGAAGATTTATGTGAAAGAGGAAATTTCAGATTCACCTAAAATATGTGCAGAGCTTTGCCCCACACTTGGCAGTGAAGTACATCCCTAACTGTATCCTGGCACTTGCTGGCATAATCTCTCTCAACGCTGATCAGCTTGCTGTCCACTACTTACTGGCAACATTGATCTAATCCTTTTAATTCTATCATTTGCGTCAAAAGGCAACAGTGATACAGATCTTTCTTTAATTGTTTTGATCCTTTCTGTCGGCAGTGCTAAATTTATAAATGAATGAGTGCCGGTGCCCGAAGGTCTGCTTAGAAGCCCGTGGATGGCGCTTTACATGTTAGCATGCCAAATAGCCAGGCTGCATAGTCTGGAATCCACTTCATACCTCTTTAATCGACTACCAGACACTCTCTGCCCCTTTATCTCACTCTTGCAGGTTCCTGCTTTCTCCCTTCATGACGGGTTACGATCTTTCTTTTTCTCCTATTTTCCCCTTTGCTTTTCCCTGTCTTGCTCTCGGGAAATGTTCGATATTGAAAAATAATTTCCAGTCCCCAAAAATGAGTGCCAGTGCCCCCCAACGGCAACCGCTGGCTCAAATTAAGCACTGTCTGTCAGGATGTGAAACTCTTGTGAGGTCAAGAGGGTTTACATCAAGCCCTTTCGTGTGGGACTGTGGTGTCCCACTTGGCACATATTACACCTGAAGTTTGTTTACAGGAGACCACATTTGACCGTTCTAAAGAACCCGAGCTCTATTTGCGTTCATGTGCTTTAGAAAGGCAGACGTTTGATTCGGCGGCGGCGGCAAAACAAGATGGCCGATCCGTAAAAACCTCCGCGACACCCAGAATAGCGCCGGTTACGGAGGGGCGCTCAACTGAGCTTATGCAGCAGGTCGGGCACGGGAATGGACGTCGGAAGCACCCGGGAGTGGAGAGGCAAGTTTTCAGACCTTAAATCGGTCTAATTCTCTGGGTTTACTCTCCCTTGCTCCTGGGGCGCTCCGTGTCCCTGCCGCCATTTTGAGAGCCTGAACTCTCATTCCCCTCACCAGTTGCAACATTTTGACAGTCTGTGCTCTTGTCTTACTTACAAGATGCAGCGCTTTGAGAGCTTAGACTCTCACTATTCTCACCAGATGTAGCACTTCAAATACCCATATTGCAGCCAGACAGCATTGTTTTATCATTATGGGAATATCCCTTGAATTACTCAGCACTGGGGGATTGTGGCATTCTTGACTGACCTATGTTGCTTTTTGAGGAGAGTTGTTTCTACTTGAAGTGTGCTCTTATTTATAAAGATGTCTGTGAGCAGATTTGAAAGCCACAGGAGTGAGAAGGCTTTTACACACTTATTATTTGATCAAAGTGACTGTTGATGGAACCTTACCTCCCACTTCTGGAAAGTTCTATTTTTGGCCGCCATTTTGTTTTCACTTCAAGAGTTGCCTCGATGGGAAGACTCTTTACCTCAAATTTGATAGAATTATAATTCTGTTTTGACCTTTCTCTACTTTTAGAGCTTATTCTTCTGTGCTCAGAGATAGGCTTCCTCTTTTTCTTTTTAAGAATATCTTTATTAAGTGGCTGAGTTTTCTCTTGTCTGCCTTGAAAATGGATTCTGCAAGTTCAAGCAAATTACAAGGATCTTCTGGTTTCAGCGTTACCGGCCGTAAAGAGACTGCTAATAACACCAATAAAAGGGCTAAAAAAGATCCTTCTTCCCCGAATAAATCACCTCTACCCTTAACTTTAGAGGATATTATGGAAGAATTGAGAAATATCCATCCATTTATGGTAGATACTACTGCGACACTTCAAAGAATTGAAGAGAAATGGTCTGGTTTGGATTTAAGGCTCACCGACGTCGAACAAAGAATTAGTGACGCGCAAGATGTTATCGCCAAAGTAAATGTCTTATCTAAAGAGGTTGCTCATTTGAAGAAAACAACTGAGGAGTTGGAAAATCGAAATAGACGTAACAACCTAAGAGTCTATGGTATTCCGGAAGGATCCGAAGGCAACAACATGATTTCTTTTTTAACGATCCATATTCCACAAATTGTAGGTTTATCAAAATCTGTAGACCTTAATATTCAGAGAGCACACAGGATTGGTCCTCGCATTGCAGACGCCTCAAATAAACCACGAGAAATCATTGCCTATTTTCTTTTATATTCTGACTTAATGGCGACTCTTGCTGCAGCCAAACAATGCAAACAAATGCTTTGGTCGGGTCACAAAATCTTTTTCAGTCAAGATGTTTCAAAACCCACAGCCAATCGCCGGAAAGAATTTCTGGACCTCAGACCTCCGTTCTATGAATGCTCGTTATGGCCTCATTCATCCATGTTTTTTCAAAGTTACATATAGAGACAGAACAATGACCTTTGAAGATCCTGCGAAACTTAAGAAATGTATACATATGCATAAAGCAGAAGAAATGGAACTAAGTAAAACCTAATTACTCCTCTCTCTTGTTTTCTTCCACAGGTTTTCCATTTGTATAATGTCTGATGTTGTCTCTGTTCTCATCGTACAGCTGTTCCGTCGTCCATGTTTCGTCCGGTTGCATTGTCTTCCCAATGTATGGTAAGTTCCCTCGCGGTGTGTTTGTTCAGTTCCTTTCTCATTAATATTGTCCCTCCACTATTTGCTGACATCTTAATAGTCTATTCTTGGTGTCGCTCATTGGAGCGGTGTCTGTCCTTTTTGTCCCCCCCCTTTCATCTGTATTGTCCTTTCTATCTTTGATCAATATGGCTAAAGTCCTTAGGCTTTTTGTCATCTATTTTGACTACATTTCTCAGAGGAGACCAAGGGGGTCATTAGGATGGCGGGCGGATCGCCACCGCCGGCCCGGCGGTGGTGATCTGCCCGCCTTCCCAACCTGAATTACCCCCGCCATATTGTTATGGCAGGGGGTACCGCGGCGGACGGAAAGTCCGTCCGCCGCTTTACCGCCGGTCGGCAATCGTTCCGATTGCCAGCCGGGCAGAATTGGGCCTTAATATGGTGGCGGTGCCTAGCAGGCACCGCCATCCATATTAGGATGTGTGTTTCAAAAGGCCTTTCCATGGCGGCGATGCCGCCATGGAAAGGCTGGCGGAGATGTGCTTCGGGGGCCCGTTGCGGGCCCCCTGGGGGTGGGGTGTGCACTTGGGGGGTACCCATGGTACCCCCCTGCAGTTCCATGTACAAGGTGGCAGGCACTGCGCGGTGTCTGCCACGTTGTGCATGGGACTGCACAACATGCTCATTTGGCATTGCGGCGGGTGCTGCTGTAAGCAGCACCCGCCGCAATGTCAAATATGCGGAATGCTTCCGCCAGGGTGGCGGTCGCATCCTAATCAGCGGTGCGGGACCGCCGCACGTCTGGCGGCCGGTCCCAGCACCGCGAGGATGGCGGGCAGACTAAAGTCCGCCCGCCATCCTAATAGGCCCCTATGTTCTCCTTTTTTTCTCTTATTTTTTCTCCAAATTCTTACCTCTGCTCTTTTTCTTCTTTCCTTCCCCCCTTTTTACATTCTACTTGGGCGAACCTTTTCTTTTCTAATGTGGTTCTTGTTGTCTCTTACTATTCCCTATTTGACCGGATCGATCTTGGTAAGTTTGCTGGTCATTTTATTCAATCTTTTATTTCTTTCCTCACATTTTCTCAACTCTCTTACTTAATTATCAGCTGTATATGTGTCAGTTTTTACATATATTCACACCTTTATTGTTTGTTATTAATTTTGTTTTGGTCGGCTAACTCATGCATATATTCTAGTACTCATTTATGTCATGTTAAAAGTTTTACAATTTTAATCTTGAAATATTTTTCATCTTTATCCTAATGAGTAACTTACGTATGGTGCCATGGAATGTTAAAGGTATTCGTAACCCGGTTAAAAAACAAAGAGTTTTGACCCACTTGTCAAGATTGAATTGTCAAATTGCTTTGTTACAAGACACACCTCATAAGTAACAAGACATTAATTCTATTAAGAGACAATGGGTTGGGAATGTCTTCAGTTCCCCTGCTGTGCAAAACAAAAATGGCGTTCTTATATTGTTTCATAAATCGCTAAATATTCAGTTGATAAATGAATCCAAAGATGATGCTGGAAGATGACTTCTCCTAGAAGTGATCATAAATAATACAAAATGTACGATTTGCAATATATATGGACCAAATGGAGTAGATCTAACGTCCAGGAATAACATTTCATCTATGCTATCCTCTCATGCCTCAGAAAATTTAATTGTTGGTGGTGATTGTAATCAGTTTATGGACCCTTTTTTAGACCGTAAGTCACAAACTAAATTTGTCCCCTCTCAAATGCATAAAACCTTCCACAAAACCATTTCTGCAAGAGGGTTGATTGATGTCTGGAGAGCACTCCACCCTGATGTTTTGGAATTTACTTTCTTTTCTCCCGTTCATAGGTCTCATTCTAGAATAGACTATGTATTTTTTACCCAACATACATTTCAATTTTTAACACATGCAGAAATAGGATCAATTCTTATTTCTGATCATGCACCTGTTATTGTTGATTTTGACTATCCTAATCCCATCTCTTCCATCCGCAGATGGAGATTTAATAACTCCCTTTTATTGTATCAACAGTTTACAGAACAATTCACAACTTTTACGCAGGAATATTTCACAAACAACCTTTCCTTAGATACACAGATGAATTTTGTTTGGGACGCTTTTAAAGCAACCGCAAGAGGTTTTATAATTGATTATGTAGCTAGGAAAAAGAAAAGACTTCTTAAAGATTCCAAGCAACTCTTAAATCAGATTAAGACCTTGGAACATGAGTATTTTTCCTCCAATAACAGCGATACGCTATCTAAACTTATTAAGTCAAAATTGCAATACAACAAACAATCTTGGAACAATGCTTGTGGTACCCTACTTCGATTTAATGCAAAAATGTATGGAGGCCGCAATAAAGCAGGTAAATCTTTGGCAAATTATCTGAAAATTAAAAAACAGAAATCTAGGATTGTTGCCATCACTGATCCCTCTGGGGTACGGCATATCAGTGACTCAAAATTTTTAGATTGCTTTATTGATTATTATAAAAACCTATATACCCCGGAATCATCTCCCTCCACTGAACAATTAGATACTTTTTTTCAGCCAATCCCCAAAGACCCTAATAAAATTGTAGACTTATCTTCCCTAGATACACCTTTATCTGAACAAGAATTATTAATTGCCATAAATCAGCTTCCCAAAGATAAAACACCTGGGCCTGATGGCTTTACTGTATGCTTTTATTTACACTTCAGACATCTTGTAATTCCTAAGCTATTATCTCTTGTTAATCATTTTTTTAACGCTAGTTGTACACAGGGTTCTTTCACTCAGGCCATGTTATGTTTAATCCCTAAAAAAGATAAAGACCCTTCTCAGTGTAGCAATTATAGACCTATCTCATTGATTAATACGGACGGCAAGATTTTTGCTAAATTATTGGCCCTTCGGATTAACTCTGTTATTCCTGATTTAGTAGATATGCACCAGTCTGGTTTTGTGAAAGGAAGATCCATTTCAGATAACTCAAGAACTTTTCTTAATATTATTCATTTAGCGGCTAAACTTAGGGGCTCATTAGGATGGCGGGCGGACCTGAGTCCGCCCGCCATCCCCGCGGTGTTGGGACCGGCCGCCAGACATGCGGCAGTCCCGCACCGTGAATTAGGATGTGACCGCAAACCCTGGCGGTCGCATTCTGCATTTTAACATTGCGGCGGGTGCTGCTGTAAGCAGCACCCGCCGGGATGTCAAAATCGCATGCCTGGCATGTCACTGCACCACAAGCAGGCACCACACGGTGCCTGCCACTTGGTGCAGCGACATGTAGGGGGGTACTATAGGTACCCCCCAAGTGCACCCCCCACCTCCCCACCCCCCGGGGGCCCACAACGGGCCCCCAAAGCCAATCCCCGCTAGCCTTTCCATGGCTTAGTAGCAATGGGGTAACCCAGTATCCCTCAGAACCTGGGCAATCGTATGTAAAGAAAAACAATGGTTCTGTCGGGTATCACATATTCCTTAAACAACCGAACAATTCATTGTGTTATTCAAAAGAAATTTTCACTTAAAACCAAGGAACACACACAAGGACCATACGGGGTATTGAGTTATTTTATATAAATTAAGTCATTTATAAATACCCAAACTGATTTTGTAAGGCTGTCAAGACACGGAGTGAAATATACTGTGATATGTGACAAAGTGACATTTGGTGCTCAGTGATACAGAAGTGGTGCGTAATATGTACAAGGTGGCTAAAAATATGTACAGGAAAATTGGATGGCCAGAAATCAGATATTAAAAATCAATGATTCTGCAAATTAAATTAATAAGTCTTTTCCGCAGAGCCTTTGGACTGGTCCAAGGGATATTGTCGACGTTTCAACCCAGGATCTGCACTACTATCTAGTCAGTGCGGGTCTTCATCAGGACATTGGCGGGGATGACAGCCTAAAAATGCCCAATTAGGCAGTATGGGCGCGTAGGCACTTGTGCCGCCTTTTCTCGTTGTGACAGTTCATGTACAGGTGGGGCGTGTTTGTCTTCCTAAACGCGTGTGGACGTTTATGACCAGTAAAGTATTCTTTCGCGGGGGTGCTCTCGCTTGGAGCTTCCTTGTGGTAGGCAGATTCTTCTGTGTTTACTTTAGAATGCCTCCAGTCGTCTTTGGCGTGCTCAGGCGTAAGTCCTGGCATGCCGGTTCGATTCAACCTCGCATCGCCGCCATGGAAAGGCCTTTGACAATCGACATCCTAATATGGCTTGCGGTGCCTGCTAGGCACCGCCACCATATTAGAGCCCCTGCTCCGCCCGGCAGGCAATCGTAACGATTGCCTGCCGGATGGACTTTCCGTCCGCTGCGATACCCACCGCCATCGTAATATGGCGGGGGGTATTTCACGTTACGATGGCGTAACGGTCACCACCGCCGGCTCGGCGGTGGCGATCATTACGCCATCGTAATGAGCCCCTTAGTTCTCCATTAGCTGCCATAACACTAGATGCCGAGAAGGCTTTTGATCGAATGAACTGGGATTTTATGTTTGGTCCTTTGAAATGGCATGGTTTTAGTCCCCACTTCATCCAATATATTAAGTTATTATACTCTAACCCTTCTACATCTATTTGGGTCAACGGTAAACAATCCAACTACTTCCCCCTCCATAGAGGTACTACACAGGGCTGCCCATTGTCTCCCCTATTATTCATCTTAGCACTAGAACCCTTTTTGGAAACAATTCGAAGATCCCCCATTTTTCTTGGTTTTCAGTTCAAAAATTTGAATATAAAAAACAGTGCGTACTCAGATGATATTTTATTGTTTGTATCAAACCCTACTATGTCTTTGCCGGAATTCTTTTCTTCGTTAAATACTTACCCAGATGTCTCAGGTTATAAATTGAATATTGATAAATCAGAAGTATTACCGCTGAATAAATACTGTCTCCCTCATATGTTTAGGGACTCTGGTTTCAAATGGAGTTCAAAAGGTATTAAATGCCTAGGTATTCTTTATACTAATAATATTAAAGACACTATTAAAATCAACAGGAATGAAATTATGTCTAAAGTCAATGCACTAATAGATGGTTAGTCTCCCCTTTTTAGGTCTCGCGCCTAGCGTTGCAGTGCGCAACCCTGCTCGCGCAGCGCGAGACCTTTAGAAAGGGCTTCTGAAAACGACCCACACGCTCGTGCGTGTGGTTTTGTTTTCAGAAGCCCACATTGGCTGTAGCGTGCGTTTTTTTCAAAAAAACGGCACGGGATTGGGCAAAGGCGGGCGCATGTCCCGCCTTCGCTCCTCCCATTCCCGACCGTGGCCAGAACGCGCAGCAGCGCGCGTTCGCCTCGCTGCCGCGCTCCCTGGCCCCCGCTCCTCTGTGGTGCGCGCGCACCACTGGTTTCGCGTTCGGCTCCTCTGTGGTGCGCGCGCACCAGGTTTCTATTCCGTGCTTGTATTCCTTGATGTTGCAGTTATGTAGGGAGTAATGGTTTCCTTCCGCATCTAATTTTTATTTGGGCTTAATTGAAGTTTGTCGGCCTCTGATCGTCACAAATGAGACTACTCAGGACCCAAATTAAGCACTTTGAGGCCAGAAAGACTGTTTGTTTATCACATAAGACTTTATAGACGATGGTTAGTGCCTTAAAGGGGCCTCTAGAGTGGATGGGCAACAAATGTAGGACATAAGCACAGAAGTGATGTGTACTCGTCCTGTGGTATCACGAACCCTGTCATCCCTGAGCCACATTTCTGTCATGAACAATAAATCAATATAATACCTGGCATACAAATATATATATATATTTTTAATCCACCACTTATCCCTTGGAGTGAAGGTCTTCAAACTGTGGGCGTGTCTCCCTACACCTAGTCACCCTCCTTGGGGTTTGTGGCTGCATTCCCAGGGGATGAAAAGCCTCCAAGAATTTGTAAATGAAGATGGCAAGACATTATTTATTTGTCGGGTTTCCAGTCTGTCTTCATTTATAGTGATAAAAGTACATAAAGGGCATGGGAACTGATCCGGAGTGCTGCGGGGCAAGTGTCAGCAAGTGTGGTGGCCTGGTCAAAGACATGTCTACAGAGAACACAATATTGTGTAAATATATTGCTGTTTTTGCACCTTAAGGTTACTTACTGCATGTAAAATAACAGCAAGTTTTTAAACTATTTAGTGGGAAATCCACTCTTTAAAATTATGACCTCAGCTGGTTAATCTGATCACTGCAGCTGTCTGTGTATGAACGAAAAGTCACATAGTTGAATCCAGGTTGGTGCAGTGGGTAATAGTGAGTTGTGTATTATAGTGCTACGAGAGCGAGTCATAGGTATGAAGCAGGACCTTATATGTACTAATGATATCTCCATCGAACAACCTTACAGTGCAACCCAATTACAGTGTTTGGGCCTTTCTCTCTATTTTGTGGGCGTTTTCACTGCTTTAGGAAAACGGCAAACTGCCAACTGCCTCTATTTCTTATATTTGTATGAGGAATCTAAAGTGCATGACACTCGAGGCAAAATGTCTGTGAAAGTGCTGGATTGGTTTAGAAGCAGGGCTTCATGCCTCAGCTGTTGTGCCTGTGGAGTAAATGGAGAGATTGACTGAAATTCCTGCCTACTTAAGGGTTTAAGAAGATTCCTGTGTACTTCTTTCAGGCAAGAAGGTTGCCACTCAGCAGCTCCATAAATCTTTACATGCCCAACGCAATGTCAAGACCTTTCTGCATCTATGCAATTTACACTTCGATAATTTAACAAGCATTTGCAATGCAATAGGTCTCGCATTTGCGAGAGTTTAGGCTATTGTCATTGTAAATGACAATTCCTTTTATTTATCTGTTTTGAAAACCAACACGTAAATAAAAGCATTGTCATTTACAATGCCAATAGCTCAAAATCTCGCAAATGCGAGACCTATTGCATTGCAAATGCTTGTTCTTTCCTGGTGGGGTAGGTTGGCCACAATTAAAATGATGTTATTACCTATTGTTAATTTCTACTTGTCAATGCTCCCTATTTCCCTCCCACTTAATTTCTTTAAAATCATTAATTGTTCCTTAATTCAATTTTTATGGAACAAACGCAAACCCCGCATTGCTTTAGCTCGACTTCAACAACCAAAAGACCTTGGTGGGGTTAATTTTCCCAATATTAGAACATATCACTCCGCTTTCACATTGAAACATATTTGGGTTTCCCTTTCTGAAAATCACGTAGACTCATCCACAGTCTTGGGTCAATTAGAACATGCACAATTCTCCCCTTTTACTTTCAAAGACGTGATTCGTATCACTCAACCCCCAAGAGGTCTAATTTCCCCCATACTTACCCATTCAGTAGCTATTAGCAAACCTTTGATCACTTCCTTAAATTCCATTTCTGAATTTTTTTTACAAACCCCAATCTGGTATAACACAAATGTTAAACTAAACAATAGGATTCTTGGGTGGAAAGAATGGATTAACAAAGGTATTATTGTCATCGGACAACTTTTCTCTAATGACACTTTATTCGATTTTTCTGAGATACAAGAAAAATGTCATATATCTAACAAATATGCTTCTCAATTTCAACTTCTTAGACCTCTCCTTCTTATATATACTTACCAGCAAACCCTTCCAGCTACAGACATACAGCCCTCTTTTTCCTCAATAGATTTTTCTACACAACTGAAGGCCTTCAACATTTACAAGTTATTGCTTGGTTCCACTAAATCTTTTTCAAAGCATAAAATAGAACTTGTATGGGAATCAGAGCTATATCAAGAATTTTCAGCTCATACTTGGAAATTGATATGGGCCAAGATTCATACCTCGTCCTCATCAGCGAGCACAACACAAACACTATATTATTTCTATAACAGATTATTTATCACACCCACAAGCTTGTATAAATTTAAAGTTTCACCTAATACTAATTGTTGGTCTTGTACTCATGATAAGAGTGATCTTTTTCATATGTTTTTTGAATGCCCTCTTGTTAAAAAGTTCTGGTTACAGATTTGGCACAAAATGAATGATATTTTATCTGTATCTCTCCCTTTTGATGTTACACATATATTTTTGGCCAGTGCCTCTCCCCTTTGGACTTCTCAGCATTTGGTTGGAAAATGTGTTGACTTATTGTTTGCCCTAGCTCTTCAAATAATTACCTCTAATTGGAAGGATACAGAGAAAATTTCCTATATGGCATGGTGGAACCTGTTATGTCATCATCACCGGTTAGATCGAGCTCATGCCACATCTATTCCTTTAAAAATTAAAAAAGATTTATTATGGTCACCTCTTACTTCATTTTTATCCAGATGTATGAATCAACCCGTCTCTAAAGTTTGCAATTACGAACCTCCTTAAAATATAATTGTTTAATTACCATCCGTTTATAATACTACATAGTTGATAGACACTCGTTGGCTCAACCTTACAGTATATTATATTTTCCCCTCTCTTCTCCCTTCTTATTCTTATGTCTTTGCTTTGTCTCTTCCTTCTCTTCTTTTCTTTCTTTTACCTTTCCTTTTTCCTTTATAAAAAGATTAAAATGCATTTGTTTCAGCATTATAGTTGTTTATTACAATTCAAGTTTTCAAGTCCACATTTTCATAATATAAGATATGTTTAACTTGCCAATCTTTTAAAGGTTTATTATCCTCTCTTTATTATTAGACTGTTATATTGTACCTTAGTACTTGCTCTTACATTTACTTGGATTGTTCTATAGATCAGTACTTTGTTTGATGTAATTGCACATTGTTCATATTTATTTCTCAATAAAGCATTTTTAAACTGAAAAAAAAGAAAGGCAGACGTTTCAGAAGAACGGAACCAGGATGATTTACCCTTTATTAAGACTTAATTTCACTTTCTCTGTATTTTTTCAAATTGTCCCTTGGTCCTTCCTCTCACTATTGCAGGTGCTTTATCATGCGATTCTTCCCATAGCCTCCCTATAGCCACCCCTAGACATTGCCATCCATAGACATAGCCATCCTAAGATTTCCATCTTACCTACTCTCATGGACGTTGGATAACCTTCTTATCCTTAACCTATCCACATCCTCAGAAAAAAAAAGAAACCTTTCATTACTGAATTTGCTAAATAATAATAATTAAAGAAAGGGATCAAGTAGCAGGGACCCTTGTACCCAGGAATCTTATGACAGTAGTACATGGCTTTGAAGATAAGCCGTTTCTCAAGCGGTAGCCAGTGCAACTTTGAAAGAGCAGATCCCAAAGAAGACCCCCTAGGAGATTCAATAGCAGTCGAGCTGCCACATTTTGTACGCGCAGATGCAGCCGGGGCCCGTGCAGGTAAGAGTGGTGTGGCCTGGTGGGAGGGGGATTTCGACAGTCGGCGATGAGGGCAAATTTATTATTTATTTAATTTTCCCTCGTGGTCCTCTGTGGAATCCCCCCAAAGCCCCACCACTCTAACCTGCACGGGCCGCGACTGCGCTGAAGTCTCATCAACCGAGACTGTGTAAATCTAAATGGTTCCTCCCTATCCACTACGCCATGGGTAAATCCTTGGGCGTCACTATAGAGTCTGCTCTCACATTAATCCCTCACATCGACAATGAGGCAAAAGCAGCAAATTTTACTCACTCACTCTCATCCCATTTAACCATCTCCTAACAGGTGTTCACATACTAGTTATATCAAGGTGGTAATACCATTTTGCCAAAAGTAACCCAATCGCACTTTGCCCCTCCCAAAACCACTCTTCACTCGGTAGCTAGAATATTAAATTCAGCCAAAAATCTGATCATATCACATCTGTTCTCAAAGACATACACTGGCTCCCAACCCCAGCCGAAATTCACTGCATAGTTCAAAAAGCCATTTGTGACAAAATCGGCCCTACAAAGCAACATCCTGATTGTGACTGAGAAGCCCTGTACATCCACATGTTCAAAACTACCTTAGTCCACAAACAATGTGTGGTATCTTCATTTCCATGCCATGCATACTCCCCTTAGTTTTATGTCCCCTGCTACTCAGCCAGTGTGAGTGTGAGGTAACAGAAATCTGATGTGTGCCTGGAGGAGTGAATGTCAGTTAGAGTGCGTGGGCTGAGCATCAGGAGACATAAAACTGAGGGGAGAATCCATGGCATAGAAATGAAGATACCATACAATCCTTCCAAGAACTGTCACCTCAGCATGGAACTCTCTGCCACCTGAGCATGCAAAAAATATCCTCTCTCACTACCTTCAGGAAGGAACTCAACACTAACTTTTTCAACCCTTACTTCAGGTAGAGCATTGTCTTCTGCCGTCTCTTCCTTTATATTTTAATCTACTCCTTTGCAATCAAATGCTCAAGGCTATTTCCTACACCACACTTAATGCACCCAAATTTTTGTCTCACCACTTGGAGGCATTAAGAACTTCTCTTAGTCAACCACCCGATTTCCTAAACCATAACTCCCCTTCGCATTACAAAATGCTCGAATGTAACTACTCAGCTATCCAGTTTAAATGTAAAGCACCATAATACTGCATGCTGTTGGTGCACCACACAGATGTTTCAATGAATCTAAACCCCTCCCCCCAATGTCCTCTTCCTCCAAGCATCACCGCCTTGTGTTACGCTCTGATAACATTTCTTTCCCTTACACGACCCCGAATACTGGAATTTCACAGCCAACACAATGCAGGACTGCCATACTGGGTGTGAGTCTCGCCAGCCTCTGTGACCTCGCCAGCATACAGGAGCGGCCCGTTCAGGTAAGAGCGGTGGGGGGGGGACTCGACAGACGACGACAACAAAGGAAAATTAATTATTTAATTTTCCCTCGTTGTCGTCTGTCGAGTGTACCCCCCTACCCCACCCCGCCCCACCACCCCAAAGTTCTTACCTTCACAGGCAGCTACTGCCGGCATAGTCTTGTAGTCTGAATTTGTTTAACATGCCTATAGAGCACCTTAGCAAAAGAATTAAACAAATACATTTACACAGGTCACATGCTCAATGGCGAGGTGTACATTAAACACTATTAAAATACTTGTGCTAAGCACAACTATAAAATCAATAAGTTACAAATTCTGTGTCGTGTCACGTAAACTATGCTGCCGCATTGTCCAGACCCAAGGGCAGCATTCAATTTTACAACAGTCACCAGGCGCAATGCTCTTTTACTGAGCTGGGCAAACCCCTGCATTTGTCAGAAGATCAAAGACCCCCTGCAATGAAGCTGCACTGTAGGTACTACTTCAGTGTGGAGGGCTGATAGCGTCCATCGCTAAATGATATCACCAACAAATATATAAGGAGGGGGCCAAGGGTTCTAACAAAATCAAGAAAATTGGTCTTTCTTCCCCGCCCACACCTCACTTGGATAGGAAAACTAGACTGAAGGGGGTCCTTCACACCCATAACACAGGTATCTCACTGAACCAACTGCACTAAAGACAGGGATGCCCCTTCAATTGTCACCCTCCAAGGATCAATTTTTATTCCACCCCAAAGTAGTGTCATAAATTGTATGATTTGTCCTAATTCATTCGATGGCCAGTAAAAAAGGGGAAAATCTAATTTGCGTGGGACTCTGCTTGATCCCAGACCATTGGAACTCTCACTGTCCCGGCAATGCTGGTGTTGCCGGGGAGGAACGTCCCCTGTTGAAATGCTAAAAAATGTGGCGGTACACCACACAGAATTTAATGTGGGACTATAATACTGCAGCCCCTTTTCGCACAGCCCACATCGCTACATTCTGAAGAAGAAGTATTTGAATTTCAACATAATAGCTGCACAGGCTCCTTCTTACCCCTGGTAATCAATTTGTCTTCCATTTATTTAAGTTACATTTCATTTTTACAGTGCACTCCGGTCTATTGTCAGTCTGAGCATGAAAATCAGGATAAATGGTAGAGAAGGAAAAGGTTAACAAGCTTAGCAATGAAAAGTGTTCTTTTTGATACAAGATAATTGAGCTGAAAAATGAGAGAAAATAACAAAGCGGGACATACTGGTTAATCGCAGTTATCCCTGCCCATCCTTAAGATAATGTATGCAACTTGTGCTTGTATTTATTTTTTTCTTTATTCTATGTACCACTAGCGATCAAGCGGTAAGACAACGAGTTGCAGGTGAAAGTAACCAGGCTGCAGTCTAGAAGACCGTGTTTACAGATCTTGTCGTAGGAGGTTGTATGTCTCTAGACCGAGGTCAATGATATTGTCCTGCGCTACGAACATATCTTCATGGTAAGTATCTATGGGGGGAGTGGCGGGAGGTGGCCAAGGCATAAAAGATGGCGGCCACACCTTTACCTGGCTTCCTGCTCAATGCTTCTGTAATAAAATCTTCACCTTGCCGCATCCGATCTCATTGGGGTTGGTTGGCGGGGAGGGGGATCCTGGAGGAGTGCGGTGGATCCACACGGAGGTGGGGGGGGACTGTAGGAGTGGGATCCTAGGCAAGCTGGCCTAGTAGTTGAGTTCTGCCTGCTGGGTTGTTGAATGGGCCCAATTCGCACATGGCCATGCATTGCATTGTGGGGAGCCAGCAGTTCTGTGGCGGCCTGGCCTAGTTCGCGTGGTCTTCATTAACCTGACAAGTTCTTCCAACTCTTCATGCTTATTTTTGGCGGTTGGCATGGAGAGCGGCCGCCGATCGGCAGATCCAACCCCTGTTTTCACAGGTCCTGCCTGGTGCACTTGGAGGAACACGGCCCTCTGTTGATGCCCACACCCCTCTGTTGATGCCCACACCCATGACTCCTCCTCAGTGGTAGGCCAGGACAGCATAGGCCGGCACAAGACAATGATGGTGAGAAGGGGGTTTCGGAGGTCAGATGATGGATTCACCTCCCTTCAGCAGTGCAAGACTGACAAGCAACCCTCACTTGCCTTATCTCGCCTCAGCGCCACTCCCTGTCCTTCAATCTGTGACCTGGTACCTTGCTCATGTGATGGGCTGCTGAGTGCTTAGTTTGTAAAATAATGAATGCTGGTGCCCAGAGCACTGCTCAGAAGCCTGCGGTAAGTGCCATTAAATGTAAATGTAAATATAAAACTGCGTGGTCCTGAATACTCCTCAGGGGGTAACAACCTTTACATCGCGGTCATTAGACCGCGATGCCTTTACAACGCGGTCGCTACAACGACCGCGTTGTTACAACGGGATGCCATTACTACACAAGTCATTACATCGACTTGCCGTAGATGGCGCTCTAACATAAGGAATAGTATATTTTACTATTCCAACACCTTCCCTACTGTTGCGTAGGCTGGAGTTGGAATAGTAAATTATACATTCCTAATGTTACGGCGTCATCTACTGCAAGTCGATGTAATGACTTGCGTAGTATTGGCATCGCGTTGTAACAACGCGGTCCTCGTAACGACCGCGTTGTTACCTACCGCGTAGTAAAAGCACGCGTTGTACGTGCTATATTCCTCCTCAGGCCACTTCAATCCACTGCCCGACACTCCTCGCCCCTTTATCTCCTACTTTCTCCCTTTGTGATGGTTTTTCCAGCTTTCTCTTCCTCCTTTACTGTTTGTGTGTTTTTTCCTCTCTCACAATTTCAGATGAGGAAAAAGTAAGTGCCGGTCCCGAAATGTAAGTGCTGGTGGTCCCCACCTTCAACCCCCAGCTCAAATTAAGCATTGTGGCTGCTGCACCTAAAGAATGCTAACTGCGCTATTTTTTATGCTCTGGTGGGAGGAGCCCCTGGCAGCTTCCTTGTTGCTATGAGTGGCAGCCAACAGGACCTTCATGTGGGTTGGAGAGGATCCAGTTGCCACACAGGGCATGGCATCATACAGCTGTGAGAGTACAGGCACCTTTGAAAGAGAAAGAACACTGTGTGTATCATACAGTCTTCCTTTACCTGAAACCCATCGCATAAAACAGAACACACCCCTGACCACCTGCTGACTGATACCCAGCGTCCTTTGCAGTTTGACAGACAGACAGCTCCCTCTTTAGGTGCAGGCTGATCGTGCTGTGGTTGCTGGCCACTTTCTCCTCTGGCATGGCTGGTGATGGCAAGCGGACCCAGCACCAGCTATTCATGCAGTGGCGGCTGGCATCCACTGAAGGTGGGCAAACAAAAGAAAAAAGAAATGCACTTACCGATCCTGACGACGGTGACCACATCCTCCTCACTCCGACCTCGTCTGCTGCTGGGACTGCAGTGCAGGCCCCAGCAAACTCCCTCGACCAATCCAGGACTGCTCACGTGCTGTTAACCAGAATGTGAACACAAGGAGATGATGGACGGAGCGCTGAAACTTTTCAGACACTCACCCCCAGTCACAAATCTGGGTTGAATCCATCATCGTTCTTTAGCTAACTTTGCCACCCCAGTTCAGACACAGCTATATGCAAATCAGTCTTGACCCTGTGCCTCATGGGAACAGTCCAGCCCGAACTGCCAAGCCATGTCTTCCCTGGAACGGAAACAAGCATCCTGGGACCGGTTTCGGGCTCACAGCCCTCATCAGCCAGGCTAGACTGGGGGTGAGTGTCTGAAAAGTTTCAGCGCTCCGTCCATCATCTCCTTGTGTTTGCTTTGTTCGCCCTAAGTTGGCAGGGTCCCTTGCTCACTTTGCCACTGGATTCAAGCTAGCCTGGCTGATGAAGGGTGTTACCCAGAAACCGGTCCCAGGATGCTTGTTTCCGGTTCAGGAAAGACCTGACTTGGCAGTTCGGGCTGGACTGTTCCCATGAGGCACAAGGTCAAGACTGATTTGCATATAGCTGGGTCTGAACTGAGGTGGCGAAGTGAGCTAAAGAATGATGATGGATTCAACCCAGATCTGTGACTGGTGGTGAGTGTCTGAAACGTTTCAGCGCTCCGTCCATCATCTACTTGTGTTTGCTTTGTTCACCCTAAGTTGGCAGGGCATGCCCAGACGTGGGTCCCTTGCTCACTTTGCCACTGGATTCAAGCTAGCCTGGCTGATAAAGGGTGTTACCCAGAAACCGGTTCCAGGATGCTTGTTTCCGGTTCAGGAAAAACTAGGCTTGGCAGTTCGGGCTGGACTGTTCCCATGAGACACAGGGTCAAGACTGATTTGCATATAGCTGGGTCTGAACTGAGGTGGCGAAGTGAGCTAAAGAATGATGATGGATTCAACCCAGATCTGTGACTGGGGGTGAGTGTCTGAAAAGTTTCAGCGCTCCGTCCATCATCTCCTTGTGTTTGCTTTGTTAACCAGAATGTGAGCAGTGCCCTGATTGGTGGGAGCGGCCACTGTCGCCGTTCCCCAGGGCACTGGATGCCTGCACTTGCTCTCAACCTAGCTGTCTTAAGACAGCTTGGTTGAGAGGTTTAAAGTGTGCAAGTGTGGCTGGCCGTCTCAAGGCGGTTGGCCAAAGGCACATGCGCACTTTAAACAAGTGCAAAAGGCAGCCCTCTGCCCACCACTCCTACCTGCTCAGGCCTGGGAAGGCCACAACAAACTGGCGATGAGGGGAAAGCTTGGACCCTGCTTGCTGCCCAACTTGCCTGCAGCTGACTGGCCACCCCTGCCTCTGCCACTGTGCCACACCCTGCTGCCTGGTCGTGCTGGCGGCCTACTCCGGAGGAGCGGCTCCTGCTCTGACTTCTGGCCGTGCTGATGGCTTTCTCCAGCCAGCAGCTTCTGCCCTTGCCGGGCAGTCCTGTCAATCATCTCCCGGCGGGGAGGACTTCTGCTGGGCCTCCGAGGCTCTCTGGTGATTTGGCCTCGCCCACTTAAAGCCTACTGTGGTGCCATGGGCCTACATGGACGGTCGTGTGCCCTTGAAGGGGCTGCACAGCATCACCACTCCTGGTGGTGCATGGCCACGCCCACCCTGGTCCATCCCAGAGCCTCCAAATGGTGTGTGTGGGTACTGCCACTGTTCCCCAGCGCTGACTCCAGCGGCAGTGGCCCTGCCCACCACAGCCTGTCCTGGGGGATCTCCGGTCGTGGAAGACCACATGTGGTGACTCTCCAAGGCAAGAAGGATTGGGACACTGCTCACACGGACGTCACGAATACGAACTGGCCCACTTGATTGTTTTTTTCCTGCATTTGTGGGAAGACCTGGTTGCAAGGTGACTTTCGGACAGTATTTTAGGATGGTGTTTGTCCCTCCTGCCTTGCTTCTGCCGTTTGCTCAAACCTTGGACAGTTTTGGTCCATAGCTGACCTCTCACAGTGGCCCTCCCGGCTGTCAGATCTCACCCGCACCCTTCGTGAGTGACACAAGGGGCACGCATAGTGTCAGTTTCAGCCCTTGAGTCGTTCGTGGCGGAGGGGTCTCTGTCCTCACAGGTGGGGAAATGGAAGGCATGGGTGGACCATCTGGAAATTTATTTTGCAGCGGTGGGGTTGGACAATGATAGAAAGCACCCCATGCTCTCACACTTGGCGGGAGCTGCCATTCACAAGATTGCAAAGACAATAGTGGAAACTCACCCACCTTTCACAAACACTACTCTGAAACAACCCCTAACAAACCACTTTGAACCGCTTGCAAATCCTGATTATGAGCGATTTCTTTTACGCCAAGCCAACCAACTGCCTAAGGAATCAGTGGACACGTTTTATGCCCGGTTAAAAGACTTGGTCAGTATGTGCACCCTGCCAGATCGAGGTGATGAGATCAGGGATTCAATTTATTCAGGGTTGCTCTTAGGCGAAGCTCCGGGAATGACCATGACCAACATGCTCAACATGGGCCACTCTAAGAACTGTTGAAAGCACGTACTGCGCACATGGATGTGGCTCTCCAACTCAAATCTGAAGCAGTCAACTTAGTTGCTAAAGCCAGCCAGGACAAGGAAAAGGCTCAGCCAAAGTCAACTGCCAATCCCAAGACGTGCCACTATTGTGAAAGGGTCATATCCACATCCAGGTGACTGTCCAGTGCAAGGAAATGGTGCTCCGCATCCAATATAATCAACGATTTTTCCAAAGTATGCTGCTCCACAGCATCCCAGAAAGGGCCTAAGTCCAGATCTGTGAACCCCATGGACATCCCGGCGACCCAGGTAGATGAAGAGGACATGGATGATGATGATCTCGATGGTGCGGTACATGTCATACATGACATGGAACCAGAGGAGCCCTACAGAGGACGCATACTGCACTGCATGGTTGCCACCGCTCGTCACCCAATTCCGGCTCTGATTGATATAGGTGCCTGCATAAACATCCTGGTGCAGACCGTACTGCAGATTCTCCCGCAACAACCGTCCTACTCCCCACATTAACACAGGTGTATGCATTTGCCTCAACACTGCCTCCTCCGCTAGCCAGCATGTTCACAATGGATGTGACCCATGTGGCCCAAACCACACGAGCTAAAGAGTATGTCACAAAATGGCAAACAGCAGAATGCCTCCAACTAGTGTCTTCTGCATTTAGTGTGCACTCGTTCAACGTTGAAGCTCTGTTGGATGAGTTTGGACTGTTCTTGGATGGCATCTTTGCCTCAAGGATCACATGATACATCTTCACATTGATGATACCATTCAACCAGTCACCCTGAAACACCACTGAGTGGCTTTCCACCTATGCCCAAGGTTGAGGAAGAGTAACGAAAGCTCGGACAAGCTGACATTATCGAGAAAGTTGAAGGCCCCATTCCATGGGTGTCCCCAATAGTTGTAGGCCAGAAACCTAAACAACCGGGTGAGGTCAAAATTTGTATGGACATGCCCTTGCCTAACAAGGCAATCAGGCGTGAAAGACATTAGACACCCGCAGTAGACGATATCGTGGCAGAAGTCACCAGTTCGAGATGGTTCGCCAAAATGGACCTAAGGCCGGTATCATCAGCTAATGCTAGCACCTGAATCCAGAGTATTCACCACTTTTTCCACCCATGTATGTTTGCGGAGGTACAAACTCATCAGCTTTGGGGTGTCCAGTGCAGTGGAATAATTCAAGTACACAATCCAGGGAGTGCTAGCAGGACTTCCGGGCGTTATCAATGTCAGCAATGACGTCTTTGTGCACGCCCCCACACTCGAAGAAGACCTTGAGAGGGTGAGGGCAACATTCTGTTGTTGGAGAATGGGCTCACTCTCCACCATGAAAAGTTTGCATTCCGTCAGAGAGAGATCTGTTTCTTTGGGTACTGTTTCTCCGAGAATGGAGTCAATCCTGATCCTGCGGAAGTCAAAGACATTCAGTCAGCCCCGGCCCCCAGCTTTCATTTAGGCCTGGCGAGGCCACAACAATCACAAACCCTCACAGCAGGTCCTGGATGCTGGGGGAGATGGAGGCCAGCCAAACTTCACACATCATCACTGACAGAGCACCAGGAGCTTCACGCACTACTCCTCCACACAGCTAATAGACATTGCTACGCTCACCACCTAGCCCCGCTGATCAATCTTCCAGCTGAGTGGGGTGCTACCTGGATTGATAGGGCCTTCTCTGTCAGTACTCACTGCCCACCACAAACTGTGTCATGGTGGACTAAACCTCTCACAGATTTGGGCTGCTCACGCCACGGTCACTAGCTACTCTAATTCTTGGGATGGCAGGTAGCGGCATGTGGGCCTGAAGATGGTTGACTGCAAATCGTCACCTCGCTTGGACACCCCTTCTCCCAAATGCTACTCTCCCATCATCACCTTGCTGGGGCACAGTGTGGTGTCAGGATTTGTAAACAATGGACTCCCTTGCAGTGGGACTTGACATGCTTCACATTATCCTGGAGGCAATGGGAACAACCAGGGCTTCCTTGAAGGTAAAAACAGATGCCATTGCCATCGATATTGGCCTACTGTGGGGCGATCAAAAGACGTTGGCTGAAAGGATCACCCAGTCGAAGAAGGCATTACAAGAACCACAGCCTCAGACAGCAAACCTGAAGCAGCATGTGCACAACTTAATGAACCTAGTGCATTTTCTTGAGGGCAAGAGGAGGATGCAGAGAGACGCTCTCTGCGTGATCAGCATACCTCAGGGTCCCGAGAGGAAAGGCGATGTGAAGTTCCTGAAGAACTGGATAAAGGGCTTTGCGGTGCCCCACAAACTCTCTCCTTTTTTCCATTGAGAGAGTCCATTGTGTTCCTGCATATCATTCTCCTCCTGGCATTCCACCAAGGCCGATTGTCATCAAGCTGCTGCACTTCAAGGACATCGATGAGAAACTACTGGTGGCAAGACAGGCAGGTGCCCTCAAAATAGACAAACACGAGGACTCCCTGGAACCTTTTTCCCGGGGTCGGAGGCCGGAGTCCCCGGGCTGACCTACTTGAACTAGCGGGCGGGTTCCCCTACCCCTGGGTCCACTGGCCCCCACCCTAAACACCGGCTCCCCATGGCGCATCTGGCATTGACCCCCCCCTCCCCCCCTCCTCCCCTTGAAAGGGGGCTCTCTTTTTCTTCTGCTGACTTACTCCCTTTCTTTCTGTACTTCTCTCTTCTCTGACTTGTCTCCTCTTTGTTGATTGTTCTTGTTTATTTTATATAACATACAGACTATTTACTAATGTCGCGATGTGAGGTAGTTACCCCCTGGGTGGGGAAGACGTCAATGATACTGGAGCTACAGTTACTTAGATTCTATTGTATTTCCAGCCACTTTGCTATGTCATCCTTCTAATGGACGTTAAGATTCTAGACTGGCAGCTAAACCCTGGCCCCCCTCACGAGCTCTCCTTGGACTCAGGCCCTTCGGCCTTGCTGTTTGAGACTCGGGAGGGCTTCACACCCTGCCTTATATTAACTCACCATGTTTTGTGGGAGGGGGTCGCTCTGATGGGTAGACTTATGCTCTTCTAACTCACTGTCCAGCCTAGCCTGTGATGCTCCCTCATCGTTATCTCTAAAGCGACATGTATGTATCATTTGCTTGATTTCAATAAACAGACTTTAAACAAAATACAAACACCAACTCCTCATTTTCTAGGATTACATGCTGGATGTATCAATGAACCTCCTTCCTAGGCATAAAGAGAAAGTTCAGAGCAGCTGGTATTAAATACTCATTACTGTTCCTGGCCAAACTCTAGATCCTATTGGGTCAGAATGCTTTTTTGTTCTGAACCAGAAGCAGCCTGGGACTGGACTGAATGACATGGAACTCCATCATTGGTGTACGCCCCCCACAAATAGGAACATCAGAAATTCAGGCATAGGTGCAGGAGACCCAGATCAAAGCCAGGTGCACCTCTGAGCCCAGTTGCAGCTCCCTCATGAGAACAGGCTCAAGACAGCAAGTGTTTGGCACTGATGACCGCAGCCTCCTTCAGGTGTCTGTCCAAAGCTCCGGCTTTCACCTCACTTGAGGCTTCCAAAAATGATGACAGCTCATCTCACCTGATGCCGCCTCAAGACCTGTGGTCCTGTCCAGTGGTGGCTCCTCAGCCTGCCAACCTCCACATATAATTGAGAGGTCCCTTCTCTGAGCACCCTGAGGGGACTAAGCCTTTCTATTGTAGTACCTCCTTTCAAAAAATGTAGAACTTACAGTAGCATGAATCAGGCTGCTGGGTGCTTCCTCCATTGTTATCCTAGCGCTCACCCGCATGCACCTCCCCCACATATACAGACTTGCATCAATATGGATCGAGCTGGTTTGTGCTGGCGGACGCTCCGGTGGGCTGTTGTGCACTAATGCAGCATTTCCCTGTTGGGATCATTCAGCTCTGCTAGAAATAACACCGAGGGGACACCCAGACAGGGCTCCAGGTTGAAACAAGCCACACAACACACCCCGCATGATATAAAACCTGCATTTTGGAACTACACATGCAACCAAAAAGAATAAGGTACCTGCCTGTTTTCGAGATCTTGCCTTACTGATTGCTAAATGGGAAGTCACAGTGATTCCACCACATTTGTGGCATGGCACCAAGTTGCCAAAAAATGGGGAGAGGCTGAGATGTAAGCCTTATATAGGGAGGTACCTAGGAGCCTATAGAATCACCTGATTGCCAGCAACTGGATCAACATGCAGACAAATCTGAAAGAAAGGCCAAAGATGACATCTGCCACCATGACTTTAGTACTTGCCTTCCTTGCTATGCCTGAGGTCGCCACATTCCATGCCCTGATGGGGACACAGGCTCTGGGGTAGCAGTGGCCTTGATGTTCAAGCAACATTTACTAGCTTTCCTAGCAGTTCGGCCCTTATTCTAGGTCAGACCTCCATCCATACCCGCCACCACTTACTTCCTTAGTAGGTCAGTGCAGGGCCTCAGTCGCCTCCCACACAAAGCTGACGTGCGCTGCCTCAATGACCTACCCTCCTAACCGCTACCATTGTTACTGTCTGTCACCCGGCCTTGATAAACTTGAATGGTTTAAAGTTCTTCTTCACACTTGTAATGCTCAGGGCTTCTTCTTTAATTGTGTGTAGACAAAACTATAATTCAAGAAGGACAACAGCCATTTTCTCCCAAAAAAAGCCCACATTACAAGTAATGCGTATGAAAACTTTCTTTGCTGTTTATTACATCTGCCCAGCAGAGTGGGTGGTGACTCACATGGTGCCATTTCAGAGAAAACTGCTTCCATTGTTATCTAAAAATACCAATAAAGATGGTTTGAAAAAGCAGGCAAATTTAGGGAAATATAGATTTACTATTCTAACTCCACAACTGAGTCCCTTGACAACATGTTGGTAGTCAATATTGTGGGCTCAATATAGGTGCAGTTGAAATAGTCACTCCTTCCGGCCAGGGGGCTAATAAAATGTAGAAGCAGAGGGTCAGGAGAGAAAAGGAAAGATGATCCATCAGAGAAATAGAGGTTATAGAAAATATCAGTCACCAAAGAAATGGTGAAAGAGGAACATTTTTAGATATGGGTTTGTGTTGGTAGGTCTGAAGGTTGAGAGTTCCAGTTTTAGTTCCAGATTTTAATTCCTGGAAAGGATTGATATGAAACTTACTTGGTTTGGAAATTGACATTTGCCAACCTTAAAGGCGGTTTGTTTCCGAGTCCCTAAAGGGAATCACCACAGATGGCGTACATTCTGGCCAAATACACCTGATTGTGAGGTGTGCAGAGTATGTGGTACTGAATAGTTTGAAATTGATTTTGGCGTCCAAGGAACCCAAGGAAGATCATTGAGAATCAGGGTAATGTGATCACATCTTTTGGAATCCTTGTAAATGGAGGGCCATCCTTAAAGGAGCCAAGGAGGATTCCGAAATTCCTTCAGAAAGACTTTGTCAATATGAAATAAGACCGGAGCTTCGGCGCTTCTGCAGACTTAAGTTCTTTGAGGAAGAAATTTGATTTTCCTTATCAGGGGAAGTGTGCATGTGGATTGTTTTGAGATTTGCTTTGCATGCACATCCATGTTCAAGTGGGGGGACTAGCATACATCCTAGGGAGTCTGCATGAGTAGTGATTTTTGGAGAGAAACTGACCACTTTTAGCATTGATAGGCACGAAGGTCCAAAATTGGAGGAGTGTTTGGGAGTTAAGGATTGTGTTTCTGTTTTGCTCGGGTGCACAATAAATTTATGTGCCATCCAGGACTAAATCCTATTCAAGCAAGACTTCAGGAGAAGAATGTCATTGATTTAAAAAAATCTCAGGAACAATTGGGTGCCATTTACTTACTGATTGATAGACGTCCTCAACCAGCCATCTGGAGTGTCAGTGGTTCCATATAAGATTAAAACTATAATGTACACTTTGGGAATGGTGTACTCCAGTCTGGAAAACTATTTACTTAACTTAGGTATTAATGTCAAGCTTTCCCAAACACATACTAAAGGACTAAAAGATCTGGTGTGCACATTACATCACTAAATGTACTAGGAATACACCATAACTATTTCTTCGGACCTTCAGATCACCATATTAAATGCCAGGATATGCCATCCAGAAACCTACACCTGGGGCATATATTTCACAGTCCCAACAAATTCCACTTTAGTTAGATGCTTATGTTACAGATGGGTGTCAGTCCTAGTAATAAACGTTATCAGTGAGTATGCTCAACTCTAAATTAATCAAGGAATTTGGAGTCAGTGGCATGCAATCATTATCATCCGATTTTCTATTTATGCAGCTATTGAATTGTTTGTCAGCCATGCCTTATCAGCCCCAGACATGATAGAGTTTAATCTGGCAATTTCAACAATTTCATTTTAATCAAAGGCACAGATGTCCCATTAAGGAATAAGCCCCTCTCCCTTTATAAAAATAAAAATAAACTCTACAGTAGCAAAGCCACCATTTCCATTCTGGGAGTCTCTCTTTGAGTGTCATTGGCGTAAACAAATGTAAATAAATAAGCATTTTAAAACCACATGCTGTATAGAGTTTTTTATCTTCTCTTCTGAAAGTGGTAAAGTGGAAATCGAGACAATTTTTTATCGTCTGTAGGAGATATTATTAATTACATTACTGTGATCATGTAGCAGGAAGAAGCCTATTTTCTAAAGGTTCAGATAGGGTAAAATGACTGTTTCCCATTGTTTCTGCTCCAGTACATCGTACAAGACGGCCAGCCTTGACCAAGATGATACCTTCTTAATCAGAGATCTTTAAAATATAGATATCTACTCCTAGGCACTGAGTATAGGAGCTTTCACTGGAGGTTGGGAAAGACAGGAAATATAACCAAACTATGTCTGGAATGTGATTTTAAGGATGAGGTGTAGGAAGCTGGGTTTCTGTTGCAGTAACCCCCCCCCACACACACACATTTTTCCAGACTACTGATGCACTTTGACTCTATCTGCCCTGGGTCTCTGCCAATCAGGTTCCCAGGGCCTGTGTTCTTTCCAAAAACTGTACTTTGTACCTCCAATTGGCACCTTTCTAGCCACATGTCAGTCCCTTGTAAAAGGTACCATGGGTACCAAGGGCACTGTGGCCAGTGAAGGCCCCTAAGGGCTGCAGCACTTGTTGTGCCACCCTTAAAGGCCCTGCACCTTTACACACACAAACTGCCATTGCAGGCTGCGTGTTTTGGTGCAGAACAAAGTAAAGAGTCAACATGGCACACATCCCTGTGTGCCATGCCTACAACCCACTGCCCGGGCATAGGTTAGCCACCCCTCTATCTGGGTGCACTATACCAGTGGTGAGGGTACAGGTGCATGAGCCCTGTACCCCTACAGTGTCTAGACCAATTCTTAGACATTGTAAGTGCAGTAATGCCATTAAGAGTATATGGTGCTGGGAGTTTGTCATTACAAACTCCACAGCACCATAATGGCTTTACTGAAGACTGGGAAGTTTGGTATCAAACTTCTCAGCACATTAAACCCACACTGATGCCAGTGTGTGTTTTAATGAAAAATGCACTCAGAGGGCATCTTAGAGATGCCCCCTGAAGAACGACCAGACTCTGGTGGGATCCTTGACTGGTACACACCAGCCTGCCACCACAAGGCATGTTTCTGGACCCCTGGGGTGGGAGCCTTCGCTCCCTGAGCCCAGAAACAAAGCCTTTCCTGGGCGGAGGTGTTCACACCTCCCCCAGGCCAGGAAGAGCCATCTGTGGCAGGGGAGCTTCAAAGTCCTTGCCGCCTTTCTAATGTGACCCCCTTTCTGTCTCCCCTCCTTGTCGGCGGGAAGACAGACGGGAAAAATTTGCCAGCCCAGAAGGTGTGCCCACCTCTGCCAACCCCACCCCTCAGGTGGGGTAGGCGAGGTAAAGCCCACTCTTCAGTGCCTGCAATCTTGCAGATGGCAGGCACTCTCCAATCAGGATTAGGGATTGTGCCCACTCCCCCACGTGGGGTGAGCACACCAAGGGTGCAGTCACCCTAAGGTCAGTGGCCCATTGGCTACTGACCTCGAGACTCCTAAAATGCCCCCTAAATACAGTATTTAGGGGGCAGCCCTGAACCAAGAAGACAGATTCCCGCAACCTAAGAAGAAGAAGGACGAAAGAAGATGAACAGCAGAGGAAACTGCAGAGAAGAACTGACTTGGCCCCAGCCCTACCGGGCAGTCTGCAGTTTCCGGAGATCCTGCACCAAAAGTCACCTTCTCCTGCAGCCAGCAACCTCCAGAACCCTGGGAGGACGTACTGCCTTCAACAAAGACCGGATCTCCTGTGAACAGCAGCTCTGTTCAAAAGAAACTCCAAAAACAGACTCTGAGCCTGCTGTGGACAAAGGAACCCTACGCCTGGAACCACCACTGCACCTGACGCCTACGGCCCGAATCTGGGTGGCCCACCAGTCCCAGCGAGGTCCCCCAGCGCTCCAGAGTCTGAGTCCACCATGGGTTGACCCCTCCAGGACTCCCCGACGTCGCCTGCAGCCTCTGCACGGAGACCCCCGAAACCGCGAGTGGTCCGGTAAGGTGAAATCCGACCTCAAAAGATACCCCTGCATCCAGCCGCCCTGCGCCCTGGAGAAGAGAACCCGAGGTGCACCTATGTCCCCGAGCCTTCCAACTTACCTGCCCAGCTGTTGGTTCCTCCCGTAAGTCTTCCTGGACCGAGCCTGCAGCTAAAAACCAAAACCGGCAATTCCCATTGAAAACAACAGGGCACCCGACGCCAAAACAGCACCCTGTACCCAGCTGCCCCTGCCCCGAAGCGGGTGTACTTTGGGTGCTAACTCGGATCCCCCTTTGCCCTGAGCCTAACACCAGGTGCTTTGCTCCCACAACCTTGTGGCCTGCTCGTAAGCAGCCACCAACCGGATGTCCCCTATCCCCCGTTGGATAACATTGGGCCTCAACACTCTGCACCCGGCCGCCCTAGTGCAGCTGAGGGTGTTTTGAGAGTGCATCCTTTACCCTGGGGGAACCCTTGTTCTAACCCTAGAAACTCAAACCCAAAGACCGAGTACTTACCTGTTAACCGATAACTGCATTTCTCTCCATAGGAATACATTGACTGTTTTTCCTTGAAAATTGTTTTAAGTGTGGAGTTGATTTGTATGAAAACCTGAAAAACTACAACTGTAAAAAACAGATTGACTTACCTTTTCTCTAGGAAATGTCCCAGTGTGATATCTAGGCATTGACTTACCTGTATTTCAATCAACTGCATTTGAGCTTGCATTCAATTGTAAAACACTGCATAAGATTTTGCAAAGAATTTATTTCACTTACCTGTGCCAGGATTGGCTTGGTTCTAGAAATAAAATAACTTAATAATATTTTTATACAAAACAAATTGGTCTGAGTTCAGTCTTTGAGTGTGTGCAATCATTTGCTGATTGAGTATGTACAACAAATGCTTAACACTACCCTCTGATAAAGCCTTACTGCTCGCCCACACTACCACAAATAGAGTGTAAGGTGCTATCTACTTTACCTCTGCCTACCTTTGGGGTTCCACTGGACTCTGTGCACAATATACCTCATTTTGGTATAGTATATACAGAGCCAGCTTCCTACACGAGGACATGCACTTCCAATATTTGCAGTCAATCACTTTTTCTTCAACAAGTTCTACGGTTGCGGTTGAGAGAGCACTGCCAGCATTAACCCGCCTCACGTGCATCAGACCCTTACAGATACTTCCATTTTGTGTATTCCATCTTTCCCTTTAATCACTGCACAACTAATGCTAGATAAGGTTTGGGGATTGTGAGGAATGCTTTTGCCTAGTATAGAGAGAGGTCAAGAATTGTATAAAAATATTCGATTTACATCGAATATGAAAACACTTCTTTAAAAGCGCGTTCAGTGAGGAGTCTTACCCAGTTTGAATAGAATGACTATTAAAGCATCCTGAAGAGTTAATGACTGAACTACACATTCCAATGTGTTATGAAGAGGAAGGATGTAAAATATCGCCCAATTTTTTTATACAGTTCTTATGCCAGGCCGCCTCATTCTGGTGTCCAGCCACCGTTGACTGACACCTCCAGGAATACCTGTCTATTTAGCATGTGACTTTCTGTACTTTTGCTGGGTGCTGGGCAGATGGCAGCGATATTCCACACAGCATTGCAAGTTTCCTTACACTAATGTACACTTGCCTTTGCTATTTGGATGGTTCTATTACTTAAAATGGGGAATATTTCTTGGTTGTTTCACAAATATGGATTTCATCATCATAATGACAGCCCCCTAACCACTCTGCAGAGCAGTACCTTTGTCACGGCTAAAATGATTATGTGTCATGGAGGACCAAATTATGCAGCAAGGATTTTCTAAATTATGCGGCAAAAAAGCCGAATTATGTGGCATGTTCCCTGGCACTATTATTTTTATCCATTTAAGCAAAAACAGCAATTTGTTGTAATCTGCAAATTATGTGCTACAAACACAGAATTGCATAAATTCATAGGTCCTCACCATTGTCCATTGTTTTATGAATTCTTTATTCAAGAAGGCTAAGCAAACCCTAAACATTCTCCTTTTAATCAGTGCCTATTGTTAGCTGCATTTTGAAGATAATAGCTAACTACCTAAATAGCACATGTAATATAAAAACAAAACTACATAATGGGTATCGTGTCATATGGTCTCATCTCATGCTTCCAGTGACATTTCCAAACCACTCAAAATTAAGAGTCATGGTTTATGATAACACCAGTACCCCTCATTGACGATATGAACCATATTACAAAGTAAACTATTACGTATCCTAAACATTTGTGTATTTGTTTAAAAAGCCTCTGAAATTCATTTACAAAAACACAAAGTACAGTTATGATTACGAATTACAACTGAAAACCCCCCATTGAAATTCGTAAGTTATGGTTAGCTCTGCAATTTATAACTTGCACAACAGCCATGCAAACCATAACTCACACAGCCAATGCAATGTTCATGACCTCACCTCTGGTGTGACATGCAATTACACATGTCATAAATGAACTTACAGGTCAGAGCACATATCAGAATATCACCAGCACCATCAATGTAACAACCATGAATATGGCACTGTTCATTGGTTTGACTATGGGTTGTTATTTGATGGTGTGAAGCATTTAGGTGCTCTTAATTATAGGAATACATATTGCGAGGTCGTAAGCGTTGCATACATTATAGTTTATTTGCGTGCAGCAGAGGTCAGACATAGGCATAAGGACATTCTCCAATACAAGAAAACACAACAATATTTATCCGCTATTTAGTGCTCTGGGGAATTCACTCGCCTGCCTCCTGCTTTTATGACCTCAATATCCTGATTTACAGCTCCAAAAAACACTCTCATCCACAAATTCCGTGCCAAAAACATCAGGCTACTGTTCTCCCCCCAAAGTCCCTACCGCCCACTCTCCTTCCTCGCCCCCTCGGAGCCTGGAAAGCATTACAAATATGTGACCTTGGGACGTCTTTCAGCGTGAGCTTCGTTTCCACGGGTTCAAAGAGGAGAAGCCAATAGTTTCCCATAGGAAACGCCTCACTGGGGTGCAGGCACGAGCCTTGCTCAACCACGCCATTCCTTCACCGCTATCTCTTGCAAGAAGCCCAGAGGCTTCCCGCCTCCCTGCAGCCTCAGTCATCAACAGACGGCCATCTTCCATCTGTTCTGGCACAGTG
This sequence comes from Calotriton arnoldi, assembly GCA_963921515.1. Taxonomy (NCBI): domain Eukaryota; kingdom Metazoa; phylum Chordata; class Amphibia; order Caudata; family Salamandridae; genus Calotriton; species Calotriton arnoldi. Next base: position 731,256 of record CAWUFW010003426.1, on the reverse strand, counting down.
CCAGAGCCCCCAGTCATGATTACGTATTTCAGTGCTGTCTTGAAACATAGTAAACCCAATATAGCAAGATGAAATATGAACACGTCTGAGTATATATATATATATTATTTATATACTATGGCTTATAATATTGGTGCTCTTTGAACAGATTGCCATCGTCTTTATTTCTCTCTCTCTCTCTCTCTCTCTCTCTCTCTCTCTCTCATATATATATATATATATATATATATATATATATATATATATATATATATATATATATATATATATATATATATAAATAAAGATAAAGACGATGGCAATCTGTTCAAAGAGCACCAATATTATAAGCCATATTATATAAATAATATTGCACTTTTATCCTGGGGGAAACCCGGCTGACCAGCCGCGAGTGGTTTCCACTGGTTCCATTTGTGGTACATGGGGTTTTGAAGATTGCAGTGCACGAGTTCGATGGAAATAGAAAAAAAGTCTAGTGATGAAACAAAATACCAACTGAAATAATCAGACACCGTTAGGAGGCAATAAGCTACTAGAATCTACTCCAGTTTAGTAAATGCAAAAGAAAAATCACGATCTATCAACTGGATCAAGAAGAAAGCCTTAGTAAGTGGTAAACTGCAGTTTCCAAAAGTGCTGGCAGGAGTTGCCTTCCTACCCAGGGCCTTGGCCAGGGTAGGACTGACCTATAGGGCAACCTGGCAGTGCCAGAAGAGTTGTTCTGACAGATCGGTGAGTGGGCTGATTTTTGGTTGTTTGTGGGCCTGTTTTATGGTCTGGTTGCTTGATTTTGTTACTGTTGATTTTCCTATTCTACCCTGATGGAACTCTATTGGCTCCTCTTGCCAGCATGCACTGTCTTCAAAACCAGCTGCAGATTTGCAAAGCCCTCACAACCCGCACTCCTGCTTATCTCGTAGACAAGCTCATCATCTCTGGTAATTTTCAACAGAACACCATCTGACTGCAAACTAAGAAGTATACAAAAGAAAAAACAAAAGAAATGCCATTTTCTATTTATGAACGCAAGATCTGGAACTGCATCCCTGTATCAATCAGGACTGCCCCAACATTGCTTCAATTTAGGAAAGACTCACCTCTTTAAAGAACAGTGCATCACAATGCACTAACCATCCATAACTCAGTTTCCTCTCCTATTACTCGCCGACCTTAAGCTTGCTATTGACCAGGACCGTCACTCTGCTGCCCTTTGGCTAGCTTTGAGCTACAGAAATACCATATACATACTTGCATACCTATTACCATACACATTACGTGCAGCAAGAACAAATGCATGCAGCCTTCCATCTCTATACACCTCTCAGCACTTTTACAGCATGTCTTTACAAGTTCAAAATTACCCTGATTTGATAGGACACACTTTTAACTATCTGATTTGCTAATGGGGAAAACTTTGATTTTGTCTGCCAGTCCTGCCCTGGACTCGGACTGCATCACCAAAGACCTTTAAACAAAACATGTGTTATGTTGGAATCTTTCCAAAATGGCTCCCATTATCTTCAATACTACACACCTTATAGTCTCTAAGCTGAATACAGATGTTGGTTTGGCAGGTGAAGTAACCGAGTTGCAGGTGAATTAGAAAGAAAAACCTCTAATCGTCTGTCATGTTATTTTTCAAGCAAAAATAGAAGCGGGCACGCCCCTATAACCTCACTACTTTTTGGCTATTGTTATATCAACATGAGAAAGGAAACGCGAGGATGAATCACAAAGATCTCTTTTTAAAGCAAGATAAAACAAATTTGTTTGCGTGAATATGAATTAAAAAGATTTCAGCAAAAGAATCAAAATGCCCCGTATCTTTATTTAAACACTTGTGTGTATTTATTGATTACTTTTACAATAAAAAATAAATTACACTCCATTCCAGACATACACGATTAACAACATTTTTATAAGAAGAAATCAAATGCATAAATACACATTATCACATCAAAATTCAACAATACAACATCCTATTTTTATATATATTTTCTTTCATTTTTTTCATTTCTTGTCTATCCAAGCAACAATTTTATATTAAACAGGTGGTATGTACAATATATTTTAAGTCCATAATCCACTCTTAGGTAGCAAGGGTAAGGTCAACTCTAAGAAACAGTCCATTCAAACAATTCAGACCTTCCTGCTAAAAGTTATATCACAATTCGTCTTAAATTCGCTCCTCCAATGTACAAAACCGGTCGACGTCTTTCGGCCTGTTCACCTTTACAGGCCTCTTAAGGACCAACAGGAAGACAAGTGACCTTATACAAATTCCTGTCCCTGAAATATGTGAAAAGGGGAAATATTGTGTTATATCTGGTGGAACAAATGCCCCACAGGCTGAGGCACACCACAGCAGTATGCCCTTATGTGAGTCCTCGAAACATTAGTCTTTAAACACTCTCCATGGTTCCAAATGGGGCTATTTATTATCAAATGCTCCTTTCTGAGTGATTTAACAAGCAGAAATCAGTTTTCTATCGCGCTCCGACACTCGGACCCAATGGGATCATATTATTTTTAAAGGTGCTGTAACAGCACCTGCGCATGGAATTGAGTGTGTATGTTTTTCTTTTTAAGTTGATTGAGTCTCTCAATTTTATCTATTTATTTATTTATTTTATTTATTTAATGCGATTTTATATAGCGCGAACATTACCCGAAAGTGTCAGAGCGCTTTACAGAAGAACCAGTTGCGTTACATAAGGACTTTGGATTACATGAGTTACATAAGAGATACAAACAGAGAAAAAATTGCAAATGTACAAGGTGTAAAGTCACTCAAGGAAGAGCTATAAACAGGAAAAAATTGCACATGTACAAGTTGTAAAGTCACTCAGGGAAGAGATACAAACAGATAAACTCTAAAATCACATAGGAATGGTAGTAAGTACAAAGGTCTACTACATATACGAGTGGTTAGAGTTCTATATATGCAAATATTAAATTCACTCAGGATTACATTTTAACAGCGATTAGGCTTGGACAATTATATATTACATATTTACATATATATATATTTATGAGTTACAGAAGCATGGCTCAGGCATAGGGAAAAAGCAGGCAAGGGGAGAGAAATTCAGGGGAGAGAGGAAAGGAATAGGGGAGGTAGAAAGAGTGAGGGAGGAGGTAGGGGAGGGGGTGATGAGTGATGGAATCAGGGACAGGGGAGTCAAAGAGGAAAGTTACAAAATGGCGGGGAGCATAAGAGTCCAAGTCAGAAAGTCAAGGGAGCAAGTTCCAAAAACACCAAGAGCCCATTCGTGCCCTCGGCTCGAAACCAGCAAGCCTGGCTGATGACGGCTGAAATGTCAGAAACCGGTCCTAGGATGCTTGTTTCCGGTCCAGGGAAGACATGGCTTGGCAGTTCGGGCTGGACTGTTCCCATGAGGCACAGGGTCAGACTGATTTGCATATGGCCATGTCTGAACTGGGGTGGTGGAGTGAGCTAAAGAATGATGATGGATTAAACCCAGATCAGTTGACTGGGGGTGAGTGTTTGATTGGCTCAAACGTTCCATCCATCATCCCCTTTTGTATCGCTTTGGTCGCCCTAAGTTGGCGGGGGTATGCCCAGACGTGGGTCCCTTGCTCACTTTGCCACTGGATTCAAGCAAGCCTGGCTGATGACGGCTGAAATGCCAGAAACCGGTCCTAGGATGCTTGTTTCCGGTCCAGGGAAGACATGGCTTGGCAGTTCGGGCTGGACTGTTCCCATGAGGCACAGGGTCAGACTGATTTGCATATGGCCATGTCTGAACTGGGGTGGTGGAGTGAGCTAAAGAATGATGATGGATTAAACCCAGATCAGTTGACTGGGGGTGAGTGTTTGATTGGCTCAAACGTTCCGTCCATCATCCCCTTTTGTGGCGCGCTCTTTCCAGCAACACCTCCAAATCATCATCCATCTCTAAGTCTCCGCCCGCCCAGCCGGACACCTTCCTGTTCTCTTCAGGTGGAGCGGGGACTCTTTTTCGCTCCCTCTCTGCTAGCCCCGTGAAATAGGTGGGCCGTTGGCGTTCCCGCTGCTCCCTGCCTGGCATTACTTCCCGCTTTGCTGGTCCTGAGCGCTGCGAGTGCACTCCGGTGCTGCTGTGCATTTGCAGGTGCACCCTCCTTATTACGTTACACGCACCGCAAAGTACACTCCGGAGCTGCTGACATGGTACTCCACCAGCCCTCGCCGGAAGATGGCGTGTCTGTTGCGTGTCTGGGCGCTGCGGGGGGGGCCCCGTTCTACAACACCATTCCCACCCGGTGCGGGTGCTTTCGTTTGCGCCCTGACTCACCGGAAAATACTGGTGACCAAGGATTCTTTCCACCGCTGCGTCGTCCAGGTCCCCAGGGTTCCATCACTGTGGCACTCCGATTGCCGTTTGAAGGCAAATCTATATTAATGGAAGGCACCGCTGCCCTTTCTGGACTGAGTAAAGAAGGATGTTGTAATAGTTTATTTGTGCGTCAGCATAACAAACCATATGGGGTTCTGACTTCTTACAATGAAACACACACAGGCGAAACAAAGATCTGGGGTCTTAGTGAAACTCCTTACTCTAAACTCTGAAGTAATCCATCCTACCAAGGAAAACCCACACACCTGATCAGGTGCAATTAAACTAGCAAAAATAGAACAGAGACGCCCCTATAACCTCGCTACCCCATGGCTATTGTCATATCAACATGACAAAGGAAACAAGGGGATGAATCAAAAAGAATTGTTTTAACCCAAGACAAAACAAACTTGTTTGCGTGGCTATGAATTTGGAAAACTTCAGCTAACGAATCCACATCTTTGTTTAAACAGGTGTATTTCTTGATTACTTATTCAATAAAAATACATTACACTGCATTCCAGACATACACCATTAACAACATTTTTATAAGAAGAAATCATGTGCATAAATACACATCATCACATCAAAAATCAACAATACAGCCTGCTATTGGATATATATTTTCTTTCATTTTCTGGTCATTTATTGTCTATCCAAACAACAAGTTTATATCAAACCGGTGGTATATACAATATATTTTAAGTCCATAATCCACCCTGAGGCAGCAAGGGTAAGGTCAAACCTAAGAAACAGTCCATTAAAACAATTCAGACCTTCCTGCTAAAATTTATAGCACAGTTTGTCTTAAATTCGCTCCTCCAATGTACAAAACAGGTCGATGCGTTTCGTCCTATTCACCTTTCAAAGCCTCTTCAGTACCAACTGAAAGACAAATGGCCTTATACCTATTTGCTATTAAAATAATTCATTTTGATTCACCCATATGGTTTGTTATGCAGACGTATAAATAAACAAACTGCTAGAACATCCTTCTTTACTCAATGGAGAAAGGTTCAGCAGTGACTTCCACTAATGTAGATAAAATTGACAGACTTGAACTCAAAAAGAAAAACATATGTACCTGATGGTATGCCCAGGTGCTTTTAGAGCACCTTAAAATAATATGATCCCATGGGTCTGAGTTTTTGAGCGCAATAGAAACTGATTTCCACTTGTTAAATCACTCAGAAAGCAGCATTTGATAATAAATAGCCCCATTTGGAACCACAGAGATTGTTGAAAGATGATTGTTTCAAGCACTCACATAAGGGCGTAACGTTGGGGTGTGCCTCAGCTTGGGGGCATTTGTTCGACCCGATATAAAATGATGGGCCATATGTACAACAGAATGATGGAGCGTGGCATTAAGCAAAACTTGCTAACGTCACGCTCCACCATTCTGAAAACGCAGGGATGCACCGTATTTACAAAAATACTGTGCACCTCAGCATTTACCCTAGCGCTGGCACTAAATTGAGCTACCTAGCGCCAACGCAGGCACCCTTGCACCATAGTGCAAGGGTGCCTGCGGGAATTATTGTTTATGTGCAGGAAGGTGTCCCTTCCTCCACATAAACAATAAAAAATGCCAATTTGTAACTCCTATGTGTGCTGCATTGTGCAGCACACATAGAAGTTGCAAATCGTCATTTTTTTAATGATTGTTTATGTGCAGGAAGGGACACCTTCCTGCACATAAACAGTCATTCATGCTGTTTTGCTGTTTCAATGTGTGCTGCACAATGCAGCACACATATTGCAGCACACTTAGAATCAACAAAAACGAGGAGAAATAAAGCATTTCTCCCCGTTTCGCCATGTTAAGTCCAGGTTTTCCCTGGTTTTAATTTTGGCTCTGCCCCATATTCATATGTGGCAGCGTCAAAATCAATGGGTGTTGCGGTGGCACGGTCACTGCAACATCTATTGCCCACCCCTTTCACGCTAAGTTGAGCGTGAAAGGGTGCCTTATTTACAAGGTGGCGTTAAGCCTCGTTAAGTGGCTTAACGCTGCCTTGTAAATAAGGCGAAGCCCCTATCGCCACAGGAATGTCATAAACAGTGACGCTACTGTGGCAATAGGGCCTTTAAATATGCCCAGATATTTCCCCTTTTCACATCTTTCAACGGGAAGATCAAATAGGTACAAGGTCTTCCTGTTGGTCCTGTGATATAAGTAATGAAGAAATACACACTAGTTTTTAAACAAAGATGTGGGGTGTTTTGATTCTTTAGCTGAAGCTTCTAAACTCATAGTCACACAAACAAATTTGTTTTCTCTTGCATTACAATAATTCTTTTGATTCATCCTTGCGCTTCCTTTCTCATGTTCAGTTGTCTTTTAAGGCGGCACAAGCTTGGAGTCCCTGGAGTGTGTTTTGTGGGGAGTAATGAGTGTATATAGTGCCTGGGGACGCTCAGGTATGCTAGAAGAATTAGTTCAAGCTATGAAGCTTGAGTTAGGTTTGACAAGGATGTGTCTCCATGTCAAAACACACATGGGGCCCAAGCAGACTTTCAGTGCTTCCTAGATATGAAACAGATCACAACATGTTGTCCCAGTCTGGCAACTATTTTCCCGTTTTCTGTGGAAAGTACGCACCATTGGCCGTATCATGAATGCATGCTTCCGCACAGAGCAGAGTTGTGTGCCTGTTTTTATGTGATTGCACTTTCTATCTGTGTCTCTCAGGTCTTTCAAACTTCCTCCAGCTTTGCATAAGGGAGTGAGTCTATGCCTGCATGTCTACCTTTCTTGTTGGCATAGCTGGGTCACCTAGTCAGTGCCTAATTTGTAAAGAATCATCATAATAATAGTAATAATGATAATAGTGTCTGTTGGAAATGGCTCTTTTTAGGGTGCTTTCCCTCGACTTTTTGCTTTTGCCCCTCCTGGTTTTCCGCTGATCCATGTGCTAGCCTTAGGACTTTGAGCGCTTTGACACTGTCATTCAGTGCCAAAGCACTGTGCTTGTCATACACAGACTGAGGATTGGTGTATACATTATTGGCTGATTTGAGTTACCTGTAAGTCCATTGTCTAGGGGTAAGACATATACCTGGGGCAAGTAATTCAAATGCTCCTTCATGGGAATGCAGTACGGGTTGTGCACACAAGTTTGCCATGGCGGGGCCTGTGCATACAGGTTACTGTTACTCGACTTGGCATTAAAAAGCTACTTGCCAAGGTTCTGCATGTCTCTCGCTGCATCAGAGTACTCCCTAGGGGCCAGGGTGCGGTGTTGGGAAGACGTAGAGCATGTGCGCGCTACATGCACTGGTAGTGAAGGGCACCGGATGGTGTGTTCTGTACAATAGGGCCTGCTTCTCATATTGGATTGACTTGAGGGATCTGTGGAAAGGCTATTGAGCTGTATTTCCTACATGCAGAAGAGCGGCAGTATAGTGTTTGATATTGATGAGTTAGTAATGGCAAATCCTCTCCGGTGGTGCGAGTGGCTTCGACATTACTAACATGGGAAAGTGGGCATTTCTGTGCTTGTGGCTCTGTGTGCCTGTTAGCCTGTCTCCAATCCAAATCTGGGTGCTATGCATTCCTGATAGAAGGCTATAAACTAGGGGCTCAATGGAAACTGCAGACCTCTGACTCTGAGAGGTCTTCCTGGGATGGATATCTGGGGGTCGTATTGGCATCTGCATTCCAAGGGGCAGGGTCTTGGTCCCAATAAAGATATTGATCAAGCATCACGGGGTAGCATGGCAGACAGGACAACATTTAGAGAGGGCCCTTGCATTCTAAAGGTGACCTATTGAACTGATCTCATCTTCAAAGGCCATGGTGGGTATAACTACTGGGGCTCTGCCCTCAGGAGTTAGAGACGCTTTTGGGATTGGAACCATATTACGCTAGTTCGAGGCTGTGACATCGACAAGAGGAACTATTGAGGCAGGAGGGACTGCAACTGGATTACCTGCAGACTTGTGGTGGCCTGGGGCTTGTCATGCTCTAGGGAGGGGACTATCACTTGGTGGGTTTTGCTTGGATGTTGCTGGCCTGCAGCTAATTGCCGACAGTTGTGGCCCGTGTCCCTAAGTGCTCTCCAAGGGCCAGTTGGCTGGCATCCTGCCGACTAGATCCCAGGGACAGAAAGGATCTCCCCGTTTCCACGAGAATGTAAGGACTGCGCAGGGTGCGGCGGAAATGGGTGGAAGTGATCGTCGGTTGGGACAAGGACCGTCCTGATGTACGCCATAATCACACTGTGCAAAGGAGTGTGCTTGTAAAGATCAGTGGTCCACCTTGTCTGCCGGAACGTGAGGAGTTTGAAGAGTGTGGGGGAAGTTTACCGAGTTCGAGGGACCCGTGCTTGCAACCAGAAACCTGTGCTAGCTTGCACTCAGTAGCGTGTGGTGTCTGAGAGGTGTTGGGGGATGTTTGCCGAGTCTGCGGGACCTGAGTTGGAAGCCTATACTGCCTCCGACCTCCAGACTGGGAGAACAACAGTGCCTGACATAGCAGCCTCCATCCGAGGCCTCTGATTCCCTCTCACCGGACCCACGCCACAAGGTACTCTGTTGTTGAGAATATCGTGACTGTACCCGAGGGTACTTGTTGTGCCTTGTGGGCACCCACGGCTGGCTGCTTGGAGCAACTGCAAATCTTACCTTCGCCGGAGGAGAAACATTTCTCCAATTGGGAAGCACGCCAGCTTCTGGTGTAACAGTCTTTTGCCTATAGGAGGCATAGTGATCCCACACTCTTGAAGGTGCCACGGGGTGCCTGAAGGCCTAAACTGGAGGGAAAAAACCCAGTAATGGGTTCCTTCAGCTTTTGGTGGTCCTGATAATCTAATCAAAGTGTCGCCAGCAGGGGCAAAGCGTATCGTTGGCTGGTGCCGTTTGAGTGACTGAGGGGCTGGGCCACGAGGCAATAGTCGAAACCTGTGACCTCTTGACCATTGAAAATGTATGCGGTATGCGATATTGGGAATGTTGTGTTTTGTGAATACCTATGAATAGTGCATATATGTTCATGCCATTCTGCTGCTAATGGAAGAGTTCTACAATTGCATATAACTGTAAAGTCTATATAAATGTGTATGTCATGTTGATTTCAATGTGTGTGTAATACAAAGACCAGTGTTTTATACATACAGTGAGGAGTCTTTTTGTAGCGTCCACAGTGTGCTGAGAGGGTGAGGTGGTGCCAATACTTTACACTTTAACCCTGTGGATAGGCCTGACTGCTCTGTGCCAACATACCCAATGGTGAGCACAGGTTATCGGACAAGTGTATCGTGCTCATCCTATCTAGGCTAGTGTCTGGATTCGATGCGTCCCAGCAGGGTCGGTTCTTGTTTAAGGGGTCCAGGGCCGCGCTCTTCTGATTTTCGAGACCATTTTCATTTTTATTATACCAAGAGTGAATTATAACCTATTATTCACTCTCGGTATAATTTAAAAAATGCCGTCCAGCATCTGCTTGAGGCAGCTTGCTGTAACACTGTCTGATGGCTGGCGCAGGCACACAACTGCGCCTGCACCAGCCATCAGAGAGATTATCCAGGGCTGGTGAAACCCCCAGCCCTGGCCTCAGGCCTCCGGCACGCCTCAGTGCCTCCCCCATCTGCGGTGTTTAAAGCGTCACAGATAAAGTTAGACACAGGTGTTGCAGGCTTAAGCCCTGCAATGCCAGTGGCTACATGCCAATCAGCCTGCCACCCCACCCTTTCCCCACAGAGTAGTAAAAGGGTGGGGTGAAATAGTAGCCACTGAAACGTCGAGTCTGCGACTGCGCAGCTTCGAAGTTTCAGTCTTGCCATTGTCACATTGGGAGGAGATGGTGTTGGCTCCAGGGCCGGACTGGGAACAGCAACCAGCCCTGGCAGATTGATGCTCGACCGGCCCTGGGAGCAGGGGGGGTGCTAGTAAGAAGCACTGCTCCTTCTTTTGATACAGGGGGCTGATATTGCAGTACTGGTGCAAAACCTGCCCCCAGTGACAAAACTGGCCCCCACGGCCCCAAAACTGGCCCCCATCCCTCTGGGCCACTGGAGAAACGCCCGGTGCCCGCTACGGCCAGTCCCGCCCTAGTTGGCACCTTGCAGATCTTTGTAAAGACTCTGACAGGCAACATTATCACCCTAGAGGTGAATGACTCGGTGTCACTGGTTATAATTGTGGCGCGCACTTGTGTCCGGGGCCGGAAGGGTGCGGGATGTGACTGGAGACCTGGTGCTGAAGCTCATATGCACTACTTCTTAGTTCCTGATCTCAGCCACACAGTAAACTTCCTGGTGCGAATACTCCGGGTGCTACAAACACATGCATGCCAGAGTGTCACGGTTGTTTGCATGAAAAATTGCACTTTAGGAATGCCAGCACACACAAAACCAAGATAGATAACTGGTTAATGTACTGTGAGGTCGTCCGCATGACCTTTTCTATTCAAAGCCCTCTACCGCTTTCAAAAAGTACCTGCAATGCATATTTAAACGTTTTTCAGAACCCCAGTAATCTGGATTCATGCAAAAATTTGCTCGAGTAAAGAAAATGTCTGATTCTTTATGTGTACAGATGGAAGAATTGTGGATGTGATGGCGATATAGCGCGTAGTGAAATATCTAATTTGCCTTTGCCTGTTTACATAATGACACACCTATGAGGTAGGGTGAATGCTGGAGAGTTATGATGATCACAAGACACATTCATTCTATATGGCCTGATGTGTTTTATGTGGGGCCTGGTGCTCTGCAGGTGAATGCAGGGGACAGTGCCTTTCGAACCCTGATTGCTTGCTGCAACCTGTTCATCAGCTGTCTTCTTATATTTTAAATTGCCACATGTTTGCATAATATTTTTATAATATATATGTAATTTATGTATGGTATAAAATGATTTACATAAACTAACAATACTGTATGCTTCTGAATACACTGCTGTAGTAAATACACATAGGGATATTTCTGGGTTTTAAATTAGTGCTTGCATTGCATACAGCGGGGCAATGGTGGTGTTGTCAAATGTTAATTATGGGTACTGGGATATGCTTAATTGCTTCACTGCTTGAATAATAGCTTGTAAAGCAATCTCAACAAGAATTGGGTTTGGTTTTTGCAGTGAGTCAAGTATGTGCCTCCTCTTTAAAGTTGAGTGACTCTAGAAAGAATGTTAAAAGCCACATTCATGTAGAGCAGAATTTAATAAACTGTTTCTTGAAGTAGGTGTACATCTACTGACTATTGCAAAAAATCACCACCTGACATATTCCCTTGAAAAATTCTGCATAAAAAACTGGCCTTGAATTAAACTATTACTTTTTCTCTCCCTTATTTATTTTGAATGCACCTCTCCTCCTCTTCTAACTTATGCATGCCTTTTCTGTGTATATACTACCCTAAAGTTCATGCCTATCTGTCTTAATCTCCTTTTTGAAACCATATCCCTGTAACGTAACAATTTCTATTAATTCACAAGCTTTTAAATGCTATGTGTGTATGCGTGAGAGTGTGGGTCTGTGAGAGAGCTTGTGCATGTGTGAGCATGTGTGTGTGTGAAAGTGAGAGAGTGTCAGTGAAGGAGTGAGTCAGTGAGTGATAATGAGAGTTAGGAAGAGTGTGTATGAGTGAGAATGAATGAGAGTGAGGGAGAATGACAATGGATGTAACTGAGTGTTACTGCGTGTGAGACTGAGTGAGTCACAGTCTGAGTGAGTCTTAGTGAGTCAGAGAATGAGTGAAACCGAATGAGACTAAGTGATTCAGAGTCAGATTAAGCAAGACTGAGTGAGCATAAGTGAGACTGAATGAGTTGGAGTGAGCTTCAGTCAGGACGAGTGGAAATTAGTGTGAATGGTCGTGAATAAGTGAGATTGAGTGAGGATGAGTGAGCCAGATTGATATTGAGTGAATGAGAATGAGTGGAAGAGTGAGTTACAGTGAGGCAGAGAATGACTGACTGTGAATGAGTAAGTGTGAGTGAGTCAGAGTGGGATTGAGTGAATCAGAATCAGTGGGACTGAGTGAATCAGGAAGAACAAGTGAATCAGAGGGAGCCTGAATGAGACTGAGTGGGAATGAATGAGCCTGAGTGAGAATGAGTGAAACTGAGTTAGACTAAGTGAGAATGAGTAAGTCCGAACGAGTGAGACTGGGTGAGACACTGAGTTAGAATGAGATCAAATGAATCAAAATGAATAGAATTTAGGGAGACTGAGTGGGTCACAGTGAGAATGAGTGAGCCTGCTTGAGCCAGTGAGATTGAGTTAGAGTAAGTAAAAGTGAGTACAAATGCAAATGCAAGTAAGTGAATGAGACTAAGTGAGAAGGAGTGGGAGAGTAGAAATGTGTGTGAACAAACCCCCCCGAACCCCCAGAGAATGCGTCAGGCTCACTTACTGGAATTCCAGGAAAGAATTATGCTGCACCACTTTTAAAGGTCTCCAGCCGCACTGCGTCCCAGCCAGCCAGAAACGCTGGATCTAACAGGGATAATAATAATAATATACAGAAATTTCAATGGGTAACAGTGAATTAGGGAGTGTTTTTCACTGAGAGGTTCTGAGTGACATGAAATAGACAAAGAGAGTGAAGCTCGAGTTGTCTATGATGTCACTCAGAACCATGAGGTGAAAAATATCCCAGTAATGCACTTTTTACTGAGTTATAATTTTATGTTATGCATGGCCCCAAAGTAATCTGCCCATGTTTTGAACTGCTACGCAGGGACAGAGGAGTAATGGGGCATAGGAGTCATTTTGCCTCTCCTCCCTGATTTAAATGTGAAAAAATACCATACCTGCCATCCTTTGCCAAACCCCACCACTTTCTCTGCCTGTCTTTCCCCTCCTGCAGCTCTGCTTTGTAATTTCAGTCAAAGCAGACAAGCAGCGCTGCACTGACACGCTCTCAGAGAGGCCCACCAGCCTGGCCCGGAAAGACTTTATGATTTAGCAACAGTGGGTAACAAGTTTTGTTATCAACTGTTGCTGCTGAGATAGAAAAGTCCTCTGCATGGTAGGAGATGTGTACCCCTGCCCTGAGTGCCCAACTGTACTGTTGTCGGGATTCCTAATGTTGATTTTTTTGTCATAGGCGAACACGGATCATATGCATGTGCCATGACCTAGGCCTGTCACACGGACTGCAGTCTTATTGGACCGGGAAGGGCACCCAAAGATCTACTCTCATAGGGGTGGACAGCTACCAGCTTCACCAGGAGTTAAGCAGCATGAGCACCATTATGGCAGCATACCGTGTAGTGATCAGTAGTATTGAACAGAACCTTTCTACCCTGTGTCACTAGAAAGAGGCCTACAGACTGACTAACCTGCTTAAAAGTTCCACTGCTGTCTGCATAACTCACCCTTTGACCACATCAGGAAAGTTGTGGAGTGCTGCATAATGCAGCATTAGTGCCTCTGCGTTAGTTGTATGTATGCCTGGGAAGGGTACAGTACAAGGATGGAGAGGTACTGTGAGCTGCAATTGTGGTTAGTACATGAATTGGGCATGTGTATGCCTCAGAGGAATACATTACATGAGAGATGTAGTGCTGTGCAGTGCATGTGTGGATAAAGCATGTGCTGAGTGTATGTGTGCTTGCAAGGAGGACAAAATGTTGTGCAGCGTGCACATAGTGTGTGTGTGTGCTGGCAGTCGGTGTGTTTGTACAGAGCAGACCCTGTTTAGCTTCAGCGATGAACAGTGCACGCAGACTGAGGGGTCGATTACGATGTCGGTAGGAAAGTATTCTGACCGAATCAGTTTCAGAATGGTTTCCGACTAAATCAGATTCGGGGAGTCAGACCGACCGATTACAATGGCTCCGACACCGTTCGGTCGGACTCCCATTTACTTCAATGGGAGCCTGTGTTCCGACTGACTACACAGGCTCCCATTGAAGAAAGGGGTGGTTGCGGAAAATTGTGTACCCTGTGGCGGGCAACCCAAGGTGCCTGCCACACGGTGCATGGTTGGAAAGGGGGGACCCAGGGGTATCCCCACGGGCCCGAATCAGAGGCCCCCGGGTGAAGGGGGGCCTGCTACTGGCCCCCAAAGTCAGATTCTGGCAGCCGATCCGTGTCGGAACAACCATTTCAGAAAGGCTGTCCGAATCCGACATCCTAATCGCTCGGTCAGAAAAGCGTTCCGTAGGCATGTACGAGTCGGCTCCGACCGACTCAGTCACTCCGAATGCCGTTCAAAACCGAGTCGTAAAGTCCGAATGGTTTCCGAACATCATAATCGGTCGTTCGGAAGTGTCTCCGAGTCGGACGAAAACAAGGCTTTCGATTCAGATTCGGACGAACCGAATGCCGTTTGGAGCCTTTCCGACCGACATGTACCCTGAGTGAGAGTACTTTCAATGGTACATTGAATGGAGGACCTGGGATCCATTTTGGGGATCCCATGCCTGCCTGGGAAAGACATGAGGAGAAGAGGAATCCCTCAGACAGATTTGTGTATTGCTGCACTCCTGTGAGCTGGGTGGGGACACACTGGAGGGAAAAGGAAGAAAATCCTGTTACATTTCAAAAGACTTCAGTTTGATTCATTGATATAGAAGCCATGAATAATAATAATAAGAAGAAGAATGATGATGATAATAATAATAATTAAAAAATAATAATAACAATAATATTAATAATTATATTAGCAATAATAGTAATGACAATGATTATATTAATAATAATGATAATAATAATAATAGAAATAATAATAGAAATAGTAATAATAAAATTAATGATAATAATAATAGTAATAATAATAATAATAATGATGACAATGATAATAATAATACAAATAATAATAATAAAGAAATACATAATAATAGTCATAATAATTAAATAAATACAACATTAAAACAACACAATAAAATTAAAAAATAATTGCACATGACCACTTGTTTTCTCAGGAGACTGCAACCTGCTTCCTGCATCGCCCACTTCCACAAGAGATGTTGCAACTGGGGCTAGAGCAGTCACGGCAGGCTGAGGTGTCAGCCTCTTACTGGTGCAGTCATGCCAGGTCTGGGCAGGCTGTCCATGGGCAAGCCATAGTCTACGCGGCAGGTCAGGATGGACCAGCACGACAGTACCAGCACACGCAGGATGCAGGCAGGAGGGAAAATGAAGATTCAACACTCACAAGTGCAATCCTTCACTGCTGGTGGGCTCGGGCAGACAGGATGCGTACTGGAACAGGGCAGCCATTCAGGTAGCCTGAGCCGGGGCTGAGGCTTGCGTGAGACTCCAGAAGCTGTCAGTAAGGCCATGGGGCATTGGTGATGGCATCCTAATAAAGTCCCAAGCAAAGCTGATGCCTGGTCCTGCCAAAATAGACAAGAAAGGCACCCCAAGAAGGTCTCTATTTCTCCTACATCCCTGGGCATGCACCGTAAGAAAGACCTTGGACACCGGGCAGAAATAAGTGCTGGCAACTCCCCCCACTCAGATTAACCGTTATTCTTAGACCTCTTTAAGGGCAGCATCTTTCATTCACTAATTCATAAGACACCTCTCAATGATCAGTGTTTTCAAATAATAACAGGAGCATAGAGTACACTGTGTGAAAGTGTCCACATGTGGGATGTTTGAGGGGGCATTAAAAGGGGTAGCATACCCTTCTTAGATGGGCACTGCCCTACATGAAATGCAATATTCCAAGCTTCCGTATGAAAAGGTTCTTACTTATATGCCAAGTGGTGAGCAATAAGGCAAAAGAAAGTTCAAACATCCTCACCTTGCTTAGCTATGGTGAAGGCAGAAGGTAAGTTGGTTTGTCGATCAGATTGGGTTGGAGTAGGCAGAAAAAAGAGAAATACTCTGTTCGTCAATGTGCATTGTTTCTGCTGCAAGGTGCCAAGAATCTAGATAGACCACAAGTACATGCAGTTATGTTAGGTTAGGTACTGAAATGTTATCATCATTTGTAAAGCACAGGTCTATCATTTTTATGGTCCCATACCATTTTTGTAGTGTGGGCGCCATTTTCCGTTGCACGATTTTCCATATCTAAAAGCTAGATGGTCTACTGTAATGGTGTTTAGTTATGGCCTAACCTGTAATAATGCATATCTTTCATTCAGGACCCTACAGACAGGCTGATGCATCACACATATTCTTTGTTGTGACTATCTGTGTTTGGTGAAATGCAACATTGTTTTTGATGCAGTGAATGCTGCTAGAATTATGTTTCTGTTGTGTGTCAAGGAAAGAAACAGATTGATGAAGATAGTGACAGAGAAAGCTATGCTTTCCCAAAGCTTACTCAGCAGGGTCCACTCGCATACCTTTAGCTAGTATGTACACATGGTAAAGTCACAACTACAATTTAACTGCCATAAATGACTCCCTGATCTTTGAAAGCCTCTTGTGGGCCATAACAAAAACTTACAGTGGACTTACAGCCCGCCCACTGCTTCCAATTGCTTAGTCATATCGATATTCTTCCTTGATTGCTGCTTATTCAATGGCTTGTCTCCCTCAGCTTGCGTTTGTCCCTCTCTTTCAGCATAACCTTTTTAGCATTCCTTTTGATTGGCTGACTTGTATTCTTCCACTGTTCATACTCAGAGACCTGCTTTTTTAGGTCGAGCCTCGAGTAGCGCGCAAGCGCTGCGCTGGCAAGACTTTATGTTAGGGGTTTCACAAAGCTGACCAGACGCTGGTGCGTCATGGCCTTTTCCCTGCGGTTACCCGCACGGGCGACATCTGTTTCCAATTATCGTGCCCAGACGCGGGCGCGATAATTGGAAACACATGCCGGCCGTGCGGGTAATCGCAGGGAAAAGGCTATGACGCACGAGCGTCTGGTCAGCTTTCAAAAGCCCAGGCTGCTCGTTCATTTTACGTTAGTATTCCCTCAAAGCCAGGCCAAGCTACTTTGTTGATTTTAGTTGATCGGGCTTTGAGAGTAATCCGAGGGGTTTCTGTGCGTTTCCAACCAGTTCTGCCGACTTCGAATATATTTATTGGTAGTTATGCAGTGTGTGCTGCAAGTCCATTTCGCGCTTTCTTCGCAAAAATCCTTTTGGGCATGAAGGCTGCTCAACACTGCAGTTTGCGCCACTTTGTATCACACGAGTAAATCTGGTCTCATTTTACTGTCCATCTGTTTGCTTTGGAAAGCAGAACCGCCATAACAAAGTTTAAGCTGTAAATCAATAGGGAAGATTTTAATAACCTGTAAGGAAGAGCACAATGAGACTTTATGCAGCCTCAAACAGCTTCTCACAGAATTATTTATATCTGACGTCAACAACGCCTAGTAAAAGCATCGCTGAGTCATTTCTAATGTCTTTTTAATGCCAGCGTTTCCTGCCCATTTACTGCCATGATGCCATTACATCAAATATTGAGAGAGGTAGCTGCAACTGGTGCAGCAGGTGCGGTGCCACCCGGGCCCAGAGCTTGGGGGGCCCATTGAACCCTGATAATGCCTGTATTTACCACCCCACCAGCAAAGGTCATTTCCTTGTTTGCACCAGGGTGCATGGCACCCCTGCATCGCTACTGCAAACGTTGCAACTGATTCTTACGTGGTACATATTTAATTGACTGCAGGGAAACAGTGACCCTTCTGTTCACCTCTGAGGAAAATGATGCAACCAAAATGTACCACGTAGTGCACGTAAAACGATCAGATTCGTCACCGGAGTAAAGATAAGCGCTATTTTAGTCACGTCACTGTCCACGAGAAAGGACTAGTCCATACATCTGCTTCTCGATTCCGGGAACACGTCCTGTAGGAAACCATAGAATCAGAATGGTGAAATGATACGACCCACCGGGCTTACTTCGGATTAATCACGAGCCCTTGGATGATGGGGTGGATGGCTGCAGCTCAAGTCACGTTCTACCTTTGAGGCATAATAACTTAAACTGAAATACGACAAGCATCAGTTTCTCCTGTGAATAGAGTGGTTAAGATGCTGCCAAATGACAGCAGCAATAAATCACGGCTGCAAACTCCTGTGCGATTCTAACCTTACCGTAAATACACTAATACTTTTTCCCTTAACTCTGACAAAACAGTCACGGGTGCACCCATATAAGAAGAGTGGACAAAAGTGTGCATAAATAACACTGTGTAAATCCATGCATCGTCGATATCAGTTTTGGCATTTTGGGGACAAGTGGCGCATCACAGCCTATGAGAGGTTTCTGTCTTAATATACCCTGCTTCAACCAGTCCTTACTTTGTGCCTGTGGTTGCGGGTGCTCTGAACAGGCACTCTTGTATTTTTTAACATCAGACTTTGGCCCAGAACAAGAGACAGAAAGGCAGAAAAGAGAAAAGGAGAACGTAGAGAAAAATAGAAAAACAGTAACAAAGGGCATTAGTCAGCCAAGGAGAGGAATAGAGTGATCGGAAAAGAGGTATGAAATGGAATCAAGACTAGGCAGCTCTGGAATTTGGTAGCGCTGGTGGGTTCCTAGAAATATTTTGGCGTTCTGCACCTTTAAAAAAAAAAAGTAAGCAATGCGTTCATGCAAAAAGAACATAGAAATCTGGTGAAGTCAAAAACATATTTACTTTTTTGTATGCTTTTAGGGGCAGGAATCTGGCCAGAAAGGAGGTGTAGGTAGCCCCTTACTTGAGAACAATAGAAAGAATTGGAAATTGTGGTCAGGGAGGGATGTGCATGTGCAATATCATCTATGTGTGACTACTGAAAATATTTGCTAGTAAGAGTACATGTTTTAAATAGGATGATACTCCAGGTGCTTGAGGCCTATATCTGGGAGTGACATGTACTTGGCATTTTCTGCTTATGTTCCTCCATTATATTTTATATATTCATGAATTTGAATGCATATTTTTCATTTATAAACAAGTGCTTCATTTAGTATAACTCACAAATTAACATCATGTAGTATTTTCCTTATCATAGCTTTGTAGCACATCAACTGCTAATATATTTGTAATTATGTGATTTATAATGTGCTGTGTGTTTTAGTTAATGCGCAGCAGAACTAATATGGTAATTTTTGCATTTTACATCATATAACATGAGGTCTGGCCCTTTCATGATAATCCGAAAAGGGGATTTAAGTCTAGTACATACACATATTTGGAGAGTCTCCAGCTTTCTTTGGGAGATTCGAGCAAGCTGTGTGCTGCAAACTTCAGAGATGGACATTGGCTCCCCAGAGCAGGGACCACTTCTGCACATTTCTAAGCTTGAGAAATGCAATAACAGAGACAGAGAGCAACTTTCCTAAAAGCACAGAAGGTAACTGAAAACAATTCTGATATTAGATAAGGTATGCTGCTATGGGCACATTCGTGCGAAGAATGTTTAGAGAAGGGCTAGATGGGAGGAGTTGGTTACCAAAGACTGCTTTAATCATTTAACGCATACATTTAATGAATACCGTGAACACTGTTATAGTTCTTTTTAATACACTGCTTTCATTGACACTGTTATGTTTATTTTTACATTTCCATCCAATATAATCTGCACTAGATTAGGGCATTCATTTTTTTTATAAAGCCTTGTAAATACATAGTTTGCATTTCTTGTATGTGTCCATCCATGGGGAAAAGTTTCTGAACTCAAAACGCAACAAATAACTTTGTCGTCTCGCATCAATTATTGTTGCACTGTACACATCAGCCTTCAGTTATGTGTGAGAGGTTTGTGGGTTACAATTTGTCAGGTTCCCTGGCTCAGGCGGGTAAGCAGTCTAAGCCTGAACTTTGACAAGGGGTCTAGGGTTTCTGAAACAGGGCCATTTCTAGGTTGAGCCTCTACATGCGCTCTTGCTCGGGAGACATATTGTTTACCATAAAGGGCTTGGAGCCCACCCATTGCTTACCATTTGTTGACTTCAGTGTCACTCCTCTTTTCTGCCTCCTAATTGGCTAGCACAGGACAAGCATCACTTCCGTTCCTTTTTGTGGAGCATGGTCCAAGCACAGATTGATTCAACTAAATTAGTGCCTATCCAGTGCTAGCACTGTGATTGAGGTACTTTTTCTTCTTCCCACTGTCACTCACCATTGTGTGTGGTGCTTCTTTCCCCTACCACCCTTCCCTTCTCTGTCTTGCTGCCCCGTCTGGTGCTCTTTCCCTCTATTCCCAGCATCACCCTCATTTGCTTTTCCACTCTCCTATTGTTCCTGCTCCCAACTCCCTTCCCGCCACTTCTACGTATTGCTTCTCCCCTCCCGCTTTTTTTTTTACCATATCGCACATCAGCACGGGCTGTTTTGTATCATGGCTTTTAAAAAGTGCTATATCGCAGTCAATGCTGGCCAAGTCATTTTGCTTTTTTGTTTTCTTGACTTTAAGCTATGTTGCACAGAAGTTGGTGCTGTTGTGCAACATATCTAAAAAACATTGGCAAAGCCAATAGCTCTCACACAGGCAAAACATATTGGCTTTGTCAGTGCTTGTTGCTCCTAAACTTGCAAAATAATATCACCAGTGGCTATGGAAGGGCTCTGAGATTTGCATCATAGCTGCCCACAATCATGGAATATATAAAAAAGAGGGAACCTGGCTGTTTATTTTTCAAGGCCGCACTTTATTTTAAGCGGCTTGACCGTAAACATCCCACTTATATCCTGTCTGTAGCCAGCAGGTGTATAACATCTGCATTTTGTGGACTATCATTGGACTAAGCATTGGCATTGCCAATAGGTCTCGCTTTTGGGACCTTATAAGTATTTAGTTATGCAGCACAATATCGTTGGTGCAACAACATCAACTGTTGCATGGCTAAACACTTATAAGGTACAAGGTTTAGCCATGCAACAGCTGATGTTGTTGCACCAAGGATATTGTGCTGCAAAACTAAATACTTATAAGGTCCCAAAAGCGAGACCTATTGGCTATGCCAATGCTTGTTCTTTATTGTTAAGCATTGCATCAGAGTTCTTGCGCTTTCCTTTGTTTGATGCTCCTCACGCCTACCTTCTTGGTGTTGCCCCACACCATTACCAGCTAGTCTGTAAAATCTCGGCAACAGGTATATTTTTCCAGTGTGATGCCTATAGAGCAAAATTCCACACATTGCACAAAAGCTCAAATCTCATCACACACAGCCTTGTATGGCAATAGGGGTGGGGGCCAGCTGCTTCACTCAGTCGAATGGAGTTTGAGGCAGAAGGTGTAATTAGAATGACTGAAAACTCAATGTTTCTTCTTCTGGCGGCCGATAAATCCGCACCATAGGCTACTCTGTGGCCCAAAAAGCTGGAGCATGTTTCTGGGCTAGGCAACTTTTTTCTGCTAAACTTCCTTATTGTTTTTTAATTCTGTTCATAGTTTCCTGAGTGAAAAGTATTTGGGAAATAAACCATGCCATTTATAAAGATTTGTCATATTGAAATCAGTGTATAATTTTGATATACCTCAAGACATATGCTTGCGTTTCCTCCAGTATTTTGAAATGTTTTATTCTTTTATTTTTTTTAACAATGATTTGCAAACAAGCATTAGCAGAGCCAATAGTTTGGCACTCAATTTAGACGTAAGGCCTAATGGTTTTGTCACTCCTTGTTTAATCTGTAAACAACTCTGTGGGAAAAAAGTGCTGCTTGTAGAAGGCATTTCAATGTAGAATCGTATTTTGGAAAATACTCATCTTTCTATGCAGTTGGAGGGCAAGTCTTCGAACAACTTTTGAGCCACCCTGGCAGGAGGTAAGTTCTTTATTTCATGTTAGGCCCTAAGGTTACAGCCCAGTCTGATAGTTTCCGTTAGGGCTCCATTCTCCCTCCAACTGTGATTAACTGCCAGGCTTCACCCAGCACACAGACCCCAACATTCGATGCATCTCAGAGCATCGACTCTCAACATTCTACAGCATGCCTGCATATCTCATGCATACACAGACTAAATACTTTACTGCAATGTCATGTTAGGTGCAAACATTTTTATGTTTCCATAATATCGTTAAAAAACATAACATCTTGTTCACTTTCATGATATGCTGCATTCAATTTTGTCTCCGGGGTCTGGTGATATTTGCAATCCACTCAGCTTTCAGCTCATGGTTTTTGAAGTCTTCATCACCCCTTGATGGCAAAAAAGGACCATATTACACAATTAGCTGTCATGTATTCCTTGTATACATCCATAACCCACACAGCTGCTATACAAGCCATAACTTGCACACTAAATGCAATCCTTATCACAACACAATATTTATAACAATTATAAAGACTTTACATCTCATCTTTAACTTTCAGCACCTACACAAAGGGATTAACTTTATCTATAGTTTTGTTTTTTTATAATGTTAATGATAAGGTAATATTTCATGTGGCTAATGAGATAATTTGCATAATTTTTGAAGTCAGCTGTTAGACAGCAAATTCCCATTTGTTACACAAAGTGTGATTTCATGAGCATTGTATTGTAATTGCAACAACCCAAATGGCTCAACGGATTTACATCAAATTTGGCAGAATGCTATACCTTGGTCCAGAAAGCATGCTTTTTGTGATTTAGTGTAAATCAGTTCAGGAGTGTTTGAGAAATTAAGCCTCAAAAACATTGTAAATTTCATGCCGTGGAGGATCTACAGAGCCCACGGATCTCAAGATGAGATCTGACTGGCTGCCACCACATCAACAATTCAGTCCCAAGTTCTAGGAAACACATAAAAAAAATAAGGGGTCAGGGTTTGGATACCCTGCCCCTCCCCCCAGGTGTGGTGGTGGGGGGGAGGGGGGGAGCAGAAAACCCATCTCACTATGGGGACAAACAAAAAAAAAAATTATTTTTAAATTCACACATTTGTGGTGGATTTGTGAAACCGCAGCAAAATGAGAAAAAAAAACCAAAGGCTTCCGTGCTTAATCCCCCCCCTCCCCGGGGTGGGCCAGTGCCTGATAGGGTGGCACATACATACATTTAGGGGAGGGAGACATGTGGCCTGCCCTCCCCAAGCCTCTAGGAGGCCCCGGGGACCCAAACCCTCAGGCCCGACAAATTCAGTTAAAGAGTAGGGGTACACACACCCCCGACCCCCTTCCCCCTCTGGAAGCCTCTCGGAGGCCTGGGGACCCCATTTTGCTGGGCCGACACATATAATCAAAGGGGAGGTGGACGTACAATTGTGTACCATTTACATACATGTCTGCGAAACGACTTTTTTCACTAACTTTATACATGCGGAGTCTGTGATTTCTACAACATCTCCATCTTTATCTTGAGGAAATAAGATACACACAAATATATCTTTTCTTCTTTTTCATGAACTATTATATTCAATGAAACCTCTTCTTCCTCTCTACTGCTTTAAGAATGGGAAACACTGATTAACTTTCCCTCACCTTCTGTACTTCTTTCATTTGGATTGCTGGAATGCTGGAAGTGCAGAAAGACAATGCAAAAATGTGTGAATACCCAAAAATGTAGGACTGTGTGGGTGTTCACCTCATTGGACGGTCATGTGCTTTCCATCACATTTTCTTCATCACCCCGATACTCTTAGAAGCATGGCGACAACTACATTACTACGTTCATTTACACAAGCAGGAAAGCTGCAGCCATCACAGAATCTTTGTGTGCACATCTGACACCTTTGAATGAAAACTCGCAGTGTAAATGACGTCAGCCATGCATGCAGAGTTCCAGCATGCTTCCATACATTAATGTAACTTACAAATATTTGTAAAATTAGCGAAAGAATGAAGCATGGGGGGGGAGCAACAGCTTCCTATATGGGAAACAGCGTTTACAACGCTGTCAGAACCACGCAGTGCCATTACAAAGCAGGTACTACAACAAACGTGTCGTTACCACGTGTTCCATTACAACGCAAGTCATTACAACGACTAGCTTTAGGGAACTCATTGTTGGATTTAAATCCAACACCTTCCCTACTGTTGCACAGATTGGAGTTGGAATAGTAAAATATACCATTCCAAACTCCAGCGCTTCCCTAATGCAAGTCCTTGTAATGACTTGCATTGTAATGGAACACGTGGTAACAATGCGTTCAATGTATTGCCCGCGTTGTAAAGGCATGCGTTGTAAAGGCATGCATGAATACGTCATACATCCTTTCTATATAAGAACTCCCTACTCTGTGTAGATGTAAGTTACAACCACGAGTCAGCACTCACATCTCTGGGGTCCCATCATGGGCTTATAAGACATCTTTCTGCACAAAGACCTTCAGCAGACGGCCACTGCAGCGCCTCTGTTTGCTTTTCAGAAAAAGTTGTTTTTTCTGCCTTTTCCTGTCAACAGATATCTAATTTTGGACTATTTTGCGGACTTTCCAGACAGCGGACAATGTTAGTGGAACTAATGGTGTCTAATGTTGGCTCCCAGAGGAGGCGTGTGTGGGTGATTTAATGGATGAGGTGGATGGGAAGCTGAGCGTGGGAAAATTGTTCCCTCTCTTAGTCATGTCTTTCTTGCATTCTCCCCTCAGTGTAACTAGATTAGCGCCTCTCTGCCATTTTATCCGTATGTCCATATTTTACGCAGTGTGTAATACTGCCGGTCGTCTTGTTTCTCTGTGCTCCTGATCTTGGCAGCTATGAGATATCAGGCACTGGGAGCCTACAGGCGCAATTTACAAAAAAAAAAAGAGTTCACAAAAGATGTGGAAATCTGTTGATGTATAGTTGCGCCTACTCTTGGTGTAAATTTACGAACTGTATGGGGTTTTCCATTGATCCTAGGAATACTCGAAATCTATCAAGCCGTAGATTTTCCATAAATATACTCAAAAAACAAAAAATGCTCCTATGCACTTGTTGTGGCCTCTAGCTATCTTATGCATTCTCTTCCCACTGTCTTCCCTGCTGCTCAGCCAGTGAGTAAAGAAAGTCATTGGATGGTTGGAATGTTGAGAGTGTGTGTGCTTGGATGAGTGGACAGTTTTAGTGAGAAGGGCTGGGCAGCAGGATGCTGCTCCTGGTGGGCTTTATCTGTAACCTACAACTAAGCTAATAAACCTACTTCTTTTATAACCTACGAGTATCCAACTTTCATTGTAACAGCCCTCTTGTGCGTTCTAGTAGTGTCTAGTTCTTCAAGAATGATATCCGCTTTCTTTGCCTTCTTCATTTGAACCCATGCTGACTACACTTCTAGTAACACCGCAGGGCAGTGTTATCGAGATGTACATCGTCCTCTTATCTTGTTTGTATAAATAAGCTTATGATTATTATTTTCCTACTTACACATTAATGTATTCATTTGTAGGACAGCAATAATACTGTTGCTATATATGGCTTCCACTGGAAGCCTTCATCGTGAACAACCGGATTAAAGTCGGTTATTCATTGTGGTGATGTTACAACAATGGGTATCAAAAGTGGATACAAAGTGGTGTGATGCGACAAGGGGAAGTACACGCCTCCCCTTTTTTCCGCCTGAACACCTGGGCCTCTACAGACCCGAGAGAGATTGGGAAATGCTAGCAGTGCTGTCGTGTCCCTCCCCATGTGTCCTGTGCAGGGTCCTAGTGCCCGCCTGCACATGTTGTTTCGACAAGTGCTGTTCCTGCACCAACCCCCTTCTCCACTGTCAGTGCAAGTCTCTGGGTCTCAGCAGACACGTGCTGACCAGAGAAAACTGCACCTTCTGACCACCGGCTCTCCCAGAGCCTCTGTAAGTATAGAGCTGGATCCTGTCGGCAAGGAGGGGGCAGGATGGAACAGGAGGCCATATATTTTGACTTACATCCGGATTTGGATGGTGGGTTATTTGTAGAGGGTGGTGGAAGTGGGTGGCAGGAGGCCAGGTATTTAATTTTCAATTTGAGCTGGGGGATTGTGGAGGTGTGGAGGATGGTGGGGGTGGGTGGCTAGAGACCAGATTTCTTTTCATGATTTGGAGAGCAGACCATTTTATATATGGCTCCCCCAGTACGCATTGGCCCATTTGTATATGTTGGAACCATAGGCATATGATTTGGAGGGGCCATACATAACATAAAATTATATATGGATAAACAGTGGATGACAGGGATTGTTTTCATCTTGGAGTCTTGAGTGATATCATAAACAACTTGAGGTTTGCTTTCATTGTCTTATCTGATGTCACTCAGAACACCTCAGTGAAAAACATGTTATTCAGTCATCCATCTATATACTTCTTTATGTTCTTTTGTCTTTCTTTTGCAAGATCATGGATTTATAATTTTTCTTCAGTTCAGCATGAACTCAGCAGAATTGTGGCCTAGTACCTGGGACAGGGTCTTAAGTGGGATAAAACAATCATTGGCAAAGCCAATAGGTCTCAACTATGAGATCGCTATTGGCTTTGTCATTGTCTTTTAGTCATGTTGTCCAGCGGCCAGGCTACTGTTCAACATGGCTACACGCTAGTGGGGTGGCATATAGTAGAGTGCCTTAGGGGAGAGTGGTGTAGAGGAGAGTGGAGTAAAGTGGCATAGAGTTGCGTAAAGTTGAGGACCTAGAGTAGAGTGGCATGGAGTAAAGAGGTGCGGAGTGGAGTGGCATAGGGTGGAATGGCGTAGGGTAGAGAGATGTAGTGTGGAATGGCGTAGAATGGATTAGTGTACAGTAGACTGAAATAGAGAAGTGTAGCATAGATTAGAGTGGCATAGAGTATACTAGATTAGAATGGAGTAGAGTGGAATAGAGTAGAGTTCCATAAACTTGAGTGGCGTAGAGTAGAGTGAAGTGGCGTAGAGTATAGTGGCATTGAGTAGAGTGGCGAACAGTGTTGTAGAGTGGCACTGTGTGGAGTGGCGTGGAGTGGCACAGAATGGAGTGACGTAGAATGTGGCGGAGTGGCATAGAGTAGAGCGGTGTAAAGTATAATGGTATAGAGTACACTGGCATAGAGTAAAGTGGCATAGACTGGGGTGGAGTATGGTAGAGTGGCGTGAGTAGAGTGGCATGGAGTAGAGTGGAGAGGCATAGTGTGGGGTAGAGTGGCATAGAGTAGAGAAGACTACAGTGTAGTGGCATAGGGTGGAGTGGCGTAGGGTAGAGTGATGGAGTGTGAAGTGGCATAGAGTGGATTGGTGTACAGTAGACTTGACTATAGTAGAGTGGCATAGAGTACAGTATCGTGGAGTACAGTAGAGTGGCATAGATTAGAGTGGTGTAGAGTGGCGTAGAGTAGAGTGATGTAGAGCGGAGTGGCATAGAGTATAGTGGCATAGACTAGAGTGGCGTAGAGTAGAGTGGCATAGAGTAGAGTGGCGTAGAGTAGAGTGGCGAATAGTGCTATAGAGTGGCACTGTGTGGAGTGGCGTGGAGCGGAGTGGTGTGGAATGGAGTGGAGTGGCGTAGAATGGGGTAGACGTGGAATGGAGTGGAGTGGAGAGGAGTAGAATAGAGTAGAGTGGTGTAAAGTAGAATGGCATAGAGTAGAATGGCATAGAGTGCAGTGGCATAGACTGGAGTAGAGTGGCGTAGAGTACAGCGGAGTGGCTTGAAGTGGAGCGGTGTAGCGTGGTATAGAATAGACTGGCATAGAGTAGAGTGGCATAGACTGGGGTGGAGTGTGGTAGAGTGGTGTGAGGAGAGTGTCATGGAGTAGAGTGGAGTGGCATAGTGAGGGGAAGAGTAGAGTGGCGTAGATCAGAGAGGCATACAGTGGAGTGGCATACAGTGGAGTGGCGTAGGGTAGAGTGATGTAGTGGGGAGTGGTATAGAGTGGATTGGTGTACAGTAGAATGGAGTAGAGTAGAGTGGCATAGAGTACAGAAGCATGGAGTGGAATAGAGTAGAGTGACATAGACTAGAGGGGCATTGAGTAGAGGGACGTAGAGTGGAGTGGTATAGAGTAGAGTGGCATAGAGTAGAGTGGTGTAGAGTAGAGCGGCATAAAGTAGAGTGGCATGGAGTAGAGTGGTGAATAGTGCCATAGCGTGGCACTGTGTGGAGTGGGGTGGAGTGGCGTGGAATAGGGTGGCGTACAATGGGGTAGACTGGAGTGGAGAGGAGTGACATAGAGTAGAGTGGTGTAGAGTAGAATGGCTTAGAGTAGAGTGGCGTAGAGCACAGTGGCATGGACTGGGGTGAAGTGAGGTAGAGTGGCGTGAGGAGAGTGGCATGGAGTAGAGTAGAATGGCATAGTGTGGGTTAGAGTAGAGTGGCGTAGAGCGGAGTGGCGTGAAGTGGAGCGGTGTAGAGTGGTATAGAATAGAGTGTCATAGAGTAGAGTGGAGTGGTGCAGAGTGGCATAACGTAGAGTAGTGTGGAGTGGCGTAGAGAAGAATAGAGTAAAGTGGAGTAGAGTGGCATGGATTGATAAAGAGAAGTGTGGCGTAGAGTAGAGTGACGTAGAGTGGAGTGGCACAGAGTGGTGTAGAGTAGAGTTGCATTGAGTAGAGTGGTGTAGGTGAAGGAAGAGACCCAATTAGGGCCACCCGGGTCACTCGCGACCACCACTCTGTCTTCCAAACAAATGAAGAGTCGGTCAGACAGTAGAGAATACAAACCAAGTTATTTATTAGTATTGCGCTGCAGCGGAGCCCAGTCTGACCAGCCTCCAGAGATGGCTGCCAAGGGACTGACTTTCACTAACATAAAGGTAACAATTATACACCTCGTAGTGGGCACAAAACACGCCCACCAGTAACTTTCCACAGAAGGCAGCAAGAAACAAAGGGGCACACAGAGATGCGCTGAGAATCTTGGACCGGGCACACACTATCTCTCTGGCCCAAAGTTGCTCAGCCCGTGCCCTCCATTCTAGAAGGTGGGAACGGGTCTAACCGACAGCAAAGGTATGTTACAATAGAGAGTACATTCATTAGTGCAGCGAAGCTCGGCCTTGGAGAGATATCAGCCAAGAAGACATTGAAGCAGTTTTCTGCTGAGGCAAGCGATGTTGAACAGAAGCTCAGCTTCGATCATGGGACAAATATGGCGGCAATAAAAATGGCACAATGACTGCTAACTTAATGCAGAACGAAGTATGAGCAACAAGGCAATTACATTTTCAATTCTAACAGACCCTCCTTTTAGCATTCATTGCTAATTTTTTATTGGTGCTATCAGGTTAGGGCCTTTACAATTCTAAAGATAGGAAGAGCGTTCGATCATAGGCAACATTTGCTACGTCATATA
This sequence comes from Calotriton arnoldi, assembly GCA_963921515.1. Lineage (NCBI taxonomy): Eukaryota > Metazoa > Chordata > Amphibia > Caudata > Salamandridae > Calotriton > Calotriton arnoldi. The sequence goes on along the minus strand of CAWUFW010003426.1, from coordinate 701,924 downwards.
ACTACCAACCAAAACTAAATACTCTATAAAGTTAGGCATACACAATTAATATTAAAAAATGCCCTCATCAATACACATCATATCTTGAATATCCTGCATCATCATGGCTCTGCTCTGAGAATCATGTTCTGGGGACTTTGGGCGAGGTGTCAGCATTGATACACAGCAGGCAAAACGGGCAGGAAGGCAGTGTATGCACAGACAACATGCTAGAATGACACCAGCTACGGCAACCAGGAAAAAAATTATCTTCCAACCCCAAGAGGCCCCAAAACCACCCTGTGAGAGACCACGTGCCATTTTCCTGGTGTATGTCAGAGGCAAGCTTATGGAGCTTCTGTATAGCAGCATATACATTTGGAGCGTGGTCCGGTATGTATACACAGCAGCTACTTCCGATGACGCGGCAGGCCCCACCCCGATTAGCAAGGATGACGTCTAACGCCTCGTAGCCTGGACCTCTACGGTGATATTTGTCAAGATCCCTGCAGTTGTGTTAATGACCCCTTCCACCACTCTTGTGAGTCGTCGAATGTTAAGACTATTGGAAATGGGTGGGGCCCCAGAAGGGTACAATACCTTTCATAGCATCTGTGAACTGCTGCAAAGTGGTGTCCGTCTGATCTATGTCGTCTGTGCTAATCATTCTTCTAAACCGAAGCACATGGGCATTTCTACACTGTAATCGATGGTCCTTATGGTAATTGGGTGGAGCTATATATACCGGGGGTAAGAGGTAAGAAAGGTAACACCTTCCTGACCATCCCTCAGGAAGCCAGACATAACCGTGAGATCCACAAACAAAATAGACATTAGGTGGCGGTATCAGGGGCGGACTATCGGCTGCTCTCAAACTATAAGTGGCGTTGCACCTGCTCTCCCCTACCTCTATCTTCCCAGCCCCCTGGACACAGAAAGCAGCTGTACATTAACCACTGACAGCGGTTTTGGCTTATCTACAAGAACATTACGGGCCTCAAAGGACTGGAAGCATTCTGATGAGTTGAACTGCAGGAAATCATCCATTTCTGCCTGGGACCATGTTCCATTTCTCACCCCTTTGTATGAGTGCATGCAAGAGTGTAGAAACAGCCTGCCAAATGGCTCTAGGCCTGCAGAAGTACCAGGAGGTGCTTTATGCTGGAAATTTACATTCTGTTTTATGGTGCGGGAAACAGTACTCTTTCGTTCTAATGTATCAGCCCAGAGAGATGAATGTACCATGCTAAGTAATGCGAACCACCCCTCACAGCTATTGATATATGACAATGGCATGGACCACAAGTTCTCACTTTTATGAGTCACCGAGGGCAGTAACCCACATACCCACCACTTTGTCGTGTTATAGGCATTGTGTGTTTGGGGCAAAGTTTGGATGAACACATTATCCTTATAAGACTTTCGGTGCTCCTCTTTATGAGGTGCCAGGGTGACAAATATATGCTCAGGGGGAACAGGTGTCGTACCAATCAAAGTATGCACAGGATATTTCTCCTCAAGGAAATATGCTATTCAAAGAATTATTATTAGAGAGATCAGAATAATTGTTACAAAAACTATTTTACTTTTAACAGACCAAGTGGACCAAACAGGCCCATCCCGTTCAGAACACGGAGCTGCAAAAGGCTGTTCTTCCTCCCGAATGGGGCAACCAAAGGGATACATCTTTTTTTTTTCTTTTTTCTTTAATCAGAGGAAAAGACTTGTAATGGAGCCCAGTGGGTGTAAAGCAAGGGAATGGGACAATGTTACCAGCGTCCATCTGAGTCCCGCTGGCGGACTCCTATTGTTCATCAGGCGTAGGCGCTGTTGAGCACCGGCGGTGGAGCTGTTCGTCTAGCTCAGATCCAGATCTCACATGCCAGGGCAATGTATTTTCTTCCTTTAGAATCGCAGTCCGCTTGCCCTTTTCATTCACTGTCCAAACAATGCACCAATCTCCCTTTCCCTAATCTATTGTTGGTACGATGGGCAAGGTAAGTCCGCCCTATTCTTCATCAATGCAGTCCATCCCTACTAACCTGACTTTCCCTTTGGTGCACTGTTCCTCCGTCGGGGGCGTAAATTGTACCTTGTCACTCCAGGCACAGAGGGGTCAGGAAAAAGGGGGTCAGGCTCAAGGGGACCAAGGGGCAGAGGCTCAAACACAGACGAGTCCACAGGCTCAGGCTCAACGGGCTGGGACTCAAGCACAGGTGGACCAACAGGCTGGGGCTCCTGAATGGCCTTAATCTCAGGTGGCACCGCCCCATTCAGCACAGCGTGGCTCTCTTCTTCAGTTGGTGCCCACGTCAGGCATGCATCTGAAAAGGGAATGAAGCGTGGTACCTGCTCCGTCTCAGAGTCACAGATCCCATCAAGTACCCAGCGGTCGTAAGGCAACGGCAGGGGTACCCGTTTGCAGTGGGTACTGTGTATCCAGTTCTTCCGGCCGTCGACCTTTACTGCTGTGCGGGTGGTGAGGAGGACCTGGGGAGGCCCTCTCCAAAGTGGCTACAAGCTGCTTTTCCTCTGATAGTTCCTCACCAGGACCCAATCGCAGGGTCAGATGTCATGGCCCGGCCCCTCTGGAGTTTGTGGCAGCCTTTCAGATATCTGTTGGTGAATAGAACGCACATTTTTAGTCAAATCATAGAGATAGTCCACAAGCAGAGGATATTCTATTTCAGAAAACCTACAAGGTCGCGGGACGCCCCAAACATTTGCCGGGCGGCCAAACACTACCTCCTACGGCGACAACCCCGTTCTAGAGTGGGCCGTGGCTCTTGTGGACAACAGCGCTAGGGGTAAAGCATCTGGCCACTGCAATCCTGTGCTCTCTTTGATCTTTGCCATTTTTAGTTTGAGAGTACCATTGTACTTCTCAACTAAGCCTGCCGATTGGGGATGGTTTGCAGAATGAAACTTCTGCTTAATGTGTAGCCCGTCGCACACCAGCTGGATAACTTTCGAGTTAAAGTGACTTCCTTTGTCACTCCAAATCAAAAGGGGCAAACCGAAGCACGGGAAGAACTCTTTCAAGAGCGCCTTCGCCGTCGCCATGGCTGTATTCTCTTTAGTGGGGTAAGCTTCAATCCATTTACTAAATGCACAGACAACCACTAACACATATTTCAAATTGTTGACTCGTTCCATTTCGATGAAATCCATCTGGAGAACCTCGAAAGGGAAGGAAGGCAGTGTAAAATTGCCCGAAGGTGTAGGGGTACCTTTCCCAGTATTGTGCATCATGCATACCATACAGTACTTCATTAAATGAGCTGTAATTTTAGGGATATTGTCGTTCTGCGACACAGGGTCTAACAATTTACATATCCCTTTCGCACTAACGTGGGCTGGCCCATGCGCCATGGTAACCACAGGAAGGACATATGCATCGGGTAGCATCCATCTCTGCTTTCCTGACTTGTTAGTCCGACATCCATCCTCATCCAAACGGGCCGTACTTTCCTGCCATACTGCTAACTCCTCAACCGTTGCCTCGCTCTGTATCTCCTTGACATTGTCTAACGTGTCCTCAAACATAGTGACTTCAGGTACCCATCTAGCAGGGCCTGCCACAAACATTCTTTTCATTGGTGTTCGGGCTGTCTCCTTAGCTGTTAGGTCTGCAAATGCATTTCCCTTTCCTACATCATCAGTAATTGCCTTGTGGGCACTGCACTTCACTATTGCCAACTTCTTGGGAAGTGTTAAAGCTGACAAGAGCCTGTGTATCAATGGACCATTCTGAATTTTTGACCCATGTGAAGTCAGGAATCCTCTCTCTGCCCAGAGCCACCCAAAATTATGAGCGACTCTAAAGGCGTACTGACTGTCAGTATAAATATTGACAGCCAGTCCTTCACTCAACTCACGGGCTCGAAAAAGGGCAACTAACTCTGCAGCTTGGGCCGATTGATAGGGAACTCGTGATGTCTCAACTACTGTGTGTAGGGTAGTTATGGCATACGGCGCAGTTGTCGTGCCATCCGGTAATTTAAAACAAGAGCCATCGACATATAGCTCCCCTTGGGGTTCAAATAGGGGAACATCAGTGAGGTCTACCCATCCCTTCGTCTCTTCCTAGGTGCGGAAAAGGCAATCATGCACGTCTATTTCCTCACTTTCAGAAGGGAGGGGTAGTAACGTGGCTGGGTTCAGGGTGGCACACCTTTTTATGGTGACGTGTGGTGCGAAAAGGGTCAGTTTGTAACCAGTCAGACGTGCACTGGTGAGGTGCTATGTTCAAAAGTGTATCCACAGCATGCAGTACCATGACTGTGAGATCGGTATCAAGGACGAGCCCTGCCGATTGTCGAATAGAGACAGCCACAGCCGCGACCGCTCTCAGACAGCTCGGAAGGGCTCTCGCGAGGTTATCAAGAAGCGCAGAAAAATAAGGACACGGCCTCTGCTTACCTCCAAAGGCTTGTGTTAAGACAGAGAGCGCACAGCCAGCCGTCTCGTGTACGTATAACACGAACGGCTTCTGGTAGTCGGGCGTGCCAAGCACAGGCGCAGAGCAAAGTGCGACCTTTAGCTGCTCAAAAGCTTGTTGACATTCATGCATCCAAGGCAAGGGTTCATGCACATCTTTAGTGGTTAGTTGCAGCAGGGGCTTCGTTAGTAGGGAATAGTTAGGTATCCAGTGGCGACAATACGAGGTAATGCCTATGCAAGCACGCACATCCCTTTGAGTCTTAGGGATGGGCATTTTGACAATAGCACTAATGCGTTCAGGTGTTAGTCTCCTTCCCTCCTTCGACAGTAGGTGACCTAAGTAGGTGACCTCCTGTCGACAATATTGGAATTTTGAAAGGGACACTTTATGTCTGTGATGAGCCAAATGTAGCAACAATTTAATCGTTGCGTCTTTGCAACCATCTTCAGTGTCTTCAGTGTCAGAAGCGATCAGGAGATCTTCCACATACTGCAACAATACATTACCTGGGGGAAGTATGAGGGAATCCAACTGGCCTTTCAAGGCTTGACTATAGATACTGGGGCTCTCTGTATAGCCCTGAGGAGCCCTACAGAATCTAAAGCTTCTGCCGGCGAGGGCGAATCCAAACAGATACCTACTATCTGGGTGTATATGGATGCTAAAGAATGCATTTTTCAAATTGATGACAGAAAAGTATTTGGCAGAGGAAGGAATCATAGTCAGAAGGGCAGTGATGTCGGGGACAACTGGGAACTGAGGGACCACAATCTTATTAACCTCAAGGAAATCAATCACAAACCGATAGAAATCTGAATGATCATCAGAGGAACCCGAGGGTGTCCTCTTAAGAATGGGAAGAATAGGGCTATTACACACATTCCCAGTCGTCTCCTCAACAACCCCCGACTTAATCAAATCCTGTATAATCTGCAATAGCGCTCGCTCCCCTGCTTGCTGTATTTTGTACTGAGAGATATGAGGGAGAACAGCGTTGTCCTTAACTCTAATAGAAACCGGGGGTATCTGTAATAGGCCTACGTCCGTATCACCTGTAGCCCATAACGTTGGTGGCACATCTTTGAACTCAGCGGGAAGGGGCTCATCTTTTGACAAACATTGCTTGGAACTCACTACATTGGGTCCTGTTGTCATATAGACACCATCCGGGGAGCAAGAAATCGTCACGTGCAACTTCTTTAACAAGTCCAAACCCATCAAATTTTCTCCACAGTTTGATGTCAGTAGAAATGGTGAGTCTACGGTAAAAGGACCAATAGTCAGGGCAAGTGGCTCGGAAATGGAGCTCACAACCGGTATACCTGAAAAGCCTACCGAAACATTATTTTGGCCGGACAGGGCTGCCCCGGGGACCAGTGAACGAGAAACAGAGCTATTCATTGCACCTGTATCCACCAAGAACTTTTTAGCTGAGCCCTGCAAATCAGCAGTAACATATGGTCCGCGCTGATCCACAGGGATCTGAACTGATCCCTCACCCTGCCCCTGGCTGTCCTAACCATGAATTAGCCCAGTCATCTCATCCAAATCATAGTCATCATGATAATACTGTTGCCCCCGCTGGTCATCAAAATAGTTCTGATCAGAGCGACCTGGCTGTCCCTCCCTTTCCTGGTCCCCATCATGGCTATTTGCCCCACGACCCCTTTCACAAGAACCCCGTCCTCTAGGGACTCCAACCTTTTGCAACAACGTTGGGCACTCACTGCGCCAGTGTCCCTCCTCCTTACAATATGCACACTGGTTCGGCCCCACAGGCACGACATTTCTGCTAGTGTGGGGCAGCTGCCGGGCTGGACCGATGCCCCGCCCTCTCCCGTTCCCTCGAGATACCTGCTGCATCAACACCTTCGTCTTCAATTCCTTATTTTTCTTCTCCACCTTCTCCTTCTCTTCGTTCTCTCTATGCTCATAATACTGTGCCATACTTAATATCACCGATGGGGAGGAGGTAGTCCAAGTGCTCTCCGAAGCCTGTAACCGAGCCGCGATCTCGGGAAGCAGGTTCATAACAAATCTGTTAACGAACAATCGGACACCTCCCTCCATCGTTAAGTCCTGTCCACTGAAATCCAAAAACACACCTTCAAACCTAGTAAAAAAATCAGATACACTTTCATCTTTCTTCTGACGACATGCTGTTAACTTGTCCCAATCTACTCTTCTAGGTAGGATAAGAGAGTGCATGTAGGTAATAATACGGCCTGGCAAAGCTAGTATCTCAGCCTTAGGCTTCTCACCAGGCTTCCTCTCTTTATCCCATGTCCTGATCTCTTCCCAGGTGCCACCCAACTCCACAACATGGCCCTGTGTATGCACTTGCCGCCAAATATCAACGGGCACCAATAAACCGAAAAACATCTCAATGTTTGCCAATGTCATCACCGTCGACGACGCAGCCTCTGTTAATTCTTTATAATATGCAGTTGGATTTTTCCTAGGGTTGGGTAACTGAGTCTTAAGAGACAAAACCTGTTGTGAGGGAACATGGCGGCCGGTTAGACCTGCCGTGAGCTCCTCCTCGCTCCTCCGGAATTTTGTGCAACACGTCCCTGAGCCACCTTCACGAACAAACTGTTCTCAATAAGAAAAGGAGCCTCCTTACCTGCTTTTGTCGGCGGCGGCTTTCTCCGGCATTTTCTCTGTTGCTGTTCGGCTCCGGTCCTCGTCTCGGGGAAGGCTTGCTGCCAGTGCCTGATCTCGCCTGATCTCGCCGGGCTGGAAGGATACTCAGCGCCGGCGTTCAGTGCGGTGAGGCGCTCGCTTTCAGCCCACTTTCTGCCCGCGGTGAGCTAGGCGTTTCTTTTTTCGTTTTTCTTTTGTTTTTTTTTTCCTCTCTGTTGCCAGTTTCTGCATGCCATTGGGGGGAGACTGCTTACTGATTCCAGAGGTCTCTGAAGCGGCATGCCGTTGAGTGGCAGCCTGGCCTGGGGGGTGTGTAGGCCGGCTCGGTGCTTTGTTGGGGGTCGGCTGCTTCAAGCCTCAAGCAGTGTTGCCGTTGAGAGACGGGCGGCGGCTAGGATCTCCTTCCGGGGCACTCCAGGCAGAGTCAGTTGCTGCCGAGTGCCCCGACTAACTGATTTTGCAACAGATAGAGCTGGGGAAGGTGATTCGTCGGCTATAGTGTTGGAGCCTTGGTTTCAGTATAAATCATCGACGGGCATTAATTTTATTATTAATACTACTGGCACTATTAAATCATCCCTGCCAATCATTTCTACAGTCTCCCCCTCTGCTCCTCACATGAGCCCTAGACACCCTAAAGGAGCGCTGAGCAGCGATCTGTCTGCATTTCAACAGACCCCTCGGAAGAGAGGGGCAGGCAAAGGTAAACAAGCGAGTTTGGGGCCCCCGCAGGACATCTATAAATAAGAACATACTGGATGTTGATACCGATATTGACTCTACGGGCCCTTCAACGCAGTCAACCCAGACCACAGGTTTAGGCAGCCCAGCAAAGGTGAAGGGGGGGAGGCCCCTAGTAGATACACCCTAAGAAATACAATTTTTGGGTCTGCAAAATCTATAGGTAGTTCCATCGCTGCTCCTCTGGCTCCTGGTCCTGGCAGAGTCGTTTTAAAAAAAAAACAGCAGGAAGTTAGGGGGCAAGACCTCTCTTAACCCTGAATTTCCCCAATCTTCTTCTACAACTCTCTCGACACGGCAGCAAAAAGAATTGGCTCAGATGAGAATAACCCCATCTCTGAGATCGTATTTTAAGGTGCACCCCAAAGTACAGCAAGTCCAGCAAGCAAGTGCACCCTGGTTAGAAAGGGCAGAGTCTTCTTATCAAGCCGTGAGCCCCCCTGAGACAAACGTTAGAAGCTACAATGGACCACATAGGTGATAATATCTTGATTGCACAGGAGGCCTCTCTGAATCTTCCAACTTCAAATAGGTATCAGGTCTTGGGGGACTGTGCTAGCGACCCCGCCAATCTCTCTGAGGAGACCCCTCAGGTCTTTATGCAATCAACTTTTGATACCCCTCTTGACTCTAACAGTTCTAATCAATCTGAGCTGATGAAGATGTTAGAAGGACTTTCCTTGGAGATTAGGAACAAGTTTGCCATTTCAGAAAAGAACCAGACAAAAATTCAAGACACATGTGAAGCGCTAGAGGTAAAAATCTCCGCTATTACGGAGAGGATATGTCTGATGGAAGCCTCCGTTGAGGCCCTGAATAGGGAAGTAGAGTTAAACCGTGCCGAGATCCAAACGCTAAAATGTGGCGAAAAATCTATTCTGGACAAAATTGAATCTCTTGAGAACAGCAGCAGGCGAAATAATATTAAAGTTCTCAATGTCCCAGAAGGTCTGGAGGGCGATAACATTAAAACCTTTTTTATAGGCCTGCTAAAAGAGTTTGTACCGGCCATTGACTCCTTAGACCTCGAAGCTGACATCCAGAGAATCCACAGAGACCCCTTCTCCAAAAACCCAAATAGGAAAACTCCTAGGAGAATTCTAGTTAACTTTAAAACCTTTCTATTGAAGGAGCGTGTTCTATCCGATACACTCAAAGCCGGCTCCTTTACTAAGGGAGACTGGTCGTTCCGGATTAGATCAGACTTGTCTAGAATTACTCAGGATAGACAATGGGAATTGGGGAAGTTCATTCCGATATTAAGATCTTTGGGTGCAACAGCTCAACTGAGATTCCCAGCGCTCCTGAAAGTAATGTGGAAGAATAAAATGTTTAACTTTAGACATCCTAAGTAGGTAGGGGTCTTTATAGACCAAATCAAGGCTCAGGGATATGTTTGACGTTTGACGTTTTGATGCTATTCTTAGTATTTCCGGAGGGTGGGTGAGCTCGACTGGGTGGTTCATCATCAAGCCCAGGGTATTTTCAGGGAGGGTTCCCGTGGGGGGGGGGGTGGGGGGGGTACACAGTTGGAGGAAATTATTTCTGATTCACACTGGGTGGGGAGCATATTAGGGAAAAAAGGGGAAAAAAAAGTTCTCATTGGCTAAATACACAGGATATTCTAAATAAAAATGGAGTGGTCTCTGACCAACTAATTTGATGGCTGTCTGTAAAATCTGCAATGGCGGGTCAGTCAGAACCTTAATCCCTTCTTTAACATCAATTAAAATCCTAACGTGGAATGTTAATGGACTTAGGGTTCTGAGTAGACAGAGGAGAATCTTCCAATATTTGCGCCAATCCAAGTTTAATATTATTATCCTTCAAGAAACTCACCTAACTCTTGAGGAATGGGACTCTATCTGTGCCAAGCAGAGATGGATTGAATTCTCCAGTCATACTACACAAACGTGTTACACTAAAGGAGTAGCTTTTATTATCAAGCACTCGGCTAAAGCCTCATTAGGCGATGTTAAGGTAGACTCCAAGGGGCGTTGGGTTATTTGTGATGTTAAAATTCAAAAGGAATGGCGTACCCTTGTTGGCTTGTTGGCTATTATGGTCCGAACATAGATGATGAGGGCCCTTTAAATACCACCTATAGTCATCTGATCCAATCTAAATATCCTACAATTATGGGGGGTGATTTTAAATTTCTTTTGAACCCTGTCCTAGATAGGTCTAAAGGGGGAGGGTAGTCCCCTCAAAAATGGGTTCTTTTATTAAAGTGCTGATGAAGGATTTAGGGCTAATAGATATCTTCGGATTTCACATTTCATAATAAAAAACATGGGCACTTTTCTCGTACCGAATTCTTCTTGATCAATATAAGACTATTGAACTGTATGATCTCTCTAACGAATGTTCCGGAGCACCTCTCTGATCATTCTGCCATAGCCTTAGAACTACAAATGCCCAGAGGTGCGTCTACTAAAAGGTGAACCTTCGATAGAACCCTACTCCTAGACCCCCTAATAATTTCACAGTTGAAGAAAGAAATGCTATTCTTTTTTTAAACTAACAAAGAATCAGCTTCATTGGAAGTAATCTGGGATGCCTATAAGGCATTCATTAGAGGTAGTGTAATAAGTTTGGCAGCTAAGAAATACAAGGAGAGTAGAAGGATGATACAGAAATTGGAAGAGGATAGTTCCAGAGCAAGGAATGAAAGTAAATTCCTGGAGGGGGAGGAAAGCAGAGAGGTAATAGCCAAGAGACAGCTCTTAATAGACCACTTAGATGACATTACCAGGAAAAAATGGGAAGCTAGTAAGCTAGCTATTATGAATGTGGTGAGGGGTGCGGGAAGCTCCTCGCTTGGAAGTCACGGATAAACCAAACCAGGAATTTCATTAAGGAGGTAACCATGGTAGATTCAGGTGAGAACTCCTCAGACAACCTCAAAATAGAACAGGCATTTGAAGTTTTTTTTCAGGACTTGTATACAGAGGACCTTGTGGTCTCGGAGTCTCAAATTAAAAAATATATAGAGGGTATATCCTTACCTCATCTCATAGAAAATCTCTCGTTGAATCGGACTATTTCTCCGGCAGAACTTGAGACTGTGATGAAACACCTAAAAAAGGGCAGCGCAGCGGGGACGGATGGTATCCCAAATGAATTTTACATGGCGCTAGTAGAGGAGATCACCCCTGTCTTAGTTACCCTGCTCGACAAGATTTTCTCAGACAATAACCCAATCCCTAGGTCTTGGGATGAGGCTGCTGTCTAAAACCAAACAAAGGGCATCATTACGATGGCGGGCGGACAAAGTCCGCCCGCCACCGCAGCGGAATGCGGGACCGTCCGCAAGTGGTGCGGCAGTCCCGCACATGCTATTAGGATGCCACAGCCACCGTGGCGGTGGCAAGCCCTATTCACAGCATTGTGGTGGGCGGTGCTCACCGCACCGCCCGCCACAATGCTGTGAATGCACGTCGTGCATATGTATGCACAACGTGACAGGCACCGCGCGGTGCCTGCCACCTTGTGCATACATATGCAGGGGGGTACCATAGGTACCCCCATGTGCACCCCCCACCCCCCAACTTCCTGGGGGCCCGTTATGGGCCCCCAATAGAAAAGACCACTCGCCTTTCCGTGGCGGCAACGCCGCCACGGAAAGGCACATCCCCGCACGTATCCTAATATGGATAGCGGTGTCTAACAGACACCGCCACCATATTAAAACCTTTTCCGCCCGGTCGACTTGTGGACCGGGCGGAAAAGCGGCAGACGGTCTTCCCGTCCGCTGCGGTACCCCCCGCCATACTAATATGGCGGGGGGAAAATGTGTGGCGGGCGGAGGAAAATAGCGGGCGGATCGCCACCGCCATACGGGCGGTGGCGATCCGCCAGTTATCATAATGGGCCCCAAAGACCCAAGAAAATGTGAGTCATATAGACCCATCTCCCTGCTAAATTGCGATTATAAAATCATTGCGCAAATTTTAGCAGGGAGATTGAACCCTGTAATGAGTTCTTTGATTCACCCTGACCAGAAGGGGTTCATTAGGGGCCGTCAACTTCATGATCTAACGCATGAATTGATTGGGGCAATTGACATAGATTCCACCAATAATCTACCCCTTACGATCTTCGCATTTGATGCAGCAAAGGCATTTGACAGAGTGAACTGGCCTTTTTTAACCTATATGAGCCGAAAGTTTGGGTTGGGAGAGCACTTTGTCAGAGCAATCAATAACATCTATAAAACCCCTACCGCCAGGCTTATAGTTAATGGCAACCTCTCTAAATCAATCAAGCTAGAGCGGGGGACGAGACAGGGGTGCCCTCTTTCCCCACTATTGTTCAATCTATATATAGAACCCTTGGCCTGTAGTATTAGGACGAGTTATATTTTTGCTTCGTTTGAATGGGAGGGTTGGGAAAAAAAAGTTGCACTATATGCGGACGATTTGATGGTTTTTTCTAGGGACTCCCCTGTCATCTTGCCCTGTCTGGAGAAAATACTGTTGAATTTTGGGAGGGTCTCCGGTTACCTAATTAATGCCCAAAAGACAGAAATTATGACATGGAACACACCACTGAGCAACGTGACAGTTAAACAGCAAATCCGCTACTTAGGTATCCAAATCACACAAGATATTACTAAATTATCCCCAGTAAATCTTGACTCTAAACGGAAAGAGGCAGCCATATTTGATCAAAATGTCAATCCTGCCGAAATTCACTTTCATTTTCGATACGATCCCTTTATCTTTCGATCAATCTTCTCTGAAAGAACTACAAGGGCTTATAAACAGCTTTCTCTGGACCAACAAGGGGGTGAGAATTGCATGGAGGAAGTTGCGATGTGCAACGCTAGAGGGGGGTATAGCTAGCCCTGATTTCTGTTTTTATTGTTATGCCTTTCAACTAAAGAATGTAAGGTCCCTCCTATTTAACTCTTCCTGTTTCCCTCCCCTGTTTCTGGCAATGTCCAAAAATACTCCACAGGGGGGTGACAGCTGTTTGTTTAAGTTTGGGCATACAAAATACTTTAAAAAAAATCAAACTTAAGGTTTTAAGATCTGCCTGCGAATTTGGTATCATACTAGGAAGATCCTGAAGATTCCATATTATAGTGCAGGGGCCCCTATTTGGAACTCTCCAGGTACTCCCGGCTGCCTAAAAGACATTCTATCGACCTCTTTACTGGAAGAACGTATTTTGAACTGGGGTCAACTGCTTCAAGAGAACAAACTTCTTCCATGGGATGTACTTTATAATATCACACATCAAAGACTTTCAAGATTTAAGTTTTATCAGTTATCTAGTTGGGCTGCTCATTTAGATAAAGAAGGAGAAGTAAATGAAGAACACGAACTTATTCTACGAGGCCCCTCCATCAACATAAAGAGGTCTCTAAATGGTATTGGCTTTTGATTAAGGGGGAACCACATCAGTACCCATGGAGGAGTCCTGGAGAAGAGACCTGCCTTTGACCAACGTAACATACTTATGGCAAGTATCGATGAGCACTTTATGGAATGTGGTCAAAGCTGCCCATCTTAAGAGGAATCATATGTTCACACTCCATAGGGCATACTGGACCCCGAAGAAATTATCTAAATTGGGAGGTGAACATCGGAAAGTCTGTTTGAAGTGCGCCTCTGATGACGCGGACGACATGCACATGTTCTGGCAGTGTTCTCCTATCCAGGGCTTCTGGCAAAATATTGGTAAGATTGTCTCGGAGGTGTTGGGGCAAGAGATCAAGGTAAGCCTGATTTTGGTTATTTTTGGGGTCTTCCCAGAGGAGAGTATTAGCCACAATCTGTCTAACTCACAGGTTTCCCTTCTATTTATGTTGATTCATCTTGCAAGGAGGGAAATTTGTTTAAAATGGATTTCCTCTCAACCCCCAATAATATTAGATTGGTTGCCTCGGTGAAACGGATTTATAGGCTGGATCTTGCTAGCACCTCAAGAAAAAGAATTAGAATGTGGAGGAGTTGGGACGACTTTGTTAATAATTTTGATACAATAATATCCTGGAATGTCACAACATATACAAAACATATACAAATGTCCAATGATTATGATATAAGTGAGATGTGAGGATGAGGCTTCATCTTGTGGAGGTGATGCGCCCTCCGCACTTACCTCCTCTATGATCTTGATAGCTGGCTTTGTTGGATCCCCGGGGGTTTTTAATAATCAGACGGTACCGTTATCTCGGCCCGGGGATCCAAGAATAAAACCATTGGCTTGCTTAAAGACTTCTCACTTATGCTTTAAATGAGGACAAAAAAAAAAAAAAAAGAGGAGACAAAACCCCACTCCTTTTCCAAGGAGTAAAAACCCATTGTTCCTGGAAGCGGGCCTCTACTCGCTGTCTGATGACAGTATCCAGCTGATCTCGCAGCTCCAGTATCTCAGGGTGGAAAATAGAGTGTACTTCCCTCATCGGAAACTGGGACACTGTTGTCGGACTCTTCTGGTGCAACCTGCCTCTGTATCCAATCAACGCTGCAACATTACTAAAAACGTCGTTAGGGGCCATGTCAGCAGCATACACATGGTCCCGGATGTCATAAATAATTTGGGGGGCGACACCATTGAAACACTGCTCCCACAACCAAATCAGAGTAGCCGACATATGCTTGAGGGCATGTTGCTGTACAAATGGCTCATACTCTTTCAACACACTCCACACATCTTCCAAACTGTAAATCGGATCCCGGGCCCACTGGGCAGCCTGGTTAGCTACCATCTTTTTCTCTGCATCTCCCACATCAGACCGTATCAACACCCGCCCCATTCGCTCTCGTGCAGTCGCCCAATCCCCGTCATCCAGTCCACGCACAGGCGTTCCAATGCTCAACGAGGTCGAGGAGAGGAGATGTGGGGCAGGCACAATTGTCGAAGGGGCAGGCACCAGAGTTATTAATGACTGTGTTGTAGGTGTAAGCGATGGAGAGAGGGAAGAAGTTAGATCGATAGGCGTAGCAGAGAGTCCTGCAGTCGCTGCAGACGTGACAGGCAAAGCCGAAGAAGAAACAGGAGGCGCTGTAGCCGAGGCCGCCAGGTCGGTAGCAGGAGAACCTGTGGCAGGGGCAGGAGGGACAGAAGACTGGGGCTGTGGGACAGCAGGATATATTCTCTGTGGCGCATATGGAGGCAGGGGTCGGGTATCTAACAGATCCTCTACGAAGGTATCATCTTCCTCTCGGGCAACATAGGATTTGTCACATTGCAACCTAATTTTTCTATCAGCACCCTCTATACCCTTCTCTATTTTCTCTCTATCATATGCTACTGCTTTCTGGGTTACTGTCTGCATCTTTCCTCCTCGGGCCTCCTTTTCTGCCCTCATTCGCCTTTGCTTAGCTTCCTTTTGCCATACCTGGAGATAATCAAACATCAACTGCCTACTTCATTTTGCAAACAATTTATCCTGCAGGAAATTCAATTTCTGTTCATCAAAGGTACCTGTTAGTGGCCACTGCAACTCGGCATTGTCCCTCGTATATTTGTGCCATAGTGTACTAAACATAATAGGGCCAAGGCCGTGCTTCTCATACATGTCGAAGTTCGGGGTGCCTTTCGGAGGCGCAGGCTGCCTCTCTTCCAATCGAGCATCAGCAGAACAACAATGGCACCTCAAACAACACAACTTACTAAGACATGGCATCTTGAAAGGAAAAACAGATCCGCTATTTGTACCAGACGAATAACTTACCAATCAATATCTTACCGAAGGTCAGTCCTCAGACCGTACAAAGCAAAGACAAACCAAAAGTCAGTCCACAGACTGCATCAAAATTACAAATCAGAACCAACAATACAAGAGCCAAAGACTAGTCAAAACCCCAGGCATTTTCAAAAGTAAACCAAATCTAAATGTTGCCTGGTAGAATGTCCGCAGACACTCTGTACCCAAATCAGTCCGCAGACCTACCAAGTGCAATCAAACGGTCCGCAGACCATACCAAATATTATTCAAAATGACGTCATATTCACAAAGAACCAAAGCAAACTCACCTGGTGCACACAGGTCGAACAAATCTATCCTCCATTGCCGACTCTTCGGACCAAACAGTCAAATCCAAGGGTTTCGCCTTTTAGGACCCCAGCCGGGACGACCACCTGGCAAGGCACCGCCCAATCAGACAGGCGGGGCAGCTGCGAGTACTAGGCTCTATCGTGCAGGGATCCCCGATCCGCCTATCCGACCCGACGTGGCCCGTCCTCCTCACCCGTCTGCGGGCGAAGATGGGTCACCCGATGGAGTCCCTGTTCGGGCGCCAACTGAAGGAAGTGACCCGATTAGGGCCACCTGGGTCACTCGAGACCACCACTCTGTCTTCCAAACAAATGAAGAGTCGGTCAGACAATAGAGAATACAAACCAAGTTATTTATTAGTATTGCGCTGCCGCGGAGCCCAGTCTGACCAGCCTCCAGAGATGGCTGCCGAGGGACTGACTTTCACTAACATAAAGGTAACAATTATACACCTCGCAGTGGGCACAAAACACTCCCACCAGTAACTTTCCACAGAAGGCAGCAAGAAACAAAGGGGCACACAGAGATGCGCTGAGAATCTGGGACCGGGCACACACTATCTCTCTGGCCCAATGTTGCTCAGCCCGTGCCCGCCATTCTAGAAGGTGGGACCGGGTCTAACCGACAGCAAAGGTATGTTACAATAGAGAGTACATTCATTAGTGCAGCGAAGCTCGGCCTTGGAGAGATATCAGCCAAGGAGACATCAAAGCAGTTTTCTGCTGAGGCAAGCAATGTGGGAACAGAAGCTCAGCTTCAATCATGGGACAAATATGGCGGCAACTAAAAATAGCGCAATGAATGCGAACTTAATGCAGAACGAAGTATGAGCAACAAGGCAATTACATTTTCAATTTTAACATAGGGTAGAATGGAGTGGTGTGGAGTAGAGTGGAGTGTCGTAGAGTAAAGTGGTGTAGATTGGGATAGAGTGGGGTGGAGTAGAGTGGTGTGGAGTAGAGTGGAGTGGTGTAGAGTGGCCTAGAGTAAAGTGGAGTAGAGTGTCATGGGGTGGCATAGAGTAGAGTAGCGTGGAGTGGCATGGAGTGGAGTGGCATGAGTAAAGTGGAGTGTGGTAGAGTAGAGTGGAGTGGCGTAGAGTAGAGTGCCATAGAGCAGCATAGAGTGTGGTAGTGTGGTATGGATTGGCAGAAGAGTAGAGTAGCATAGAGTAGATTGGCATAAAGCAGAGTGGCATAGAGTAGGGTGGAGTGGCATAGAGTGGCATGGAGTAGACTGGCGCAGAGTGGTGTATAGTAGGGCAGTTTGGAATGGAGTGGCACAGAGTGGCATAGAATAGAGTGGAGTAGAGAAGAGTGGCGTGGCCTACAGTTGAGCAGAATGGCCTACAGTGACATAGTGCGGAACGGCATAGAGTGGTGTAGAGTAGAGCTTTGTACAGTAAAGTGGCATAAAGTGGGGTGAAGTGGAGTAGAGTGGCATGGATTAGAGTGTTGTGGAGTAGAGTGGCATAGAGTGGAGTGGCATCAAGTGGCATGAGTAGAGTAGACTGGCATAGAGTAGAGTGGCATAGAATGGCATAGAGTGGAGTAGAGTGACAGAGTAGAGTAGCATATAGTAGAATGGCATAGAGTGGCATAGAGGAGGCTGGCGCAAAGTGGAGCAATTTAGAGTGCCATAGAGTGGCATTGTGTGAAGTGGCGTAGAGCTGAGTGGCATACAGTGGAGTGGCATACAGAGGAGTGGCCTAGAATAGAGTGAAGTTGTGTAGCGTGGCATACAGTTGAGTGGCATAGAGTGGAGTGGCATAGTGTAGAGTGCCGTAGAGTGGAGTGGTGTAAAGTGGAGTGGTGTATAGTGGAGTAACATAGGGTGGAGTAGCGTAGAGTGGCATAGTCTAGTACAGTTGCGAGTGTAAGTAACTAGCATCAATAAAGATGGAAGATAGGGTGAAAGCAACATAAATAGGAAGCTGTATGCTTGTATTAAAATAGGAAAGCACATTGCACATTCAGGATTAATGCTGAAACGATTATACATTTTTCAAAAAGTGTTGCAAAAAGACGAGGAACAGCACATGTACTTAGTCCATGCTCCAGGGAGAAGCAAACACAAGAAAGGAAGAGAAACCTATAGAAGTAAAGCAATCGCAAGATTACAAATGAGAGAGACAATGACAAAAAATAATGGAATGCTGTGGGCAGGTTGTGAGCCCACTGAATGGTAAATAATACGTCTTGCAGCACTGTGTAGGTGAGACGTAAAAACTGGGGGCGTTTCTTAAAGGGGCATGGCCAAAGAGTCTTGGTGAGGAGTCCTTTACAAGGGGTGTGGCCTTTGTAATGAAGGGTATGGCCTAAATCAAGTGAGTTTAGACTCCTATATCTCACAAATTGTTAAAGTCTTCATCCTGCAGGAGACGCTGGAGGTGCAAGGACAGCAGGGCACAAGCCAGCAAATGAACAGAAGCCTGGGCGAAAACCTGGGCAGGGGTCAGAGTGGAAATGTTCAGATTCACATTTGCTATTTCCCTATGGATACTCTGCCACACAGTGCTGCTGCAGACAGAGGGAGGAGAAACTACACAACCAAAAAAATTGACAGCTATCCCATTACTCATCTCCTTATCAGACCTGGCATTGTTGAGTTTACAAACAGAGGGGCATATTTACAATATTTTGATGTAGGGCAGCTCCACAAGCCTTCTAGCTGCGCTGCCCTTTGTCAAAAGAAAAGGGTAGGAATGTGCTGTATCTACAAGATACGGGGCATTCCTGTCCTTTCTGCCAGTGCCGGCTTACAAACTGCAGCCGAGCGCCGATGCAGGTACCCTTACACCATGTGCAAGGGTGTCTATGTTGTTGGTATGATTGTTTTTGTGCAGGAAGAGACACCTTCCTGCACAAAAACTATCAATGGAGGCCTTTTACTCGTTCTATGTGTGCTGCAGAATGCAGCACACTTAGAAAGAGGAAAAGGGGGGAGGAAATGTAAACATTTCTCCTCGTTACGCCTGCTTTGGGAAGGCGTTAGTTTTGGCGCTGCCCCAGATTTACGCTATATTGTAAATCTGGGGCAGTGTCAAAAACCATGGGTGTTGCACCCCCTCCACGCAGAGTAAGTCCTTGCCTTACTCCATATTTACAAGGCCATGAAACACCATGAAAAGGCTTTACGTGGCCTTGTAAATATGGGCCGGCATACTGCGTCTCCGGAGCATCACAAAAGTGATGCTCCGGCAGCATAAAAAATTGTAAATATGCCCCAGAGTTCTTTCATTCACCTCAGCAAACTAAAGGGCTAAATATGGAGCCCAAAAGGGACCAATTTCTGTCACCCTTTTTGATTACTCCTGGTGCACAGACCTGGCAGGAGCAACTCCTGACCAGTGTCATAGCAGTCCAGCACTGGGAGCCTGTGCATCCATTCCAGTCCAGAGCAGGAAACCTTTTCTGGGTCAATGCTGCTACATCTCCACATCGGAGTAATGACATAATCCTTCTAACATCCGGCTTTGGAGTGAGTCCACACCTCACAACTCCTTACAACTCCTCAATCCTAATGTCGAATTCCAATGTCAGAGGAATGGTCAGCGTTCATTACATTTATATTAAGGGTATTTCTAGAATAATAGCTTTCTTCTGAGATCAAATAGTTAAATTGGTGATACCACACCTTACATATACCCATTTCGGATCTGCAAGACTTCGAAACACTGCTGCTCAGCTTGCCCTAAAGCTAGCACTATGGGACAAGCGAACAGCCAACTTTACAGCTGTTCTCTGGTTAAGAGCATGATTTGAGTCCAATTCACAGACATTCGTATTATGCGTGCAATATTCTATACGTAATCTAATGAAATGTGTATTACGTTAGCACCAAAAACAAAACCCAGACACTAAACCGTAACCTCACTCTAATAGTCAACTTTAAATAACACCTCTTCCAAAGGATAAAAGAATTCAGATGTAAAACACATCGATGGTTGAATGGCAATATATTGAGGGGCATATTTACAAGCCCCTATCGCCACAGGAACGTCGCTTTTAGTGACGTTCCTGTGGCAACATGTGCTTCGCCCTATTTACAAGGTAGCGTTAAGCCACTAAACGTGGCTTAACGCTGCCTTGTAAATAAGGCTCCCTTTCACGCTATACTTAGAGTGAAAGGGGTGGGCAATGGGTGTTACGGTGGGCGTTCCACCGCAACACCCATTGATTCTGACGCTGCCCCATATTTACAAGGGGGGCGTAAATATGGGGCAGCGCCAAAATTAAGACCAGGGAAAACCTCGTCTTGAACAGGCGCAAGGAGGAGAAATGCTTAATTTCTCCTTGTTTTTGCTGTTTACACGTGTGCTGCGTTGTGCAGCACACATAGAAACAGCAAAAGGCCTTTGATTGTTTATGTGCAGGAAGGTGTCCCTTACTGCACATAAACAATCAATAAAAAAAATACGTTTTGCAACTTCTATGTGTGCTGCATTAAGCAGCACACATAGAAATTTCAAAACGCCATTTAAAGATTGTTTATGTGCAGGAAGGGACACCTTCCTACACATAAACAATCATTCCCACAATGCAGGCACCCATGCACTATGGTGCAAGGGTGCCTACATTGGCGCTAAGCTGCTAAATTTAGCGCCAGCGCAGGGGGAAATGCAGGGGTGCACCATATTGTTGTAAATATGGTGCAGCCCTGCGTTTTAGAAGTGGCGGAGCGTAGCTTTAAGCCAAGGAGGCTAACGCCACGCTCTGCCACTTCTCTAGTAAACATGCCCCTGAGTATTTTTTTTATTTTGATGTACAAAAATATTGAATACAGAATATCAACCACAATTATATTGCCATGGTAAGTATAGATTTACTATTCTTGACTCCACATCTACATACTATGCCCACATATATATCTTTACTTACCTATCTCTACGTATCTTTAAAATATAGTGGGAGTCGGTATTCTGGGTTCAATATTTTTGTAAGTGGAAATTAAAAATTCAATAATGTGGTAGAACACCCACATGGATAATCTTGTGATGATCGCCCTACAACTCATTCCAGTTGTGGCAAATGTTAAAACTATCTTGTGCTGAGAACCCGCCCTCAGAGTCCCAGAGGAGGTTGTGTAGGCAACAAAGAGCCTGAAGACAGATTAGCAGCGTACCCCATGCTGACTAACACTTCAGGATCTAGTCACCACCAGAGATGCTCTTTAAATGTGTTTGCCCTTTTTAAAAAGATGACATAGGCAGTGGTACCAATGCTTGCCTGGTAAACGACGCAGAAGCTCGCCCGCGTACACAGGCGCACAGGGCCGCGGCCGCTCCGCGGAGGCTGCGTAGGAGGCCTCCCTCCGTTCGAACACTTGAAGCTCCCCAGCAGCACACAAACATCAAGTCAGATGCTCACGATGAGTCACTGTTCCATTAAAGATGCTTCGATCGAGACGTATGGCGAAATAATGGAACGCTGTAATTACGCAGATATTTTCAAAAGAACTAATTTAGGCCCGACAGACGACACTGCATGGAGGGATGTTGCTTTGGTAACCTTCACACTCCTACTGCAATTGGAACATTAGTCAACTACTTTACCAGAATGGGACTGTAAGCAGGGGAAAGTAGAGCTGGGAGCTGGTCTCTCTCTGCTTTCTTTCTTTCTTAATTTCTTTCTTTCTTTCTTAATTTCTTTCTTTCTCTCTATTCTTTCTATCTTTCTTTTTCTTTCTTTCTCTCTTTTTTTCCTCTCGTTTGCAAGGGGGTTTTCTGTCAGAGCCACTGTGCTTCAAGTATTGTTTGGCCAAGTGTTCAATGCACTTGTTTCACGGGGAATAGGTTGCAGAAAAATGTGAATTATGCGGCAGATGATGGATTATGTGGAAAAAGTGGAAAATTTATAACTCTGCGGACAATACAGCAGCCGCAGGATCTCATAATTCCAGTGGCCCTGACTACAAAACAAAGAGCAATCTCTGGTAAGCACTTAAGCTGCGGGCAGTGTGTGGTTGGTGGTGTCACTCGCTGCTGAGTCAAAGGAATTAGGTGGCACATAGTCAATGTGCAGTCTAAAAGTGTGAGACACACTTCCTTTACAAGGCTGTTGAAATAAAGCTAATAGTTCTGGCGAACAGACGAAACATGACTGGTACACTGTCATTGATCACACACATTTGAAAGATGTAGCAAGGATTTAGCAGTGCCCTTATGGTCAGTGTGACCTTACACACCTCGCAGTTAGGGTTGGGTGTCAGAGAGCGAGACAGCCACGCATCTCCTACCCTGATGGTTATGTTCTGGATTTGTTGATGCTTCAGGAGTCCCTGGGGAGGTCTCCTCGTGATTAAGAAAAACTGGAAGACAAATGAGTCTCTTTGGTTTCATACAAATGGCTTTTAGATTGATTTTAAATATTCCCAACCTAGCCAGAAATGGGAGCAGAAAAATAAGTTCAGAAGCGTATTGCCCAAGAGAACACAATTTGGTCAAATGGGGAGGATCAGGATTGAAAACAATGTCTCCTGGACCCACAGTTCCGCCTATCCTGCTAAACCACAACTCGAGTGGCAGTGATTCTGATGGAGAGGCCAAGGGACTAAACTTCCCAGGAAATTGTCACATCATTGGAGCCCTGTCTAAATATAGTTTGGAGCTTATTTCTAGCATATTTAGGAGAAATAGTAAAACCGGGATTAAATGTTGTGTCTAGTAGCAGTGTCTGCCCACCCCAGTTAAATCTCACCTTGTTAGGGGTCCTGTCATGGTCTTTTTATAGCACGTATATATTTTATATGGCGCTTGCTACCAGTATTATGCCCATTTCTAAGCCCCCTCTAATATTTTCCTATTATAGAAAAAAGGCAGAAGCAGATTGTGAGACCTCTTCTTCAGGTGCTAGTGTACTAGGGGTTAGTGGGCAGTATCTGTAGTGGATTATATTTTATTTATTTATTTCTATATTTATCCTGAGAATTTTATAAAGCGGGAACATGTCCCAGAAGTATCAGAGCGCTATACATAGAAACAGTAGGCCATTACACCATAAGCACAGTTAATCCTGTGAGTCTCATCATAACATACAAAAAAGTGTTTAGTTACTCATTGTTCTTAATTAATGCTCACTCTTCTGTAATCAAAATAAAAGGGCATTGGAACCAATGACAACTGATCAGTCACAGTGGAATTTATCGAGTACAAATCTTTTTGCTGCTTTTTTGAAGGCGGTGGTAGATGGGATCATCTGAACCTCAGACAGGAGCGAGTTACAAATTCTGGGGGGCAGAATCAGAGAAAGTCCAAGCTTCGATCTTCTTTTTCCTGAACCTTGGTAGTTCAAGCAGGAGGGAACTTGCGCTTCGTGGGGAGCGGCTGCCTCCTGAGATATATGGGCTAAAGTACCCCTGCTATGCATTATAAGTGCAAGCTGCAAGTCACTGAGTAGTTCCATGCTCATCTTAGAGAGGAACGAGGCTCAATGCTGAGTTCTTTTATAAGGTTATGGAACACCGAGGTGATTTGCAATATCATTTTCTTTGTTCCTTATAATTAAGGCTCCCTGTTTTCCGTTTTTACTGATTTTTACACATAAATACAGACACAAAACAATGTATTTTCTGTCTGCATTTATTTTTAAAAGTGGATAAGTACAGAAAATGATGCTTATTTTAAGTGACTCTTCGTGCTGTCTTTCATGAATCATAGCCTAACAGCTGAGCAGATGAAAAGCATGGGTAATTAAAAAACAGGATGAAATTTCTCTAAATAATGGCATATGTTAACATACATTTGTGATATAATGCTAATATTTAGTGGATGTATTGTTATGTATTATTTGGCAGCTTAAATAGCTATATCACGACAGACATCAAAGTATGAGTGCGTGTCCTATCAGTTAAATAAATATGGAAATGTACAGGTTTACAATTACATTTAAAAACAAACACAAAATAAATATGGATAAATACAGATAAAATGGCCAGAAAATAAATATGGATAAATACAGATGGAAATGTCAAAAAAATGAATATAATAAAACCGGGAGCCCTACTTATAATGCATAGTAACACCATCACCTTTCCCACAAATCCACTTAAATCCTTGGTACGTAGCTCTTTCATAAGAAAGTGAAAGCATGTTTGCAAGCATGAATAAAAATAGAATCTCTAGTACAAATTTAAACATATCAAAAAAGCTGTTATATATTTGTTGTAAAAAGATATTAGAAGCTGTTTAATACAAGTTAGCTTTTCTTTTTAAAAAAGGTGCAGCAGGAACTTGCAGAAAGACTGCAACTTTTCTATAATTAGGCAAGGCGCGCAAAAAATAAACATGTTGCCATAAATATCTCCTTTTTTCTTGTCAATATATAGCTACAAAAATAGAGCAGAAGAAAGAAAAAAGGTCTTACTTTTTGTTCTTTAAACATATGCTTTGATTATGCTCCAAGACCTTACCAGCCTTTCCCCTCAACTACTGGCTCTGGCAGCGGGCATTGTGACGTCAGAACTCAACTGTAACAGTTATTAGAGTTGAGTTCTGATGTCATTTCTTTATAACTGATGACTGGATGTGTCATTGGTTGCTGATTATTAAGAAATTATAGACTGGTTTTTATACAAGGATGGCAGAATCTCATGAATTATAGTTAGATTCTGGGCAAGATACTAGGGTGTATTATAGTCCAATGCTTTGCCCATCGGGCATTCAATTTTAAGATGAATCCTGGTCACGCCGGAGTAGAGATTTGAGTTGAGCTGTAATGTGGTTGAAGTATCTCGATCTTGTTATCAGTCTTCCTGATGCCACCAGGGTGGCCTTTATGGATTCAAGACTTGATTTTGGTAGTCCTGATAAGATTGCACCCTCATAGTCTAGTCTGGATAATACTAGGAACTATACAGCGATCTTGAAATCCATTGGTAGGTTGAATGGTTTCAACTTCTTGAGAAGGTTGAGTTGTAGAAAAGCACTCTGTGTCGATGAGCTGATATGAGAGTCCCTGTTCAGATTTTTGTCTAAAGTAATCCCAAGGGATTTTGTTGATTCCTCAATGACAGCTTTGCATTTAAAGGAGTCCAGCTGATTGAGCCATTCATGGAAGGTAGGAGCTGTTCAGGGGGTGGGGTGAGGAGATGAGTAGGAACTTCATTTTTAGTGAGTTCAGCATGAGGTGTTTTTTGTCTCAGCCAAGTTTGGGTGTTCCTAAAAGCCTTATAGAGCAGAATAATGTCTTCTATGGATGATATCTTTAAATAAAGCTGAGTGTCATCAGCATGCATGTGGTATTCCAGGTTTGTTTGTTTGAGGATCTCCGTGAGGGGGTCCATATAGAGGTTGAATATTGTGGGTGAGGTGGTGGATTCTTGCATTACTCCAAGTCTAATTGGGGATGAGTTAGACAGTGAGTCACCAAACTTGATTTGTTGAGAGCAATTTTGTAGGTAGAAGGTGACCCATTTGAGAGCATTCTGTGTTCTAGTAGCTCTAGATCCCGCAAGACTCTTGCAGGATCGAGAAAAAAAAGGGCAGCCAGGCCACATTTATAAACCATAAGCCCAGGGGAGACCACCCCCGGGGCTGTATTCATAATGGGGAGACAGGCTGCGTGGTTCCCCTCCCTGCGCCTCCAGAGGCCCCGGGGAGCCCACCCTTGGGCCAAAAACATTGTTTATGGGGAGGAGGGTTGTGCTGCCCCCCTCCTTGAGCCATGACAGGCCCCAGGGAGCCCACCCTCGGGCCAGAAATTTTCAAAATGTGGAGGGGAGCCCCCCTACCAGAGCCTCTAAAAGTCCTGGAGAGCCCACCCCTAGGTCTGATTACTTTAAGGGAGGGAGCTGCACGGCCCGCCTCCCTGAGTCATTAATGACCCCAGTGTCCCCATCACCCGGGGCCAGCTTAGATGCTAACCCTCGGGGAGCCCACCCCTGGGACATAGCAGTTTCCCTGCCTGCTGCAGCGCGGGCAAGGAAACAGATAAAGGGATGGGGTCCCTGTGGCTGAAATCGGCCCGGGGAGAGGTGCCATCTGCCCCCTCCCCCCGCAAAATGTTGCTGGGCCTCAGAGCCAAAATGGCCTGGGGAGCGGGGCGGTGTGCCCCCCTCACACTGCAAATGTCGCCAGGTCTGGGGACCCCAGGCCAAAATCGGGGCCACGTACCCCGATAACAATGCAGTGCCCTGAGGGATGGGGGGCCTCTGGTGCCAAAATCGCCCTCAGGAGGGGGGCCGGGTGCCCTCCTTCCCCCAAAAAGCACCCCAGGCCCCTGGCAAAGGGGTCCCTGGGGCCAAAATTGGATTTGATTTACGTATCGTAATTAAATATTACTTTACGTTATAAAAACCCTAGAAATTTACTTAAAAAAGCAAAGGTTAAAATAACATTATAGTTAGGTGGGATATAAAGATCTGTTTTTGTTTAAAAAAATAAAACTTAGAAATTCACTAAAAAAAACAAAGGTTAAATTAACATTATAGTTAGGTGATTTTGTCAAGGACAACATTAACGTTTTGAACTAAAGAAAAACACAGAAATTCACCAGTTATAGTTAGCAGCACCAACTATAACTTGCCTCCGCAAAGTGGTGCCTCCTGAATATCTAGGAGGAAACTGACCTCACCCGTATGGACCAGATAAGGATGACACTGGGATTATTGTGGCTATGTGTGAAATTGCAAGGATGTGGAGAGCTGACCTGGCACCTCAACTAAGTGACTGAAAGCGTGATGCATGCTGGCGTAAGAGTGATCTATGAAAGCAGGGTTGCCCTAATAAATGGAATAAAATATGGGAGAAGTGGAATAGCTACCGAGGTGATCTTTGTGCCACTCTGGCAAGAACCAGACGTGGGCTCAGGGCCCATGAACGATATGATTCTAAAGTTGAACTGTGAATTATTGAAGAGTGGGTGGAGAGACTGGGGTTTTTTGATTCTTAATGGACAACTGATTATGATTAAACATAACTTCAGGCTGTACTGTGTAATGCTTACTGTTCTTGTAACTTTGAGTTAAACGCAATAAAAAGGTCTTTAAAAAAACTATAACTTGCGCCCCGCCATGCACTGCTTATGACCTCACATATGACATCACTCATGACATGTTCTCTGACATCACTGATCACATCTTAAATGACATCATTGATGACAGCTGTGATGACATCAGTGATGGCATCATTAAAGCTTTGTTTTCCCGCATATTGATCTACAAATTACTATGGCATTAGAGCAGAGCAGATCCTCAACTCACTTATTTGTAGCTGCTCTCTTGTGAGCTAATGAACAAAAAGGAGGCACAGTGAAATAAAGTATTTGCCTAAAATCACACAATTTGGTCAAGGTGATTGATATCAAATTTTCCAGTTTAACACTCTGAAATTCAGTTACTAGATGGACCTCTCTTTCTGACATAAAAGATCAATGCTTTGTCCTTACTTCTTGGAGGATATGATTAGAGCGTGGGCGGCAGGCAGAATCCACATTTTATTTTTGGCACTCTTACATTACCTTGCCCAGGGACATAAAGGTGCTTCACAGCAGACACGTTACTCCTGTTTTTCAGCAGAGGGAGATTTGCTGGGATTCACAGGACGTTGAGCCAGGGCGGGATTCAAACGTGGCTCCCCATGTTATGTCAGCAGCTGTAACCATTAGGCCACATTGCCCTCATGAAAGCTCGGCTCGTTTTGGGCTCAGGGTTCTAGGAGGAAATTGAGCAGAGCCAGGCATCTGGCGCGGCCTGGCTTATCAGTGGCTTACCTACCTCTGCCTGACTGTACCATATTGTGACATGCTCACGATTACTTTCTGATTCTTGAGATAAATGAACTGCTCAAGCGAACAAATATGTCTTTCCTGATTTTCTTTCTCGATACGTCCCCAGATTTTGCCTGGAAGACAGGTTGTTCTGTTCTCCCTTCCTACTCATTGTCCTGTGTGGAAAAAAAGCGAGGGCTTTGTTCGTCTGTGACCTGTGAAACAAACATCTTTGTTGCCTCTTAAAGGCTAAATGGAGAATTTAAAACACTTTCTTGCATCTCTTGGCTTCAATTAAACTTCTATGTTATGTTTATCTCTTCATTATTTACCATCTTATTATCTTTGGGCCCTGTCGAGGCATGGATCAGTTTTGAGGCTGAGATACAACTAACAAAAAACAAGCATTGGCAATGACAACAGGTCTGGCTTTCAAGAAGTATTGTATGGTAATGTGAAGCATTACAAGTAGATAGCATGCGAATGGATACGAATTTGTGTGGAAGCAAAGAACTGTAGAATAATACTGGTGTAGGTTAAAAGGATAGGTGACAGTTGCACTGTGGAGCAGACCTGTACATCCATATGGGTTAATGACTACCCTCCTCCCATCTGTGCTGCTGCCAGATTAAAAATAAAATATCCAGTTATCTAAGACACAATAGCATTACAATGTTGTGTGTGTCCTTGCAAATTTAAGCTCAGGCAGCTGGATAACCAATATGATCACAGCTGTGTGGAGGGCCAGCACTTTTTTTGTGGAAGCACCCAACTTCTGCCCCATCAAAACGTGTACTCCCGGCTCCCAACATGTGGGTGGAGCCAAAACACCTTTCTAGTGCTCCTCACAAAATTGTCTGGCTACAGCTGCGCTGCCAAGCCAGACCATAATAACAGCGTGACGACGGGAGTATGCCGGGGCTCACCTTAGAGCTGGACATTTGTTTCAGAAATACAGTTAAATGGACACCAATGATTGAAAAGAGGAGGTCAACTCAAGATCAGTGGTGACGCATTTCTGCATAATATTTGGTGCGCATGTACAGTTTCCGTTCCACATAAGCTTCATCTTTGTCTGTCACTATCGTAAACCTTTTATATTGAGCAACTATAGGATAGTTCAAAAGTCACAAATCTCCTCCTAGTGGAGCATGCATGCTTTTTGCATTTTGTAATCCAACTTCCTTCCGCAAGACCGATGCCGCCTTTGATGTCTAAGCTCGATTTCTCTTTCTTCAGTCGCCAGCTGCCTTGGCAGCCATCTTCACATTGCCATTCGCCACTGATGGGCCTTGAGGCATTTGAAAGCTATTTGTATCTACTCCAGACCGCCCAACATGAAGGTACTTCGTCAAACACAAGACTTATTGAATTATGGGGCAATACAGACATCGTGACTTCTGTTCCTATAAAAAAAAATCAAGTCCTCACATTGCTTTAAAATAGAAGAGGAAACTCTGGCAATGGAAGGGTCAAATCAATGACCATTGTGTGTTTTTTTGCATAGCAAATTTTATTGTAGTTTTCACGGACACAAGATGGAAGGTTACAGAACATCATGTCACATCCTCCTCAGAATAACAACCACCCATTAAATTGTCCCCTACAAAGTAAACATGAAACAAAACAATTCCCCCATTTTTTTTCTCTCCCTGTCCCCCCCCACAACACACAATCAGTTTGTGTACCTTCTTTGAAAAGTTCCAAGAGTCTCCCATCCGCTGAATTTCAAACTCATAAAGTAGTGGGCAGTCAAGCATTGCATCTCAGTTCTATTTATCTGCATTTTCTGAGATGTCTGTTTGCCCCATTCAGGTTAAGAACCCTCCTTTTGGCGGACTATACTAGCAAATGACCCTCTAATTTTTATATTTAATGATTCTTACATTGCCCTGGCTGTGACATTGTTGAATGTCTTTCATATTTTCTCTTTTCCCCTCACTGTCACACCACAAGAGCTAAATGGATTAGGCCTTTGATGAACACCATTCCATGACATCCCACTCTGATTGCCTTGTGCTTTGATAAGGGCCTTGCACTTTACTGCAGTTTACTGGAAACAATTACTTGAATGCTAAATGATCTATGCGTAATTGATTGGCTAAATATACGATCTATGAAGTTTAATCTAATTCACCAGAGTGCATTCTGATGTGAGGCCTCTTTGACCAGTGATGAGTTTTGACCGTAATTGTCAAATCCTTTTTTTTTCATCTGCATGGACCAATGGACGAAGTTACAATAGCAGCACAGCTTTCCCTTGGATTTCAAATTTTTTGTTAGAGTTTATAAGGCATATAGTGCTTGGTTTGGATCTCGGCGAAAGGGTTACTCCGTCACAACAGTGACGGATATCCCATCCGCCGAAATATAAATCCTGTTATATCCTTGGGATATCCGTCGCCATTGTGATGGAGTAACCCGTCCACCGAGATGTAAATCAGGCCCATAATTCCTAGAGCCTCTCAAACTGGATGCCCTGTGTGCCCCAAGTGAAGTCTCAAGGTGGCAGCCCTCACCCCAATTCCCTCAGCACATGGCCTGGCTAATCATATCTGATTGTCATTATTGTGGTGCCTGGGTGCACCAAGGGGAGTTGCTCGCTGGCCTTCCCATCCCAAACAAGCATTGGGAAAGCCAATATGTGTCGTTTGTGTGAGAGCTATTGGCTTTGCCAATGTCTTTTAGCCATATTGTAGGGCAGCAAGGTTAAAAGTTATAAATAACAGCACTGTATACTTTTTTTTTACCACCTTGCATGGTATTGCTTCTTTTATAACTTTCATAGGCTTCATTTTGTAAGCGAGTTAGCTTGATCATGTTGTCCCTTATCCACTGGTTCAGGGTCAACATACACTGTCAGAATTATCTAAGCCTCCATTAATTCTGCATTGTCAGAGTAATTATATACTGATAGCCCAAAAGACTGAGTGTACGAAAGAACAGGACACAATTCGACACTGGAAAAAGTGGACATGGCGTCGAGGGCTGGACAGCAAAAATAAGAGATAAAAGCGCCCAGCTCCACTTTTGACTCTCACACCATAAGAAAGGACTGGGATCCTGCAAGGGCTATGCCAGATATCCCAAAGTATGCCAGAAGTTAAATCAGTGTTGTTCAGTAAGTCGGTGTTAAACATTGGCACCTTCGCCATCAGAATGGGCAACCGAAGGGGGTGACTAGGAGCAGATGGGAAGGGGGCAGTCTGAGAAGGTCACAGGCCTTTTGCTTCCATTTTACCAGCTTGCTTGTGAACCATGTTTTCACTGATTCTCCTGTGCATTGTCTGTCCCCTTTGAGACGGAAGCTCCCTGTTTCTGTACTCGTCCCATTTGTGCAGAAAATCTTCAACTGGTGATGCTATTGCTTCTTATGTGGTTTTGGTGATTTTATTGCTTTATATGTTATTTTGGTACGGAAAGCTTGCTGTGCGTTGATGTACTAATGTGTGTCCTTCCTCCCGCTCTCTGTGAGGGAGAAAGAACGAAAGGTGGGGGTGGGTGTAGGTGTCTTTCTCATAGATGGAAATTTGGCCTGCTGCTTTCAATACTGCGCCTGTAATATAATAATAATATCGCCATTTGTAGAGCGCTAACAGCTACCTCCAGCAGAGGTGTCCCGGCGCTAAAATATGTGTGACAGCAGCTTGCATCATGTAGCACCCGTGTGCTATCTGTTCGGTGAAGCTTGAAAGGATATTCCCGCTATTCAAAAGCCAAACTATTGGCTTTGTCAGGGTTTGTTTTATTTTGTATAGTTATGACAGCGTCATAACATGAAGGCACTATGGGGATCTAGTGGATCTTCCAGAGCTCTCTCTTGCAGCTTCCATTTTTCTTCGCATTTTGTGCTGAACCCGAGGGATGTTTGTTGCCACTGAGAAGCTCCCCATTGGTCAAGGCGCCTGTTCTTATCTCAGAATTAAGGGACTAGTTTAGATCTCGGCGGATGGGTTGCTCCATCACAACGGTGACGGGTATCCCGTCTGGCAAAATATAAATCCCATAGGATAGACTGGGATTTATATTTCGGCAGACAGGATATCTGTCACCGTTGTGATGGAGCAACCCGTCCGCCGAGATCTAAATCAGGTCCTAAGTTTGTTAGATGACCGGCCCTATGCTTATGATGCTCAGAGTGTATTTGTACACTGCAGGCAGTTCACGGCGCTAGTGGGCATTGCTTTTATGCAAATTCTCCAGAAGAGCATTTAAAATGTGAACAGCGGCGTGATGGCTGGTAATGGTGTTGGAGCAGAACAATGCAGATAGTTTGTGCATTAGTGTCGGTGTCTCTGTGTTGGGAGCCAACCATTCAACTAGTGGCAGTCTGCAAAAATGCTGGATTCCTTTCTTAGGAACACCGATGAGCACAACAAAAGATTTTACACTCATTGGGGGAGGATGTGGCATTATGACCAGAGCTGCCGACTTTGGAACTGGAGAACTGGGTTTGAGTCCCGGCCTCAACTCAACATCCTGTGCTTCTGGGCAAATCTCCTCGTAACTTAAAAAAAATTAAATCTGACCTGCGTATTATAAGTAAGTGGTGTGCACGTAAAGCGCTCCAATGCCATTGGGCCGAGTTTGCGCTATATAAAACTGCACCAAAGGTCCCTGTCCGTGACATGACTTTTTCTGGCAGTACAGACATAAACCGTGTCCTTAGAAAAATGTAATTGTATCCTGAGATGTAAGTGGGATTAAAACAAGTGGGAAGGGTAAAAGAAACATTGCGAGGCAACAAGCAAAAAAGGAGGCAACAAGCAATAAAGGAGGAAGTAGACGAGTAAGCAACAAAATATTACCTCCATCTGAGCGGAATGACACCAATAATTACATTAATCTGTACTTGCTCCATGCTCCATCAAGAGACGAACACACAAAAAGAGGAAGTGAAGTCTGCACCTGCTTACCAATGAGAAGCAAGGAAATGAGAGTGATGATGATGCTAACCAATGGTAAGTAATGGGCAGGCTAATGTCACAAGCGACAGTGCATGTGTGCTGTTTGCAGGTCAGACCTGAAAATGTCCAAATGCTCCGGGCAGATGGGGGCCCATTGTGTGTTTATTTTTATTTTGATTAAATGTAATCTTAATGAAAATTATGTGTGGTTATAGGTGGTCTAACTCTTTGTTTGAACTATGATAATTATTATTGTCATTATTATGAAATCTTGTATAGCACATGGCTACCCAAACAGGGTTTCCCAGTACTTTAGCAACAAGTATGGCAATAGAATAAAATAAAAAGTTAAAGCAGCCAAGTTTTTAGGTTTTTGCGGAAATGGTCAGAGAAGTGCAGTATCTCAGGGACTCAGGAATGGTATTCCACAACTTAGGGCCCAAGTAAGAAAAGGAGCGACTGCCCATTCAAGTTCATTTGATTCTAGGGACTGTGCAGAGGGACCGTGGCTCAAAAACGCAGCCCACTGGTAAGGAACCACCCGCTCTTGCAGGTACCCCGGACCAGCACTCAATCTGGCTTTATGCACGAAGCAGCAGTGCCTTGAACTGGATTCACTTATCAACGACCTGACACAAAAGCATGTTTCGGTAGTCGAAACTGGAGCATTGCGGCAGAGTTCTGGACAACTTCTAGCATCTTATAGAGACTTTGGGGGATATGTACAAGGAAGTGGAGGAGAGAGGCGTTAGCCTTCCTGGCTTAACGTCTCTCTCCTCCACTTCTGAAAGGTAAGGCTGCACCATATTTACAAGAATGTGGTGCAGCCTTGCGTTCCCCCCTGCAATGGCGTTAAGTTTAGCAACTTAGCTCCAACGCAGGCACCCTTGCACCAGAGTGCAAGGGGGTCTGCGTATAGGGGAGGATTGTTTATGTGTAGGAAGGTGTCCCTTATTGCACAGAAACAATCCTGGAAATGC
Organism: Calotriton arnoldi; assembly: GCA_963921515.1. Lineage (NCBI taxonomy): Eukaryota > Metazoa > Chordata > Amphibia > Caudata > Salamandridae > Calotriton > Calotriton arnoldi. The sequence continues at coordinate 668,508 of CAWUFW010003426.1, read as the reverse complement.
CTTTCTGTCACTTACATGTGAAAATGGCTTTTTATTTTAAGTTTGTTTATGTACAGGAAGAGACACCTTCCTGTACATAAACAAACAATGGCATTTTGCTTTTTCCATGTGTGCTGCACAAGGCAGCACACATGGAAAAAGCAAAAACGAGGAGAAATAATGCATTTCTCCTCGTTTCACCAACTTAAGACCAGTTTTTGCCTGGTCTTAATTTTGGCGCTGCCTCCTATGTATGGCACCCTTGTACATGGGGGCAGTGTCAAAATGAATTGGTGTTGCGGTGGAACACCCACCGCAACACCCACTGCCCACCCCTTTCACGCTAACGATAGCGTGAACAGGGGCCTTATGTACAAGGCAGCATTAAGCCACGTTAAGTCGCTTAACGCTGCCTTGTACATAAGGCACAGCCTCTATCGCCACCACAACGTCACAATAGGTGACTTTGTGGTGGCGATAGGGGCTTGTACATATGCCCCTTTGCCTGCCCCAAGATGCAGAATGTTGCTGTAGTCCAGATTTGATTAGATCAAGGCCTGAATAGCTGACCTTTGTGCCGAAAAAGGAGCATCCAAATTATTTTTTTTAGCCATTTCAAAACGGCGAAATACGTCAAGGCTACTTTGGCCACCTGAGATTTCAATGACAGTTTGGAATCATATGTTCTTTACCTTGTGGGTCGGTTCAGGGAGAACGTCTGTGGTCTCAGGCCAGGTGATAAGGGGTTGCAAACATTTTCTGTATCTCTAGGTGAGGGTAAACCATGTTTGCAAGATGGATGATAAGTGCTGACCATAGAGCTGCAGGATGGTGAAGCGCCTGGTATTCTGGCAGCTCCTGGGGAGAGGTGAGTGCACGGTGGGCAGGGTAAAATAATGCAGGCTTCAGGATTTGACAGGCTAAGGCTCTCTAACCACCTCAGGTAAAAGTTCAGGGATGCTGGACATGGGCTCTTGGATAAACAGAGTTGGTCCTCTACTTGCAAGGCAGGGCACCTCTTTGTTTCCTTCAGAATCAGCACAGTTGTTTGGTCAGTCCTGGATGATATTCCTTAGCCTTCAAATTGGTAGCCAAAAACACCTTCCTCTTGCCCCACCTGCCTCTACACAGAAGCGTCTTGAAATAGAAGGTGAACACAGGATAAAACAAAAGAGTCAGCGTGCATCAAGTCTTGGGTTAGCTGGCCTAAATCCAGCTGTTTACTCAGTTTTAAAGTTATATATATACATTCAGGGGAGGGGATCAATTCTGACAGATAGCACATTTTCTTTTCAGGTTTATCACAGTGAAATGAGCCACCAGTAAGGGAGCCCTCCCAGCTTGTTCATTGGCTTTCACACAGCTCTCACACAATCAGGTGCTGCTGCTGGGATCTTCACTCTCAAAGAAGACAGGATGAGGGTGTTTGGCAAGCAGCCCATCTTCTTCATACGAGTGCAGACTTGGTCAATCCTTTCGGCCACGGCATTGTTCAGTTGTTGCTCGCCAGGGCACCGGCTGAGATGCTGGTATTGGCTTATGAATTATCCAGTGCAACAAAAGATTCTTCCTGCTCCAGTGTATGGCATGCAAGCCCAGACACATACACTTAGCTTCACTATGAATTCTTGAGAGTGAATGCATGTGTGTCTGTCTGTCTGGCAGGGGTGTCTGTGTGTGGAAGGCAGGGGGGTCAACAAAGCAGCGCAGGGTGACATAGGAAGAAGGGGAGACAGTAGCAGGAACTAGTAATAACTGTACAGGGCACTCTACAACCCTGGGGATCCATAATCGAGGGAGGCCCCAGCCCAGGAGCACCCCATGTCTCTCTCATGCACTCAATATACAATCAGAGAGAACCAGGGAGACTGGTCATAACATACTCCTCAGATTTACAAACTACCAGGGAGAACAAGGAGGCATTCTCTCCAGGCGGTGTTGGTAAAGAACCTTGTGCCCTGGGCAAGATGGCCACCGACTGATCTCGGCGAGAGCGGTGCCGGCTCTCACTTCTCCCGAGGCACCTAAAGATGCATAGACTGATGGCATAATATGGGCTTGACTCACCTACTTCGCTTTGGCACACGAGCTCTCCCTCGAGGATACCTGCTGTTGCGGTTAAAAAGGCTCGGTCTGGCCCTCCGGCTGCTCACTTTACTGCATAAGAGGCTGCATCAGAGGCTGTTTAGGCACGGACAGCAAGCTATGGCTCCCAAGCGAAGCAGAGCGGCCAAAGAGGCCAGAGACGCTATGAAGGATTCTCTTCCAGACGCGGGACGAGGCTCAAGCCAGGGTCGGCGAGGGCCTTAAGCAAAGAAGGGGGATGACAGCGCCGCGAGGCAGAGAGAGGCTGGCGTTGCGGGAGGCACTCGCCTCTGGGCTGCTGCGGCTGCTGTGGAGGGTTCCTTGTGGCAGCGGACGGTAGCTGAGGCATTCAAATCGGTGGTGGCCTCCAACACTATCTCCGCCGCCTCGGGGCTCGAAAAAACTCCGGCTTCACGGAGGGTGGCATCGGTGATGATCTGGCAGCCAAAGTGGTGGTTGATGCGGTCTCTGATGCAGCGCCCGGGGATGCGAGTCTGGGTCTGAGTACTCCCTCACCTCGGTCGGCTGCCGGGTTAACCGCAAAATCTGGAGCGGAGCTGTGAGCACTGGGAGTCAGGAGACTGAGGCGAGTGCAGCCGAAAATGCCGAGAGTGGCAGGATCTCTGCGGTGGGTCTGCAATCACAACGACTTTCAGGGGAGTTGGTCGAGACCCTGAGCAGAGAGGAAAGTCTCATGGAAGTCGGGGGTGCTCCTCTCAGCTTAATAGCAGTACAATAGCTGATGAGACAGTGGACATCGTGCCTGCACATAGTAAAGACGGAGCTCAGAACAGCAATGGCATTCTGGCATATCCCGATATCTCATCAGGCGTCTCATCGGGGGGACAGTTGGATATACGGTCCGATGCACAGCCTGTAACAGTTGATAATGTTGGGGATAAGGCTGGGAATGCTGGGGATAATGCTACTCGTGGCCAAATGGGTATTACTGGTCAGATCACGACGCCATCATGGTCTAGCGTACCCCTATTGTCCCCAGAAGGAGATAAGTTTTATTCTCTAAATGATGATTCTGAATCATCTGGGCTCAGTGAGCTTGATACATCTGATGAGATGGTTTCGGGGGAGTCGTCCACTACCCAAAAATCTCATCGCAGTAGATCCTCCAACTCAAAGTGACAGGCAAGGGCTAAAGCTAGAAACTCGAAGTCAGGTTCTGCTACAGCCCGCAAACTCGAATGGGATTATTCTGCAACAACAATGACTACAAGTATGGCTTATGGATCTAATCTAGCGGGTAGTGTTCAAGGCGGCTCTAATGGCCCTAATAACTCTGAATCTGTGGCTACCTCACCTACACTAGAGCTATTGTACGTTACTCTTAAGCAGATGCAGGGGGAGGCCAGGCAAGAGAGCCGAAGATCGCTCCAGGCCACTAAAAAACTGCAAGGCGCTATCCGCAAAGTTAATAAGCTGTGCACCGACATGACTGAATGGGTAACTCAGGTGGAGGAAAGAACTGTCGCTCTGGAGGTAGAAGTTGACAAGCTTCAGACACTTAAGGAATCACAGGCAAAACAGTCTATGGATATTTGCTGGAAGCTTGAAGACTTCGAAAACAGGCAACGCCGAAATAATGTACGGTTACTCGGACTGGCAGAAAATGTGGAGGGGGAGAACATTATGGCCTTTGTCGTCTCTCTGCTGAAAGGTGCTTTCCCTGACCTTGCCCATTGGAATTGGGAGACGGAGGTTCAGCGGGCTCACCGCTTCGCATTGTCTAGGAGGACTAATGCTAATAACCAGGGGGAGAGACCTAGAGCAATTTTGATCTATGTTGGGAATTTTCTATTAAGGCAGGCCATAATAGATCGGGCCAGACCAGATTCGAAACGATCTCATGAGGGTCACACTTTCTTCGCTCGACCTGATTTCTGCCACACTACGGTCGAGCGGAGGTGGAGACTCCGACAGCTGATAACTCCCTTTCAGGGGCTGGGTTGTGAGGCTTTTTGCTATTTCCCGCCCGGCTTAAGGTTATCTCGAATGGGAGGGTGAGAATGTTTTTTTCTGAGATCAAAGCACAAGAATATCTCACTGAGCTTAAGGAAGCAAGGGGAGGAACGGAATGGGCCGTATCACGCAGGGGGCTCAACTGCTGATTAATTATTGATGCTGATGTTCATGTAGGCTGTTTATGTAGGCTCTCGGGACTTGAAGCTCTGGAAGTATATATTCGCTTCGGGCCCAATATGTTGTTATTTGATCATCAGACTTGGCTCTTCGGTATTCGTCACTGATTTATGTAGGCATATGGGGGTGAGATCACATAGGCTCTGGGTGCCTGGGGGGGAGGGGTGGGAGGATTGACACGGCTCGAGATGCGGGATCGGCTGCCATACATAGGTCATGCTTGACCTATCTGCCTGTAAGGGGTGTAGGGGGGGGTGGGGTTAGGTCTTCCTAATGGGGTGGGGGGCAAGGGGGGCGGGTAAGGGCACAGCACTGCACAGTACAACACGTGAGGGAAGGCATGGAGATGCGCTCTGGGAATAAAAATGTGAGGAGAATGAGCGCAGTAAGATTAAGTTTTGATATACCAAATAGGGATAGCACGAAAGGGACTCTGCTGGCCTTGTGTAGGAACTGGAAAAGCATAAGATGATGAGTCTTCGAATAGCTTCAGCTAACGTCTGCGGGCTAAATGATCAAGGCAAAAGGCAAAGGGCGGCAATTCTGTTTAAATCTTTACGAATCGATATATTATGTGTGCAAGAAACTCACATAGAAGGTGTCTGGGGTAGCATCCTGGAACAGCTAGGATATAAGCTCATGGTGAATACCAAACACGGTACCCGTACAAGAGGGGTAGCAATGCTTACCCGTAGGAGTGATATAATGGTTAAAAGAAAGCTAGCTGACCAATGGGGTCGCTGGGCAATAGCCGAATGTTTGGTGGGTGGCGAAGTATTTACAATTTACTCAGTTTATGAATCGACTGGGGATGACCCTGAGCTTTTTGAATTTCTGGATGCCGAACTAGCAATATGGCCCATGCCGGTGATAGTCTGTGGGGATTTTAATATTAATGGGTTGGGGGTGCACTGGGGTGCCTCGGGAGGTGGATATCATGGTAGGAAAAGAAGGGTCTCTGCGCCTGAGCGCGGAACAAGGCAGGGATGTCCATGCTCAGCCCTCCTATTCGCTATATATATAGATCCCTTAATACGACTGCTGGAGGTCAATAGCGGAATCGAGCCTATTGTGTGTCAGGGTCTGGAATCCAAAGTACTAGCCTACGCGGACGACGTTGCCGTCGTCACTGCAAATCCTGTAACCGCACTCACTGTGGTGGAGACGGTCGCACGGGATTTCGGTAGATTTTCAGGCTATGCACTAAACAAAGCAAAAACACAGATTATTAAGAACAGGCATGCTACTATCGCTGACCCGCGAATCAGCAGTCTATCTAGGTATTACCATCATGCCGAAGCTTGGGAGTCTGGTCGCAAGGAATATCGAGCCAGTAATTAGGAAGGCGCGATCTGATTTTAATAGATTTAATAATCTACACATGTCATTGGTGGGCCGCTGTAATGTGGTCAAGATGATGTTCTTGCCAAAAATACTTTATCTGTTTAGGGCAATACCGATTGAATTTGAAAAACACTGGTTCGTAACACTGGAGAATATAGTTAATCGCTTTATATGGGTGCATGGGAAAACGAGGAGGGCCCTTAGGTTTATGTCACTCCCACGGGAAAGAGGGGGCTTTGCTGTTCCTGATTTTAAAATGTATTATTGGGCAGCGGCTCTCCAGTGTATGATTATATTATTTGGTGCATCCCCTGCCGAACCTGCGGAAGAAGTAGGGCTCCCTGATGTATACAAGCTATTGCTCGGGGATCAAGCTGTGAATTGTTTTATGAAATTTAGTGAGCCTAGTTATTACAAGAAGACGAAATTCAAGACACTATTGGCTGCCTTTAAAATCTGGGCGGCACTCAAAAAAAAGGTCGGTCTTGGGAGGATCAACTATTATACCCTGCTTTACAAAAACCCCACGTTTCCTGAAATATTTTCTGACGGGATTATGGCGGAGTGGGCAGAGCGGGGGGTTCGGAAGGTCGGGGATCTAATGCAGAGGGAAGGTTTTCGTCAGTTTTGTGATATCCAGATAGAATATGGGTTGGATAGGTGTAATCTTTTCAAATTCCTGCAGCTACGAAGTTTTTTCAGCAAGAAGGTGGGCGGGTTAAATGGGTTTAGCAAAATTAAAATCATTGATATTATTAGAGACAGCAGGCAGTGTGTCATCCGGCTAATATATGCTGAATTAGCCGCGCTTAAACAAGATGATTTGGTTAAGCATGCGGATAAATGGATGGATCGGGTGGGGGTTGAACCAGAAAGGTTTCTTGACTCTTTAGAATTGGGTCAGACGGTTATGTGCTCGGCAGGGCTTCAAGCACAGCACTATAAGACTGTATTCGCACTCTACTATACCCTGGCAAGAATTGCACAGTGGGGCGGGCAGGTAGGAATTAACTGCCCGCGGTGCGATGCACCCGAGGCTGATCTGGTACACATGTTCGCATCCTGCTCATGCCTCGAAAATTTACTGGGCTCCATCACGAAGTTCTTTGATTTGACACTAGGGCTGAAAGTTATGCTAACCCCTGCTCTGATACTTCTCGGTGTTAGCAATAATGAGGTGCAAGATCCATCCTATCAATTTCTCTTTCTGGCTATGGCCGTAATACGTATAAGTATTGCCTCTGCGTGGCTCGACCCGATGCCTCCAACATTTCAGCAGTGGTTGGCGCGGCTATTCTCAATGTTCACTCTGGAAAGAGCTATATACGAGAGAAAGGGTAAAAAAGCGAGACTCTTGGGTCGACGCATCTGGGCACCTTTAATGAGATGGAAGGAGTCACAGTAGGCTAGGGATCCCTGAACCATACGCTGAGAGGTACTAGAAAATCTATTTGGTGTGATGTGTGTTAGCAAATGCTGTAAACTCTGTTGTCTGTAACTTGAATTAACACAAGGTCGAGATCTCCCTTAACTATATCTTGGAGCTGGCTTTGTTATTGCTTATTTCTGTTTTTGTTGGTATATCGGTTTAGGATGAATCAATGTCTATTTTCTTTATTTGACTGCCAAAAAAGTATGGTTGTAACCTCACGTTTGAATATGGTATATAAGTTTGTGCTGTTTATTAAAAAAAAAACAACAAAAAAAACCTTGTGCCCTAGTACTAAAATCAGCAACCACCAGCACTTAGAAGGGTCAATGCCTGGACATCTGGATGGTAGCCAAACATCTCAAAATGAGTAATGTTTTAAGTTGTACCCTGTCACCCAACGGAGGTTAGTGCTCTTTTGGTTGGCAACATACAAAATCTTTGTAAAGCACTTCTCAGGATACTTGTGGCAGGGGTTTCCTTCAGAAGAAAACATTTTAGGTCTTCCCGAATGGTAAAAAGACTAGCATGTTGTCACATGAAAACAACACCAGGGACTTTCTTGAACCCCTTTAATTTTCTATTTACTTTATCTCTCGCCTACTTTGATCGAGCAAAACTTGTATCCTTCTCTACTCTTTTCGATGACTGATGCAAAAAATTAGTATAGATAGACTCTTATATCAGTAATATAGGTTGTAGGCTCTTCAGCGTGCCCAAAATACTTTTCTTCGTATAAGTCTGGGGTATGACGGTTCTACAGGATTACACACTGTTCACGTGAGTTGAAGTCCTGTGACAGTTTTTATGGGTACTTCTGCCTTCTTTTTCCCCTATGCTCCCTTCTCTACCTATGCCCTTCACATGGGACACACAACAGTCTTTTGTTGTTCCCTTGACGAGCATGGCTTTCTGGCAACTGATTTGGTAGCCAGGTAGCATGATAGAGGCAACTCTTGAGCAGCTACGCCTGTCTACCAGCTGACACCCCCGAGGTCGGCGTATCTCCATAGTACCTCCAGATACACGTACAAACTTCAAGACACTGCCTAGGAGGTTTCAGTGATACTGTTGTTGTTGTTTTTGATATTTGCTGCCTTAATACAATGTTTCTGGAAGGTCGGGTTGTTCTATGTAAATTAAGATATAACATGCTTCTTGTTTGGATGGGAAGGGTTTACAGTCCATGCCTGGTTAACTGTATCTGTACCCGTAGAACTTGGCGAACAATAGAAATTTGCGGACTCTGACTATTGTATTTGTAATTCATTTTATTGCCTCCTTGTCTTTTTTGCTTGCAGGTTGTTCAAGGGATGCCAGGAGGATCACAGTCAGTATAATATTGCTTCATAATAAGCCACATGTCCTGGTTTCACAATTGCAAAAGTCTCTGGTTAACCCCAGTAACCCTTCTTATAGTGAGATTGCTGTCTCATTGTGCCATTACTGTATATTGTGTTTGGTAGTGTATACTATATTGTTTTCTGTATACTTTCGATTTGATCTGAACTGTTTATACTGTAAAAATCTCTCTCTCTCTCTCTCTCTCTCTCTCTCTCTCTCTCTGTATATGACTTATTAAAAGTGTTGTGTACACACAACCAATCTGTTGCAGACGGGGTACCTTCAGTGCTGATTTCTAGAGAGCCCTGAGGCCCCTGTAATTACCTACTCCTGGGAACCTGGCCTGACATTATCTGTGTAATCAATAATGTTTTAGTAATTTATGCTTTTTTTATCTTGTAGATTCTTTTGTGGGTGTTTCCAAATAAAAACATTGTTAATGATTTGCACCTGGCAACTCTACAGTGTTGACTCTACACCTCCTCACTGTCACAAGTAGCTCTCAGGATTTTCACATAATTTAGGGTGCCAGCATGAACCGATGCAGACAAGCTGGTGGTGCTTTTCCTTAGAAGGAAGCTGTTGTCTAACAAAATAAGTAAATATGATTCCATGATCCTGCCTAACTAAGGAACATCAAAATAATGATTTCAGCAAGCAGTGTATCTTAGGATATGTGTGTGTGTGTGTGTGTGCGCGTGTGTGTGTGTGTGTGTGTGTGTGTGTCTTTTGGAGGAAAATGTTTGGGGATTTAATTGAATGATGAATGTGTGGATTGTAGTATGAAGTACAAGACGGGTGTAGTTGGAGGGGTGGGCAGTTCTACGGCACTGGAGGGGGGAGTCAGTTGTGTGCAACAGAGGAAGAGGAATTTATTCTGGAGGATGGAGGATGCGAAACAGATGTGTGGGAAAAGATGTTGCAAACATAAAGGTCGAATGTCAGAAGTACAGAAGATGGACGTGAGAAGGTGCGTGAGTAGTCGGTGATATGTGCTTGTACTGGAGGCAAGTTGAATATTGACATCATATATACTGATTTGGAAGATGCGTGGAGGTGTGAAGGGCGTGAAACAGTTAAGCGTTACAGGCATGCACTTGGTAAGGAGGCTGTCATATGTGCTTGTCTCAGTTTATGTGCCATGGATTGCAATTTCCCATGCTCTAGCTCTCATGCTCTCATGCTTCTACAGCTCCTAAAACACGCCTTTGTGGTCTGACAAATGCAAAATTATGTTATCTCTCAATGTCATCGCCTCAGTTATTGGATTACATATGAATCAGGCCTTTCCGGACCGCCTACACCGCCCACTCCTTGGTGAAGTTCCAGAAGCCTGCCAAGGGAATCCGTCTCTTCACAGAGCAGGCCATTGGGGACAGGATGAGCGGGAATCAAAGGTGCTCAGATGTGTGCTGCACACAGGGCCCTCCTGCCCCGGGCCCCACTAGCTCGGAGGATGTCTTCAGAGAAGGACAGCCTCCCACTTCCGACTGGTGTTGCACTGGGGTGAGCACTGTGTGCAAGGACTCTACCCAATCTCTGTGGACCAGGCACACTAAAAAAAGCTTTGGCAAAACCAATAGGTTCACCTATGAATGATCTATTGGCTTTGTCAATGTTTTTTACACATGTTTTTTTTAGACATGTGGCACATGGCTTAAAATAAAGAAAAAAAAGTGCCATAATTGACCGTGTCAGCTATATTATTTTCTTTACTTTCAGCCATGTTGCAAAGCAGCACGGTTACTGCTGTGCAGCATACCCAAAAAGTAGGGAAAAAAGTGCTTTACCACTTTTTTCCTGACAAAAGGGGTGGGCAAGAAAGAAAGACACAAGTGGGTGAGGAAGGGATGGGGCAAGCAACAAGTTCACAGGAGGGGATGGGACGGATGGAGAAGGTTAGAGAGGGTTTGTAATCACATGCCCTTTTATGAATTGCATGACCAAAAGTTAAAAAAAGTACCTGGAGAAGCACGCGACCAGTGGAACCATATTGGCCACAGAAAGGAAGCTGTGCTTGGTCCACGTTCCATAGTAGGGGCAAACACTGAACCTCCACGAGAAAGCAGGAGGTGGTGACCAACAACAAGGAAACGAGAGTTAAATCGAAGTCAACCAATGGTAAGTAATGGTACATGATGGGCGGGCTCAAAGCCCAGTGTTCACCAATATTTTGGAGCTGACAGTAGAGACTCCTATCCCGTTACCATGGACGGATCATCTGATGATCCCTTTTTCGCTAAAATTCCCCCTTCACTGCAAAACTAAGGAGCATAAGTCGGCGAAAATCCGACCATGGTCCAAGCTTTCCGCTGAGACATGGTCAACACAACTTCTTAATACAAAACCTAATTTTGAGACTGACACTCTCTCGGCAGCTGAGGCACTCAACCACTGGTTAGAATCTACACTGGATAAAGTCATTCCGAAAAAAAAATTAATCATAGTGTGAGAGAAAATATTTCCCCATGGTACTCACCCCAGCTTAGATCGCTCAAACAAAAATGTAAACAATTGGAGAGGATTTGGAGGAAAGATTTCAGCGAAAGCACAAAACATACTTACAGAGAAGCCATAAAGCAATACCAAGTGGAAATTAAAAGGGCGCAGTCATCCTACTACGAGGATAAAATTAAAGCAGCATCTAACGCACCCAAAGAAATCTTTAGAATCACTAAATCCCTCCTTGAGCCCTCTCTCCATGATATCCCTAGAAATTCATCCAAGGGACAGTGTAACGAACTGGCGAGTTACTTTCAGGGAAAAATACAAGCTATCTATAAGACCCTCCCTGTATCCCCACTACCTAGTGATTTAGATATTCCCTTGATGGAAGTAGCTGGGCAACAGGATCAGGGAGTAGTGGTAGCAGCTACTCCCACCTTGGAGGAATTTCCTCTCTTGGATATGGAGACTCTTGTTAAAATCTTTGCCAAAATAAAATCTGGATCCCCTCTAGACCCCGCCCTCCACATATCCTATTTAAGGCTAAAGGTGTGATTTTTCCAGCTATCCAGGAGGTGCTTAACATGTCCATTACCAATGGACTCGTGCCATCGATATGGAAGCATGCTATGGTAAAAGCACTACTTAAAAACCTAGCCTGGACCCAGAAGCACTGAGTAACTACCGGCCCATATCCCTCCTTCCCTTGCTTAGTAAGATCTTAGAAAAACATATAAATTCTACCCTATCAGCCTTCCTAGAAACCCATGAACTACTTCACCAATCTCAGACGGGTTTCCGCCCACAACATGGCACGGAATCCGCACTAACGGCTGTGGCTGAGGAAGCTAGGAGGATAGTGGATCAGGGAGGAGTGGCGGCCATTGTCCTCCTGGACCTCAGTGCGGCATTTGATACGGTCAACCACAATGTTCTCATTGAACGGCTAAGGAGAATCGGGGTAGCAGGAAGTGCTATCTCCTGGATTCAATCATTCCTTAATGGCAGAGTTTTTCAGGTCTTTTCGAAGGAATCCATTTCCAGCCCTCTCCCTCTGAATTATGGAGTGCCCCAGGGATCCTCCCTAAGTCCTACGTTATTTAACGTATATATGAGGCCACTAGCGGAGGTCATCCAGCCATTTGGGATCAAAGTGGTCACCTACGCGGATGATACTCAGCTGGTGATATCTCTTAATCATCCACGGACTGATCCTGCAGACCTGGAGCTCTGCCTAGGAAAGGTAGCCACCTGGATGCAACACTCCTGCCTTAAACTGAATGGAGAAAAAACAGAAATCATGTATGTGGGCAACACTGCCAAGCTAACTCCCACACTATCATGGCCTCAGTGCCTGGGTGCCCCTCCAATTCCGAAGTCCAAGATCAAGAGCCTCGGTGTGTGGCTGGATGACTCACTTAAATTTGACCAGCAGGCAGTGGCAGTGACGGGGCGTGTCACGGCATCCTTAGGAAACTACGGAAAGTCCTCCCCCTATTACCCACTGAAGCGAAGAAAATAGTAGTCCAGGCCCTGATTCTTTCGCGGCTGGACTACTGTGATTCATTGTATCTGGGAGCCCCAAAGTCCACCCTAAGGAAACTCCAGGTGGCCCAGAACTGCGCAGCACGACTTCTGACAGGCTGCAGTAGCAGGCAGTCAGCTAGCCCCAGTCTGAAAGCCCTTCACTGGCTACCAATAAAGGAAAGAATCTCCTTTAAAGCCTTATGTACTGCTCATAAGACCCTTATGGGCACAGGCCCCAGAATCAATCAGCATTTGATCACCGCCTACCTCCCCAGGAAATCTCTTCGCTCGGAGAATTTAAATCTAGCCTGTATTCCTAAAATCAACAGGCAGCGGAGTGGAGGCCGCTCCTTTTCATATAACATAGCTGGACTGTGGAACTCCCTCCCTCTCAATCTCCGCCATGAAACTACCCATCTCTCTTTCCGGAAGGGTCTTAAAACATGGCTATTCCAGAACAGTACCTGCTAGCCTTCCCTTATTAGCCCTAATTGCCGCCAGCGCTGGGATGCCTTTGGGTATCCATGTGCTCTATAAATGCTAATTAATAATAATAAAGCCGGTATAAACTTTTTTTTAGCATTCTGCTGTGACAGGGATGGCAAGAAAGATGGCAGAGACAGAGAGAGAGAGAGAGAGGTGTAGAGATGAGAGTCAGGTGAAAAATAGCATGAGGAACACACTGTAAAAGGAAGTGGAGAACTTTATTCTATTAGGCAAGTCTAATCACCACTGGATGATAGTCCAACTTTTCGACCATCTCACACAAGCCAGGACACATTGCACACTTTCTCCATATCTACATTTCGTATAGACGCCATCTGTGTGAAGAGACTGTTGCTTTCTAGCTCAGTTTGCATTACCTAAATCCAGAAATATACAGAGATGGAGGGGAAAGAAGAGACATCATGGAGAAGAGCGAAGGCAAGACAGACAATGGTGAGGAGCACTGGCGTAACGAAACTTGAGGGGGCCTCCCTGCAAGGTACGTGGGGGGGCCCCCTCCAGGCTCAAACAGGAGCTCTTCAGCCAGAGTGCTGTGCTGAGGGGGCCCCCTGGAGCTTGGGGGCCCCTTGCACCGCGGGGGCTACGGGGGCCTGTGTTACGCCCCTGGTGAGAAGAATAAGAGCCACTGAGAAAAAAGAACAGATGATACGAAGATGAGAACTGACAGTATGGCTAAGGGAGAAAGGGCAGTAAGGAGAGAAGAGATGGGTTGATATTGAGGACAGAATTGAAGATGTTAAGGACAGAGACAGGACAGTACAGAGCCCAGAATAGGAGAGACACAAATGCTTACGCATGCAAGAATGGATGAAGGAGTATTCATACTGCGAGAAGGAAGGAAGAGCAGGAACAATATACATGGGTATTGTGGTTTCAGTGTAGATCAGCAATATCGAGTATAGATTATCGAGTGGCCACAATATTGTGACTAAATTACAGATGGCCAAATATTACCAGGTAAGTATAGATTTTGTATGCCAAACACCACCTAACACCACTTATAAGTACCTTGACAATATATATATATATATATATATATATATATATATATATATATATATATATATATCTTCAGGCAGATGTGGAGTTAAGAATAGTAAATCTAAACTTATCTATATGCACTTACCTCCTCGATATTTTGGTTTTCTATATTTTGGTCACAATATTGTAGACACTTTATATTCTATACTTTATATTCAAGATGACAACCAGTCATTACACCAGGAAAAACATGAAAACAGACAAAACAAGCACTGGCGAAGCCAACAAATTGGATGCGTGCCTTTTGACCTTGTCAATGCTTGTTTTGTCATGCTTTTTGTATAACTTTATTGTAAGCGGCCATCATCAATAAAAATGGCTGAAATCAAAAATGTATGTTTCGTCTCAAAAAGACACACTGCCATAGTAGTCCCTGGCAGCGAAGGGAACCACTTTTTGTGCAGATGTGATCCTTGTGAAAGAGAAGAATGCCGTCATTCACAATAAAGTTAGCCAATTGCCGATGTGCGTTGATCCACTGCCCCATCCTGTATGCTGTAGTCGATGTTAGAAAAAAATGAATTCCCCAACAACAGGCCAATGGATGAATAGGTCTGACTGAAAGCTGCAATAGGTATCTACATTATACATATAATTTTAGTACAATCAAACAATAGTGACTGTTGTTGACAAAGAGCAGCGGGGGAAGGGCGGGGGGTAAGGGGGTGAAGGGCTCGGGGACAAAAAAAAAAAAAATTACCTGCAGCTAGCCGCGTCGTGCTCTTCTGCTCCTCTCCTCCAGGCACAGGCTCCCAGACTCCACTGTGGCCAATCCTGATGCTGCTCTCATGCTGCTGGTGGCAGCATGAAAGCAGCATCAGGATTGGCCTGAGTGCCGTGAATTTGTGCTCCCAGTGAAACTGGGAGCCTGTGCCTGCTATCTCCAACCCGGCAATGCAGCTCGGGTTGGAGACAGCTTCAGTGAGCATGACGGTTTGGCCGGCCTGAGACTTCCTGGCCAAACCGTCATGCGCACTGATCACAGTGCAAAACACTCCACCAGCCTGTCATCCCCCATATCCCCGCCCCCAAAGACTCAGCAGGAAAGGAAAAATAAAACGATAATAGAACGTGTTTATTATCGTTTTATTTTTCCTTTACTGCCGTTTTGAGGCAGCTGACGGGGGGAGGCGGATGTTGCTTCTCCGCCATAGCGGAGGAACCGGTGCTGCAATCAAAAAGTCTTGGATAGTGCCAGAACTAAACATTCGGGGAAAAAGATCCACCAGGAGAGCGGGCAATGCACCAGAGTTGAATCATAATTAACCAAATCCAGGGTTGCGGTGGAGCTGGGTAAGTGCAGTGCAGCACAATGGTCCCTAATTTGTATTGACACTACGTGACTTTTCAGGTTATATTGCCAAAATGTGACAGGATGCTGTTCCAAAACCGTATTGCCGTAAACTGCACCAAAATCGTGAGAGGGAGTGTGCACATCTACACAGATTAGAACCAATGGCAATTCCCAATGCAGTGAAGATGGCCACCAGGAAGATCTAAAAGCAAAAGGGACACTTAGAGGGAGACAGAGCCCTCACTTTAAGGCACCGGGTCATTATGAATTAATATATCTTCTTGTATAGGGCACACCGCAAACAGAACAGCATCTGCGAACCCCAAAATTGTGTCAGACAAAGACACTGAATCACAAAGGCATACAATATTTTGGCCAAGATCACACAATACATTTGATAAAACCTGTAAGATGGGAATGAAACTCAGGTCTCTTCTATATAAGTGTGATGCAGAACTAGATACCCTCCGAGTACGCCCAAGTAAACACCCACAGGAATCACCAGTGCTAGCAACAGCCTTACGCATTCGATTCAAAGTTCACAGAATAACCGCAAGAAAGAGTTATTCTAGTATTTGTCACTTCTATGTGCTCACTTTAATATTCAAATTCTGTAAAAGATACAATTGCAGAATAAAAAATAAAAAAATATTGTTTTGATTGTACTTTCCTAGCTTTAAGTAACCAATGTACTTCTTTATATGTTGAGCAGACTCCCCAAATTCATTCCTGTGTCCCTTCTCAGTCGATAATTTCTTAAAAATCTAAATAATCTGCCTTGTCAGTTAAATGAAATTCTGGAAAGAAACGCAAGAAACACTCCTAATGAAATTGATGTTGTTCAGTTCAAATCATGTGTGTTCCATCACCATCAATGTGATAAGCAATAGCATTAGATATACTACGGACCCAACATTTAGCACTTTATTTGAAGTTGTGTTTTTTGGACTGAATCCCTACTGTTTCTGATGGCTACATCCCCTTCATTTTCTGTAGCCACTGTCTATTTGCCTGGGCTACATGCAAATATATTATCTAAATTTGGAATACAGGATATAACAAAAATCAGAGTTAAAAATCAATACTTTCTGAAAGATATAAATTTGAATATCAGCGCCAGTAAACATATAGGGACTTTTCATGAAACTGGTCCCTTCTTTTTTAATGACAAAGTGAAAAAGACATTCACTTCATAACATAGTGATGCTCACTTTCTTAAAATAAATAATGTCAGAATACTTCTCCACAAGTTGATGCCTTGTGGAGAGGTTGCCTTTTCTAGAGTATAATTTCCAGGTTGGTGTAACACCCTTTTATTGTCAGTTCTTCAGTTTCTAACTACGCCCTTGTAAGATAAAGGTTGCAATTTGAAACATTTGTAGTTTTAAAGTACTATATTCCTACAATGGGGTCCCTTGTGACCAACAACTATCAGCACTGTTGATCATAAAATATGAAATTCACATAGATTGTAAATTCTTTTAAATATAGCCCTCCAATATTTTTATTAACAAGACTGACAGCAATAACTTGCTAGCTGTGTGGAACATATTTTACAAGACTATAAAATTGACCCTTGGGCACTCAAATAATTCATTGTAGGCGAGACAATGTGCAAAGTGCTGCATCTGGAAATTAGCGGTATCAGCAGTTTCTGCATAAAATTAAAGGATTTTGTTTATTAACTCTTTTTATCCCAGTCTTACTCTCAAGATCATTCAATTTTGTGTTTCCTGATTTCAGTAGGCTCAAGGCCAATCATTTTGCCATAGAAACTGCTGTTTAATGAATCTCTCTTCAACTGAATGTGAGACACAGTGTAGATCTTTTATAAACTATAGCAGAGAAGAGAACTGCATTTTTAGATACTTAAACATGTGTTCGCGGAAGATCAGACGGAATTTAAGGTAACAATGTTATTAAACTGAATCATTTTTCCTCCCAAATAAATGTCTGTAGACTACCAAATCTGGGATGTCCAATCTTTTACTTTTGGGAATATTAAACCATTATCCCTTAAACATGCATACACCATACCTTTGGAATGTTAAACAGCCATTTCTCTAAAAATGTCTGGTTGCGATGCCAGAGACATGTTACCATTAAGATGGCTTATAAGAAGAGCAAGAGACCAAGGCTAACTGAGTGTAGGGGGTCACCTCAGACTCGGCGAGCGGTTGCACAGGTGGACCTGCCGTGACCAGAGCTTCGGTAGCAGATTCCACTGTATCACCTGAGTGATCAGCGTGGCATTTGTCTAACCAAAACACTTAACATTTATATAAGTGCATTGAATATGTTCAGTCCTCGAATACATTTCAGTACCTAGAATAACTTTGGCAGAGGCATGCATGTCATTTCCGTTTGTACTTCAACCTTTTATTTGTAATGGGATTAACTGTCCAAATACATCTGGGCGTAAGTGCTCTTTCGTATTTAAAGTAGATTTAGCTTCATGTGTCTGACAATCAGATATATTACACTCAACATTCAATTGCATTAATGTCTCTGGCACCCGTGGGGCAGATTTCTACTCTACCCACAAAGGTAGCTGGAAGTTCTGGGTGTCTACTTCACACATACAAATTTCAAATGTAAATGCGCAACAAAAGTGGCTAACTTACTCTGTTTCTCATTTATGTGTCTTCTGCATATATATTTTAGGTGGAGACCTATAAATCTATTTTTTAAATACCTTTCTTCATAAGTATACATACCGGTGCATTCAGATTAACATGAGGAATCCGGCCACACATGGGTTCAAAGCAGTGGCATACACCTTGATGTACAAGCATATCATACAATGCAGTGATGGCTATTTGCAGATTTTGCAGTCGATAAGGACTTCTGGTTTGCTCTATAAGAGTTTAATATTTCCCATATTCTTTTATGATTAATGCACTTTTTAAATGACTTAGGCCTTCACTATGAGTTGCACTGAAGTATACAAAAAGTGATTGGTGGAATGCTTGAATTAATCTCAGCCACTGGTAGATACCTGGGTCACATCCTAATCCATCAATATTTTGCACACCATGCCACCTTAGTTTGTACCCAGCCATATGAAAATCAGTCTTGACCCAGCACCAACAGTCCAGTCCGAACAGCCAGACCAGGTCCTCCAAGTTGGCTGGATTTTGGTGCGAAGATACTGGGGTCTGTGTTACCGACTGGCATCTCTGTACCACAGTCCAGCCATTTTGAGTTTTTTTCCTCTAAATGGGAAAACCCTGCTCGAACCTGGAGCTAATGTATGTTTAATCGAGCAGTTTTTCTCCAATTTTAGTGAAAAAAATCACTGACATTTCCCACCTACCCTGAGATTCAGGCAGAAAGTGTAAGGGGAGGGGAGAGGCAGGTGGGGCCAGTGTTTAAGTGCACTTTGTTGTGCCTGGTCGAGGGGGGGAGCTCTCCCAGACTGCTTCAGGGGGAGGTGAGGGCCGGGCAATGCTCCTGCCCGCAACCCCACCGTGCAGCACCTCTGATAGGCCCAGTGTATCCGGGCCGAGAATTATCCTGATAATTCCAGCCCTGGAAGTAGTTGGTATTGTGACGATGGGTATTTCACCCTGAGGAAATACTCCAACTCTTTCCATTAAAGTGAGTTATAGTGGAACACTGGCT
Source organism: Calotriton arnoldi (assembly GCA_963921515.1). Lineage (NCBI taxonomy): Eukaryota > Metazoa > Chordata > Amphibia > Caudata > Salamandridae > Calotriton > Calotriton arnoldi. The sequence goes on along the minus strand of CAWUFW010003426.1, from coordinate 649,735 downwards.
TCTGGTATATTATGAAGAGCTTAATTGCACAAACATATAAGGATTGGAAATACACCGCTCTTTCACAGTTGATTCGCAAAACATCACAGGATGTTCAAGCACAAGAGGGCTTTTTGAAATGTAAGCAAGCCCGTTTACGAGTCAGAAAAAAGGGCTTTTGTGGTCTTACCCCAATTACAAATAGGAATAGGCATGCAAACTGGGCCCTCTCCAATTTATGAGTTGCAATGGTATGTGTCATTGCCTTATAACCAGAACTCTGGTCACACACAATTGATTAGTTCTAACTCCCCAGTTTGGGAGGCAGCAGATTTGCATAGCGGAAGACACAGCTTCCCCTTTGCGAATTTTATTAGCCAGCCTTGGAAGGATCAGGCATTAGACCAGAATGTGACATCCATGAAAACTCCCAGTTTGTTTGCTTTCTGACCTCCGCATTTCGGCCTCTGCTGAGGTGTTGGCAACAACAACAAACCAGCCCGGGAGCCCCTGTGCTGGAGCATCATGGCTCTGCAGAGAGCACACCCCCAGGCATGAGCGCACCAGCCACGTTCTTCAATGCACTAGGCCAGGGTTCTCCAAAGTCGGTCCTGTAGGGTCGGCTCCATGCCAGATTTTTAGCATTTCTCCATTTAGATAAATATAGTTATCTTAAAATCTGGCATGGATCCGGCCCTCCAGGACCGACTTTGCAGAACGCCGCACTAGGCCGAGGACCAACTGAACAGGCAGCGGGAAGAGTGAGAATGAGTAGCCCATGCCAGGGGTGGGTGAGCACCTTACCTTTGTATCGCAGTGTGTACATCGTGAAGGTGAAACCCCCCCCCCCCTCCCCGCTTTATCACCTTCCGCTGGCGTGGGGCTCTTTATGACCCTCTTCTGTCTGCAACTCAACAGGCAAATGGTCAAGAGCATGGAAGAGTGAGGAAGGAGGAAAGATGGGTATATAGAAAAGGGAAAGAATGATGAAGGGTAGAAGCATAGATGATTTGGTGGATGAATAAGTGGTTGGACGAATGAGAGGGTAGATTGATGAGTTGCTAGATGGATGAGTGGGTGAAAGAAAGGATGAGTGGGTGAAAAGACAAGTGAATGGATGGACAGGTGAAAGGATGGCAGAGTAAATGGGTGGATAGATGGATGGATGGATGGTTGGATGGATTGATGGCAGGCAGAGTGGATTGGTGGGTGGATAGAATGGGTAATGATTGAATGATTTGAATGATGGATGAAATAAAAAATGGATGACAGAGTGAAAGGTGAAATAGTGGATACTAGCGGGTGGATGCAAGGGTGAAAGGATGAATGGAATGATGCTTGGATGGAAGAGATAATGGAGGTCTTATAGGGTCAGTTGGGCTCACTTGCTTCACTTGCTTTGTGCAATCACAGCTTTAGTTCAAAGTTGGGGCTTTTCTATTTTCTTGGCTACTCCCTTGTGCACAGGTTACCCTAGGAAAGAGATTTTTCCCAGACACCTGAGGACAAAGGCCTGCCTGGCCCTTTAAAAAATGGAATTTTTGTAGTGGCGGTCACTCAAGGACAGGGAGCACCCACAAGTGTGTTGCTGTCTTGTGGGGGCCAACAGGAGGAACGGTGAGCCCAAGTGGTCCCTCATGCGCCGGACAAAATGTGTCTGCCTAAGAATCCCCAGTGGGAGAATTAGTGACCTAAGGAGAGACTGGGATTTGTTGAAAAGGTGCTTAGGTTCTTATGTGCGAATAGGCTTGGCAGTAGTGGACCTGTTTGGGGCTTCAGAAATTGCTTAGTAACTCACTGTAAGATAAAAATATGCCTATAGGTGGAGATAGGCATTTCAGTGAAATGCTTATTTATAAAGACTGGTGAAAACTTTTTGGGGGAGGAATGATCATTGTTTAATGGCATTTTGATATGGGTGCCAAAGTTAAATAGGTCAGATTTTTGATAGTGGGTGGTAAATACAGTAATATTTAAGCCAATACGTTTATGACACGTGTTGCCAAAGGCATTAGGTTTTCATTAATCATTGAGTGCTGACCAGACTAAGGGCCCACTTGATATGATGGCAGAAAGATTACTCCATTGCAACAGTGATGGAGTCCCTTTCTGCCAACATAATGGATTTAAATGCAGACGGCCATTTGATTGTAACTCTGGCGGAGACTAATCCATCTCTGCCATGGTTACACCCTCCCAACGCCCCGACGGATTAAGGACCATCAAAATTTGACCTGTATGTCCATCCACCTAATTTTGATGGGCAGACATAGAGGTCAGTTTTCACTGCCTGTTACTGCCAGCAAAAACTTGGCAGTAAGGGGCAATGAAAACTGCAAAATGCTCCCTTAGCCATGGGAGGTAATCCCATGGCGAGGGGGGCATTGTTTTTTTTATTTTCAAAAACAAATTCCCGTTTTGGCGTTTTGTTTTTGAAAATAACAAAAATTGTAACTTTGCCATACGGGTCTGTCGTGTTTTCGGAACCGTATGGCAAAGTTACAATACACTGACATGAACCACCTTGATGGTGCTTCCTGCCAATACCTGAAATGTCCACCCGCCCGACAGCCATTTCGAAATATGGCAGTTGGGACCACCACCAGCTCAATGGAATAATTTACTCCGTCCCCCTGGCGGACGACGGCCCAACTGCTAAATATTAAATCATGCCTTCAGTCTGCAGGTCTAACTTTTCATCGCTTATCCACAAGGCCATTTTAGGAGTGATTCAGTTGTTCCCACCGTGAGTTTGATTACTGTTTAGTATACTATTTTGCCAACTGTATAATGTGTATATATTTGTGATACTATGTAAATTATTTAGTTCTGTGTACATTAAAGAACGTTTTCTTTCTTAAAGTAAAAACACCGACTGGCCAGTGATTTGGTTGTTTTTATGTTTGTTAGTGAGTTCTGAGTTTCCAACCTACATCAACTCCCTGAGGGAGCCTTGTGCGGCTAGGCCATCGCTACCCTGAGAGTCAAGTGCTGAAACTGTGTGCTTTGTTTTCAATTTGGGGTGGTCACAGCCCGGAGACCCCAGGGGAACCAGCATTAACTACCTGTTGTCACAATTGAGAGTCGGCAACCCCTGGATGCCCTTGAGTCCCCTTAAAAATTCCTCACACTTTGGGTTAAATATATTTGAACATGAGCAAGGACTATATGTATTTGTAAGGAGTTCTGATTTGTTTCTACATTTCCACCTGTGCAACTCCTAGCTTCATTACCATATCTCACAAGCTGCGCAGAAAGAAGGATGTTAATAACATGTTACAAAAAATCCCCTCCTCGAGTATTAATCCTAGCCAACAGTGCTCACCCAGATCACCCCTAAAGCACCGAAATCACTCACGCACCAATGCCATTGAAGTATGGGACAATCATTAAGGTCAGCTCCAGCTGATAGCTCAATAATTACAATTAATTAATGTCTAAATGTGTATCCCCTGCCATATAATTCCCACGCTAAATCACTATATGGCATGGTTTGAGGGTACAGGCTCCTTTCTAAAGTGTATCAAGTTTCCCTTCATGACATCCTAACTGGTCCCATGCCAAATTCCTTTCAGGGCTAAGCATATCTCTTGATTCCCTCTCTCATTTTATGGGGTCTTTCCAATATCTTTGTCAAGATACAAATCCACCCCTAATGCACATGTGCACATATCCACTCGTATCAGCAATTCCCTAAATATACTATGGGTTAAGTAGATGCATCATTTGTTCAGTAAATGTAGGCTCACTTTTTTATTTATTTTCATTTTTGCTCTTTTTTCACAGAGCACTCACACACAAGAAGGTTTAATGGCGCTATGAGAAAAGACCGAAATCACGGGAGGTTTTATCAACTGATGCAAAAGAAAAGCCTACTTAGGCTATAAGAAGCCTTACTTTCATTTCAGGAAGGGGAAATCGCCAGGCTGCAGCCTGAGATGTAGGGGAAAGGAGTTGCAGCACAAACTCTGCCCATACTCTGCAGTAAGAGAGGCTTTGCAAAAGACTCTGGCCCGAGGAACGCATGTTCCTGAAAGGTCAGGTGATCAAACCACTGAGCCCCATACCTTGGTGTGGCTTATGCACTAGACAGAGAGCCTAAAATTTGATAGGCTGTTCTACCAGAAACCAATGGAGCTGAAGGTGGCGAGCTCAGTGGGGTGGGACCACTGATGTTTTGTGATCAGTCTAGTACCTGTTTTCTGCAGACCATGGAGAGAGCGCAGAATTTTGTTTAAAAGTAGTCCGGCCTGGAGACGATAGTTGATCCTGCTAAAAGACAATTGATGAATTCCATGAGGTTGAATCCAACACAAGATTTTCTGTTGGAAGTGACATGACCCAAACACACCCCCAAAGGTTCTGGAAGTTATAAGTTCTCATTTAGCAAAATTCCAAAGTTTCAAAAAATAGCCACCAGTTAAGGAAGGGCACAATCCTGAAGTCCAAAGAGAGTGATTTCCACAGATAAAGGCATGGGTCTTGATGCAAAATACCTTTAGAAAGTTAAAGTGCATCAATTTTGCTAATATATAACACAGGACTTCATCATATAACCTGCAACGGGGTTAGAAGAGTCAGTGCGCAGTCGTATCTGACTGTCATCCGTCTTTGGGAAGAAGTGTATCCTGTAGTTGTAAATAAGTCTAGTCAAGGGCCTCACAAAGATGTTAATCAATAAGGTGCAGTCAGCCTAACCTTGTGATACTCAATCTAACCCACAGGGGGCAAACTACAGGGCCTCCGCTTCCTGGATCGTCTTTACCTCTACTTGCTAATATTTTATAGGATTTCCGCTAGTGAGACAAAGAATGGATATCTGAGAGTTTGGTGGACCAAATAAGATAATCCGAAATCTACAGCCAAACAATTGTAAATTGTCTGAGAACATAAAAGCCAGGTCACATGGATATTTCCATGAGAGCAGAATCAGCTTCATGTTCTCAAACAAATAGAATTGTCTTTAATAAAATCTCAAATCGCGAAGGGAGAATATGATACCTCCAACTTGTATAGCAGAAAGTTAGTTTTAGCCAGCAGCAAATACCATAATCTCTTACCACTGCTAGTGTAATCATAAAACACAAAGGGTAGGTTCCTAACTGACAAATGCCTCTGTAATTTCCAAACAGCATTGTTATCAGAAGAAAATTAATGGTACCAGCTAGTATGTAGCGCAAGAACATTTCGGCGCCTGGGGCTATGCCGTCTGTCCAGGTTTCCCAGCCAAGTGAATTTTGTATGGAGGAGCCGGAACGGAATGGAAAATGGGGAGAGAGATCTGGAAGATTTGGTGGCCGCTTGATGCACATGGTTTACGTCACGCAAACATTTTAACTTTCGACAGAGCGTTTCTGGGAAATGGTGAAATGTGTTATTGTACAGCAGGCTCTGTTTGTCCAAGCTAGAAGAATAGGACTTATCTGATGGGTCTCATGCCTGATGTCCATTTGTCTGAAAACCAAAACTTTAGTATTTGTGCGTCCATTTTCTGAAGGCTGCTGTTTGCGCCGGAAAGTGGGGAAAGGAGGAAGGGAATGTAATCAGAGGTGAAGGGAGACAAAAAATGCTGGAATCTGAAATGTTCCAGAATATACCGCTGTTTGTGAAGGAAGGCAGTGAGGGTATGCAGGCCCGTTGGAGGCCTCCATATGTCATGACGTGCCCTTGCCATTCCCTACGTCTCCTACTGACTCTCTTCAGAAATTAGACGCTTTTAAGAGATTTGAATTTTGTTAACCAAAAAAGAAGTGCTTGTGAAAGTGCTATTTCGATGTCTTGTTTTCCATCTATCATCTGATCTCAGAATGGTTGTCTTTACTTACTTAATTAAACTTCCTAAAAGCATTACTTTTTTCTGAATCCTGCATTGCATTCCTATGGTAAGCACCACACTCAAAAAAGTGCATTGTGAATCCTTATAGCACGAGGACCAGCCATTGGTGGAGTCACCTGGGCTTTCATTTTACAGACATTAGTGCTAAAATGTTAAGCACAAAGCTAGAGAAACTTTTTTATCTCTGCCACTAATGGGAGTCTGGCTATGACTTGCCGACTATTATTAGAAAATGATACCCTGGTTAGCAACAAACGATCACCTGAATAAAGACCATGCAACAGGAATCCGAGATTTACTTCCCGGGAGAGACAGTAAGGACTGGATTTTATGGTATGTAGAACGTGTCTAATGGTACCTGGTGCTTTAGCACTTTTTTTGCGAAAGTATGCATCTGTGGTTGTGAGATTGTCCACTGAGGACCATCGGTAAGACTGTCCATGAACATATCATATCAATACAGTGAGAAAGATGTTGCGCTGGGGTTGCTTTCCCAAGGAGAAATGGCTCATACATCACTGGCAACTTAAGTCTTGTCTCAGTGTCATTTCATGTAAGACTTTTTACAGCAAGAAGAACATAAGGAACATTCCAAGCCAAAAGATCTGGTCAGTCGCCATTGTCCTTTGCCACTCTGGTATGTCTGTTTTTACTAGGCAGAAGTCAAGTCCCACTGCATTCATAATGGAACATAAGGTGGAAGTCAGCTCAGGACTCATGGAATTCTCTGCCAGAAGTACTGATTTATGGACAGGGGTGGCCACCCTAACCACAGCTCCTCGATCCACCCACCTTGCGCCCCCATTTAGTATCTTCTAAGAGTCCTCTCATGCTCTATCCACAAACCTGCCCACATCTTGTCACTATTGAGTTTCTCTTCAGTGACCTTCCTGCCCCACCCAATAACATGCCCACATGCAATTCCAAATGGGTGTTTCCCCAAAGGCACCTCGTGCCCCAACCATTGCTGGACCCACCTCTTGCCACAGTGGGTATAAGGACAGAGCCCCTCAGGTCACCCACACAGAACTTAGGCTTCTTAGAGTGCCCTCCTGCCAAACCCACAAACTCACTCATTGTCCCTCCAGCCTGAAGACACACACACACACAGTCCCTCCCCTTCACAAAGTACGAATTTAGAACAGAAGAATTTCAGCTATATTTTTGGTTGAAATTGTATTTAGTGGTGGGTGTTTCTATCGATCCGTATTTTTTTGCTAAAAGGACATCCCAGAGCGAGTTTGCAGTCAGCTGGCAAAGTTGTCTAAATTACAATAACATTCTCCTGAAGTCTTTCGCTTGCAATTCTCAAGTGAAAGTGTAAGCAAGCACCAAATGGTGCCATAGCTATGTTCCATAGTCCGAAGTCAACCGTCAGTACAAGGGAGCATGGTGGCTCTGTGTTACGCAGTAACTAATCTCCTTGTACTCTGCAGTTGCCTGAGGTACTTCCAGATGCGCATAGAGATTCCCCAAGCACGGGCTGGGGAGGGGGAGGGGGTCAACATACAATATCAGTCCCAGACTTTCCTGGAGAGAAGTAAGGAAACACCATTTAAGACTATCACAGGGAGTTAGTTGCAGTGTGGAGAAAGACATTAGCTGCTAGATTTCAGGTCCGATAAAAATACCTTTTAGCTGTCTGTTGTTGAATACCTACTTTATACAATACCAACAGTCCGGGCCTAATCATGAGTGGCTCGTTAAATTTCATCTTATGCATAAATCCATGTTTACGGACGGGATGGAATTACGAGTTTGGTTTTATTTAACACATCCGATAATTATCGGATGCGTTAAATAAAATAACCCAACATTAGTTAAATTTCAGCAGGTCAAACCTGTCGAAATTTAACAGGGGGAAAAGGTACAGTAATCATGCGTTTTATTGTGCTTTAAACACCAAAATCTGCATGTTATTATTCCCCATAAGCTCATAATAGGTGTTATTTATTACACCCAATAAAAAACGTACCCGTGGTATCATTATTTATATGGGGTGATAATTAACGCCCAAACTCGTAATCAGGCCCTTAGACTTGGCTTTGGGTCAGCCCACTGCTTATCATTGGTTGGCTTTCTTGTCAGTCTCATTTGCTTGTTTCTTAATTGATGGTTTTTGTTCCTCTTCTTCTGTTTGTCCCTACCTTGGAGCAAGTATCTGTATCATCCTTTTGAATGGATAACTTGTACCCTTCATGGAACAACTTTTTTTATTTGCTTTTAGCACTCCATGGGAGTGCACATGTTTTCTTGTTCTCTCCCTCGTGTGCTGCTACCCTTTCACCTCTATGCCTCCTGCACTTTCTGTGCTGCCTTACCCACAAGCTTGTCCATTGCTTCCCCCACCTATCCAAGTGCCACTCTGCTTTCTTGGCTTTTTTTGTTATTTAACCTGTCTCCACCAGCTTCTCCACTGCTTTCGTCACTTGGCAGCTTTCACTTTTCCTACATCCCCTGCACCTCTCCACCATTGCTCATTTGCTTCTCCCTGTTGGGACCTTTTGTAATTATTTTTGTGGTCCTGGCGAAATCAATTTGCTACCCGGCCACTCCTTTCTGAAAAGGGACTTTAGCTCACATTTTAGTTATTTACCGTTCCAAGATGGATGTCCATCATCATGAAATCGTAAAAAAAAAAAAATTAATTTTTAAAATATATTTTTATTTTTTGCTAGAAACTGTGTAATTGCAGCATTAATTACATGTACTTACAATCCAAACATAAAACCATAATTTCATTTGAGAGACAAGGAACAATCAGGTAATACATTACGCACAGTAATCAATAAATCATAAGCTAAAGAATGACATAATATAGCAACAGAATTTTCAGAATGGACTTAAGGAAGAAATTTCAGTTTATAAAAAAGACGAAATCCAGGAGGAGAGGGGGCCCCAGATCCTATTCCCTTTGATCCTGCCTTTTCTGCCTCTCCTTTCATAAAGTGCCTTTTCTAAATTATATATATGTAAAAATCATCCCTTCCACTGCTGGAAGGTTGGAGGTTGTGAATCAAGCCAGGCTGAGGCGACACTGAGCCTGAAAACTGCCATTGCTATGAAAGTGAGTTCTACCCCTTTATTACCAACTAGATCATTTACTCCTAATAACATCAACTGAGGTGTCAGAGGAACATCTTCGTTAAGAATCTGTTGTAAGAAGCCTGAAATTTCACGACCTATAGATTCTATACAAGGACAAGTGGCGAAAATATGCACTAAATCCACACCAAAAGTTGCACATCTAAAGCAAGAAGTCCCCTCTGTACCACCCCATTTAACAATTTTCGCAGGTGTAATATATAGATCGAATAAAGTCTTAAAATGTTGAGCCCGTAAATTGGCAGAGCACAATACTGTGTCCCAAAGTTCTAATGATCTCATAAAACAAGAATTCTCAACCCCCAACCTATCCTGCCATTTCAGCCTATGTTTATCTAAATCGTCTGGTATTCCTTCCTGCAGGCATCTATATATCTGTGTAATTGAGGATCCTGCACTGCGAATTAACAATTCGATCAAAGGTATTTGTCCAAACCCTGCTGCACCACCAGCCTTTTTAAGCAGGAAATCTCTCAGCTGTAGAAATTTAAAAAAATCCCGGGGGCCAACACCGAACCTTTCCCTAACTACTTCAAATGAAGTTATATGATCCCCAGCTAACAGGTCCCCTATCCTGTATAAACCACCCTTTCCCCACCTTGCCAAACATGTATCTTGTAATGCCCGTGGCAGTTGGTCGTTCCCAATTATGGGAGAATAACGGTTGAACCTACCTACCCCAAGTTTCTTCCTTATGCCTGCCCAATTGCGAAAAGCAGCGATTAATACATTGAAGCGTGTTTTCTTAAAGTAGCTTGCTTCATAGAATTTCAAGAAATAGCCGTTGGCCCGGGCGCCTATCAGAAGCTCATATATTGTCGGCACATGACCAGGATCCTCCCTATCCTTTTCCTTAACTCCAAAGAGATGCAGGTAATATTGGAATGAAGCCGTTAAATAATATAGCTTAAAATGCGGGAGCCCCCATCCTCCTCTATCCCTGGGAAGGGATAGGAATACATTAGCTCTCCTGGTCTTTTGGTAGCACCAGATAAACCTAGCTATCTCCTTCTCTATTTGTTTAAACCAAAAATTATGAATTTCCAAAGGAATCGCACGAAAAATATACAAACGTTTTGGCAGGATCATCATTTTAATGAGATTACGTCTCCCTACTATTGACAATTTCAGATTATCCCATCGTTGGAGATCGTTCTTGATTTTCCCCATTATAGGGATGATATTTAAATCCACTATATCTTCCACCTTTGCCGTAATGGTAATGCCTAGGTGAACTGCTTTTTCTACAATTCTATTATCCGTACCTGTAACAAATCTATTTGTCGCGATCTGCGTTTTAGCTTTATTCAATAAAAAGCCAGATTGCGTCCCAAAATTTTCAGTAATAGTTTCAACCGTAGACATTGCACGGTCAGGGTCAGATGAAATAATAGCCACGTCATCGGCGTAGGCCAATAGCTTGGTGTCCCCGCCTTGTAAACTGACCGGAATAATTTCTGCGGAGGCCTCCAGACGCCTAAGAAGGGGGTCTAAGTTCAAAGCGAAGAGTAGGGGAGAGGCAGGGCAACCCTGTCTTGTTCCCCTACCGATTGAAAATGGCGCCGTCTCTTCCCCCATAATTCGTAATCTTGCTATAGGGTTGACATACAAGACCTGTATTGCTTTCACAAATGAATCCCCTAGGCCATAAGCCTCGAGGGTCTGCCATAAAAAGCTCCATGACACCCTGTCGAAGGTCTTCTCCGCGTCTAAAAAAGCTACCCCTATAGGTTTGGAGGCAATCTCGGTAGCATCAAAAAGGGTAATTAACCTCCTAACGTGATCTACAGTCCCTCTTCCTTGTATAAACCTGTGCTGCCAAACCGAGACAAGGTGATGCATTACAGAATTCAAACGTGAGGCGAAAATCTTAGAATAAAGCTTGGCATCGCTGTTTAACAGCATTATAGGTCTATATGAGCCTAAATTCATAGGATCTTTGCCCTTTTTTAAAAAGATGACAATATTCGCGATATATCAAGAACCCGGTGGTGTAGCCCCTTCCCTGATCTCCTGAAATAGACTAAGCATGAAACGATAAATTTCACTAAAGAAGACTTTATAGAACTCTATAGGGATACAGTCAGTTCCCGATGCCTTGCCCGATGGAAGGGCTTGAAGAGCACTAAATAGCTCCTCCTGTGTAATCTCTGCCCCTAACCGGGCACCCTCCTCCTGTGGGACCCTTCCTATCGGGTCAAATTTCTGTACTTCAAGATTTGATATATAACCATCGCAAGATGGAGCCGAGTATAGGTCTTCATAAAATTCTCTGAAAGCCTCTCTAATCTCGGCAGGCTCCGTCACGACTTTGCCCTGCATATTTCTAATCCTGTCTATGTATCCTGCTGCCACCTGCTGTCTGGCCCTGATTGCCAATAATCTGCCCACAGTCTCGCTATATTCATAGCAGTCCTGCTTCTTAGCTAAGTATTTTCCCGCGAGCCTCTCAGCATTGGAATCATTCAGACAGGCTTTAGTTATGTTGATAGAACTCATGATTCTGACCACCTCGCCTCCACGAGACACGGTACTGATCAATTCTGTTTCCAATCGGGCAAGCTTTTGATAAAACTGTTTAATCTGTTCTACCTCTTTTTTTCGCACGCTTAAACAGTATTGCAAGATCTCACCTCTCACTGACGCTTTAAAGGCGTCCCAAACCATACCAGAGGGGGCGCTACCGCTGCTATTATCAAAGAATTCCCTGATCCAATCCTTCATATATTCGATAAATTTTTGATCTGAAAGCAGAGCCCTCTCAAAGGTCCATCTTGAATACTCCTTCCTTGCGCCGATTACTGAAAACTCTAGGACTACCGGGTTGTGGTCGGACATAACTCTGGGGAAAAGCTCTATTCGTGCCTCTTGGAGTATAGATGGCGAGGTTAAAAAGTAGTCCAATCTAGCAAACTTGCCATGTGGAGCTGAATAAAAAGTATAGCCAGGCTCCGAAGCTCTAAGTTTAGGCCAAGCATCTACCAGACCAATATCATTAAAAAAAAAATTTAACGCCCTCATCGATTGTGGCTTCCGCCCTTTACTGGAGGTTCCTAATGTTGCCGGAATGTCTCTAGATCCATTAAGATTTAGGTCCCCACACACCACAAACGGAGCTGGCCAAGATGGTAATTCATTGGCCAAAAAGCAGAATAGCCCTGGGTCATCTAGAACAGGGGCATAGACTGTACATAATGTAAAGGAGCCAGTTGCGTGCCTGCATTCCAATAATACCCATCTACCATTCCTATCGACAGCTTTCCTACCTGGGTTGATGACACTGCCTTTTATGAAAACTGCGACCCCCTTAGTCTTCACATCTTGTGTAGTGTAAGCTGCTACCTTCAACCCCAGGGATTTAAGTAAATTGCTATCATTTCTGGCAATGTGGGTCTCCTGTAGACAATAAATATCTGCCTTTAATACCTTGAGATCTTCCTGGATCCTCCTCCTCTTAGCCATGTCATTAAGCCCGCAGATATTAATAGATGCAATGCGAACATTAGCCATTATTCCAAAAAGATATTATTTCCATCTGTATTACCATGTCTGAATTAATACAAATACTGTACTTGCCCTGCAGGCAGTCACATACAGTCTTCCTTCCAGATTGCTCTTTAACCTTAAGTATCCACATAAAATGACACCCATAATAAACATCATGCTTTGGCTGCAATTTACACTTCACATTACCACCGTGAACCCCCCTGCCCCAACCCCCTCACCTCCCGACTCACCACCCCTTCTCCAACCCACCCTCCCTCCCCTACCCTTAGAAGCAGCCAGACCAAAACGGGTCTGAGTGATGGAGACAGGAAAGAGCAACGCAGCTCCCCCCCCCAAGCTCCGTCCAAACTTATCAAGCCAAAACGTCATATAGAGATAAAGAGGGGGAAAAAAAAAGGATAAAAAAGAAGGCATAGTAAAGAAACCACCTGCATATTTAGCCTTTTACTCACAACAAAATCTTATTTAAATTAACCCCACAAATGCATTGAAGCCTCAGACATTTCTTTTATCCAACCGGGCTTGGTCTAAGTACTCTCTAGCCTGAATTTCTGAGGTAAAGAACTTGACCGCCCCTCTTACAATTGTCTTCAGCCTAGCGGGAGCAAGCAAAAAGGCCTCAAACCCAGCGTCCTGAAAGGGCTTAATTAGTTGCCGAAGTCGCCATCTCCGCTCTACGGTGACATGACAAAAATCGGGGTGTACAAAAAAAGAAGACTCTTTATATTGTCTTCTGGCCTCGGGTCGAGCTTTCTCAAATATAGCTTGCCTAAGCATGTAATTGCCAAAAAAGACCAGGATGGCCCTTGGTTGATTTAAGTCTCTGCCAGAGTTTTTGTATCTAGTGAAAGGGAACCGATGAACCCTCTGGACTTCACGTTCCCATTCCCACCCTGTAAGCTCAGGGAAAGCTTCTTTAAGGAGATTTACAATGAAAGAACGAATGTCCTCCCCTTCCAAACCTTCTTTTATCCCTAAGAAGCGGAGGTTATTCCTTCTCATACACTTCCCTGGCACTAATTAAAAACTAACCCAGGTGTAGGGGAAGCAAGATGGCGGCAGTGTGATCATTGCAGCAACTCCTCTCCCCAGCTCCATGCTCCGTCGAGTATAACGGTATAACAATACACACTTACCGGTGGCTCTCCATCCTGCATCTCGTTTGGGTCTGTCCCGGCGGCCAGCGTTTTCACGGATGCCCTGGCTGGGACCTAGCAGGCGACCCGAGCTTCCAACGCCGGCTGAGGCACCGGACGGCTTCTCTGTGCAGAGGAGCTGCAGGGGCGGCAGTGGAAAGCCGGTAGTCGCGCTGGTGAGAGCAGCGTGTTCACTGTGCTCCACCCTGTGGCTGTTGGCTAGAACTGCAGCTAAGGTGGGACATAGGCTGTCTCTGCTGAATTTTCGTACTATAACGAGCTACAATCTTGTTTTCGAGAGGATGCCACCTAAATCAACAAAGCAAGTGAAGGAAGTGGTGAATAGAAAATCACCGCAAATACATCCACTTCAAGGTAATAGTCTGGAGTCTCCCGTGGGTACTGGTGTATTGGCAGGTAAAACCAATGAGCCTCGCAACACCAAGAAGCAAGTAGAGAGTGGAGGGGTAGGGAGACGGAGGATTCAGACTGAGCGTACCACCGGGCGGAAAGGGACGAACATAAAAGCTTTGGAAGAAGTGGGTGCTGACTTTGAGGGGGATAAGTCAAACACACTTTCTGTACCAACTCAACCTTCTATCACTGAATTTTTAAAAAAAACTAGAGATGGTACTCTGGAGCATATAACAGAACCCCTTGGTTATTCAGATCCGGAGTTGGCTGTTCTTATTCTGAGCGCAGATCCGGTCGATGCCAAGGGGGAAAACCCTGTAATACACATGGAAGTTCAGGATGAGACGGCCAGGAATATCAAAGATGTTCGGAAAGAAAAGGAAACAGAATATGGTGATAACAGGGAGGATGATAATGGAACTTTACTTGACCATCAAACCGGTGAGTCGTCGCCAATACCCGATGGCGTTTCTGGGGAGGTGGAAGGTGCCACATGTCCCGAAGAACTGTCTCTAGCAGCTGGTGATATAATTTCCGATGGAACAGATAAGTTTTACTCACTTACTGAGGAGTCATTATCAGGTGTATCCGACTCAGACCATAGTGAGATCGACGATAGTTTGTCTTCGTCAGGCTCCAGGACTCTGGAAGCACCTGAGACAGCCCTGAAGCGACAGAAATCTCGGATGAACCCTAAAGGGGTTAAAGGCCATAGCGAGACTCAGAAAAATAAGGGAAGGCGTTCAGGTGGCCCTGGTTTGAAGTGGGACTATTCCCACACGAGGATAATCGGTCCAACGGGATTGACAACCGGACAGACGGAATCTTCCCCTGGCGCTTCTCAGGCAAAGGGAATAACAGATATGAACTCCGCTTTGAGTATGATTCTGGATTCTATAAAAGAACATCGTGTTGAGACTCGGGCAGATGGAAAGAAGGCAAGGCAGACCTCTAAAAAACTGGAGGGGGCAGTACGGAAAGTTGGTAAAACCTGTGTAGAGATTGGTGAACGGATGAACTTTCTGGAAGAAAGAACAACATTGGTTGAAAAGGAGTTGTCTGATGTAAAAGAAGAGACTAAAGCCCATGATGCTCAGCTCACCGACGCAATGTGGAAGCTGGAGGACATGGAGAATGAAATCGTAAATTAACAAAAATAAATACTGCATTCTGATGTATGCAGGTACAAGTGTGGTGACGCATCTTCAGGTGTACGTCCTCACACTGTGCCGCCATAGCATCATGACGCACACATGTGCTTGCATGATGATGTGACCTTACACATTATTGTGTTTTGTTTTTAGAGATGCTAATCAGCTCTGGCAATAACAGTTTTTTTTCTTTCTGCTGATGCTGAATATTATTGGTAGCAAGCACTGGCAAAACGAATGGGTCTGCATTGGCAAAGTCAAAAGTCGTAACCTACTGGCCTTGC
Organism: Calotriton arnoldi; assembly: GCA_963921515.1. NCBI lineage: Eukaryota > Metazoa > Chordata > Amphibia > Caudata > Salamandridae > Calotriton > Calotriton arnoldi. Next base: position 634,323 of record CAWUFW010003426.1, on the reverse strand, counting down.
AAATGCTTGTTGAAGACTTGGGGTCATGGCTTGTACCTCTGTCACTCTCGCCAGCTGCCCAGGCTTTATTCCAGCAAGCATAGTGAAATCAAAGGCAGGGAGAGGAGTTAAAGAGAGCTAGAGATGATAGAGAGGGTGGACAGAGATACAGCAGAGAAAGAGAGAGGGCAGTGCTGGAGATGGAAAAATGTACACGGGGATTGGAGGTAAAGGAGTGGAAGAAGAAAGGGAGTGCAATCATGAGGGGCGGAGTCATGAGCAAGGAACACTGACGGTGAACGTATACCTTTATTTTTTTTTTAAATTCTTCCTCAAAGAAATTGGCAACAAGGAAAAATGTGATAGTAAATCTGTTCTGGCTTACTTAGCTGCGTTTTAAAATATCTTACAGAGTTAAGGCACCTGCCGCAGAGATCTTTGTGTTCTCAGCGGTTTCCTGGGTATAACAACAATATCATAACTCTGGTAGTTAATTAACTTGCTACAGAGTTCTGTGTGTAGCCTGGTCACAGGTTGACTCATCATAAAGCAGCATAGAGGGCTAATGTGCCTGCTTCGCATCACAATATGTAACATGCAAGTCACAGATTTGTATGTTTTTAAAATAGCTCCGCTGGCTACTTCTTTTATTGCAGAGATCATTGTTCCAAACTTAATACGGCTATATATTATATATACATTCCAACAGCTAGATACCGACACCGCAGTTCCAGTTCCAAGTAAGTTTATTTGTTTGTTTAATGTGCTGTAACGCGTTTCGACAGGATCCCCTGCCCTGCTCACACTTAGCTAGCCATATATATATATATATATATATATATATATATATATATATATATATATGTATGTATGTGTATATATATATATATATATATATATATATTTTATTTTTTATTTTTTTGTGGTGAAATAAATATTTAAAAAGCACATTTTCTAGTGTGCGCCTCGATTTGTGACCGAGTGAAGCGAAGGTCACGTTTGGGAATATATATATATATATATCGAAAAACAATCCCAGGTTCTGCCGCACAGGAAAAACCCACGGGCACAGACTCCAGTTGATAAGTGAGTTTTAATCCATCAAAACAAGGTCCAAATGACGCGTTTCGGCCGCCGAACTTCGGCCTTGATCACATGATATATATATATATACACACACATAAAGGCCAGCAACAAGGAGCTGAATCCAGTTTAGAAAGTTTCTGTTCTTTTTCCCAATCTTTCATTATTCTAGAGTTGCTAAAAATGATTTCTTTGGGTAGCAATAAACAGTTACCAGTAAGTGCTACATTAATGGTGCAATTACCCATATAAACACATATAGCTGACATTCTTACAGCGCATGCATATCTCTTACATTTGGGTTTGGGAAATTCAAAAAGCTGTCCCCAAATCATAGTTTATCTCTTAAGCAGTAGCAGTTGTGAAGTGACCAACTGAATATCTTTGTTTACTCAATAGTACTGGCTTCAAAGCATTAGGCTCCAACCTGCTCCTAGCCGGGATGAGACTTGAATAGTAAAAGTGCTGATGGATCTGTAAGTGAGGCTTTTGTTTTTGGCCCAGCTGGAATTCACAATAAGAAACCTCCCTCACCCTCTGCAGGTTGCTGCTCTGAACGCAAAGCAGACAACGTGTGGGTGTGCTGAATGTGAGACATAGTGTGGGTGTGCTGAATGTGAGACATAGTGTGTGTGATTCTGAACGTGTCCCGGTGTTGGCAAACTGCACCAGGGAAAAGTCAACACATTTCCCTGGGGCCAGAACAGACCCTGCTCAGTGTATCCGAGGTCCAGCTGGATCCCCTCTTTTCAGCACTGACAGAGACAGAGGTTGGATGGGTGGAAAGAGAGAGAGGGGAGTGTTTGGGGACACGAATTATTATTCAGACCCATGTTTACCGTTCCAGCCCTGGCAGTAACACATGTATCTGCGTAGCCCTCGAGGACGACTAGTTACGAACGAAGGCGTCAATTCCCTCAGTTCGAAGAGCGCCACGCGCTGCCTCGTTCTGCAGCTCCCGGAACCCCTGGCACAGGTCTCGCCGCGGCACCTCCTCATCCATTCAGCGCGCGCCTCGCGCGAACAAAAAGCGCTCGCGATAAGTGACCTTCCATTGTGTGGAGACTGGAGACGGGGCCTTATCGAGGGCCGCCGTGGGAGCCAGGCCTCCATTTGTTCGGCGTTTATCTCGCTAATGCCAGCTACTGTGGTGGAGCTGGAGTGTTTCAGGGGCGAGAGGAGTGAAGGGGGGCTGACGGGGCGGTGGGAACGGGAGCAGCCTTATCTGAGACCAACACCCCGGCTTGGGGCCTACAGGAGAGGAGGTGAGCCTGCTCATAACTATGTCTGCCAGCGTGGTGCCCTCGGGGGCCCCAGGACGCAGACTGTCTAGAGCAGAGGTCTTCAATCTATGGGGCGCGACCCCCAGGGGGGCCGTGGAGTCATCAGAAGGGGGTCGCGCATTCATCAGCTTCACGTCTGCCTCGAATCCAAAACGTTTCCTCTCTTCGTTTTGGATTAGAAATACTTGCATCTCAGGAGGCTCTCTGATTGGAGGACTAGGTAAAATAAGCCAATCATAATGAGGCATGTCATCTTTACCTGCCCTCCAATCAGAGAGACTACAGCATTCATACCAGGAAATGCCCGCAAACTTTGTCCAATAAAGATGGACCAGAACCTTTGCAATGCAGCCTGCACTTCGAGGAGTTCTGCAATATTCCACGCCGTCACTGTCTGCTGCCTTCCTTGGCCATCACTGCTTTCACCTCGTGTCCTGCTTTGTGGCTCGTTGCTGCCTCTTCAGTAGGATCTCCTTGTTACTTCCGGCGCGCACACACACACACAGATCCTTATTTGTTTCCCTGATTGAGCCATAAGGGATTTGGGCAAAGGCTCCGGTTAATTTTTATTTTCTGTGTTCTGTCCGTTTTTCTTCTTTCCTGCATGTGTCTAATTATTTATGCTGCCTGAACTCCGCACTCGATTTAATTTATTGCTCCAGAGAAACACAATGGAAGAGAGAATGTTTGTCTTTAAACAGGGCGCATCCGTGTGGGGCTTGATGCTTCTGACAATGGACATTCACAGTGAAATGCTTGGAAAGATGTTAACTAAGCAAAATGGAGATATACATATATATTTTTCTACTTTTCAACTAAGCTTTAAGAGACTAACTTGTTTGTAAGATAAGTGCAGTGAATGGACTACTGAAGATGACAAAGTTGATGTCTGAAACATCATTGCTTTTACGTTTGTTTAAATATCACTGCAGAGAAAGATTCAGGCAGCATGGTTAAATGAGTGTCAATGCTCATGTTATTTGTCTGAACGGAGAATAGATTTTTTCAATAATTGACTACGCCTAATATTTTTACAGCATCAAAATATTACATGGTAAAGCCTACACAACTCCAATATTATTAAACACATTTGGTTGTGCAGTCTTAGCTCAAATAAGCAGCCCCGCAATGCAGCGGTGTGGGTTATGATGGTACTATTATGTTGCTCACTAAATTGTCTTAATTTGGAACAGATTAGGATAAACCACATTTACTTACCGAATCTCTCTACTGGCCTCCTCACAGCAAATTTTATCAAGCACTCAAATTTATAACTTTTTTAAAATTGATTTGTGCAGATCAAACATCTAGGTCTCACATGTGGCCTAGAAGCTGAAATGTACTTCAAAATAATCTCCAGGGTTGGGGCAAAGGCTCCAGTTAATTTTTATGACTTTCAAATGTTTATTTTCAGCGTGCTTTCCGTTTTCATTCTTGTAGCAGCAGTTTCATATGCATTTTTGTGACATTATAATGTTGGTTTTTTCCATGTTTTTTTCTGTTTTCATTCTTGTAGCAGCAGTTTAATATGCAGTTTTATGACGAGTGTATTTTGCTACCTTTCACAGCCTCTCTTCTGACCCTCACCCTGCAAAGGCCTTTCCAAGACGAAGACTCAGTTGAGCCAGTCTGACCGTGCAACATGTTGTCCTGCACCAAGTGCATGGGCACACATGTTCACAATGGATGTCATTCTCCTTCCGGACACTAAGCCTCCCACTGTACTGAACGTATGGCCTGCAAAGAAGGGCACTTCTAGGGGCACTGACGTGAAAGAGGTCATAGGTCACCTGCTAGGGACAAGAGATGCACCGTGAGGATAGGTAGTCTGCTTCAAGATGACCTTTGAGTATAGCCCAAGCACACAAATCACAAGGGCATACCCCATGGCCGTCCTTATACCACGTGAACATAATTATAGCCTAGGTGACTGGACACCCAGGCGGCCAGCCTCTTAGCATTTTCTCGTGGCCTTCAGAATTTATTGTTCACTTGGCCAAGATGGTTACCAAAAACCGAAACAAATAACGAAGCCCAAAAGACCACAAACCACAGTCACCCGCAAACCTTTGGTTTTGCTAAACACTGTTTAATTCTATTTCCCCACCGTAAAATGATTTGCCGTGGGAATTGGGGGCGCTTTTGGTTGTCGATGATGGTGAGTACCAAGTTCTAGACATTTTGGTCAGGAGGGGGTCCTTATGCCTAAAATTTTTGACAGGGGGGTCTCGGCATCAAAAAGTTTGAAGACCTCTGGTCTAGAGAGACGCATTTCCAGTTAGGAAGTTGATGACACCGCAGCTTCTTAGCTTGTGTGGTTTCAGCTCTCCTGGGGCAGGCTTGGTGTGATTTAGCCCGCAGAAACCAGGGCTCAGATTTCTCAAGGCTGTTTTCCAACTGGGACATAAATTCAGATTTTATTTTACTTGTTTTCCCTTGTAGAGGAAAACTGGGTGGCAGCGGAGCATTGACAGTGTTACAGGTGGGTTGCAGAAGACCGACAAAGGGCAGTCGAAAAGACTTCCACAAAACTACACTTTGTGAGTCTTGGTAGTAATGCTATAACCTCACAACAAGCAGTAAAGATCACTGAATTACACCAAATGCTAAAAATTTGCCAAATGCAAAGTGTGAGACATAGAGAAGTCAAACTCCACAAGATCACAGCAAGTGTCCAGGACAAAACTAACCTGAAACACACTGAAATAAAAAAAAATCATCCATGCACAAGATTACACTCGGGCCTATTTATGACCCGGTTTACGATGCTCTTGCACCACGCAACTTGGTGCAAGAGCGACGCACACATTAAGTCAGATTTATGAAGCAACACAAGGCCACTTAGCGTGGTCCAGATTGGCTCCATAAATCTGGATTAAAGCAATGCTGCACAAATCGCTGCGTTGCATTGCTCTGCTCTGGAGAGGCATTCTATGGGCGTTGCGTGGGTGTTCCCACGCAACTCCCATGGTTTGCGACGCATTCCTAGATTTACCAGAACTGGTAAACCTGGGAGTGCACCTAAAAGATTTGCATTCTCAGGAGAGACATAAAAAGGAGAAATATCTTAATTTCTCCTCCTTACTTCCTTTTTCTACGAAATAGATAGAGGAATATGCCTCCCAGGATTCTTTTTCTGCAGGAAGGTGTCCCTTCCTGCTCAAAAACAATACTGCATGTAACGAAGGCCTATATTGACACTAGGCTGCTAAAAGGACGGCAGAGCAGAGGAAAAGGCAGGAATGAGCTGTATTGCCTTAAATATGGTGCATCCCTGCTCTTTCCCTGTCACACAGCGCAGTATGGTGACTTGCTGCGCTGCACTGTGTGACAAGCTTGTAATTAGACCCCATAGTGCTAGAGATAGCTCACAGTCAGGAAGAGATTTGCCACAGATCTTCCATCACAGGACAGATGTTGCCCAGGAGCGAGCCGTACTGAACTCCACAAGTAAACAAGCATAGGCAAAGACAGTAGGTTGCAACTTTTGGATTTGCCAGTACAGATCTATTGGCTTTGCTAGTGCTTTTTGCTGATGTCATCCAGCAAAAACAAAAAATGTTTAGTGCTGATGCAGAACAGCACTGGGGAACAAAAACTTGATGACGCATACGTGCGCCATCACACGTACATGTATGTGTAATTTTGCTATTGCGGCCCCAGCATTAAAACTGAAAATGCACAAAAGCATCACCACACATGCAACTGCTTGGCTACTCTGCACCGTAGAGCCTTACACTGGCTTCCGGTAAATAACTAGGCCAAGTTCAGGGCTTTATGTATTAGCCATAGAGAAATAACCTGCAATTCTCCTCACAAGACTGAAGAGACCATTAAGATCATCTGATGCACTTATTACATATCCCTCGCATCAAGTGTTTTCACATGCGTGGCAGGGCCTTCCCCTACCTTGACCCCAAACTGAGGAACAACCTGCCACTGTTTCTTTGTTCTGATCCCAATCATGCTGAATTTTGCAAAGCACAAAACCAAATTGCAATGACGCACCCAATTTTCATGACTATAGCGAGCTAAATGTATTAAATAATCTAAACGTAGCAAAGCCGTATTCCAAGAAAACAAGGGAAAAAATGCTTGCTCAAGATTTTAACAAGTAAACTGCCCTCATCAAAGCCACGGATGAGATTAGGAAGGCAGTGGATCAAGGTGGCAAGGCCGCCTTGATCCTTCTGGATCTCTCTGCGGCCTTTGATACGGTCCATCACGATCTCTTGATGGACCGTTTAAGGGCATGTGGGATCCAGGAGAAAGCATGGAAACTCCTACACTCATTCCTAGCAGATAGAGTACAAATTGTATCGCTGGGAGATTTCCAATCAAAACCATTTGCCTTGCCATGTGGAGTCCCTCAAGGGTCATCGTTGAGCCCTACATTGTTTAATGTTTATGTCTCATCTTTGGCTCCTATCATCAGTGCGTTTGGTTTTGGTCTGACCTCCTATGCAGATAACACCCAGATTGTGGTGTCTCTGCTTCCAGGACAGGAGGTGGGCATAGACAGGCGCTTTCAGGACTGTATGGAATCTGTGGGCAGCTGGATGGCGAAAAACTGTCTAAAACAATGCAGGCAAGACGGAAGTTATATTATTTGGGAACAACGCCAATTTCTGGAACCCAAATTGGTGGCCGTCTTCTATGGGCCCTCTCCCTATACCCGTGAAAAGAGTGAAAAACCTGGGAGTATTACTAGACGAGAAACTGAATTTTGGGGACCAAGTAAATGCAGTCTCCTCCTCAACAGCTTATGTCCTTAAAACAGTGAAAAAAATACTACCGTTTTTACCAGCTGACAGTAGGCAAACGGTGGTTACCGCATTAGTCCTATCGAGGCTGGATTACTGCAACAGTCTTTATTTAAACACCCAGGAACGTTTTATGAACAAACTTCAAAGGCTGCAAAATTCGGCGGCCAGGCTACTCACGGGAACGCCTAAGTTCGCCTCAATTTCTAAAGGAATCAAAAAACTACATTGGCTCCCGGTGAGGAACCGAGTGCGTTTTAAGTCTCTTTGCACTGTTTTTAAAGCACTCCAAGGAGCAGGACCCGACTACTTACAAAAACAGTTTAATTGGTACATACCGAAAAGAAATTTACGTTCGCTAGGAGCCAAGTTGGTTACTGTCTCAGTTACAAAAAAAGCGACGTGGGGTGGCCGAGGCTTCGTCTTTGGGGCAGCCAAAGCTTGGAACGACCTCCCGGTCCACCTTAGACATGCCATAGACCTTTTTACTTTTAGGAAGGGTTTGAAAACATGGCTTTTTGACAAGTAACTCTGCCTTCCCCGCTCTTACATAAAGGATAGGTAACTAGCGCCAGGACACCCTTGGGTAATCGTCGCGCTTAATAAATATCCGTAACATAACATAACATAACTGAATTGACTGCTCATTGTGGAAAGCTGTGCAAATCCTGCAAGTTGTAATAGGGAATCCTGTCCATCAAATTACTCCCTAAATTGCACTGGGATGTAGGCCATTGGGGGCAGGTCCATTTTAAGGAATGGGAAAGTGGGCCATTGCCCAAGTCCCCCAGGATAAAGTGATCAGAACAGTCAGAAGACACTCTTTTCTACTGTGTCCATCTGCTTATTGTTACTTCTCACTCTTTCTACTATCCCTAGCTCACCACTCTCTACCTTCTCATCTACCTCTCTTCCTCTACCTCGTGCTCCATCATCTTTCTCCCTGTCTTATTCTCCCACATGTACCTCTCGACTTCTCTGTGAACCTCTTTTAATTTACCCTTAACATCCTCTCTATATTTCCTCTTTATCTCTCCCCTCTCTTCCTACCTCACCTTTCACTACTTAAATTATCTTTATCTCATCTCTCTCTATTTCACCAATCTCTAAATCCATGCCCATTTCTACCTTTCTTCTCTGGGTACCACTGTCTTTACCTCTATGTTATCCTTCTAGACCATTTTTATCTCTCATTTCGCACTGTATTTCCTTCACTATTAAAACTCACCGCCCCGCCCCCGGCTTCCCGTACCCGGCTACACCCAAGAGCACTTCTATCGATTATACCGCCTCGTCAGTCGTCAAGGGGTAGTAAGCGCTATATAAATGCAGTTTCAATTTCAAGAGAAAACAGTTCAAGGACTTGTGTCTTCTTCGACGGCCGCAAATGGGTCCTATTTGGGTGTCTCCGCATTCATCATTCATGCCTGTAGTAAAGAAAAGCACGTTTTCTTTATTATTTATTGCTTCTTTCCCTTTCCTTTGCAACCAAAGTCTACAAAGGCAGCGTCTCCCGGCATGTGTGAAAACATTCTGTCCGAATCTGCTTCCTATCATGCGGCGACTTCGGGTTCCTGCCATCTGACTAGGGAGTCTGGGGGAATTTTATTGTACCATATCTAATTGGTCTCACAGAATTCTTCGCGATTACAAGTTTTTCAAATATACAACAAAATATGTAAGCTCTGCCATCTAGTGGCCAATACCCCAAACTATTCTACAGCTTGCATATGTGTGTCCTTAGGGGAATGTGTTTAGGATCGTTACTCCCAATAAACGTCGATCGGGGCTATCCATGACTTGCACATTGGAGCCTCTGGCCTTGGTCTCGCTGCATGTGGCTTCAAAAATCACGAAAGCTGTAGCAGGAACAGAAAATAAATGGGACATTAGGGGATTATTTACAAGCCCCTTGCGCCGTTGGTACGTCACTTTTTCCCATATTAATTTCTGTTCCTGCTACAGCATTTGTGACTTTTGAAGCCACGTGCAGCAAGACCAAGGCCACAAAAAAATTGCAATTAGGAAATCGCGATTGCATGAGTGGGGTGCATGAATGGGCTGGGTCCATGTGAGGTAGGAAACCCATGATGGGTCTTATTTGTGTGTATGCACACCCAGGGCTTTAAGTGGGATGAAAAAACTAGGGGGGGGGGCCGATGCAGTTAAGGGCATGGCTTTTAAAAACAAGCAAGCTAAAAATCTGTGCTTAGCGTAGTGTGCCGCCCAACTGATATTTTTGCTGCTTCTGTCATTGCATCCAGATATAAAATACACCAAGTATCATTACAGCTGCAACAAGCCAGAACTATTGGCTGTGCAGTGGCGGCTCACATAGGGCGTGCTGCGGGGCGGAGGGGCGGGGCAGGGAGGGGGGGTAGTAAACTCGGACATACGACGGAACGGAGGAACATATTAATTACTTTCCTCCGTTCCGTCGTATGTCCGAGTTTACTACCCCCCACCCTGCCCCTCCCCCGCCCCGCCCCACCCCGCAGCACGCCCTATGCGAGCCGCCACTGTGGCTGTGCCAATGGTTGCTAGTTGCATAAGATAAATAAGCAACAACTATGGCTTCCTTGTATACAATACTGAAAATACTTCCGTTCTGAAAATGAAATGATGAGACTGAAAGAACTATAACAGTCTCTTTGAAGTTACATCAAAAGCAGTGACGGGCAGGGCCAGACTGGGAACCGAAACCGGCCCTGGCAAAGAGCTCAGCCGGCTGGGGGGGGGGCATTTCTAAAAAGCAGGTGCTGAGACTGGCTCACCATTTATGCCCTCACCCTCAGGGTGATAAAAAAATCTTAACTCTGCAGCAGTACCACCCGTCACCAGGGCCAGACTAAATGTTTGAACATCTACCCCACAGAGTCTTGCCTGTAGGAGGCTGTCTAGATTAGGCTGAGTTTAGGAGCCCCTGAAGTGCTGTCCAGCCTGACCTGCGTTCTCTCTGGCGTGAGGTGCCCGAAGTTGGCATGCTTTATCCTACTGCCACATCGTAAGGAAAGCTCTGCCACTGACTTCTCTGTGAGCTCACGTGCTAGATATGTTTTCTGCAGATTCGTCCACAACAAATGATAACGTGAGGCCCGGGCGCTGGGCTCTCCGATCAGTGGTGGCTCCTCCGCTAAGGCGGGGGAGCTTCGCCCCACTGCTAATTCAGCAGTGCAAAAAAGAAAGAGAAAATGATAATAACATGACAGTTATTATCATTTTCTTTTTCTATGCGGGAGTCGGGCGAGGCTGGCTCCGTGACTCCAGAGCAGGGGAGGAGTGGTTTGCACTCCTCTAAGTGCACATGACAGTTTGATCGGCCCTCTAGGGCCGGCCAAACCGTCATGCGCACTTGGCGTATTCTCCATTGGGCTCTGTTGCACAGCCCTGTGGAGAACATGCCCAGCCTCCACAGGTACTGCCTGAGCATCCAAACAGGACGCTCGGACCAATCACTACGCTACTCCTGCAGCGTCGTGATTTGTTTGGAGAATCCGAAAGCCTGGGTGCTTCCAGCAGACACAGGAGAGGTGTGTGGCGGCAGGAGAGGCGTGCAGAGGCGCAGCGGACAAGGTAAGTTTATTTTGTAATTTTTGTTTAATTCCCCCCCCCCACTCCGCTCGACCGCATCACCACCCCCGTTCAGAGCAAGCCGCCACTGTCTCCAACGCATCTGCACTGTTCAATCGCAGTCTTTCTTCCAGCAACTGATGATCGTGCTGGGCACCTGCACCTATCTCACTCTTCTACTTCCATGGACAGCAACCTCCTTTCAGGCTGCAGTGCTGAAGACTTCCAGTCCAGTCTGCAGCGCGAACTCCTCCATAGCCTGCTAAGAGCACATGCATTTGGTCTCAGTGCTCATGTCCAGCCCTGGAAGGCTCCAAGCAACCAGGAGTGCTGAAGACTCCTGTCTAGTTGCCCGGTCATGTGATCTAAATTCACGTGTTGTCGTCACAGAGTTAAACTGTCCATGGCGTCACTTCTGCAGCTTCCAGCATTTGGCGAATTGACATTTCTGCCATTCTAATGATCAATGGAAGGTCCAAGAACACAAATACACATGTAGGCGATCATAGCGTCTAGCACAGTTAAACATCGCCACCTGCTGGAAATTTGACTCATACATGTCATCTTTAGTATTTTCGTTCATAGTGTATAAAGCTATTTTTTCGCTACTCGCTGCCCTTGTCAGTCAGTAAGTAGTCTTTCACAAAGTACAAACTGTCTGTGAAGGACAATATTCACCTCACAAGTGACAGCTGAGGACACCAGGAGGAGCAGACAGTGCCCCCTTTGACTGACGCATGCTTCCTCTATGTCCCGCCCACAAAGTGCCACTTTCTTGCCATTGTGACCTGTCTCGTGACAGGGCACGGATCTCATTGGTTGCACACTGCGAGGGCGAATGCACTCCAAGCCTGTTGCAAAGATTTGAGGAAGGAACCGTGCCTTATTGATAGTCATACAAACCGTAAACACAGCACTGCACTTTGATGCAGGAAATAATACAGCTGCTTCCTCTTCTTATTTGGTGAAGAGAACTAGACTGCGAACTTCTTCAAAAGACGTGTGCCGTTCTTGTCGTGTAGGTTATCCTAGGGAAATGTCTGATCCTTAGATGTCTGCTACATCCAAACCCTCCTCTGTGACATTGTGGCCAAATGTGAAATTTGAATCCGTTGAAAGAATATGCCTAGACTCCAATTGGCAGAGCAGTATTTACCCACACTCCACAATGTTGTTTAAGTTTATTTGTCAAGAAACTGGACACTGTTCTATCTCCTCCACGATTAAGGGAAAAGTTCTCCATGACTGTGTATGGCTTATCATTGCCTGCACACATTACAAAACCCAGACCTTTAACCCATCAATCGTAGGCCCAAATTATATGAGTCTCCCATGACATTTTAACATGTAAATCACATTTGTGGAGTTATTTGTAATACCTCTAGCAATGGAAGCGCCTTTTAACTGTATAACAATTCTTTTTAGATACTCTAGGGACACATGCCTGCCATTAACTACCTTTATAAAGTCCCTTTAGTTGTATCGGAATACTATAGCACCTCTTAGCTAAGCATTGGACCTTAAGTAAAAGCCAAGCCCATGCGGAAATCTATCGCCACATAACTTTTCCTGTTCTATAAGGAGTAGAAGACTCACCTCTTTGTGCAGCACCTTCTGACCTCGCAAATCCCCACTGTGACTTGCGCTAAATCTCACCCTTCCTCTTTGATGGCCCACTATTGTCCCAGTCCTCATGGACCATTATGGGTTCAGCACATTTCCCCACCACCTCACAATCTCACAATCTATCTCTTCGCCCCCTGCAGTTATGTGGAAAGTAAAACTACTCTCTTGAAACACCCTCTGCTGCTTTTGCGAAGAGGTTCGCCCTTTATAAATCCAACACATACAATACATACAACTGTCACTCATACATTCATGCATGCAGGCAGCTCTAATGGTTAGCAGACACACGACAGCTGCTCAAATGTGGTAGCCAAGTGCCTCAACTTCTCTGAGGGTCACTTCCCCAAAATGCCTACCACCAATGACCCTTCGCCCGGCACACTGTGGCGCGTTCAGCAAAAGAGAGCAATATGATGGAACAAAATGTTTCCAGTTTCCTGTGGCTAAACCTCTCTATAATCATGGTTTGGGGCAGCTGTGAGGGAGGTCATTAGGGTCCGGAGGAAATCTAAGCTAAGAAAGAACTATTTGCCATCTTCTTGGGGGCTGTTTACCTCATTTAAATTCCCAAGAGTCACTATCAGACCCCATGCCTTGCAAACCTAGGATGTTTTGCTCAACACTTGCCCATGTAGGCGTGGAACAGCCCTGGAGATTGGGAAGTCACTCTGAATTTCTCTTGGTCACACCCTGCAAAGCCCACCTTTGACCTAGCTGACAGAACTGCAGGCCCCCGAGGGCACCAACCCTGAGGCAGCTACAGGTACCTCAGAGGAGGTGTTACATGTCAGATCTGTCCCCTTCAGAATCTATCTTAGACTGACCTCACATAACCAGTCTGTGCACAGCTTACAACATAAATAAAAAAAATCATCATGTGACAAACGCACAGATTGCCAATCAAGCTACACCAGAATATCTTAATACTATTATAGTTTCCTACACCCGATATACCAGAGTGCCACCCTCCCTTCTCCCTCCTATACCCTGGCATCCTTCCTGCTTACCAGCTCTAATATTTATCCCGCACAACTTGAACACTTCACAGACTAGAACCGCTAGGTTGCCCTTATCCCTATGGGAATACTCTTTCCTACCATTAATGCACCTCCATCTATTTCACCACTTGCCCACGTTAAGCAATACATGTCACTCGAGGACACGTCATCACCTTGGAACTGTGTCCAAAGGGTGGGTTCTAACATTACCCAGAGGAAATCCTTTTTCTTTGTACTCTAAAACCAGAGGCCGTGCTGTATCTTAACTGTCATTTACAATCTCACACTGTTATATTGGGTTATTACAAACAGCATAGGCAGCTAAGGACCAATGTTCCGCACAACCAGTAAGTTCCCCTAAGTAAACAAGCTTGTTGCCCACCTCTAGTTTGCTACAAACAACCTATCATTAGAACATTTTTTGTATCAAATCAGAGAGACAAAAATCTAAACATTTAGACCAACAAGCAAAGTTCAGGAAATTGTTCCAACCATATTTATTTAGACAAATTCTTTATCCATCATTTCTTCATACAAGAGCAGTCAATGCGTTTCGCTCGCACTCGAGCTTCATCAGGGTTGCACCATACAAAAATCCAGGAAATAAATAATCTCTAATAAAAACCACATTAAACATTTACATGCACACATTAAAATCAAGGCATAAGAATACTCAAAGTAAAACAGAAAACACAATCAGACAAAAACAACAAAATGTATTTGCAATCCCATCGATGAAAATCCAACAATATTGTTTTGGCAGACAAATAGAAAATACCTCTTCAAACCCATCAAGTTAATTAAAAATAGAATTCATAAAAGCGTTGGCAAACAAATCACTAACATTATGTAATTGTACAGTACATTGATGGAATTGGCATAGGAGTGCAATAGAAATGTGATGCTCTCCTCTTCTACAAACCCTTGGCTGTCTTTAATAAAATGTAGTGTATGGATAATTCTAGAAATATGTTGTGAGGATTATGATGTCACTTTTCATTTTAAAAATAACTGTCCCTCTCAGCGAGATTGGTGTATGTATTTCAGAATCTAAAACACGTGTATGATGAACAAAATCTATGTACTATACAATTACCTAATGTTAGTAATTTGTTTACCAACTCTTCTATGGATTCTTATATGAAGTAACTTGATGGGTTTAAAGAGGTATTTTCTATTTGTTTACCAAAACAATTTTTGGGGATTCTCATCCATATGATTGTATATATATTTTGTTGTTTTTGTCTAATTGTGTTTTCCATTTTACTTTGAGTATTCTTATGACTTGGTTATAATATGTTTGTATGTAAATGTTTAATGTGGTTTTTATTAGAGATTATTTATTTCCTGAATTTTTGTATGTTGCAGCGCTGGTGAAGCTCAAGTGCGAGCGAAACTCATTGGCTGCTCTTTTGCCTGCTCGTGTATGAAGAAATGATGAATGAAGAATTTGTCTAAATAAATATGATTGGAACACTTTCCTGAACTTTGCTTGTTGGTCTAAATGCTTAGTTGTTGCCCTTCTTATTTGATATAAAAATATATTGGGTTATGAAAGATATCTCATCATTCCTTTCCCTTCCCATTGGCATCATCCCTCCTGATTTTCTTTAGTTTTTTGTCATTCAGTAATAGTTGATAATTATTTCTTCCTTTGGAATTTCATAATTCTTGGTGGTGGCGCCTGGTGAAGTTCAATTCTTTAATCTCCTTCTCCACTAGTGCTATTTAATCTTTTAATTTTTTCACTTTCCTCTCTGAAAATTCCATCAAGATTCTCATCATTTTATAGGATGTCCCATACAGTCTTTTCTCCCATTCTTGGAAAGGGTCACTATCTAGATCATAGGTACCCACAAACATTTGCCCAGGGGCCACAAAGTATGGTTTGGGGTGTGCCCGAGGGCCGCACTGATGCCAGCAGGGTGGCAGGAGGGGGTCTGGGTGGGTCATGGATTGTGGAAGGAGGTTCAAAAACATGTTAAATAAATGGGTAAGCATTTATTTGCAGGTTAATTAATACATGCTTGCCCATTTATTTAACATCTTTTTCTAAATATTAGTGCTCAGCAAATAAACAGCAGCAGGTGCTGCTGTTCACCATGGGGGCCGCATTTAAAGGTCAAGAGGGCCGCAAGCGGCCCCCGGGCCATACTTTGAGTATCACTGATCTAGATCTTCAATTTTAGGGGTAATAAGGATCTGTCGACCCCTTGGAATCTTTATTTTCAATGTATTTTTTGAGGGTTGCCTCATCCCACAACTTGATAAAGAAGACGGTCTGTAATAGAATACTATACACCTCTCACTCACACCCTAGAACAGCAATTTAGTCCATCCCCTATGTGGAAATGGTCCCCGTCAGGCGGAATTGTAGCCAGGAGACCACCTTGAGAAGACGATTATCTGAGATAAAGGCTAACTTCCAAGATCGTGGATATGATTAATGATTAGGAATGTTTGAACAGTGCTGAGGGTAGGGCCCTGTGATTACAGAGGGAACAAACTTTATCACAAAGCACTCAGAAAAAGGGAAGGGAAGGGAATGATGAGATAGCCTTCATAACACAATATAACTTTCACAGTGCACATATGTACAATGCTCTCAGGAAACACTGGCCCCTCAAAGCAGGATGGGGTAGTACCATCTTTATCCAAGTTTGTATATTGCAGGGGGATGAAATTAAGAGATCAGCTGTGCCCCAGTTACGTGCAAAATACTGACTCAGGCATATGACTAATGATTGGAAACCAGAGAAGCCTAATACTTCTTTTTGTGTGTGGGAATTGCAATGTTTGCAGTCTGGGACGAACACCAGTAAAAATTGTTATCAACAGTTTTATCAGTTGTAATAGTACATACATGATATATGTCTTATGCTGTGCTTGCAATACAGTCTGGGTCAAAAGTAGTATTCGTCCATTAAAATGACAAATACCAGAGTATGTAAGGGCAGTCAAGAGCTGTAATGAGACTTCTCCTGTAGCTAAGCACCTTAAAGAAAATTACACTGGTGATACAAGAATTTGGTTCCACATGATAAAACATGTGAAAAATTGTGAACGGGGAGGGTGGGGGTAGGGGCAAGAAGGAGATTTTTCTGAGGCAGACAGAAGCTAAATGGATATGCAGGCTCAGAACAGTAGAAAAGGGCCTCAACACAAATAGTGAATTACATAATTCTTTTGTGATATGAGAATCTTCCGTCATGCAGTATAGTACTGGTTTGATCAGCATCCAATAGGCCCTTTTACATATTTTTTCACTTCTTTTCATGACCATTTAATTCTCCGATCACTCCATATTGTTGTTGGTGAGATAAGTTGTATCAGTAGACTAATCTCCCTGGATAGGACACATGAAATGGAATTATTTCTCTTATAACGCTATGGCTTTGATGTCTTTAGTAGTCCTTACGCCTCTTTCATTCTACCATGGGGAGGACACTACCTCCTTTTAAGATGAGGGTCCCATTTTCTGTATCAAAGATGGTATTCTTGCCATCAGGTGCAGTCCTCTTTCTAGTATAATGTCCATACGTTGCGTGGTTACCTAGTTACTAAGTACACATTCATAATATGGCACCCGGGTTTAACGCCAAAAGCACGCTGATCAATCAATCAATCAGGATTTATAAAGTGCAGCTAATCACCCGAAAGGGTATCCAGGCGCTTGCAGGTCCTGGACTCTCATTCAAACAGCCAGGTCTTGAGGGCCTTACGGAATTCTGGAAGTGAGGTGATGCTCCTGAGTTGCGTGGGGAGGGCGTTCCAAGTATTTGCTGAAATGTAGGAGAAGGAGCGTCCTCCACTTCTGCTTTGATACATGCAGGGAGTGTGGGCAAGTTGGTCGAAGTTCAAGCGGTGGTTGATGTAGGCAGGTCCTTGGTTGAGTAGACCCTTGTGTGCATGGGTCAGCAGCTTAAATTGTCATCTTTTCTGTACGGGGAGCTAGTGGAGCTGCCTGAGGTGGGGTGTGATGTAGGTTCATCAGGGAGGTCAATGATGAGTCTGGATGCATTGTTCTGTATGGTTTGAAGTCTCTATAGGAGACGTGCAGCGATTCCTACGTAGAAAGTGTTGCCATAGTCCATTCGGCTGGTGATAAGGGCTTGTGTCACAATGCATATTGTGTGCAGGGGTAGCCACTTGAAGATCTTATGTAGCATGCACAGAGTGTGGAAGCAGGTGGAGGAGATGGCGTTGATCTGCAATTTCATGGTGATCTTGTTGTCAATGATAATATCGAGATTTCTGGCGTGGTCAGAGGGTGTGGTGCTAGGTCTGATGGCCACCAGGAGTCATTCCATGGGTTGCTGTTGCTGCCGAAGATCAGCATTTCTGTCTTGTCCATGTTAAGCTTCAGGCAGTTGTTCATCATCCAGTTGGCGATGCTTGTCATGCATCTGTGGAAGTTGGTATTGGTGGTGGTAGGGTCATTGGTGAGTGAAAGGTTGAGTTGAGTGTCGTCTGTGTAGGACTTTTTGTTGAGATTGTCAGATCGAACAATGTTGGCCAGTGGGGTCATGTATGCATTTACGGAGAGGACGGGTGACTGACATCAGGGGTAAGGCTCCTTCTTCTGTTAATCTCTACCGTTTATATCCACAGTTATGACTGAGAAATGCTGAGGTTAATAACGATATTGAGTGGGTTTTCTGAAGTTTTTCTAATTTCATTTTCATTTTAACTTGTATTTCTGTCACAATTCTCACATAACAAAATGGTGATTTTCTGAGTAATAATGTTGTTTCGGGATTCTCCCCGCTTCAGTTGTTCACTTAATGGCAACATAGCAATCTTTTACCACTGTTTAGATTACAGGGTGTGCCATTCGAGATGTTTAGGACAATATAGTTGTCTTTACAGAGAGCAAAATGACGGTAATTACATCGCTTATCTTTATGCGCCAATGCATGCAGTCCAGTAGGGACTAACTTGTGTTTTACACATGCGATATCTGACATTAATTTCAGAGAATACTTTCCAGTTTGGTTTCCTCTCAACACATTTGTATACATGATGCAAAATAGCATGGATACTTATGAAATATTCAGGACTTCCTATATACTATAGTTTTAACTGAATATGTATTGTTTTGGCAAATAATAGAATGAGGTTTACATCCAGAGCTTATTGTTCACATTTTTAGGCCAAAATGATTGTCATCTGACGTTATTTGGAGATTGTAAAATTCCCCATCCAACACCACTTTTCGTAACATAAAACCAATGCGGTAATGTTCTTATATTCCTTCTTTATTCGATTAAATTGGGTCAGATTAGGATCGGTCTTGACCATGTGCTCTAACATACAATAGTTCTGATAATCTGTGTTTGTGACGATGGATTTATTTTACTTCAGTCAAGTAGCCAGAGCATTTGCAATGATGTCACTGTATTATTGCCCATTGGGCTCTTTTAGATTCAACTATATTTAGAGGCCTCTGAACGTACAGGAAGCGTATAGGACATTCCGGTTCTATTAAACTGCTTGCCAATAACCCATTAGGTGTGCATTTTCCGATTTACCTTTCACCAAATTTTTGTTTTTCACCACTAAATTTGGGGTAGGAGTATTTACATTTTTGTGTTGTTACTTTATTTATAGATGGTGGGGTCTTTTGAGACTTACCAACAAAGATTGGGAGCAATTCCTCGTTGTCATACACAGATTGTTTGCCTCCTTGTCAAATATTGCTTTGGTGCTCTATGGGGCATTTCTAAATTGTTAACCTGTGATACGGCTGGTCATGAAATAGCTCGTTTTTAATAGTTGTATATATTGTTTTTAATTTGCACAAATATATCGGAAATTTTGTCTGTGTATATTTTTGTAGCCCTGAAGAAGTCCCAAGAGGACAAAACATGTTGGCTTTTTATTTTGGCTCAATCGAATGGATTTCCTTCGTGAAGCATGAAACAATAAAGATTTGATCACAAGTTACATCAAGGACTTTCTCGTACTTTTCGTCGTAAATCACACTGTATGGACATTGACCCTCACCGTGCGATTACTATATCCATTACCTACTTTTATGTGCATTTAGAGTGCTGAGTAATATTTTATTTTATTGTGAGTCAGGATTTTTCTTGGCAGAGGGCTTATGGTGGCTGACCCCTCATACTTGCCCACCTGCCTCAATAGCTCATATTTGACTCAAATAGTTTTACTAATCAGGGGATAATGGTAGGAGTGGCTTCCTGTCTTGCTCCAGCCACCAATTGTAAATCATTTGAGGTGGTGTGAAGTAGACCGTGAAAAGGATACTGTTTCAATTATGTGGGTGCAGGGTCATATTTGATGATTGCCTTCAAAAGACCACCTCTTTGTAAACAGGAGTAACAACACACAGACATTAGTGGCACATGTTTTATCATACTAGGTCGTTTCAGAGAAAGTCCAGACAACAGTCTCCCCCCTTAAAGAAAAAGAAGCACTGAGATGGTCACTATGTTGTTCCAAGAGAACAGTTTAGGGCGCCTGATACACTACCCACAATTGTCTATTTTACTGTACACCGGATGCAGTATTCAATATCTAAACGTATGCTTCCCTCTTGTGGCACAGAATATGAACTGCATATAATAGGGCTTTCCCCTGTAAAATACTATTACAAAATGCCTTGCAGTCTAAAACACTAGAAGGCTGCCCAACAGTTTGACCTTTCTGTGCACCAGACTCACCCTTAAGGCACCACAAAGGAATGAAGCTCGCCTCTCCAGACAAACACAGAGGTCGAAATTCCTCTGCTTCTCTATTTAGCCATTCTTTGCCCTGAGCCGCCCCTGCCTGTAACCCCACACTCCAGATAGGGATCTTAAGCAACAAGTACAATAACTTAAAATAAAGCGCCTTAGCGTTATTCACTTTGATGACACCGCAGAGGATAATTTTGGACCTCCCACACTAAACACTTTCAGCATAAAGGAAAATAACTGCACAATTGAAAGGAATTTAGGCCTTAACACACTCAAAAATCAAAATAAGAATGTTCGAACAACACCAGGAAAAGCACCCAATCACCAAGGAGGTGCATCATTTTACCACAGACACCCATGAGTCCCCTAGTCTATACACTCATTGGTACCGAATATTTCCCATCAGTGTCCCCTCTGTGCTCTGAAATGAATGTGAAAGATATCCGCGATGAAATTATTAGCAAAATCAGCCAGGAAGCTGCCAACTGGTTAATAGTCTCCAAGATCTCAGGGAAAAAGCTACAATTACATCAAATCACACAAAAACTTACAACTTGCTTAAATACCACAAACATAGCTAACATTAACCACAGATGTACCTTACATAAATGAAAGAGGAGGCATGCTCTAAGCCGCCCAACCAAGAAGGTTGTTGGTCACAGAGGCTCCTAGTTCTTGCAGTCATCCACATCACAATTCACCATAATCTCTGGTACATCAACAAATAAAAGAATTGTGAGCAGAGAGTGGAACCACTGGGGCATGTGGGGAGCCCAAGGACCCAAGATAGCTAGCCAGAATGAAGATTTGAGGGAGATGAAATGTGAAATCCCTCTTTTCCCGGCATCGGAGCATGAAGTCCCTCCATAGGCCGGTATGATAGAAAATGAAGCGCAGCTGATCAGCAGCCCCCTACCAACAAAAGACAGACTCATAATTAAATTGAGGGAGCTGGGGCCATCCATTTTCTTTCATTCCTTCCTCTTCTTCTGGTGTCCCATTCTTTTTTGGACGCTGAAGTTGTATAGTTCAAAACTAATTTGTTAAATCACAGCTGCAGGTTTTTGGAGTCAACACTATCATGTCTCGTTGGTTATGGTCATTGTTGACATTTATGTGGTAAAATCTTTAGTCCCTTCTTGCATCTTTGCAACCACTAGTCTTTCACTCTGCATGGCACTCATCAGAGAAAGGCATTTCCTATTTGTGAGCAGATGAATAATCGCATACCACAGTGACCCGGCACCTGTTCAAGTCATCATAAAAGTGTCACTTATAGTTAAAAGGTTGGAGGTGGTGATACCAACTTCAGTGCATGGTAAGCAGGTGCCAGGTAGCAAAATTACAATACAATGTGGCCATCTCACTTGATGCAGAAAAAAGCATTCAATTGTGCGGTGAAGACAAACCTTTGGATGCTGGACAGATTTGACATGGGGAACACTTTTTTGGAATGAAGTGATATTTCTGAACTTAGAATCTTTCGACTAGGGTTAAATGGAAGGATATATCTCAGACACATATGACATCAAAAGAGGAATAATGCATGATATGCAGTCATCCTTAATGCTATTTATACTTGTTCTAGAACCCCAGTAAGGACCTGATTTTGATAGCGGGATCCACCCACTATCACAGCAGTCAGGAGACGGCCCGACAAGCAGGCAGCGGTCGACCGCCCAATTACGATGTGACTACCGGGCTGGCAATCGCAAAGTGCTCCTATACACAGTGGCTTGTGCTGCGACCCAGGAAAAGGGCTGCACCACAAGCCACCGTGTAAAGGAGTACTTCCTGCACCTCCATGAACCGTGTGCCATGCACCATGTGGTGCATGGCACACAGTGAATGGCAGTGCGTGGGGGCACTACATGTGCCCCCTGGGCCACTTTACAGTGACCGTTTAGGGTCCGACCGCCTGGATTGTAGTCCGGCGTTCAGCCCAAAAGGGCTATTGGTGGTGAGACCAACACGACAGCCTGTCGGTGTGCAGTCCGACCGCCATCAAAATCAGCCCTTAAGTGACAATAAGAATGAATAGCACAATCAAAGGAGTTCAAACACAATGGCCCTCATTACATTTGGCCTGGTAAGTGGTGTGATAAAGGTGGTGCCAAAATGTGGTTATGAGACGGGAAATGTATAAAGCTAAATGTATCTGCCTTCTGTCTGCCTTCTGTCTGTCAGCAACACTGCCACCACCACTAGATTTAGTAATGCTATTCAGAGCATTTTGGAAGAAGTTCTGTCTCTGGGATGGATTACAGAGCACAAGAAGGACTTTATTTTATCAAAAGAGCCACATACAACCCAGTTCTATATTCTCCCTAAGGTTCATAAGAGCAAGTTCCCCGAACACCCCGCCCCAGGAACCTATATTGTCAGGCATTGGCTCCATTTTAGAGCCTTTATCTCAATTTGCAATTGGTTCGTTCAGCCTTTGGTTATTAAGATGCCTTCCTACATGAAGGACACCAAGGATGTCCTCGTTTTACTGAAAGATCTGGAAATTGATAGGACCAACCATCTCCTTATCACCATGCACATGAAGGCACTATACACTAACATTCCTCAAGAGCGTACCTTAGAGGTAGTGGAGGCACACTTAAAGAGACTGAATTGGACAGCATAACTCCGATTACATTTGTGATTAAATGTGCAAGAGAAAGCACTGACAGAGAATTTCTTGGAATTGAGTGGGGGCCCTCCACCATCAGATACAGTGGACTTTGATGGGTTGTACTGCTGCCCCTAGCTTTGGCTGCCTGTATGTGCATCAATTTGAATCTGACCGCATTGTAAGTTATTTTGTCTTCTAAATTTATGTTTATGTTAATTTCAGCCCTGACGAAGTTCTCACCATGAGAACGAAACGCGTTGGCTGACCGTATAATCACCTATTCTGTGAGAATTAACTGATTGAAAATAAAGATTCATTTGAAAAACTAAAATACTGGCTTCCTGGACTTCATCACCTGACGCACGCCCAACCCCTCCATTTTGCTTAGGATCTGACTCACAGAGGCATCACCTGACGGCTGGTGCAAGGGCTTGTTGCGTAAGGGACTTGATACAATTGAAACTGATGTGAGGTGCAGAAACAACAGTCCGCCGTCAAAGTATCTCTGTAATTTTACATAACAACAGGGACTCCTTACTAGAAACCTTCCCTAAGCTCCAATCTGATAGAATAGCATGTGTGGCAACTTTTTCCACTCTTTCAAACAGAGTTAAAAAGATCATATTAAAACATTGAAATATCCTGCGGAATGCAGTCAACAACTGAGAACCTCCTCCGTTTTCCTGAAAAGAGGCACTAGTATTAAGGATTGCTTAGTTCACATGAAACACGTTAAACACATTGAACGGTGTCCTGCTAACAACATGACACTATGAGGTCTGCCTCCAGTTACAGGCCCTTACTGTCAGGTCCCATAATAGAGCGCTGGCGGACGCACCGATGAACACTGCCATCGAGAGCATTTCCGGACTACAAGTCCCGTGATGCTTCGCGACGCGATCGTTATCGCGCACGCAGAGAAAACCTCATTTAAACGCTTCCGGGGCGCCAGAGCACTGCCGGTTATTTAGTGTGTTTTTCCCGACGGAGCTGGACAGAGAAGCCGGTTTGGTAAGGGTGTCTATTGACACCGCGTTCTTTTCTGGGAATTTCCTCCAGCCACTGGAACCTGTGAGCTCTATGGGAGTTTTGGGGGAATTGCATTTGGAATATCTGTTCTTGAGCTTTGTCAGCAGTGCCTTCGTTCCGCTTTCCTGATTACGTTCTCGGCTGAGGACTGTCGGGGGAGTTAAGACGCCTCCATTCCCTTGGTCCTTTGTTTGGTGGTTCGTTTCGCGTCCTTGTCTCTAGGTTGGCGAGGTGAAGTACTGGACTCCTACGAGGAGAAAGACGCCACACACCATCTTGTTGTCTTGGGTGAATTCCAGCTGATGGTAGAGTAAAAGAACTCTATAATTCCTTTGGGGAGTGATGTTAACTCCCTGATGTGGCATCTAGACTTTTTGGTTCTAGTGACATTTTGCTTTGTGCCTTCCGAGGGATATCTGCTTCTGCTATATATATCCACTAACCCCTCCCTACTGCTGTTCCGGAGCTATTGGTCTGTTAGCATGCTGAAGTTTTACCATTGATTTCTTTCTTCCTCTTTGTTGTGTATATAACAGGGGTCTGTGTGGATTGGCAAGTGGTATTGCTCTCACCTCCCCTGTGACGCTTCGCATAACAAATAGAGGGGTATGTAAACACATATACAGAGGGTTTTGTATGCTCGGCTTAAAACAGCAGATACTTCATGTTCCTTTGTGTTTTCCCTTTATTTCAGTAATACCTTTACTTGCCACCCGCCATACAGAGGCGACCCATCGGTACCAGATTATTGCAACAAGCATATTATCTTTTGTTACAGGTATTACTATTGCACCATAGAATAGAGGGAAGGGTAGGTAAAGGGGAACTGTAAGAATGTACCTTTGATACTGCTCCTATTCAGTACTTGTATCTTGTTTGTTTCCAGATCTCCCTCCCCGCTGATCCTTCCCTTTCCTTCCCCCGCTTAATCTCTTCAATAGTCTGTGCTTAACCGCTCTCAGACTTGAAGCTATTGAGAGGTGGACCCCATTTGAGCATCAAACCAACCCCGAGGACGTGCGAGGATTACAGAATAATCGGCCCACGAATTCTGTCCTCCTGGTTGGGTTGAGCAAGAATGGCCACCTTAGAAGACATGATAGCAGCTCTCGCTGCAGTACAGTTAGAAGTAGCGGCATCCCGTAATGAGACCGCTGCTCTACAGGCCAGAGTAGAGCGGATGCAGCGGAATCCTTTTGAGGTAGGGGGTGGAGCACCAATGCACCCACAGCCAGTGGTAGTGGAGGTTCCACCCACCATCCCGTTAGCCTCACCAGAGAGATTTCATGGGGATCCTAGCAAGGTCCAGGTGTTTCTCACGCAAATTAGGTTACATTTCTCCTGTAAGCCCAAAGCTTTTGCCACCAATCATGCCAAGGTGGCGTTTCTCATATCCTATTTAGCGGGAGAAGCTGCACTGTGGGCGGTTCCCTTGGTAAGGAGAGACAATCCCTTCTCTATGATTGGGAGGCATTTCAACATGGTTTCGAAAAGGTCTTTGATCGAAGAGCTGTTTCCTTGTCAGCAGACAAGGAACTGTTAGAGTTACGTCAAGGCAATAAAGAACTGGTGGTCTATTTAAATGCTTTTCGAAGGCTAGTGGCAGAAACCAATTGGCCGCCCTCCAAACAGGCAGCGGTATTCTACCAAGGATTGAAGGAAGACCTAAAAGATGTCATTGCTCAAGTGGATCCACAACCAGTAACATGTGCAGATCTGATAGATCTTACCCTACGGCTAGACCATCGTCTTAATGAAAGAAAGGGGGCCAATCAGAGAAAAGACCGTACCTTCCATCGATACGAAAGACAAAGACCCACAGAAGCTTCCTCCCTTCCGCCTCCAGAACCCATGGAAATCGGGACGGTGAGAGCATCCCTGACGGCAGAAGAAAGAGAAGTTCGGCGGAAGAAAGGACTATGTCTTTATTGCGGGAAGAAAGGGCATTTTATTCGTGACTGTTTAGCCAGACCCAGAGGCCCTCGATCCGGAAACGGACAAGTGAAAACCGTAGCAGGATTAAAGACATCGGAAAACTAACAAGCTCGGGATCAGGTGGAGGGATACCCCCGAGCTGTCTTAGCATCCCTTCAATTAATCAACCGGCCATGTCGTCTCCTGACCATTTATACATTGATATTCAATTGCATACTTTGAGGGAGGGGTGGATGGTGCGTGCCATGATCGACTCTGGAGCCACTGGATGTTTCATGGATTACAAAGAAGCCCAGAGACTAGGGATTCGTCTGGTGGAGAAGAAAATACCGGAACAAGTGTTTGCTGTGGACGGCAAGTTATTGGACTTTGGACCGGTTTGCCATAGTACCGAAGAGTTGACGATCGTCTACCAATTCACACATACCGAGACATTGACCTTCGGTTTCATACAGGCCCCAAAATACGGGATCATTTTTGGCTTACCATGGCTACGGAAACACAACCCCGTAATAAATTGGAAGGAAGTCAGTTTGCAGTTTACCTCAGAATACTGTCAAAACCATTGCGTGAAGACATCGGAACCACCTGCTCGAGCTCTCGCAAACCTCTATCATATAGCTACAGCGGCGGAAAAGGAGACCGTTCTCCCGTTTCAATATCAGAACTATGCGGATGTGTTTTGCGACAAGAGTTCAGAAGTTCTACCTCCACACCGGTTGTATGACTGTCAAATTGATCTTGTACCAGGTGCAGCAGTGCCATGTGGAAGGATCTATGCGTTGACAGAAACGGAGAACAAGCATTTACGTCAATATCTCGACAAATATCTAGAGTTAGGTTTCATACGACATTCTAAGTCTCCCGCAGCCTCTCCATTGTTCTTCATCCCGAAAGCAAACGGAGAGTTAAGAACTTGTATCGACTTTCGTGCGTTAAACTACATCACTGTAAGGAATCAATACCCTCTCCCTCTCATTCCGGTGCTCCTGGAACAAGTAAAGAAAGCGGTGATCTATACTAAGCTGGATCTAAAAGGGGCATACCACTTGGTGCGCATGAGAGAGGGAGATGAATGGAAGACGGCCTTCAAAACCAGATACGGTTTGTTCGAATATCTGGTTATGCCGTTCGGGTTGTGCAACGCTCCCGCCGCATTCCAGTTCTTCCTCAACGATGTGTTGAGGGAATACCTAGACCGATATGTGGTGGTATACATAGATGACATTCTCATTTATTCCAACAGCGTTGAGATCCATGTGCAACATGTGAGAAACGTCCTTCACACTCTCCGCGAGCATCTTCTATTTTGCAAAATCACAAAGTGTGAATTCCATGTGTCATCAGTAGAGTTCCTGGGAGTTATGCTTTCCCCGAGAGGACAAGAGATGGCCGAAAGGAAGGTGTTAGCAGTGAAAGAGTGGCCGACCCCAACCACAGTTCGCGACGTTTAGTGTTTTTTAGGCTTCGCCAACTTTTACAGGCGGTTTATCAGTCATTTCTCACACATGGTAGCCCCTATTACAAAACTACTGCGGAAGAAAGAGACCTTCCAATGGACGGAAGAGGCGCAAATGGCTTTCCACGATTTAAAACAGGCATTCACTACAGCCCCTGTTTTGACACACGCAGACCCAGAGAGACCCTTTATAGTAGAGGGAGATGCTTCTGAAGTTGTAGTAGGGGCCGTGCTATCCCAACGAGATGTAACCACCGGACAGATGCACCCAGTGGCCTATATGTCCAGAAAATTGAACGAGGCTGAGAGGAATTACCCAATAGGCGAGAAAGAATTACTGGCCATTAGAGACGCCTTTGGTGAGTGGAGACATTGGCTAATGGGGGCCAAACATGTGGTGACAGTCTTCACTGATCATCGCAATATACAATTCATGCAGGCAACCCGGAAACATACACCACGCCAACTTTGGTGGATGTTATTCTTCACGGGATACAACTTTGTTATCACCTACAGACCAGGATGTGAGAATCGGAAAGTGGATGCCCTCACGAGACAAGACACAGTAAAGGAAAAAGAAGCGGAGTCGGAGCGTGCCATAATTGATCCTAAACAGGTGCTCTGTGCTCTTCACTGTGATTCTTTCTTGAGCAAGGTGGCTCGGGGTATCCAAACCTTCACCTGGAGGACTTGGCTGAGAAGTCATACAGAATGGCAAGTAAAGAATGGAATTCCCATTGTGGTCGACAAGTATTAATTCCAACCATAACCCTAAGAAAACAAGTCTTTCAATGGTGTCATGAGGTTCCCTGTGCTGGGCACAATGGCATAGAAAAAACTCAAGAACGAGTCATGCGTCAGTTTTGGTGGCCCAGTGTACACATGGACATTGTCGTGTGGGTTAAGAAATGTGAGGTGTGTAACAGAAACAAGACCGACACCATGAAAAAGCAAGGTCTGTTGTGTCCTCTTCCCTCACCGAACCTTCCATGGGAGAACATTTCATTAGATTTCATCGTGGGGTTACCCAAGGATCAGGGGTACACAACCATACTACTAGTAGTAGACTATTTGACAAAACTAGGTCATTTCATTGCTTGTAAACAACTTCCTACGGCAGGACAATTGGCCCACTTGTTACTGATTAATGTTGTGAGATTGCATGGCTTACCAAAAGTTATAGTGTCAGACAGGGTTTCGCAATTCACTGCACAATTCTGGAGGGTATGGTGTCAAGCACTACGAATTTCGGCAGCTCTGTACACTAGTTACCACCCCCAGACCGACGGGCAGACGGAACGCCTCAATCAAACCCTTAAACAATATCTTAGGTGTTACGTGGATAAAAATACAAAGGCGTGGGTGGAGTGGTTGTGGTTAGCGGAAGTAGCATATAACAGTGCGGCTCATGCGTCCCTCCACAATTCCCCATTTTATTGCTCTTGTGGGTTCCACCCACGGTTTGTCCCGTTCATTCAACCAGCAAAGGCCCAAGCAGTTCCTGAAGTACAGAAACGCATCACGCATATACAGAAAACATTAATAAACACACGAAAACAGTTACAGAAGGCAAAAACAGCATACAAAAGACAAGCAGATAAACAACGAAGGCCTAGTCCTCAATACAAGAAAGGGGATAGAGTGTGGCTGTCAACAAGGAACATTCAGTTCAAACGGTGTAGCGTTTTCAACCCCAGATACATTGGCCCTTACAAGGTAACAAAACTGGTAAATCCTGTTGCTATCCGTTTGGCATTACCCCCCAACCTCCGCATACACCCTGTTTTTCATGTGTCCCTTTTGAAGCCCTCTCTTACGCCAGTGAAGAAGACGCCCGAACCTATCTGGGTAAACCATGAGCAGGAATACGAAGTCAAGACACTGCTTGACTCTAAACTCCTGAGGAGAAAGCTATGGTACTTGGTTTCCTGGAAAGGTTATGGGCCTGAAGAAAACTCTTGGGAACCTTCCTCCCAGATCCATGCAGATAGACTAAAGAGGGATTTCCATAGGAAGTATCCGCTGAAACCTTGTCCCTGCCAGTGTTCTCTTGGAGAGGGATGTACTGTCAGGTCCCATAATAGAGCGCTGGCGGACGCACCGATGAACACTGCCATCGGGAGCATTTCCGGACTACAAGTCCTGTGATGCTTCGCGACGCGATCGTTATCGCGCACGCAGAGAAAACCTCATTTAAACTCTTCCGGGGCGCCAGAGCGCTGCAGATTATTCAGTGTGTTTTTCCCGATGGAGCTGGACAGAGAAGCCGGTTTGGTAAGGGTGTCTATTGAGACCGCGTTCTTTTCTGGGCATTTCCTCCAGCCACTGGAACCTGTGAGCTCTATGGGAGTTTTGGGGGAATTGCATTTGGAATATCTGTTCTTGAGCTTTGTCAGCTGGGCCTTCGTTCCGCTTTCCTGATTACGTTCTCGGCTGAGGACTGTCGGGGGAGTTAAGACGCCTCCATTCCCTTGGTCCTTTGTTTGGTGGTTCGTTTCGCGTCCTTGTCTCTAGGTTGGCGAGGTGAAGTACTGGACTCCTACGAGGAGAAAGACGCCACACACCTTCTTGTTGTCTTGGGTGAATTCCAGCTGATGGTAGAGTAAAAGAACTCTATAATTCCTTTGGGGAGTGATGTTAACTCCCTGATGTGGCATCTAGACTTTTTGGTTCTAGTGACATTTTGCTTTGTGCCTTCCGAGGGATATCTGCTTCTGCTATATATATCCACTAACCCCTCCCTACTGCTGTTCCGGAGCTATTGGTCTGTTAGCATGCTGAAGTTTTACCATTGATTTCTTTCTTCCTCTTTGTTGTGTATATAACAGGGGTCTGTGTGGATTGGCAAGTGGTATTGCTCTCACCTCCCCTGTGACGCTTCGCATAACAAATAGAGGGGTATGTAAACACATATGCAGAGGGTTTTGTATGCTCGGCTTAAAACAGCAGATACTTCATGTTCCTTTGTGTTTTCCCTTTATTTCAGTAATACCTTTACTTGCCACCCGCCATACAGAGGCGACCCATCGGTACCAGATTATTGCAACAAGCATATTATCTTTTGTTACAGGTATTACTATTGCACCATAGAATAGAGGGAAGGGTAGGTAAAGGGGAACTGTAAGAATGTACCTTTGATACTGCTCCTATTCAGTACTTGTATCTTGTTTGTTTCCAGATCTCCCTCCCCGCTGATCCTTCCCTTTCCTTCCCCCGCTTAATCTCTTCAATAGTCTGTGCTTAACCGCTCTCAGACTTGAAGCTATTGAGAGGTGGACCCCATTTGAGCATCAAACCAACCCCGAGGAAGTGCGAGGATTACACTTACTCATGCAGGAGGTGTTCTGTATGCAAATTTACCAAGGTTCACAGGGAGACGGATATAGGGACCAATTACCACTGGATCATTAAGACTCACACTAATGGCAATAGCGCAAATATGGTCTTCATGATCACATGCACCTGTGGGCATGGGTATGTTGGCATGATGGCATGCAAGGACCGTATTTGGATCAATGAGCACATGAGCAATATAAGGTGTAAAAAAAACTCGACCAAGATGACCAAGGGCCTTATTACGGGTTTGGCGGTCCTCCTGCAGCACCGCCACCGCTGAGTTGGCAGAAGGACTGCCGGTTTCTAAGTTGAATCCAGGGTGGGTGGTGCTGCAGTGGTCTCACAGCGGCGGCTGTGTTGGGCTCATAAAGGCAGATTGCTGCCATGAGAGCACCTGCAGCACATTCCTGCACGGTGTGGCATGCACTAAGTCATGCATGCCACACAGTGAAGGAACAGTGGTGCAATTCCAGGGGGGCACAACATGTGCCCCCCCCACATGTACTCTCCGGCACAGAGGCGACAAGGGGCCCTGTTAGGGCCCCCCCACATTGCATCTCTGCCACCCTTTTCATGGCAGGCTCACCGCCATGAAATGGGCGGTGGAAATGCAACTTGGAATATGCTCGGCTGTGCCGCAGCAGCACTGCCAGCATATTCCTGCCTCTTTCCACTGAGTCACTGCTGTGGGATCCTGGATCCTGGCGGATACGGTGGTCCTGTGGCGGTCCGACCGCTACACTCAAAATTGGAGGGCTGTGGTTGGACCGCCACCGCAAGTACGGTGGTCATAGGAAGGGAAATGTCACAGTTAACCAGGCCACTAGTAGTGAGGTCCTAAAAGGGGGACTGAAGCCAATTCTATATGCAGGTGACATCATGTGGCTTTATTAAACCAGAAAAAGTCACCGGACAACAAAATGGAAGCTAAGAGCAGCATTGAGATGGTGCTACAGTTTATTCCAGAGGAGTCTGATAATTCCAATGCATGCCTCTGTTTTTTAACTTGCAAGTTTTGGTCACCAGGAGATGGCAGATCTCATAATGAGGTTCAGTTAACATAAGTACTCCAGGCTGTGTTCTGGAACCTTTAGAAGGTTGTGCAGGTTTACATTTGATCCTTTGCTCCACTGGAAATTGTGTGATGGAACACCAGTGACAGAAATACTTTACCATGCGGAGATCTCCGCCGCCATCTGTCTCCCTATGTTAAAGTATAAGGAAAAGTAATAAAGTTAAGTCAACTAGTAAAAGGTTTGTCACGATATTTTGTATGTTAAAAATTAATATAAATTAATGTTATATATTTATTTTAAATGTACAATTACAGAAAAATTGTACATCACTATTAACTAAATTTGGAATTATAATTTAAATTATTTAAAATATATTAAACATTACAATTACTTTTCATAAAAAATAAATCACCACCTAAATTAAAACATAAATATTATCCATTATTAATTAGTAAAAGTGATGAATAAAATTATTAAAAGTAACTTAATTATATTTATTACATTTATTTTTACAATGCAAAAAGATTATTTAAAAAATGTATAACTAAATTAGAATATATATAATTTTTATAGTTTATATATGTTAATATTACATTTTATTTATTTATATTTTTAACTATTTAAATTAAATGAATTTAATATAATTTCCTATTGATTTTTTTTTAATTCTCTAACTCCATAGATTTCTATGGAAGGATATTGCAGTACCAGCAGTTAGGCATGTGTGGTGCATAACTCACTTCAGCTCTGAGCTGAAGTAATTTATTACCATTTTGGGTCTCTGTTTGGCTGTACTAACTTTAGAAGTGCAGTTTGTGAAAAGGAATGTGCCTATTCTTTTTGTGGGCGAGTAGACTTCTCTACCTAAATCCATTCATACTCCTCCCTATTTCCCTCCTCTTTAGTAGTAAGTATTCCCTATTTTCCAGCCACTCCCCTCTGTCCCTCCCAAATTTGGAAACTCTGCACCCATGGCACAGAACTCAGGACAGAAAAATATGGGCAATGCGGAAGCGTAACTCCGATTATATAGGTTTGTAAATAGCATTTTGCCGTATGTTTCGTAGTGGTACAAAACCTACTACAAAATGAAGTTTGTGAAAAGGCTCCATTGTATCTAAAGTCAGAAATATAGACAACAAAAATATAGAAGATGACAATATTGTCATAAAACAGGTGAGCATATCGAATTTTAACTATTATACACTATACCTACTTATATTAAGGGAGGTGCGTCTGGCCGCGCGACAAGATGGCCGCTTGAATCCGGAGCTCCGTGTCGTGAGGAGCCCCGGACGGCGGCAAGTGTTTCCAGAGGTCCCGACAACAGCTGAAAATCGGCTGTCTGAGACGCGGAGAACCTGGGGGTTGAGATGCGGCGCCTTTTGTGAGGAAGAGTGGCTCGGGTCAAGTATTTTCGACTGCTGCAGGAATTCATATGACGTGAAGAGAAACACTTCAGGAAGCACGGGAACAATGCGCATAAAAGCTTGGCAGACTCGACTATTAACGGTCGGTCCTGACTCTTCTAACAATTCTGAGGCAAATTCTCTCACCTACCAACGGAGAAACATCGTACTGCTGTGACCAAAATTCATTTCTTCAGTCAGGTTTGATTTAACTTGCATTTCTGTCAGCTCTGAGGAGAAAACACGCATTGTTGCAGTTAGACCGGAATGCTCCACAGCGGTGCCTCTGCCTGTCTATTTTCTACCAGCACAGTAATATATTGACCTCTCAACTTTGATTTGACAAGACATGCGAGTCATACACTGTGATATTGGTTTTTATTGAATAGACGCTGGCATATTGCAACTATTAATTTACTACGCTGCAGAACAGGAGATAACATATCAATTTAGAGAATTGTGGCCTGCCTCATATGGATATTTTTAATGAACTATTGTACAATACTAGAAAATTATCTGCAGTAAGGATTTCATATTGTATTATTAAGCGCATATATTGCAGAAAACGTATCAAATCTGCACTAAACTACGCTGCTCCTGACTCAATATAAATACTGAGATTAATAACTGCTAATTATCTCCTATATATACAGTTTATAACCAACTAAGATCTCTGACAAGTACACTTTGCTACATTCTGAACTGAGATTTTCTAATTACTATACTAGTAATTAACGTATCACTTCCTACCCTGCACGTTTACTGCTTTATTAATGTGTCTAGGTTTGGATTGACTTTACATGATAAACATATTAGATGAATAAGAAGGTCTCACCAGCGTTCCCTAAAATATAAACCTGACGCAGAAGTATAGACTTGAACTTATTTTCTAAATCATAAAATAAGCTATTATTTACTGCATTCCAATAATTATTCTTTTGCATGTGAACTAACTCTTGAGTGAAGTATTTTTAAATGGAAAAAATGGCATTCACAGTTCTATATCAAAACACTGACGCTAAAAATTAAAGATGCCCTCCGGTAAAACGAATGGGAAACCCGCAAAACAGCTCCTTTTCTCAGAAGCTCTAAGCCAAGGTCGTCCTACATCGGATGTAAAAGGTGCCAGTACCTCGACATCAAATCATCCTAATCCTACGATATCATCATCATCGGACTCCACTATGGAGCGTATACTTCAAGAAATATCTGCTGTTGGCCGAAGACTGGAGGGCATGGAAACTTCCATATCTACTCTTACGAACGAAACCAAATCTATTCGCATGGATATCGCTGAATTTCAAGGTCGGATAGACGGTTTATCTGCACGAATGAAAATAGTGTAGAACAGACTTGATACTATACCAGATCGCGACCAAGACCTTCTCTTCCTCAGGAGTAAAATTGTAGACCTGGAAGACAGAAATCGTCCCGATAATGTTCGCTTTTTTGGCTTCCCGGAAAAAATAGAAGGGTTGGATACCAAAGCCTTCCTCAAAGGAATCCTACCAAGACTTACAGGTCTCACTTTTGAATCATCATTAGAGATACAGAGAGCACATCGTATTGGTCCACCCAATGCGGGCAAAAATATACGACCACGTACGCTTATCGCCTGCTTCTTACGACATGTACAAGCTCGTCAATTAATCACAGCAGCTCATACTCAAGGCTCATTTATTTTTCAAGGTCATGAAATCAAAATGGCTGCAGATTTTTCAAAAGAAACTAATGACCTTCGCAAAGCTTTTCTCTCTCTTAGACGCCGTCTCCATCAACTTGATATTAAATATGGCCTTCTCGAGCCTGCGTGCTTACGAATCACCAAAGATGGGATTTCCAAAGAGGTTTTATGAGCCAGATGTCCTTTGTCACTTTCTAGACAATCTCTCTCCTCAAAATATGGAGTGTGCAGGATCCCTACCAGAGGACAGATCCCAACTTCTATCATTGAAATCCACGATATCTTCTGGTGAAAATCGACGT
This sequence comes from Calotriton arnoldi, assembly GCA_963921515.1. Taxonomy (NCBI): domain Eukaryota; kingdom Metazoa; phylum Chordata; class Amphibia; order Caudata; family Salamandridae; genus Calotriton; species Calotriton arnoldi. Next base: position 599,530 of record CAWUFW010003426.1, on the reverse strand, counting down.
AATCCAAGCCGTTTCCAGAGTAGAGGACGAGACCTGGATCGATCCATACATTCCCTGGGATATCGAGCGCAAGCCCTTCAAGCTGTGACTACCCTCACACAGGAAAGAGACAGGGATAAATCACGCTCTCCTCTTAAATCTTCTTCTTTTGAGGAGGAAGGGTCTTGAACTACGACTGATGGCTGATTTTTCTACATTAATCAACAGATAAGAGCTCATTCTGTTGATGATAACTGGAGAAGACGATCGGATGAGTATTTGAATGCTTGTATATCTGTTATACGTATTTATTATATATTACTGTAATTACTTGATCTGTTTATCCTTCTCTCCCCTCTACTTATTCCCTAAGCATGAACCAGTGATAATACATAATCTTACAAAATTTGTATAATAGTATTTCTCATATTTTAAATTCTATCTTACCTCGAATATGTCCATTGGTTTTCTATATCTGAATTTTTGCTTATTTGCTATACATTGCTACTACAAAACGTTTTTATCTTCTATTTCCTCTCTTACATCATTTCCTTAATATGTACTATGCTATTTGTAAATTCTACTATGCTCTTCTTAGTTTAAACTATTCTCATATATCTTTCTCTTCTCCTCTCTCATTTACTCTATACATATGACGGTTAATTAACTGTTTTAATATTTAATATTCAACTGTTTGATATTTAGATTAGCTGGTATCTATATATACTATTCTGGTTCTTAGATATAGCAACTCCAAATTGTTATAATAGATACTTAGGAAACACTTAATATTATTTATTATTATTGCTATTATATGTAAAGTCTGTTTTATTGTGACTTCTATGCGATGCATTAATATCTCTCTATTCTTACAGTTCCTCCCATAGCCTGTTTACTATTATTCTTCCTTTCTTATCAGCTATTGTTAAAAACTTTCTATTATAGGTATCAGAATAATTGAAATATGAATGAATAATCGTCCTCTTGTTATAAATTTGACATGAACTAATTTTCAATTATTAGCGCTACTATGTTAATATTTAATACATGACTATTACAATTAATATGTTATCCATGAGAGGTGTGGTGCAGCGGCCAGGGCAGCTGACTTCGGAGCACAGGGTTCACGGTTCGATCCCCGGCTCCGGCGGCAGCTCAGCTCAGCACCATGTGACTCTGGGCAATAGCTCACTTAATTTCCACTACGGCCCCCAGCGCCTTGAGACCCGTAAGGGTGAGTAGCTGCGCTATATAAAAACGGACTTACATCCACAGTTTACCTGATTATACCATGTACTGGATCTTTTCATATTATATTGACCTTTTTCTACTTCTTCTTACTAATTTCTCTTACTTCCTTTCCTCTCCTTTTAACTCCCTAATTTCCTCTTACACTATACTTTTAATACGTAAATTTCCCCCCTCTACTCCTTCATCTATAACTCCGATCTCTATACTAATATTTGAAAACTATTATTATTATCGCTTAAACGCGCCCTTCGCTAAAGACTCTGTCGCTTGATGGGACTCCTCCGACACGAATAGCCCGAAAGTTCAGACCCGCAGTAAACAGTCCCATTCCCCGGGTGCTGTGTATTCCCTACACAGCACATTTACAATTTCTTCCCTTATATTTTCATTAGTTCTTCCTGGACATTGCAATTCTTCCTTTTTATTTACTTCTATATATAACATATAAGTAAACCCTTCATACTTCTTCTCCTTCCCCTCTCTCCTTACCTGGAACTTATCTATTTTCTTTCTTATCCTCCCTCCTCTTTTCTTAAATCTCTCCCCCCATTTACACAATCTATTTTCTTTTTCCTTATTGTTGTGATATCCATCTGATATTTGTTTAACCACTATTCCTATACCTTCTAAACTTTAGCCCCTTCTCTACCTAACCCTTTGCACTCCAACACACATATGGCAGCGAATACATTCTCTTCTTCTCACCAGTTGCGCATAATTTCATGGAACGTTAATGGCCTCACAGACTATAAAACGCAAAAAAGTACTCTCTTATCTAAAAAAGAAAAGAACTGATATTGCTCATCTACAAGAGACTCATTTAGATGCTCTGGAGTCATCTAAATTACAGCGGGACTGGGTGGGGAAAGTTATCCATTGGGGATTGACAGTACAATCCTCGCTTGAGAAGAATCAACCACGGAAATGTGGTGTGGCCATCCTTTTACATAAATCTCTGCCCGTTACAACTATCAAAACCTGGATTGATCCTGAGGGTAGATATGCCTTTGCTAAGTTAAAAATCTGTGACAAGACCTATTGCGTTGGCTCAATATACGCCCCAACAGGTGTTAAACGCTCTTATTTTCTCAATCTAAATCGTCTCCTTGTGGAGAGCATCTTGCTACGTCAGCAGTGGTGACTGGAACTTGGCTCGTGACGCGATTTTAGATAGAACAGGACCATTAGAAAATGCAATGTTGGTGACAGAGCTTTACTCGGCGATTTAACGTCGGACCATGGTTTAATAGATCACTGGCGCCTTTGTCATCCCTTAGACCAAGAATATACCTTTCTTTCTTCTGCTCATGGTACACAATCTAGGATAGATTATTTTCTTATTTCCCAATCAGTAGTTGCAATCACTTATGAATCCCGCATTCTAGAAGCCGCTATTTCTGATCACTCTCGGGTTTTACTTGCTTTGGAAGTAGGTTTAACCTCTCCCGGTAGAAAATCATGGCGTATGAACATTCAAAGATACCGCTCGCCCCAGGGTAAAATCCAATTACGTTCTCGTCTCTCTGAATACTTAACTAATAACAATTCATCTACTACCTCTCGTAGAACTGTCTGGGCGGCTGTGAAAGCAACTATTCGGGGGCAACTAATGAGAGATGCAGCCATGGCTAATAAGGCAGCATCTATGCGTATTACTGAACTTGAGGCTCAAATTATTTCTCTTACTCATTTATATACTTTTTGTCCCACTGTATCCAACCGCAAGAGCCTAGAGTTAGCCAAAATGGCGCTTAATAATTTATATACTTCCAAAGCGGAGTATGCTCTTCAACGTCTAAAAGGCAGACATTATGAACAAGGGGAGAAAGCAGGTCGATTACTTGCAGCACAGCTGAAGCAACGTGAAGCTTCCATGGCTATATCTGCAATATGAATAGAATCAGGCGAGATCCTTACTAAACCGCAAGAAATAGTAAATACTTTCGCATCCTTTTACAAAGAATTATACACTCCTGAAAATTCTGCAACTGAAGACCAAATAACTGCATATCTTGCAAATATTGATCTCCCATGCCTTACGGATGCGGGCAGACATTTATTGGGCAGTGACATCACTAGGGAAGAAGTAGCTACAGTCATCTCCAAATTACCCTATCATAAATCCCCAGGTGAAGAGGATTCCCCGCAGAATATTATAAATGGTCCGGAGAAGATATGGTTGACACCCTTCATTCTGCTTTTAATGAGGCTGTCCAGACATCCTCTCTCGGTCCTATTTCTAACAGGGCATTAATTGTGGCTATCCCCAAGCCAGGCAAAGATCCACACTCGTTTGTGGTAGCTACCACCCCATTTCCTTAATAAACAGCGATATTAAAATTATGGCGAGCATTCTAGCATCACGACTCCGCAAAGTTATCCCTTCCCTTATACATCATTCACAGGTTGGCTTTGTCCCAGGTGGTTCCTCTAGAAATCATTTCCGTACACTAGCCCATGCTTTATGGGCTGCTAAGGAACTTACGGAAGACGCGGTCGCTCTTTCTCTAGATGCAGAGAAAGCGTTTGACCGTATTGAATGGGTCTATCTTTTTTCTCAAATATGGGCACGAAGAACCCTCCGTGCTCTTGAGAAGCGCACTGCGAATGAACCTAGAAGGTTTCAACCATGACTGTGATAGGTTTTAACTAAATTCAAGAAATTTTTCAAAATTCAAAACATGCGTAAACTTTCTTTTATGTGTGCAGTACAAACTTATAACAGAATATTTGCATTTGTTGCAAATCAAAAACAATTAATTCAATTCATTTGAACATAATAACATCAATCGGGTGCTACTGCATCAATACATGTTAATCGTTACTCTTTTACAACCCCAATGCATTTCGGGTGATACCCTTCTTCAGGGGGGATAAGGTGGAAACAAACATTTTCTTCAAAAGGCCTCCTGCCAGAACACAGAAAGGAAAAATCAATAACGTTTCATGTGGTGTGACTTTATTGTTACAGATAATGCTTAGTTTATCACTATTCGCAAACACGTAGACCAAAACCTGCTCCAGTGTATTACAAAACTGAAACCGTGCTCAGTGTGAACTAAAAGTGGGCACAAGTGACGTGTCATATTGAAGACAATGCCCCCATGATACTCTACCAGTATCAGCTTCGTGAACAACGATCACCAGATGAATAGCAAGGAACCGTGCTGCGTGGAAACATGCACTAATATATTATCAGCGGCGAAAAACGGGCCTCATTGCTCATCAAAACGAGAAAAGTTTCTCGTGCCAACTTCGTAAACCGCGGTGTCCTGATAAATAACGTGCCGAACTATGTTGTGTCATGCAGTGATATACAAACAACAGTAAAGAATGAGCCTCAATGCTCACCAAAACGTGACATGTTTTTTCTATTGTGCAAAACGTCGTACGAAACTCAGAAGTTTGAAAACATGCCCCTGGTCAAAGAAACACTAAAATTAATGACCAGCGTGACGTGTACGTCTATGCAACAAGCCGTGTAAAAATACTCTTTCATACCTCTGGTGTGTGTTCTGAAAAGACAGGTCAAGGCTCCGTAGAGTGATCCTTAAATGAAAGTAAACACGGGTTATAGGAGGTGCTAATGTGAAGTTTTCGTGCATGCAATAGCGGTCACTCGCTAAGGGACTCACCCGATTAAGTTCTATATTCTATGTCCGTATAGCCTGGACGTCAAGGCTGTGTGTTCTGAAGTATTAAACAAAAGTGAACACGAGTTATAACAGGCTGTTATAACAGGCTCCGTAATGGAGTCTTCTGACATACATTATCAGGCTCCCAAGATGGAACTTACCAAGTTCCGCAGTGAAACACTCCTTCTGTGTATCACCAACGCCGAAACGGCGTGTGTACGAAGCATACTTATCAACCTTCCGGTGAGGCCCCTAGAGGCGTGGCTATCAACCAACTTTATTGTGCAACAAAAGTATGCCGAACGGAGTAGAAAAATGCTAAGAACCGATTCTGATACGAATGTACGGTCTTAACGGTACTCAATGTGTTTAAAAATGCCTACTATAACTATGTATCTAGCTATTCCATGCGTCTGCATGAACCGATTGTGGGGCAATGTACGCTGAATCTCTGGAAATATATGGAATGCCGAAATACGATGCCAAAAAGATATGAAAAAATGAACATGTGTGGAACAGGTGGTCATGGTGTGTGCGAGTAGTGATTCACATAAAAGAGTCATGTGGTGTCTGCACCATATTTAAAAGGCAAAGTTACATAACCGAAATCAGACCTTGAAATAAACATGATGGTCCTACTACAGATAACATGCCATTTCGTATTTATCATTAAGACCTTTCGGAATTAAGGTATCAAGATGTTTAATCCAATGCGTTTCCCTACGCGCTAACAAGGTGTGTATGTCTGTACCTCTCTGTGCAATGATCTTCTCAAGTACTGTGAAACGTAATTGTGGGATTGAATGTTGCTGACTCAACCAGTGCACTGCAAGACATGAATTGGTGTTTTGTGTTCTTATCATACTTTTATGTTCTGTGATGCGAACCTTTATTTTGCGCGACGTGCGTCCCACGTAAGCGAGTTCGCACTGGCATTTTATCGCATAAATTACAAAATCAGTATTACAATCAGAAGAATGTTTCAAAGCAATTTTCTTGCCTGTGTGTGGGTGAGAAAATGAGTTGCCCAGGATCACATTACTGCAGTTACTGCAGTTCCAACATTTTTTCATACCAGTAAACGTACGTGAGACTACAGAAGCTTTAGTTTTCAAAATCTCTCTGATGTTCTTAGATAGTGTGTGTGCGAATACTGGTTTCTGTGTGAAAACGGTTTTAAAATCCGGTTCATGCTCCAAAACTTCCCATCTGAGACAAATAATCTTTTTGATTTTGGCTGCCTGTTGTGAAAATTTCAACACGAATACCTCTCTTTTGCTTGTGGATCGAGGTGTGGGCGATAATAGCTCTGCACACGTTTTTTGGGTTACGTAATCTTTGGCGGACTCCAATATTTCTTGTGGGTATCCTCGTTGTTTGTATCTCTCGTGTTGTTCCCTGATCAATTGTTCAGTGTGTTCTTGAGAGGAAGAGATTCTTTTTATGCGGATAAACTGAGAAACAGGTAAGTGTTTTTTCAGCGATGGCGGGTGGAAACTCGTGAAATGTAGCGCGTTGTTCGTGTCTGTTGGGTTTTTTGTAAACAGAAGTGTAAAAACCCGAATCAGAATTATTAATGAGAATGTCCAAAAAGTTAATGGTGTCGGGATGAATCTGATATGTTACCTGAATCCGTGAATTCTGTTGATTTAATGTAAGAATATTGTCCTCCAATGTCTGACGGTCACCGTTCCAAATAATCAAAATATCATCAATGTATCTCATGTAACTGAGAAGATTCTGCGTCCAATGAACATTGTTCAGAATGTGGGTATGTTCAAAGTAGGCCATAAACATATTCGCATATGAGGGTGCCCCGGGAAAACCCATGGATGTTCCTGTTCTTTGTAAATAAAAGTTCTCCTTCCATGAAAAATAACTGTGATATAAGCTGAATTGCAATAGTTTCAAAAGAAAAACTTTATCCGTGCCTTCTTGTAGGTAATTCAAGAGCATCCATTCTACCGCCTCCAAGCCTTCACCATGCGGTATGGAAGTATACAATGCTACTACATCGATGGTACAGAGTAGTGTGTCCTTAGTAATGCTTTTCCGAATGTTCTCTAACTTTAAAAGACAGTCTGTCGTGTCTTTGATGTACGTCCTCCAGGACTGTACCAAGGGCTGAAAATGAAAATCTAAAAATCTTCCTATTGATTCATGTAACGAACCTCATCCTGCCACGATGGGTCGAAACGGTGGGTCAATCACGTTCTTATGCATCTTGGGCAACATATATATGTGTGACACTTGTGGAGATGTAGTAAATAGATATTGTTGTGTCATTTCGTTGATCCAACCCATTTCCAGGGCTCTATCCAAAATTGTAGATAAAATGGACAAGAATTGGTTTGTGGGGTCTGATTCCATACGTATGTATGTGTCTTCATTAAGAACATGTTCATCAACCTTCTTCTCGTAAAATGATCGATCCATAACTACAATGGTGCCACCTTTGTCCGCCGGTTGGAAGGTGATATCTTTATCCTGACTAAGATTCCTTAGAGTCTTACGTTCTTTATCAGTGAGGTTAGAATGTTGCGGTGATTGATATTTAATGGCTTGTAAATCAGTTTTTACCAGTAGTTCAAAGTTGTCTAGCGTTTTGTGGGAGAACGGTGCCATGAACGTACTTTTAGGTTTAAACCTCGATGAGGTGACAGATTCTACTGGAGATACTGTGTGGAAAAACCATCTTAGTCTTAACTTCCTCATGAATTTGAAGAGAGATTTCGGTTTCCAAACTGTTGGATGTGTAGGTTGGGACAAACCCCATACCCCTATTGAGTACTGTCAGTTCAGAGTGTTCAGTGTTCTTTGCGAAATGTTCATCACTAAGTCTTCTTGAGGTTCCTGAGCGTTCATGATGATTCCACTGTTCTTTTTTTGTCCCCTCCTGACTCGCTTCCTTTTGGGATCTCTCGCCCATCGGGTCGGTGATTTGAAGTCTGGCCCTGTTCTAAAAAAGCCTGCTTACCACTTGTGGTGGGTGTTTCGGATTCAAGTATAGTTACGGTTTGCTCTCTAGGTGCAGGTGCGGTTGTTCTTGAGAGTGTTAACTCCTGATCGGTGACAATGCTCTCTTCTGATGATGTTGCACCGGGTTTTTAAAAAATCCTTTTCTGGGCGTAAGCTTCGGCCCACGAATAGACCTCATCCAACTTGTAGTCTATTGTATCGCTACGGAACTTCCGCAGTTTCCGTTCATGTACCTCCTTGGCGTGTTCGTCCAATTTGATGTTAATATCATTCAAATGTTTTGTCCATTCTTCTGCTTCCATGCTTTTTTCAATTTCAGTTTTCAAGTCGGAAATTTCTATTGCCAATTCTCCAAGTATGGAAAATAGTTCCTCAATGATGAGGAGAATCAAATCGAGGGAACATTTATCAAGAATGGTGTACCATCGCGTCATGAACGATTTGTTATACTTGAATAACATCAGTTTCAGGGCTATCCTAAGGCCCCTGGGAATACGCTTGACTTTATGATATTGTATAAGCGTGGTGGCGTGTAGTCTCTGGTTTATCTCTTTACGCATTACGTACTCAAGTTGTTTCATCATCTGTTGTTGTGTTTCGGGGGTGGCACTGAATGTTCTGACATCTTGTATCAATGAGTAAATGGATTCTGCTTCTTCAGCTGAGTAAGCCTTTGTGTCAGCTTGGTTGGTAGTGAGATCAGCGATGTCTTTAAAAGACATAATAGTGGGTGCAGGTTGAGTTGTGAGGCAGAAAAATGAAATCTAACAATGATAGAGTTCAACCAACTAGGTGTGCAGGTTGAACTCTATCATTGTTAGATTTCATTTTTCTATCTTTTTTCTGCCGCGAAACACTTTGGTCTGGGAGATCAGTTTATTTCCAAGGTCCGCATACTATATGACAATCCTATAGCCCAAGTCAATTGCGGAGGTTTTCTTTCTGATCCATTTCCAATCGGCAGAGGTACTTGCCAAGGTTGTCCCCTACCCCCTCTTTTATTCTTGTTAGCGATGGAACCCCTCGCCTCAATCATTCGACAAACATCGCAGATCCAGGGTATACCTATAATGGGAGGAGAATCAAAGCTATATCTATATGCTGATGATATTCTTCTTACTCCTAAAGATCTCTCTCATTCTTTACCAACCCTACTCGACATTATTAATAGATTCTCAGCCCTTTCTGGTTATAAGGTGAATTGGGACAAAAGTGAAGCTCTCCCTCTCTCTTCGGGTACCACAAAAGCTTTGATTGATGGATTTCCCTTTTGCTGGAAGTCATCCCAATTAAAATATTTAGGAATTCTGATTAATCGCGGTTTAGGAGGGATGATTTCGGACAATATTTCTCCTCTTATAGAGCAAATGCAAAATGACTTTGCCAAATGGTCACTTTTGGGTTTCTCTATGTGGGAAGAGTACAGGCAGTAAGAATGGTTACTATACCTCGCTTTACTTATGTACTAGGAATGCTTCCGATTATTGTACCTCTGGCCACACTTCGTCGTATAGACTCCCGTATACGGGCCTTTGTTTGGGGAACTATGCGTCCTCGCCTAGCTGCTGCTAAATTAATTGCTCATCGTTCACATGGTGGACTAGGTTTACCATCATTAGAACACTACTCCTTAGCTTTACACCTTTCACAATTGGCTTATCTTCTCCCGGGTGTGACGGACCCTCCACAATGGGTCACAACAGAACACCTAATACTTGAACGCGACGATGGCCTTAACTTCTTATACAGCTCCCGTAAACCTTGAACTTCCCCTCCACATCCTGTGCTTCATGCTACATATCAAGCATGACAACGAGCGCATCGCCTTTTACGGATTACCCATCGTTTACACCTTAAAGCTCCAATATGGGGAAATGAAAGTATTAGAATCAGTGGTCGGGTGCTTTCCTGGACTAATTGGAGTTCAAGCGTCATCCAGACATTGGACCAAATTAAAATAAATGGTGATTTAAAATCATTTGATCTTCTTCGTGAAGAATTTGATCTTCCCTTGCATCAGGCTCCAAGACATTTACAACTATAGCACTGCCTGAGGAGATGTCTTGGTTCTTCTCCCTGGACGTTAGCATCATCACCGATATTGGATTATCTTCATACTTGAGGTCGGCATAACGGAGTAATGTCAGGATTATATTCCACTTTAACTAATCACCTATATTCACAACCACTTCTTAAAGCTCTTCGCGAGAAGTGGCAGGAACGCTTACATACTACCATAGACGAAGATGCTTGGCCGGATATACTAGAAGCCCTGGACAAGAATACCCGTGAGGCGCGCCTGAAATTTTGTCTTTTTAAAACTTTACATGACTGGTACTGGACTCCATTGAAACTACAACGAACAGGACTATTACCACACTCTAAGTGTTGGATATGTTCTGGAGTTAACTGTGACCTTCTCCATATACTCTGTGAATGTCCCTCTATACAACATTTCTGGGCACAAGTAGGAGACACACTTAAGGAAACTATTCCTCTCCCACTTCCTCTTACCTCTTCTGTTATTTTACTGCATGATCTTGGGACTCCACCTCGCATCTCACGTCCTCAGTGCCGCCTTTTACATACTGCACTTTCTACAGCCAAAATCTGTATCTTACGACAACAGTAGGGAAAGTGGCAATCACCTAGACCTCCCTCTAAGGAGGACTGGATGGTTGCGATGATCCAGACGGCATCACACTACAGGATCAAGAAGCAATATTTCAACAAGTGTGGGCTTCTTTTCCCCGAGACTCTTGAATATTTTCCCTCCTTTCCACCCTCTCTGTTATTTCTCCCCCTTTATCTCATTTTTTGTTTTGTTTCATCTCTTATTTTGTCTTTCCGGGTAGGGAGATGATTTCTGATCTCTCACTTCTGTCTTTTATTCCTCATTTCCACTTTTAGCTGTCTGCCTTTCATTTTACCCCTCCTTTTCCCCTCCTTTTCCCCTCCTTTCCTCTCTCTTACGTTATTTCTCTCTATATTGTATTATATATGTAATGTTATTAGACCACTGTGGGTCTATTATATTGTACCATATTTATGCATTTATTTATACTTAAATTCTCAATAAAGAATTACGACACAAAAAAATATATATATATTAACTTTAAAAATATTACATTAAAAAAATATACCTTTAATACATAAAATATGTAAAAAATGCATAACTTACAAACATAAAATAATAATTTATATGTTAAATGATCACAAAAAATCCTGAATGTAACATTTAAATAAATAAAATTATTATTTAAACATAAATATTAAAAAAACGAATTAATTATAATTACACTAGAGGGTCGATTCTGATCTCGTAAGGAAAGCATCCAGACCGAATCAGATCCGGAATGCTTTCCGTACGACTCGGAGCACTGGAGTCAGACCGAGTGAGTACGATGCATACGTATGCTGATAGACGCGGTTCCCTCGGACTCCCATTGAACTCTTTGGGAGCCTGTATACTGAACGCGTACACAGGCTCCCATAGCAAAAAGGGGTGGGTGGGGAAAATCGTACACCCTGTGGCTGGCACCCCATGGTGCCCGCCACACTGTACATGCTTGGATCGGGGGGACCCATGGGCACACCCCGTGACCTATTTGGAGGGCCCCGAGTGAAGGAGGGCCTGCTACGGCCCCCAAAGTCTGATTCTGACAGCCGTTTCGTCTCGCTGACACCAAGTTGATACGGCTGTCCAAATCGTGCATCATACTCACTCGTTCGGAATCCGGCTCCATTGCGCGGCACGATTCGGCTACGAACGAGTCGTACGGACAGGATCGCGTTCGGAAAAGATTCGGTCACCGCGGATGAGATCTTTGCATCGTACTTGCGCGTTGGTACCTGTGTACGATTCGGTCGGAAACAAGGGCTACGAATCGGATCCTGGAAAGCCGAATCCGATGCGACGGCCTTCCGAACGACATCGGAATCAGGCCCTAGATGTTAAAGAATAAAAATAATCTACAATAACAATAAATTAAAAATATATAAAATATTACAAAAAATTAATACGAACACTATTTTTAATAAATTAAAGTTTACAATTAAAGCAAAAATATATAAAACAAAAACAATAAAAAAAAATCAGATGAAACAATTTTAATTAGGATGAAGTCAAATTCACTACTCCCACTCCAAAGGGACCAACAGTTGTGAAAGTGTTGGACTTTGGAGGGCTCCCATTTACTATTACAATTCCATTGTAAGCAATAGGAGGAAAGTGTTGGACCTTGGAGGGGTAACATTTACTATTATAACTCCAATGTAAGCAATAGTAGGGAAAGTGTTGGACTTTGGAGGGGGTACATTTGGAGGGGTTACATTTATTATTCCCACTCCAACCTAAGAAACGGTGGAGAAAGTGTATCAAATTTGAACTATTATACACTATATTACCTTTAAAACATATATTAACTTTAGAAATATTTTTTACAGTTCTAAAAATATACCATTTAATACCTAAACTGTACAAATAAAATAACAATATATTTTAACTAATTGCAAAAAATACTAAACATAACATTTTCAAAAATAGAAATATTATTTAAACATAAATAAGGGAAAATACAAATGACTTATAATTCCCAACACTACATATTAAAAAATGTAAAATGTATACAGTAAAAATAAAATGCAAATACATTTAATAAAATATAAATATAAACAAATAATAATTATTTTCATTAAAATAACTCTTAAGATTAAAGTAAAAATCTAAAGTTAAAATTATTAATTAAAAATGCAGATGAAAAAATTAGATTTGGAGTGGGTCGAATGCACTACTCCCTCTCCAGCCTGACCAACAGTAATGAAAGTGTTGCACTTTGGAGTGGTCAAATTTACTATTACCACTCCAACTTAAGCAACAGTAGGGAAAGTGTTGGACTTTGGAGGGTCAGATTTACTATTCCCACTCTAAATTGCACAAGAGTAAAGAAAGAGTTAGGGCCTTTTTACAAGTTTCGCGGTTTGACATGTTGCAGCCCATAGACAGAGCCTGCAAGACATGGCACTGCAGTACAGCGCCTTGTGTTTGTCGGGTGGACTGTGTGGCATGCACCATGTCATGCATGCCACACAGTGCACCCACGACAGAGCAGGAATTGGGGGGCACAACATGTGCCCAAAGTCAAATTTCGAAATTGGCTATACTGCCCCAGGGCCCTCTTTGAGGCCCCTTCCTTGCTGTCCCGCCAACCTTTTATGGCGGGATACCCGCCATGAAAAGGTCAGTGGGAGAGCCAATCGTAATTTTGTACGGCAGTGCCGGCATTGGCACTGCCGTTATAGGCCGCAGCTGTGGCCACCAGAGATCCCGGCGGAGGCGGTGGTCTTGCGGTGGTCTCATTGCCCTGATTGTAATCGGGCAGTTGGACCACCAGTATCATAATCAGGCCCTTAATGTTCCCACTCTTATATAAGCAACAGTAAGGAAAGTGTTGGAACAAGGAGGGGTTATATTTATTTGTCTAACTCCAATGTAAGCAACAGTAGGGAAAGTGTCAGACTTTGAAGATGGACTTTAGCAAGCTCAGATTTAATTTTACCTATCCTAAATTAATCCAAATTTTATATATATAGGTGTGATCAAGACAGCGAGTCTGTCGAAACGCGTTACCTGTGACCATTAAAACTGTCACTGGCAAATTCCTGAGTGTGCATAGTAACTTGGACTTTGTGTGGCATATATATATATATATACATAAAATGTATTTCCATAAAGCATATATAAAAATATTGTTAACATTATGTACTTTATATAAATAGTTAACATCTAAAAAAAATGAAATTAACATATACAATTATGTAGATAATTATGTTACAAAATGTAAAAATGTAAAAAATAGATGTAAAACACTTCCTTTCCAGTCACCCTAAAATACCAAAAACCACCAAAACAAATTCAATTAATAACAGAAAAAACAACAATGCACATTCTTTAAAATAATAATAACACTATAAAATTATTTTACAACAAGCTAAGGCATAATGTAATTAATTATTATCCGAATTATAAAAAAACAAATAATTAAGACAACTAATTATCTAATTAACTAATAAAAACATTACCATATTTTTTTTTCTATTAATCTAAAACAATGTGCAAAATTATTTAGCAAATAATCAAATTAAAACCTATAAAAAATATGAACAATTAAAAATTACATATTTATAAAACTTCTGACCCCATTCCCCAATAAACCCAACAAGCCGCCAAAAATAGAAATTGACATACAATGAAAAAACCTTAAAAAAATATTTATTAGCAAATCAAAAAACAAAACCACACCTAAAATAATTAAACATAGTTATAATTAAATAATAACAACTTATAACTCAAGAAACTAATAAAACTCAAACTAAACAATTAAAAAACTTTATCATTTACAACTATATTAAAAAATATATATAAAAGGAAAAAACACATATTTACCAGTTCAAACTCAAATCTGTCAGTCTAACTCCGTTTTTTTTGTTGGTGCCGAAGCGTAGGATTTATAGCATAATACTAACGAGTGCAGTATACAGTCCTAGTGAGCATCACCTAAACAGGTTGACAATGAACTAAGGGGCTCATTACGATGGCGGGCGTACATCAGTCCGCCCGCCATCGTTGCGGTTCTGGGACCACCCGCCGGTAAGGCGGCGGTCCCGCTGGGTGAATAAGGATGTGCCCGCCACTATGGCGGGCGCATCCTGGGCCTTTATCATTGCGGGCGGTGCTGCTGGTTGCAGCACCGCCCGCAATGATAAAGGTGCATGCACTGCATTTCCCTGCACCACTTGGCAGGCACCACGCGGTGCATGCCACTTAGTGCATGGAACTGCAGGGGGGTACCATGGGTACCCCCACAGAGCACCCCCCACACACAAAGGGGGCCCGCCACGGGCCCCCAAAGCCAGTCTCCGCCTGTCTTTTTGCTGCGGGATATCTGCCGCAAAAAGACAGGTGGAGAGGGATACCGTAATCCCTACGGCGGTGCCTGCACGGCAACGCCGCAATGTTGCCCTGGTTTCGGGTTCCGCAAGGCGACCGGAAGAGGACCGCCTTGCGGAACCATGGTGGACGGACTTTCCATCCGCCGCGGAACCATTGTGATTCCCACCGCCATCCTAATTTGGCGGTCCGAATTTTCCTCATGATGGCGGAAGGACCGCCACCGCCGGCCCAGCGGTGGAGGTCCTTCCGCCATCATAATGAGCCCACAAATTCCTATATTCTTCAGTTATTTTAGAGGTTTACCCATTCACATTTCTTTTGGGGGGAGTTGGAGCCCGAGCTCCAGCTCCATCTGTTCTGTCTCCCCCTCTTTGGCCTTCCCACTTATGATGTCGCCCTGGTCGAGATTCAACACAGAAAAAAAATACAGACACTGCACCTTGCCATACACATTATTATGTCCAACTACCTTTGGCTGCAAAGCAGTGTTTGTTTATTTTTTAAGGCAATAAATAAGCCTACATGTTTGCTTAAAACGTTTAACTATAAGTATTTATGTAAGCATGTATATATCTATATGTACAAGCACATATTTAAACATTTTAAGAAAAAAATTTATATACATATATATAATAAATATACAACTATAAGATACAAATTCATGCACATAGACACACACTTCACGATTACCTTTTGCAGGTGGGGCGTCCAGTTTTTTCTGAGGGCCGTTGTGTGTACCATACAACACTTATAGAAATAACAGTGGGTTTTCCAGGTAACCGCTAGTTCTTGTGGCTAGTCGAACTGCAGGATAATTTCAGAGCTACACCAGAAACTCATACCATAGATTTTGGGTGCATTATACAGCGGCAATGCCTATCTGGAGTGTTGTGAGACTCTGCTAATTCCATGCTAAAGGCCCTCAGATAGTCGTCCTATCTCCTTCATTGTGAGTGTCCACACTATAATCTTCTGTCTCTCTAAAATTCAAGAATTGATGTCTTCTGACTCTTTTTTTCCTTCTAAAACCGAACTCCATCCTTTATCCCCAAGTCCCTTGCACTCTCAAGTTTGATCAATCTCTCATCTTTCCTAGTTGTATTATGGGGGAGTGCAAACTATTTTTCCTGACTGTTTCATTTCCTATTCTCGCTCCCTGCAAAATGTTTAAAGTTTCCCGCTTTACTCTGGCCATGCAAATTATTTCTGTGCATAACAAAGTAATTTTGACAACACAGCAAGGTAATATTTCATCTAATAAAACCTATCCAAAATTTTAAATATCTGCTGATTTTATTCACCTGGAAGTTTACCATGCAGTAGAGCTTTTCTTTGCACAGCAGGGGATGAATTAAATTGAATCGGTGCTTGAACAATCTTGTACTGTGACCTGGCAATTTGGCACTGGAATTAGTGTGGAGCGACCAATGAAAAATGTCATTTTCAGTCAGGATGGGAAAATAATTCCGCTCCACAGGCGAAATTTGCTAAGTTTTGCACACTCTGCATTCTTCTTGGAAAGCAGAGCTCCAGCAAAACTCTGCCAAACGCTGCGTGGAGGAGTTTTTTCTTGTGTGCAGCTCTCCAATTTTAAGTTGGCGAGTGCAAGCGAGAATTTGCGTCTCTTAGATCAATTTTCAGGGGCTAGAACGCCCCCAGCGAGGTTTTTCAATGCGGGAAGTCGCAGCAGGTCACGATTGTTTGGGTTGAGGAAGCTGCCGCTCAACTAGAAAATCTCCTCGAGCGGCAGAAACAAGCAGCGCCCTCTGGCGTGGGGCCATTCGTGCTGATTTTACAGCATGGTACAAGCTCCTGGTACTAAAAACCAGCACAAGCAGCGCGACTTTCCTAATTCCGCCCGCTCGTGGAACTCCGCAGAATCTCGCAGAGTTTTTATGTAACTCAGTGGATGGAAACTAGGCGAGTTCTGTACACCCCTAATTTTCAGTCAGTACAAATGTCTATCTTCCGCTACTGGGTCAGTGGAAATGCGATTTTGCATTAGTTGTTTAGTGCAAATTTCACTGAAAAGTTGTCTGGTCACCAAAAAAGCATCATGGAGTGGTGCAAAAATGCACTGTAAGGCAACATTGCTCAGTTATAATGGTGCAATGAATGACATCTGACCTACCGGAGCTAAGCTCACTGCAGTCACTACAGTTCTACCTGAATCTGAAGCCCAGAGCAGTCCTTGATTGCCTTTGACAGTGGCCGCAAACGACTCCTCAGTGGGTTGCAATATTTGACAGCTAACAAGAACACGAGCCCTACTGGACCCACCTAGCCCCCTGCCTTCAGTCCCCAATGACGCAATAGGTTGCGCACAAGCCCTATTAGGTAGCCATTCTATATTCCCCTTGTAGGCCGGTGTCTTTCATATGTTACATAAAGGTATGTGTCGAGAAATGAGAATTAATCAATTTTCAGTGTATATGCCTCATGCAATAAAGAATGAACGCGTGGAACATTCCACCGAAGCACGCAATACCACCTGAGTGGTGCTCAAGACAAGAGCTCTTCTTTGATGTACAAGTGCACTTAGCACTCTCAAAGCACTAGTCTACATTTTGTGCCAAATGTACAAAATGTAGCCCCATCTCATCAAATCTTTAAATCTTTCTTAAAAACTCTTTGCCCACGCTTATTTCACAAATTAACCCCCAACCAGATTCCTATATTTCACTTACAAACTTATTATACTGGTTATGCTCATTCTATTGATGCCTTTGTGAAAACCAAATAGATAAAAAGTTCTAAATAAGCCAGTGCCATCTACCTACGAAACACCATCAGTACCGTGAACCAAGAGGACTTAAAGCTCTCCCCTGTGCTAAGAACTTTAAATGCACTGAGAGCCACCGGATTTTGAAATGACCCTACTGCCATTTTTCAGCCAAGAAAAATGACTACTGTTGAAACAGAAAAGGTGACTATTTGAATGTTTGGCTATTGTGATCTCAAAGTGGGGCAACACTAATGTAGACGGATGACAGTCGGCAAGGTGTCGCCAAAAGTGCAGTTCCTTGACAAAGGGACTCCACAGCCCTTCCTGTGTGCTTGGGTACAGAAGAAGAGTGAGCAGGCTCATTGCATTGAAGACATTGGGGTGTGCTTGGGGGTGCGACGGTAAATTTGCATGACTGCTTGCGCAGCACAGCTCAATTTCGTGCTATGCACACAGGCCTTTACTATGTATAGAAAATAGATACTATTTTGCATCACATAGCACCACGTGGCTCCAGCGCAAAACTTTAGTAAATCTACCACCAGATATGGAAAAACAATGTAGCAGCCAGAATTATGTAGCATTCCTCGCATCTTAAAACGGAGCCAGGGTACAACGGCAGAGTCTGCAGTCACATTGCTCAAGTGGGATTTATGTTGGCTCCCGCACAACAACTGAAGATTAATCTGACCAACGTCACTTCTAACACTAACAAAGTTGGGGAAAAGTTTACAATTCCTGTCTCAACAGTCGCCCACGCGTAAAGAAACGCAGCCTCTGAATTTATTTTTGCCAAGGTTTATATTTGGCAATTACACAAGGGAGAAAAACAACCAGATTCCGTTTAGTGACGTGAAGCCAGACAAGTTATGGGCGGCTGGTCTGGAACCAGAGGCCTTGTGGCAAATGCATCATATCAACAGGGAAAGGTATAAAGCTGTCCGTTTAGAGAAACAGATTCAGGGGCTGAGTGAGTTTACCATCAGTGACAATGGCTGCTTGTGATGCTGAGTGCTCGATTGGGTACCAGAGGTGATTTATTAGGGAAGCAAACACAAGATCTCGTTCTGTCAGTCAGTCAATAGTCTTTTTTCGGGCATAACAATACCATAAAAAACAAATTTAAAAATGCATTTGACATCATATAGTTTTTCAGGCTCAGGATTATGAAAAGACATCACACATCAAATAGCAAGAGTTTAAAAACACCATAAAACTATAGATTATAACAGTAAAAGGTTATGGCACAACATGGAGAATATGCAGACACAAGTAGCAGATGTTATAACTATATAGTTTTGATTTTGAAAGTTAGAATTCAGTAACCAGGAGAAAAATTTATGTTCAAATTTAAAAAGGATTTTTTTCTCCCATTTAGCAACTGCCATAACCATGCTTTATAGGCACCCATAAAGGCTAACACTCTTTTAAATACAGTTAACAATCTCATCAGGGGCTAAAATAAATATTCTTATAAAGTGTACCTCCTCCTCATTTTTATTGCAGAGAAAATAAAATTGAGAACAGAGAAATAAACTGTAGATCTCGTTCTGATCTTCCATTAAATATGACAAGGTTCCCTAAGACTGACACTGTCCTGAAGGGAGAGTGTTGGGCAGCCGCGGTCCGTGCAGGTAACAGCGGTGGGGCGGTGGGGCCGTGTAAGGGGGATTTCGAGGGACGATGCAGAGGGAAATTTAATTATTTATTTAATTTTCCCTCAGCATCGTCCCTCGAAATCCCCCCTTACCCGGCCCCACCGCCCCACCACTGTTAACTGCTCGGACCGCGGCTGGTGTTGGGTGCCCAAAGCATGTCACAGCGATGAGCATGTGTAACTGTGGCAGAGAAATTCCTGAGAAGAACATATCGCAAATAATGTTTGATGCTTGTGACCCAGGGCCTTTACAGTTTTAGACACATACCTTGTTGTGATCTCATATAAGAACATTGTTCAACAGACAGCACTAAAACTGATGGATACGGCATAATGGCATTACAGCGAGAAGGTAGACTATATGGACTCGGCACACGAGGTGGATGTTTCGTCTCACTACAGGCCCCCATATCTACTAGCAAGGAAGCTCCTATCTCAGCATCAGGACCAAGTGTTCTCTTTCTTGGTTATGTATGAGTTAAATGCTGAGGGCCTTCTGACTTTGGCGGTCTTGGAGCGGGGCCACCATGCCGCCGCCCCGCTCAAAGACTGCCAAAGCCATAAGAAACCGTCTGCTAGATTACGAGTTTTTTTGTCTCTGGCAGGCGGTTCTTTGGCGACCCACTGCAGCGCCTAATATAAAAGGCATCGCAATGGGAGCATCAAAGGCAGTTCCTTCAGAACATGGACTGTCAAGTCCATGCCCTGCAGGAACTGGGGTTGCATACATACGGGGGGCACAACATGTGCCCCCCCTGCATGCACCCCATGGCGCACAGGCACAAGGTGGCCCTGTAGGGCTCCCTTTTTTTCCTCACCACCACACTTTTCATGGCAGTCGCACCGCCATGAAAGGTGTGGTGGTGAGGAAACTCATGATATGCTTGGCGGGCCCGTAGCGTCCCCGACAAGCAAATTACAGCCTCAAGACCGCCACGCAACCACCAGGGATCCCTGGCGGTTGCGGCGGTCCCAGGGTGACCCGACCGCCCTGATCGCAATAGGGCAGTCGGAAAACCACCAATGCCGCACCCCCACGAGTCTGGTGGTCCGTGGACTGCCAGACTTGTAATGAGGCCCTAAGTCTGTAGGGAGGATGACTATGAAGAATGAACCTCCAATGCATGTGTTTAAGTAGTGTGTGTGAAATGAAAGATGATATAAAAAGTATGACATGGTTCAAGAGGAGTCTGTACCCGCCTTGTGTTTGTGGTGAAGGTGGATTGCAATGCATGTTATCCATATAGGATAAACCTCATCCTGCCCCACTTTGAGAGTGTCAATAAACCCATGATTTTAGTTGCAACTCAGACACTAAAACAAGTGAAATAAATTACTCTGCTATTGAACGGGGAGGTCTAGTCTGCACTTGTGTCGCAGATGCCTTTACAGTCATATTAACGAGACGGCGTAGTTACCCTACACAATGTTTGGGTGAAATACAGGAACTGCTGTGTAGCTCCATTGACCTCTATGCTTCATGATTCTTAATTTATTGAAGGCCATATTACTGTCAGCAAGAACCCCAGCAAACACTGTTTATCAAAATTGCTGTGTAAAATGGTCAAAACGTAGGTGCCTGCATAGCAGAGCATGTCTGTTGCAGAGATTCTGCGCACACACAGGACTATGCGTAGGATTATGGGACCTTAGTGCATAGGGACTGAGTCATCCTACCCCCTTAGTACCCATGAGCCTTGGGCTGACTAGCTATAGTGTCTCACTTGCTCTCCTACTCACTCACAGAGAAACAAGTGATTAGACACCCCAGAACACAACACTCCCGACTCTCTCAGGAATCGTGGTTGCAAGACGCACCCTTTCACTCGCACTCTTGTACTTGTCCACAGTAAGATCTGACAGAGACATGAACAAGTTTAAATTATTTATTTTAACTAACGTGCTCTAATATGCAGTATATGTGCCACAACAAGCAGGAAAATGCATACCACAAATACGGTCAGCATAGCAAGTAGTCCATAAAGCATGAAAAGAGATGTCATTATGAAAAGACAGTGTAGCCTAATCTCCCTCCCCTTGTATAGAAGCAGAATGATTATATATTACAAAATCTCTGGGCGTTATCTGCAGACCCCGTACCTCAGTCTATAGGTCTACATCATAGGTGCTGTCTTGCTCTTCTCCCTGGAAAGGTCCCTTTCCAAGTGTCTGCTACCTATTCGTGTATTCCAATAAGACCAAAGTACGTTCTCCCAAACAACACCTGCATCGATATCTTTTGTCTAGGTGCTAGGGCCTGACCAGAACAGAATAACTAAGGGCTTTGTTGATCGACCCTTCTCACAATGTTCAGACTAAATCCCAGGAACCTGCAGAGCGTAAACACAGCGGTAGGTTCTCATGTGAAAATGGCAAAAGAGGCATTTGCAAAATAAACTCGTGTAGTAACGTGCGCAAAGCAAGGGACAGTCTGCAGTGTGCTCATGCTAAATTAGAGAAGACAACCATGTCCCCATTGGCCATGTGACAAGTCCACAGCACCTTTCTTCAGCTACGTCATCCCACTATTTCAAATCTCTCCCTCAAAATAGGTTTTATTTTTCCTTTTTGGTTATGTTCAAGTGGCTACTAATGAAATGAGCCTCTGAATAGTGACACCAGATATCCCCAGAAACCCCCTTGGTGTCACCTTAGGTGGATATGATCCAAATATATTGTCCCCTCCCTTTTAGAGCTCCTAAAGTTCTATTTTGTGGGAGGCATGATAGCTTTTGGGGTGCTGACGCCTGCTTCATTAAGAACCTCAAAGGAAAATTAAGAGGTACTTCAGTATTAGGGATCAGTTTTTGCCCCTAGTCATGGTTGCAAGTACCCTGTGTATTCTGTTGTGTGAGCACAGACACATCACTAGCCTTTGGGTTGAATACAGTTAACCCCGTCTTTGGAGTCCCGATGACAAGGTATGGCTATGACATCCCAAGTTCTCCTGAGCTGTCTAAGCATTGGACATTTATGACAGCCAACAGCAATTCCAGAGATTTAGATTTTGTGAACATTTTTTGGACTACTAAAGCACTCACTTGGATATCCTAAGATTCCCCTTTGCTTCCACAGCTGGAATTTTTCAATCACTACTCTAGACCCTGATATTGATATCTAAAGTCATGGTTCCCGGTGATACCATACATAGGAATTTTTCTATTGCAACCAGCGATTCCATAGATATTGTTTTTTAAAGATGTCTGGACTGCTGCACCATTTCACTTTTTAGCCCAAGACCCTGTGGTCCACCACAGTTGGATGTTTTACACAAAAACTTGCAGATCCTGAGATATCAATAACAGAAGTCAAGTACTCACGTGACACAATTGAGAGTTTATAGTAACCAGCAGGAACTAAGCTATAGGGACTAAAGTCTCCAATGGCACTTCTGACGGTGTGTGTTTTCTTCGAAAGACCTCATCGGAATTTCCATAGGCTCCTGGTGAAATAACAAGAGGTCTGTGGAAAACTACAGGTCTATGTAGGGTGGTGAGAATCCATAGAGTAACACTGGCCCATTGTTTCCTATGAGAGATTCCCATACTAAACGGCCCTAAGCAAGTTCAGTACCTAAACCATTTTCAAAGCACCATTAATCTAGACCAAACTAACTGTGGTTGTGCATATGTAGGAATTAATGCAGAAAAAATAAGGCCACCACTATTTGTTTTAATTGTTAATGCTAGAAAACTTTATTATGTTATTAAAATAAGAACTCTGGCTGGACTTTCTACCTTTATTCTGATTGGGGTAATTACCAAGCTATCAACCTTCACATCACTTTCCTTGAGCCAGGCCTTAACTGTATGACAGAGCAAACCAATGTTTTAAGGGGGTCTTGGAGGCTAAGTGTTCCTGTGCAGGTCTAAAATTCAGAATGCTGGTCAGTAGATAAGACACGCAGTCTCACCTTTCAGTCTACTTGGCGGTACATAGAATTTCAAGGATCTTAGAAATGGCCAAAGAATCTGAAAGCATTATGGTGTATGTGGATTCTGTGTATCCCGTCACTGGTTGTATCACTAAGGCAATATTCAAGTACATACACAAGCATATTCAGATGCTGCATTAAGGAAAGGCAAAGACTTTGTTATACCACTGTGACTAAGCATATGAATCGAATGGGCTGCGTGACTTCAGCAATGCCATAATTTAATGATCCTTGGAGAGTAGATTGCTGAGTACTGATCATCTGTGATAAATGTGTTCCTCCCATGAGCGCTCAAGAAAGGTTACTGGATATGCTCCTTATGGATACTTAGCTCAATAATCCACATACAAAAGCTTAGAGTGGTAATTTAACAGCAAGGGATGGTTTAAATAAAACTTATTAAATAATCAGTAGTATCTGCTACGGGGCAGTAGTGGTGAGGCAGGTGGGAGAGGAAAAAAAGGAAATGAAAAAAGAAAAATCAACTTACCTGCAGCCGTCGCCTCTCCTCCGTTCTCTTCGGCCAATGCAGAAAACAGGAAGCACACAGGCTCTCAGACTCCCCTAAGCTAATCACAACACTGCTGTCACCAGCATGACAGCAGCATCGTGATTGGTCTGAGTGGCCTGGTTCATCGCTCAGACAGGGAGTGGAAGGATGTGCATGTTCTCCACCCGGCTGTGGAATAGAGCCGGGTGGAGAAATACTGTGGGGCCGATTCCGATTCGGGCCGGAAATCTCTCCGACCGAGCCGGACCCGGAGAGATTTCCGAGCGAATCGGACCCGTGCAGCCCGACCGAACGAGTACGATGCGCACGTATGCCATCGGACTCGAGTCGGTCGGACTCCCATTGAAGTCAATGGGAGCCTGTCGTACAACGCGTACGCGGGCTCCCATTGACTCAATGGGTGCGAGGCGGACAAGGGCGCCCCCTACAGTGTGTACGCGGCGAAGCGACTCGCGCCGTACACGCACAGGTAGGGGGGACCCATGGGTCCCCCTGTGTGCGACTCACGCGGCTACGCGTACAGGGGGTCCGACACGGACCCCCAAAGTACGGCTCCGACTGCTCTTTCGAGCCGGAGTGCGCGGCTCGGTCGGACTGCTCGCGGCGTGCATCGTACTTACCCGGCCGGGGAACGTCTCCATTGCGCGGTGCGAGTCGAGTCCGAGCGAGTCGGTCGGTGCGGTTAGACCCGGGTACGAGTCGGTCGGAGCGGTCGGGACGCCCGGACGAGTCGGTCGGCGATTTCGCATCGTACTCGCTCGCCCGGACGCGCGTACGAATCGGTCGGGCAATAGGGCTCCGAATCGGATCCGGTTAAGCCAAATCCGATTCGGAGCCCTACCGGCCGAGATCGGAATCGGCCCCTAAGTGCGCATGACTGTTTGGCCGGCCCAAGATGCCTGGTTAAACTGTCATGAGCACTTAGAAAGTGCCCACAACTCCTCCTCCTGCTCTGTGGGCAGCCCAGCCCTGCACCTAAACAGAGCCAGTATGGAAAAATAAAATGATAATAACATGGTGTTATTATCATTTTATTTTTCCTGTGGGGCGACGCTACTTCGCCTTAGCGGAGGAGCCACCACTGTAAATTATTATTAAATATAATGAACTAATTAACTTTCCGCCCTATCCCCTATAATCCCAATAACCTGTTACAACACTATACATTACTATAAAAAATTAAATACAAAATTCTAAATCACTTACAATTACAAGCTATATTTAAAATGCATATAACCTTTACATAAACAGTAGTAACACATAAAATTCATATATCAAATAAAACACATTCAAATAATAAAAGAATTATATATTTAACCACTACAGTTTTGAAAAAGATATTAAAAACATCAATATTATTTAAAACAATATTACTTACCTCAAAAACAATATTCTTGTCAACAATATTTGTGCATCAAGATATCTGTGTATCACAATATTTATTTACGGATATTTCTGCCTCCTGATATTTTTAAATCGATATTTTGCCCAAACACCGCCTTGAATGTGTGTATGAGACATTTGAAATCAGTGTGTTTGTCTATAGGGAGCCAGTGGCGCTCCCTGAGGTGTGGCATGATGTGACTTCTGTGTGGGAGGTTGAAGATGAGTCTGGCTGCTGAGTTCTATATGGTTTGTAGTCTTCTAGTAAGTTGCTTGGTGATCTTGGCATAGAGGGTGTTCCTGTAGTCCAACTTGCTGGTGACCAGGGAGTGAGTGTACTAGTGTTGCTTGGGATCCTCAATCTAAAATAATGGTACATACTCTTTGAAATGCAAGTGCAACCTCTGAGTTCAATATTGGTGTGGAAATACCCTAAGAGTTGTATAGATTTACCACACTAATTAAGTAGAGTGAGATCAGCATCTTTATATCATTTAAAGAATACTTTTTGTGACACAAATGTTAACTATGCTGTCTTCCCATTTATTTTCACAAAATCCTTGGGCTAGAACTTGTTCCCTTTTATGCAGTTGAGAAGAACAAAGAGGCCATCCTCACAACTTTCTAAAATGTTAGTTTCTTTTCCATTTGATGTACAACATTTACTAAAATGTCCCTTTTACTTACAAATTTTACATATTACTTTCAGGGCAGGACAGTCTTTAAAATTTGCACAGTGCCCTGAAGTACCACATTTGAAACAAATACCTTAAAGTTTCCTTTGTTCTCTAAACGTCTGTTCATCTTTTCTCTTGGCAGTTACTAGGTTAATATCAGTAGGTGACTGGGCAAATTTCTTTTACTGGTCAACACAAAGTAAGGTTTGTGGTCGAAGCAAGGTAGCCACCACAGGGCGGTACAGGGAGCTGCACCGCCGTCCATATTACGATTTGCCTGTTCCACGAGCGGACAGTGGCGGTCCGACCGACTGCTTCAAGGTGGCAGCAACAAAGGATTTGGGGTGCGTACTCACCCCTTTCTTCTTCTCACAGGCAGATTCTGATGTGGATCCCTTTCTCCAGGTACCCCCGTCACAGCAGGATCTTCAGAATGAGGATTACAACCCTGTTTGCGGCTATCTACAGGTGAGTCCTTATCAAACCTTATACCCATTGCCACGACTGCCCAAAATATGGGCTGACCCCCGGTAATGGGTATATGGTATTTTTCAACATATATCATGCATATGTATGCATCCGACACATATGCAGTCGAAATGCAAACACAGGCATCGATATATATGTGGAAAGTACTCGCCACCATTGCAAGATCCCCGCATTCACACCGCCGGCCCCGTGGTCAACTCGTAATACGGTGGTCTTTGGACCGCCATCGGCGTGGGCTGCTGGCAAGGGCGAAAGCGTTTGGTCGAACCTCCAAACTCGTAATAAGGCCGATAATCTTCTACAGACACACCCTCAAATTGAGCTCTCCACCACAGTACTTAATATTGAAAGGTTATGTAGATCCAGTTTCTTTCCACAAACGTTAAGATCTCTTGAATCCTGCTCTCCTAAATCATGTACATTTTCAAAACCCTCCTACCCATGATGCCTCAAATAGTGCGTCATCAATGTTTTCCTTTCAGTTGAAATTTTGTTGCCACATACCTTAGAATAGTGATTAAAAACTATTTTGCTCTTGGCCAATATTCGAGGTGGTTCCCCCAGTGTAGTTAGAAAGAAGGGCGGAGCAGTCACACCCGTCACGTATTACACAAAGAATTAATACAAAGCAGTTACAGAACACATAATGCAGTAAAAGGTATGTGTATCACCGAGACTAGCCTACTTTTAATTGCCTGAAATGTGTATCACCAAGTGGAAGTGTTGTTGAAGTGATGCGCAATGTGCAACCCTCTTACGGTGTGCATTTTAATGCCACGTTAGAGTGCAAAGCAGATAAGGTGTCCGTACTGCTGAGATGAACCAGCTTTTAATATGACACACAAACATGCTTAAAGAAGTTTACACTCAATATGGAGACAGTTGTGCGTATCACTGTGAAAATGCAACACACACTAGAAGATCTTGTTGGCATGTGTGGCACCTTTAAAACAGCCAACATCAACGTAATACATATAAATCTTGTGCCCCTGTCTGGGCAAAGCGCAGGAATAAACATGTCAACATTTGTGATCGTGACGCTGGGTGGCTGAGGAGCGCCAAAGCATCACCATGCTCGTATCACAAGCAGATGTCACAAGAGACAGATGGTAGTGGATGGAACTTGTCAAATGCAGTGGTTCTTGTGGGTATTTACTTTATTTGAGTAGAAATAAAACAAATTCAGTGCACCAAAGTGGATTAAGTCATTCCATGTTTCAGCAAATGGTTACCATTTGAAAGGTCACTCCTGTGGTTATGGCGAGAAATTTGTTTTCCAAGAATGCAGATTGATTCTGAAGCAGACCACAGTTGGGCCTCCTCAAGTACAACTCCACCACCCTCAAGTCAATGAGAAACAGAATAGATTGGGTGTACAGATTTACCAAGGATTGCATCCAATCAGCTGTGAGGGAATCTGTACCTGTTCAGGAGTCACATCAGGAAGATCTTATGCGCCTGTAGGGATTCTCCCCATTCTTCTACTCATAAATTTCTTAAGGGAAGAATGGTGAATTCTAGATAATCCCGCGGGTAATTGAAACAGTGTGGGAATTGGGAATAAAGTAAAATGAATGCAAAGTGTAAAACAATTATGGAATGATTTGGTGTCAATCAGGTGACTTTCAAAGTTCATTATTGAGCGAAAAGCAGTTGAGGATAATAATGGCAGATTGTCACATCTGACTTTTTGTAGGCTAGTGTGATATGTGACGCTGAGGGAGGAGGAGTCGATCTGAAGGATGGCTGCTAATGGAGATGTTCTCTGGATCCAGCTATCTTCTTTACACTGCAGCATAATTTCACTATGGGTCTCTGCAAATCATATTATGCAAGTTTACTTTTGTTCTTATTTATTTTTCAGCTAGGAAGGAAAACTAAGTTTCCTTTGTAATTGTAGAGTTTCTAGACCCTTCCAGGGATGAAACACTTGAAGTGTACGGAGACAGAGGTCTGCGGTTGTTCACTGGCTCTGAGATAGCTTCGAAGCACCTAAGCTAAACACAATATGTGTTTTCAGGTCTTCACTCTTTTGCCATTGCAGAATATAATCCAATACCTGGGTTGTAGTCACTCACTCTTATAAAGGGAGGACAGCTTATGTCACCCTTAAACCAATTGATATTGTACATCTTGTTATTGTCTGCGTGAGGCATATACCAAAGTCAGTTACTGTTGTTTCTGTGTAAAAGCGATCCGATCGACCTTGCACTGAACCATCTCATGGTCACTGCTGGGAATTGGAGCAAGTAGAGTAGAAACATTCTACAACAGAGCACCAACGAAGTACTGGAGCCCAGCTGTAGGGTCTCACAGACACCCATTGAAGAGGGACCTGGAGTGAGCCCATTATGGCGGGCCACATGTATGATGCAAGTGCACAGGATTCATTGCCTGTTACAAAATTAATTATAGTACTTCCTGGGAAGTTTTTCTGTACTCTCCCTAGATGAGGCATCACTTGATTCGGAGAACATAGAGTTGAGTGAATAAGAATGCAATTCTGGTCAAGTGGGAGGCTGACCTGGATTGGTGCCAAATGGCGGAACAAGTGGTATATAAGGCGAGAGGCTGCCCCAAAAATGGTGGAAAGTTTGGGGGGGGCATGGAATGAATATAAAGGGTATGGGAGATTAGATGCTGATGGAGGAACTCCGGGTGAGTGGGGCTGTGTGGTTGGTATGTGTATGCTGTAATTTATTGGGCCGTAAAAGCTCCACACTTGCAAGATTGGGAAATACAGACCAGTACTACGATATACCAAGGTTAACTGTGTATGTAATGACTGTCAGCCCTCCTTTCAAAATGCGATGTACGAAGCCTATGTTTTCAATAAAAAGAATTATTTAAAAAAATGCAATTTGGCCTGAAACATATGGAGATGCTGGTCTCCCATATTACCCTCGATATACCTATGTTTAAACCATATATGTGAAGTCTTTGTTGCAAGAATCTTTTATCACGCCACAACTAAAAATGGTTGAAGCTCATCTGTTCACCAAAACTGCTTGACTTACACGCAATATTTACAAACCACAAGTGAAAAGTGCGCAGTGGCGCCCGAGACCTAAATTCTGCCTTATCAGTTCATGGGCAGGTCCTTCACATTTACATCTAAGTACATAAAATTCTATATTTAAATGAGAAAAACACTTTATACACATTCCCCTGACCACCACCAACCCCTGGCAATCAACTCTTTCCATAGAACAGCTACTTTGTGGCTTCACAGAACATTCGGGATTGCAATCTAGCACAGAAGCATGTGACTAAAAAGGGTAATGTTAAATCAAGGGGGAGGGAGAAAGAAGGAACTGTGATCCATTCAGCTTCCTTATTCGTAAATTAGATATCAAAATGAGAATGGATCACTTGACCTGAGTAACCAGGGTTTTATGAAATTCGTGCAGTGTACCGATAAAAAACCCTCATTCACGTACAAAAGTCGGAAAAGCGGTATATCTTGATTATCCGCCCTGCTCTTAAAAACGTGACAGCATCATCATAGGGTTAGTTTTTGTATGCTTCCTCCATCCGGAGGAAACCACTGGTTATTGCAGTAGTGATCAAAGAAAGGTGAAAGTGTTTTTAGTGAAGTGAATCTCAAAATGTTAAAAACTCGTAGACCCCGATTTGTAAAATTTAATCAATCTGGGTTCGAGATATAATAAAATCTGTGTCGTGCGTGGGAAGACTAGTTAGTGGTCTAACGCACTGTGAGTGTCCATAAAAAGGTCGACATGTTTCAGCCCCAGTGATTGCCCTTGTGGGTCAAGTGGGCTTTCTTCAGGACCTAAAAAAAGGAAAAGTGGTGGAGACCTTATTTTGTATGGGTCTCTATGTATCAGGGTGTATTGACCCAATTCTCATGCGGTCAAGTAGTACCTTGAGTCTTAAATTGTGGATTTCAACGGGCAACCAGGGAGCTTGTTACCTGCTGCTGTGCAGTGTAGTACGACTTGTGCTGACACTTTCTCTGGTTGCCTGAGGAAGTCGTACTACACTGCACATAGAGACCCAGGGTCTACGAGTTTTTAACATTTTGATATTCACTTCACTAAAAACACTTTCACCTTTCTTTGATCACTACTGCAATAACCAGTGGTTTTCCTCCGGATGGAGGAAGCATACAAAAACTAACCCTATGATGATGCTGTCACGTTTTTAAGAGCAGGGCGGATAATCAAGATATACCGCTTTTCCGACTTTTGTACGTGAATGAGGGTTTTTTATCGGTACACTGCACGAATTTCATTAAACCCTGGTTACTCAGGTCAAGTGATCCATTCTCATTTTGATATCTAAAAAGGGTAATGGCCACACATAGGAAAAAGTCTAATTTTGAGATACCTGATAAACATGTTCCTCTGATGGGCTGAGTTAATTTTCAGCTGCACACTCACAAAGCTCCATGACAGAAGCGTTCACCAATTGTCACCTTGGACATAATCTAGTTGGGATTTTTGGTTCTCTACAATGAATATTCATGAAATAAATATTAATGCACTCATTCTTCTTAACATAAGGTTTTCTGAATATTCAGTGGTTACATCGAGGAAGATCAATGAGTAGTCTTGATGCAGAACATACAAAATATCCTTCAGTTCCATGTCTTTCAATGTATATGTACGAAACCAGTGATCTGGTTTTCTAAAAATAAAAAATAAAAATAGTTCAGCATTTTTTATAGCTATCAACAAATAATTCAAATCTAAGAAAGCTGTGAGGCCATGGCATGTTAAAAAAACACAGTATCAAGCGAAACTATTTTACAGGCTCGATAAAATAAGGATTTGAATAAAGATGCATAAACATAATGGCTTTAAACAACATCCCACTTTTAGACTTTTTTTTATCCCACAGGCAAAAGATGGCGTCCATAAATTATGAGTAACTCTTCAGTTGGATTATCCATGAACGAGAAAGAACATGCCCCAGCCACACACTATTTGAAAAGAAACAGTGTAGCTTTACAAGAGCTGGGACTGGCTTACCAAAACAGGCAAACCTGAAACCTGCAAACCTGCAGGCCTCTTACAACCGATTGTTGTTATTTGAATGCAGATGGGAAGCAGAAAGTGCAACCAAAGAATTTGTTCCGCAAGTGATGCAATGATCCTTGGGGCTGGGATGGTCCGCGTCTAATGAGGCGGTCCAACTTGTTACTGAAGTAAGATGATCCATTTTTTTTACAACGCTTGCAGGAAATTTCACTCAGCAAAACCTAGAATGTCCCAGACTCCAAAGAGGCATGAGGCTAGATAGATGCCTGGTGTTCAAACGTCGTAAACTCTACCATAACCACTCGCTCATGTCAAACCTGTACAGTTTGTAAATTGTACCCCAAACATGCCTATTCACCTTTTCCATTTGGGACCCCTCTTTATCTGAGTAATTGGGATCCCTCTTACCAAAGGTAGCTCGGGTGCCGATGGATGCAGTAGCAATACATAACAAATGTAAGGTGTATTCTCAGCAAAGCCAAATCTGGGCAGGAGTGACCTCTGATTTCTCCAATGAGGTTGGGTCACAGTGCTGCATAGCCTACTCCCCAAGACTTCCCGCAACTTCTCCTATACACAAGGTTTCCCCCCGGCCTTTAGGCAGGTTCCTGGGCCCTCAATGTGACTTAAGTGCTGCCTTTAAATATGTCAGGAGCAAGACCAGGGCAGTTTTTGTCAGGTGAAGCACACCTCAAAAAAAAGTTTTGGAAAAAAGAGAAAAATGGGCTGAGCTTCTCCCTGGCACATGAAATGCAGTAATAATCACATTTGCCAAGTTTGTCATTCTTACTATGTGTGCCAGTGTGGAGGCTGCAAAGGACTGCAGCTGTTTGCCTTTTTTGCTGTAAGAATCCCTGGCGGCCACTGCTAATTTGACAGCAATGTTGTTTTTACACACTGAGGAGCTGGGGATAGTTTATATGGCAATGACCTCTGCATAAGAAGGCAATGTAGACCCCAAAAGACTATCCAAATCCTTCAATATTGAAAGGGCTCACAGAGCGCTGGGACCGCAGCCGCGACTGGGGCCCCTCCCCCAAGAGCCATCATAGCCCGCTTTTTTAACTATAGAGATCGAGACATTATCTTTCAATGTACCAGGGCGAAGGGCCAGATAACCTATCAGGGTCACTCTATTGCAATCTTTCCAGATTGTACACAGCAAGTCCAGGAGAATGACAATCCTTTATGGCAGTGAAGAGGCGACTCCGTGAGACTGGACTGAAATATAGCTTGCTCTATCTTGCCAAGCTGAGGGTGGAACATAAAGGAAAGGCCCTGTTTTTTCAATCGGCGGAAGCGGCAACATCATGAATTGATGAGACGGGCCTATCGGACTCTTGTGTGGCGCTGCAGACGGGATCTGGCGGGTCCTGACGCAGAGGAGGGAGAACAAGCGGGAGGTCCCAACCGGCCTGGAAGACACAGGAGGAACGCGACGACAGCCTGGGCAGGATCCGGGATCGCCCAGATGGAACATTACAGGTGGAACTGGTGCTGGACTCTGTAGACGGTTCACAAAATGTAGTTGCGGACTCCCTGTTGTCAAATGAGTCTGCAAGCTGAAAGGGGACTGTGCTATCTATGAATATGATGTAGCGGTTGGGTGCTCATGATGTGGAATACAAGAAGAATGTATAATGTAGGGGAATGTGTTAGTAAACAGTCTGATTATTGCCCGCGGGGGTCTTCCCCACGCCTCTCAGGGACCGAGCCACGTTCCGGGAGTTGGAGGCTTGTCCTCGCACCCGGTTGGTCGCTTGGTCACTTGAATACGCAGAGGAAGCAGATTATCGGCTCTTAGGTTACATAGCAGCGAACAACGCTGGTTTGAACTAAAACATTACAGGAGCCACAGTTATTGTTTAGTTGTAAGTTCTTAATGGGGAGGTATGAGGTGGCGAAGGCGGGCCCTGTCTCGGCAGGTGAGGAAGGAGGGGGGTGCTGCCGGGTTGCCCAAGGGGTGGAGGGAGTTGGGTGTTAATTCAGGTTATTATGTTGGGGTACATCGGCTGCACTACAAGAAATTGTGGGGTCTGCTGAGGCTGAATATGTCAGGAGGCCAACTCATGAGGCAGCTGTCGGGGAAGGGGCGGCAGGTTGAGGGGGAAGGGTGGATATCGTAATTTTTTTAATATGGCAGCCACGGTTTTGAAGATACTTACCTGGAATTTTCGGGGGTTGGCAGCCTTCGAGAAACGTAGGAGAGTATATGCATATCTAAAAAAGTACAAGGTGTCCATAGCATGCCTACAGGAGACTCATGTATGGGGGGACTCGATTCCATGTATCAAGCGCAGATGGCGAAGTCAAATGTAAACTAGAACAGTTTGTTTTGAAGCGTGATTTCACTCCAAAGTCGGATGCACAGCGAAATCCATGTTATGTAACCAATATCCAACAAATTAATCCGAATGTAATCCTTTTTATTCAAGTATTCTAAATGTTCATTTCGATTCATCATATTACGTGTGAAGCGTATATGTATAAACAGCTTCTAAAACGGCAGATATGCCCGCGGGCCTTTTCTGTCGCATGCCACATACATATATTCATCCGTAGTGATAGGTCTTCTCTACCCAATGCATTTCGGGCTTTTTATATGCCCTTCTTCAGGGGTTCACTATAAGTTTAAAAAAACAATAATTAGATTATGCATTCAGACTAAAATACTTACTAGATGTTAAACAATTCATCCCAAAATACGTGCTATATTTTAATCCAAATCTATAATCAGCGTTTTCCCTCTACGCCCGTGTCCATACGCTACGAACATTCGCCCAAACAAGTCTTATCCTAAGTTTTGCTATTCTACATTTCGTCACAAACCAATTTGAAACCCTCCATGTACATTTTCCAACAATTCAGACTTAACAATATCTACAATAGACCAAAACACCATTGCCCTTCCTCCATACCTTTTTCCTCTGACATTGTAATCACTTTCCCAACCAGTTCTCTCCTTTTACCGATACAGCATTCCACTCACTATTATCGTCCTCCTTCTTAACGGATGTTATATAACTCCTTCCCTCTATATCAACCAATCCCGTGAATCTGACCGTTTAAAAGCACCTCCCTCATTACTACAAGTCCCATGAAGCTTTGTTTCAACCTTCGTCTCCTTGATTTTCAAATGAACAGAATCGTTTGTGATTACCTTTAACCTTATTCATTTGTTTTTTTAAAACATTTTTTTTTTTTTTAAAACACAAGACTAATTCAAGCTTTTCATTCATATACCCCGCCCACCCTTAGATGTGTATTTCGTACGTCGATTATGAAATGATACATTTATGATCTAAAACACGTCTCTGTTGATCGGACATATAGTTCCTCGTTGATGGTATATAATATTAAACACCCTTAAAGTCCAAACCACTTTCATCTTGTTTTCCAAACTGCCGTTTCCGAAAGATGAATAGTTATTTTGTCATCTTCACATGTAACATTGTAACAATGTTTCATCGCCAGTAGTCATGGGTGCAACTTGTAAGGAGGGCAGACTTGTAGTCAATATACAATAAAGGGGGGTGGCCAAGTGCACTCCTGTTTTCTCAATTTCCCATGGTTATTCTAATTGATGAAGTTGTAGCGTGCAGCCCGAAGCCGTGGTCTGCCCTATAACCACGTATATGAAAACTAGAACAGTTTGTTTCGAAGCGTGATTTCACTCCAAAGTCGGACGCACAGCGAAATCCATGTTATGTAACCAATATCCAACAAATTAATCCGAATGTAATCCTTTTTATTCAAGTATTCTAAATGTTCATTTCGATTCATCATATTACGTGTGAAGCGTATATGTATAAACAGCTTCTAAAATGGCAGATATGCCCGCGGGCCTTTTTCTGTCGCATGCCACATACATATATTCATCCGTAGTGATAGGTCTTCTCTACCCAATGCATTTCGGGCTTTTTATATGCCCTTCTTCAGGGGTTCACTATAAGTTTAAAAAAACAATAATTAGATTATGCATTCAGACTAAGGAAGGAAGGAGTTATATAACATCCGTTAAGAAGGAGGACGATAATAGTGAGTGGAATGCTGCATCGGTAAAAGGAGAGAACTGGTTGGGAAAGTGATTACAATGTCAGAGGAAAAAGGTATGGAGGAAAGGCACTGGTGTTTTGGTCTATTGTAGATATTGTTAAGTCTGAACTGTTGGAAAATGTACATGGAGGGTTTCAAATTGGTTTGTGACGAAATGTAGAATAGCAAAATTTAGGATAAGACTTGTTTGGGTGAATGTTGGTAGCGTATGGACACGCGCGTAGAGGGAAAACGCCGATTATAGATTTGGATTAAAATATAGCACGTATCTTGGGATGAATTGTTTAACATCTAGTAAGTATTTTAGTCTGAATGCATAATCTAATTATTGTTTTTTTAAACTTATAGTGAACCCCTGAAGAAGGGCATATAAAAAGCCCGAAATGCATTGGGTAGAGAAGACCTATCACTACGGATGAATATATGTATGTGGCATGCGACAGAAAAAGGCCCGCGGGCATATCTGCCGTTTTAGAAGCTGTTTATACCTATACGCTACACACGTAATATGATGAATCGAAATGAACATTTGGAATACTTGAATAAAAAGGATTACATTCGGATTAATTTTTTGGATATTGGTTACATAACATGGATTTCGCTGTGCGTCCGACTTTGGAGTGAAATCACGCTTCAAAACAAACTGTTCTAGTTTTCATATACTTGGTTATAGGGCAGACCACGGCTTCGGGCTGCACGCTACAACTTCATCAATTAGAATAACCATGGGAAATTGAGAAAACAGGAGTGCACATGGCCACCCCCTTTTTTGTATATTGACTACAAGTCTGCCCTCCTTACAAGTTGCACCCATGACTACTGGCGATGAAACATTGTTACAATGCTACATGTGAAGATGACAAAATAACTATTCATCTTTCGGAAACGGCAGTTTGGAAAACAAGATGAAAGTGGTTTGGACTTTAAGGGTGTTTAATATTATATACCATCAACGAGGAACTATATGTCCGATCAACAGTCACGTGTTTTAGATCATAAATGTATCATTTCATAATCGACGTACGAAATACACATCTAAGGGTGGGCGGGGTATATGAATGAAAAGCTTGAATTAGTCTTGTGTTTTTAAAAAAAAACAAATGTTTTAAAAAACAAATGAATAAGGTTAAAGGTAATCACAAACGATTCTGTTCATTTGAAAATCAAGGAGACGAAGGTTGAAACAAAGCTTCATGGGACTTGTAGTAATGAGGGAGGTGCATTTAAACGGTCAGATTCACGGGATTGGTTGATATAGAGGGAAGGAGTTATATAACATCCGTTAAGAAGGAGGACGATAATAGTGAGTTGAATGCTGTATCGGTAAAAGGAGAGAACTGGTTGGGAAAGTGATTACAATGTCAGAGGAAAAAGGTATGGAGGAAGGGCAATGGTGTTTTGGTCTATTGTAGATATTGTTAAGTCTGAACTGTTGGAAAATGTACATGGAGGGTTTCAAATTGGTTTGTGACGAAATGTAGAATAGCAAAATTTAGGATAAGACTTGTTTGGGCGAATGTTCGTAGCATATGGACACGCGTGTAGAGGGAAAACGCCGATTATAGATTTGGATTAAAATATAGCACGTATCTTGGGATGAATTGTTTAACATCTAGTAAGTATTTTAGTCTGAATGCATAATCTAATTATTGTTTTTTTAAACTTATAGTGAACCCCTGAAGAAGGGCATATAAAAGCCCGAAATGCATTGGGTAGAGAAGACCTATCACTACGGATGAATATATGTATGTGGCATGCGACAGAAAAAGGCCCGCGGGCATATCTGTCGTTTTAGAAGCTGTTTATACATATACGCTTCACACGTAATATGATGAATCGAAATGAACATTTGGAATACTTGAATAAAAAGGATTACATTTGGATTAATTTGTTGGATATTGGTTACATAACATGGATTTCGCTTTGGAGTGAAATCACGCTTCAAAACAAACTGTTCTAGTTTTCATATACGTGGTTATAGGGCAGACCACGGCTTCGGGCTGCACGCTACAACTTCATCAATTAGAATAACCATGGGAAATTGAGAAAACAGGAGTGCACTTGGCCATCCCCCTTTTTTGTATATTGAGGTCAAATGTAAGCCACTTCCTATTCAGGATTTGCCAGAGGTGCTTTTATATGGGTGGCACCGGGAGTCCCTTTAAATACTTACACCATGTGGTGGACCCGGACGGGAAGTATGTGATCCTCCATGGCTCGCTAGAAGGGAGGGAAATGTGTATAATTAATGTTTACGCCCCCAATACTGACTGCCCGAATTTTTTCCCTTCTGTTGTGGCGGCAGCCGCACCGTATTTAGCAGAGTCGACATTGTTGATGGGGGATGTAAATTGTGTTCTGAATGGGAATCTAGATCGAGAGCATCCACGTCTGAATACCAAACCACGCATGAAAGAAACCCTGATTGATACACTGAGGGAAATGCAACTCATGGATATATGGAGGGAACGCAATCCAGGACAGAAAGTATTTTCGTGCCACACACCAGCTGCTAATACATTTAGCCATTTAGACTATTGCTTTATAACTTCGGACCTAGCTCAGGAGGTTCAGGGGTTAACATATCAAGCCCGGTACATATCGGACCACTCACCGGTCCTGCTCAGCTTTGAGGGCCATAGACCTAGATCAGCTATCCCTACGTGGTGGCTCCGAGCGGAGGCATTGCTGGACCCCCCTTTTGCGGGGGCGGTTTCGACTGCTCTCACTAAATACTTTGAGGAAAATTGGGGGTCAGCCTCGCATAGAGCCCATGAATGGGATGCCATGAAAGCGGTGCTCAGGGGAGTTTGCATACATACGACGTACGGAGTTAGGCAACAACTAGAGAGGGCTATCGCAGAACAGGAACGCAGGCTGACAAAGCTTGAAGTGTTGCTGCCTGGGTCCCCACAGAGATGGGGGGAGGGGTGTGAGACCCGAACTGAATTGCTGTAGGCATGGAAACGTCTAGAAAAGTATGACTATACGGTGTATAGGCAACACCTCCATAGAGAGGGAGACAAATCTGGAGCCATGTTAGCCAGGCTACTGAAGAGAGAAACAACCACGGGGCCAATACTG
Organism: Calotriton arnoldi; assembly: GCA_963921515.1. NCBI lineage: Eukaryota > Metazoa > Chordata > Amphibia > Caudata > Salamandridae > Calotriton > Calotriton arnoldi. Next base: position 561,215 of record CAWUFW010003426.1, on the reverse strand, counting down.
CAATTACAGGATCGGGACGGAAGATTAGTGCAATCACAGGCGGGTATCCTTGAGTTACTCGCTACTCATTTAGCCAAAGTGTATAGTAGGGGGGATGGGCCCGAAGGTCGGTGATAAGGCGTTTCTGGCTGCAGTGGAGTTACCCCAATTGGATCAGGAGGTGGAAAAAAGCATAGGGGCTCCAATCACGAAAGAGGAGGTGTTGGGGGCTATTAAACGATTAAAGGCAGGGAAATCGCCTGGGAACGATGGTTTCCTGGCGGAATTCTACCAACAATTTGCACCACTACTGGTGGATCGGTTGCTGGAGGTATACAACGAAGCCCTAGGGTTACCAGATTCTATGCAGGAGGCACTGGTGATAATGATCCCCAAACAAGTAGGGACCCACAGGTACCGAACTCATACAGTCCGATTTTGCTACTAAATATTGACGTAAAGATTCTGAGTGGCATCCTGGCGGATAGACTTCTTCCTCACATGTCATATTTGATCCACCCAGACCAGGCGCGATTTATCCCACACCGTAGTACCACGTTCAATCTACGTCAGCTGGCACATGTGTGGCATGATCCGGGCTCACTGAAGGAAGACCATGCCTTGGCCCTATTAGATATCGAGCAAGCCTTTGATTCGGTGGCCTGGCCATATGTGTGGGCCACCTTACAAAAAATGGGAGTGGGTTAGAGTTTCCTTAAATGGGTAACACTGTTATATACATCTGCCCGGGCCAGGGTTAAGACAGGGGGTAGAATTTCCAGGGCATTCCGATTGGAAAGAGGGACCAGACAGGACTGCCCCCTGTCTCCCCTCCTATTTGCAATGGCTATGGAGCCATTGGCAGTAGCACTTAGGAACCGACTAAAAGATTGGGAGATCACAGTGGGGGGTACTGTGCATGTGGTCTCCCTAAATGTTGATGACATACTGATATATTGTAAACAGCCGAGAAGGTCAGTCCCTCTTCTATTGGAGATCCTTGCGGAGTTGGGAGAAGTGTCAGGACTCCGCACGAATCAAACCAAGTCTAAATTGGTACCTATTGGGAGATTGGCAGACCAACCGGCTGATACGCTCCCCGAGTTGGGGTTGCAATGGACAACGACGGCTCCCAGATACCTAGGGATTAAATTAGCTAACACGCCTGAAAGTTTTTTGGAACTTAATATAGGAAGGGTTGTGGAGAGGATCAGGGGCTCCATACGTTTTTGGAGGGACCTGCCCCTGTCCCTTATGGGCAGGGTTGCGATCACTAAAATTGTCATTCTGCCACGATGCCTTTACACACTACAGAATTTGTTCTACAAGATCCCGACCAGTTATTTTAGAACACTGGACAACTTGGTGACCGACCTGCTGTGGGGTTCCTGACGCAAACAGATTAGCTACTCTACACTGCAAAGACCCTGGCCGTTGGGTGGAGTAGAGGTCCCTTATATCGAATATTATTATATGGCAGCGCAGTTACAGCATGCAATACATTGGCTGGTCGAACAAGATAACTGGGAAAAAAGGCTTCTAGAAGGGTCCTACGAGGGAGGATCCTTACCGGAATTACTGATGAGAGGAAGGGGGGTACCCGGAGACACACCGTACATCATTAGACACTTGGCCGAGGTCTGGGAAGCCACAGTTAGAAAGGTGGTGAGACATGCACCTTATGCACCGGACGCACCCCTATGGGTGGTTCCACCGTTCGCTAAGATTTCAGAGTCAATATCGATCCATAAGTGGAAAACAGGGGGCCGCCTAACAATGGGAGATGTATATCATAATGGACAGTTTATAAAGAAGGAGGAGGCGGCGGCTGCCTTTGAACTCGGTAGTGGGCAGTATTTACAATACGCAAAAATTTCCAGTGTAGCCAGAGAATTATGGCAGGCATGTCCGGAAGAACCCCCGGTAACCAAAACATTGCAAGTGATGCTATATATGTCCCAAGGAAGACATCTGATAACTCACTTATATAAGGCAATACGTGAGGATCTCCCTCGGAGCCCACTGCCCATACAACGGAGGTGGGAAGAGGCGATAGGGACCCGCTGACAGGGAAAGAGTGGAGTAGAATACATGAAACGGTGAAGCAGGGTTGCTCTAATACCCGTTTTAAATTAATACAATACAACTTTATACACCAAGCCTACCTCACCCCGAAAGTATTGAGCAAAATATATATAGATCGATCCAGCAGGTGTACTAGATGCCAGCACGTAGAGGTGGATTTTCTGCACGTGGTGTGGACGTGCCCGATGGTGGAAGAATTTTGGGAAAAGGTATTGCAGCTTCTACGGAACGCCTCGGGATGGGCTATACCCAGGGAGGTAAAGTCGATCCTACTGGGTCTTCTCCCATCACAAAAAAAAAGAAGCTGAGCAGGAAGTTTGTGTTGTTAGGGTTAATAATAGCCAAAAGACGCATTGTGATTGAGTGGCGAAAACCGACTCGCCCAAAGTGTGATAGATGGGTAAAAGATATGTGTGAGTGGGCGACAGCTAAGAGGGTAAGAATGAAACAAGTCCCCAGGGACGACAAATTAGAGGAAGATCTCCTGGCGTGGTCGGTGATGATAACTGAACTGCAGACCCCAACAGAGGAACAATGAGAGAGGGGCAGAGTGCACCCCTGACATATACCGGATAAATATAAGTTAAATGACTGAGCAGATCGCACACTATTGAGTTACATAAGGTAATATAGTCGTCCGATGGGGGAGTGGGGGGAGTTTTGGGGAAATGTTTCATAATATATAATTGGAAAACAATGGCAATAACAAGATGGTAGGAGTGTATATATTATAACTGTGAACATTCCTTCTGGGTATGTCGTCATTGATACTATTCCTGACAATAATATTGTATGCATCCTATTCTTAAAAATGGCAATAAAGTTGTTTAAAAAAAAGGCAATGTGGATTTCTTACATGGTTTACGTGGTGAAAGCAAAGTTGATCGTATAATAGCAGTAGTGATTTACATGCTAGGTGAATGTACACTACTGGCTTGGTAATTGTGCTTTACATGCTGGGGCAATGTGGAGTCTGGTACATCAGAGCCACCTTCAGTAACAGAGCAACATTAATCCTGGCATGGTAATGACACTTACAAGATGGGGCAATTGTTTGAATAGCATAGCAGTGGAGAGTTAATACCTGGTAGTAGAAATAACTCCTTCTGTGAGGTAGCCATCCAAGATACAGCATTTAAAAAGGAGAGTGCCACGCCTGCTTCTGATTAAGACCATGCAGCTTGTTTTGCTTGGTAGAGAGGATCCGCCTGGATCTGAGGGGCTTCAAACACATACTTATAAAGGTGGCCCGCACGAAGAGCATATATTGAGCAGAGAAATCTTGCATTCTGGTCTTGTTTAAACCGCACCATGCCCATGATCAGCTTTGCCAGTGATCCCTCTAGGAGAGAGGGGTAGAGGACATTGGAAGATGTCTAGCCGCAAGATATTAGTTGGTGGGCCTTGGAGGGTTTCACCATTAGTTATATGATATTTAATGACAGTGATATGTTTCTGCAGTAGTGTCCCACTCACTGCAATTGTACATCTCAGCAGAGGTAGTAAGTGCTATATAAATGCAATCACTATATAATACAATAAAATACAAAATGTCAAGCAAAGACTTACTGCAAACAAGAAAACTTTGCAGATGGTGAGTACAGGGGAAAGCATATTTCGGATGACTCATTTACCTGGCGGTAGATATGGTTAGTCAATATGCTTGTTCACATACAGCAATACAGAGTACAAACTGCCTCACGCCTGCATTGTGCCAACTTTACCAAATCTGAGTCCAGTTAATTGTACTTTTCATACAAACCCTTGCATCTGAACTCTGTAAGGACATTGTCTGCTTCCATGTGAAAATCATCAGCCACGGTAGAGGGGCATTGGGGAAAGGCCCACCTGCAAGCAACCTTGCATGGTCATGAAAAGCTGCCAACTCAAGTCCTTCAACACCTCTGCCCAGCACACACTTTTTCGTTCTCCTGACAAGCATCTTTCAAATGAACTGATTGTTCGTGCCTCTCTGCCTTCCTGTTCTTAGTGTACTGTAGCGCCCCCTCTCTTTTGATAAATCCTCTGTTGCCTCCCAGCTCTGTTTTTTTCACGAATGTAACAAATGAATTAAAGAAGGGAAGCGCTGCTCCAAGAAGGCGAATAGTGAGGCGCCCTAATGGATTGGCACATTAAAGATGTACAGAAAAAAAGAGAAAGCACCGCTCAGCCTGTGTTATACATAAGGCATAGACTCCAGTGCTATTGTTGCCATTCTTTTCTGTTTGTTTGATCTTCAGATGTTACATTTTAGCTCATGCAAGAGAATGCTAAAGGCAGGGCCATTGGAATTATGCAATTCGGAACCCCGGCATTTCTGTATAACTATTGATTTATCGCTGTTGCTACATGTTCTACTAACTGCTACATAATTTACACAGTTACACATTTCACCAAAAGTTGTTTATAGCTCAAACGGTTCAAAATGTACCGAAAAAGAACAATACACTGTGGCGCACAGTGACACTCAAGAAGTGAAACTTTTCCCCAGAGAGTGTGAATGTGTCTTATGATGATATAACAGTGAAATAATGCGGCCACAAAATGTGCACATTAAGCCCCATAATTTGCCTTCACTTGCCGCATAATTCAGTGAATTGTGTATTTGTGCCTCATAATTTGGTCCTCCTTTGCAGCAGAATCATAATTGCCTTGAAAGTTTTAGACATGAGCAGTAGTTTGAAAAGTTACATAGAAGACCATGACCAACAGCTGACACGCTTATTTAACATATAATGAAGGCAAATGTTTGAAATTAAACAAATAGGTTTGCATAGCAGATGGCACATTTCATTGCAGGTTTTCCTTGTTTTAAGTAGGATAGGATGAGAATTCCAAAGTTAGCTTCAGTAAATATTTTGGCTGAAAATGACTAGGACAAGAACACCACCGATCTTCGCCCTGCAATATTAAACTAGGTTACAAATGAAAGATTAGTACTATTTTCAAATAAAGGATTATTTCGTGACATTGATAAAGAACACTAGGTTTTAAAGATTATTTTGCTTTCAACAAATTTGATTAATCACTTATTCATTCGTATTACCTTAATTCATGAATACATGTTGATTGTTCAATAAGCTGTTACAATTTTTAATGCTGTCATATTAACTAAACAAATACTATTTTGAAAAAAAGTAGGATTCTAAAGTTAGCAACTAGCAAGGCGAGCAGGTGTCTTCAGATCATGGAGAATGAGGCCCTACAATTTCCAAAAGCTTTGACCTATGTTGAATTGGGGAAAGACAGACACAGGTTGCATTATGCTAATGCTTTAGATCCTAGGAGAAATAGTGGGTCTAGAAAGTTAGACACCTTTACTATGTTGGGGCAAGTTAGGACCAGAAAACATCAGGAGCCATCGCTGGATTGGGGTGGGTGAGGGACCACTTAGAGCAATGGTTCAGTGGGGGACATTTTAAACCTTTTATGAGGAATCATCCAAATGGAACCAGCAAATAGGGTGATATTACTGGAATGGAGGTAGGCAAAAAGTACACTCTTTAGCAAAGTAGAGGAAAGAGTGTAACTAATTTAACAGCAGAACAAGAGTAAGTGAGAGGCATTAACAGTGGGACTGCTTATGAGGCAATGTCTTTCAATTGAGCCTTCTCAGAAACATTCTTCTGCAGAAACACCACTAACAAATAACTTCTAAATCACATGAAAGAGCTCTGTCCGACCCCTGTCTTAGACACTACTTTAAGGAGAAGAACCACGTGTTGCCAATTTAGTAATCTATCGAAATGGAAACTAGACAGAAGATTATTCATTTGGAGTATGGTTGGTGGCCTTTCGGGCCTCCAGGTAGGCAGAGGCTTTTGCCTTGAACCACCCTGTAGTGCAGCTCACCATGTTTAGAGATACCCAGCTGCACGGTGGGGAATTTGCCTACGGTGTAGCCATTGCTGTGGCAACTGCACTGAAGGCAGCGATGAACTTCAGAACAGGCGCCACATCTGTTTTGCCCACTTTTAACTCATTTGGAAGTTGTTTTAGAAAAAGAAAAAATCAATGTCCCTGCTGCGTGGGAAGTTTCTCCCTATGCATAGGGCCTACTGATTAATTTCTTTTCCTGGACCAGCCAGGTCCCATGCAGGTGGTCCCAGCAGTGGCGTAGCTAGGCACTCTGCCGCCCGTGGCGGTCCCTGCCTTTGCCGCCGAGCGCCTAAGAGCGGGGGGGGGGGTGCTGGCGATAAATTTACCTGCCGCCCCGAAATCTCGTGCCGCCCGGGGCGTGCCGCCCCCTCCGCCCCCCCCTTGCTACGCCAGTGGGTCCCAGGCAGGGAAATTCACTTCCTCTAAATACAGCGGGATGGCTGTAAATGTGACCTGGTGAAAATTTGGTGAATGGGCTGTCTGTCAATAATTTTCTGATGGAACAGCCAGCTGAGGCTCTTCTGTTCGAGACACTGAGGTTCCATCACTTGTAAATGAGCCAGAGGAACCATAAGTTTGGCAGTCAGGCCATTTTTGGCAGAAGCCCTGCAACTATAAAATCTAAATAGCCGAGCAAATCTAGAAAATGCACGGCTGAATACATTAACCTACAAGTCCAATGAAAAGTGAAATTGATTAGGGAAGTAAATAAGTAGCAGTGCATTTATGGGACTAGAAGATTTAGAACTAGAAAAATCATAGAACAATGGAAGTGTTTGAGAACAGCTAAAGTGATATAATTATAAGAAAAGGGGAGATGAGGCAGAATACAGACTTGACAACAATGTAGCAAAGGCAAAAAGGAATAATTGGAAAGTTTTAAGAGCAGTGGGCGCAAACTACCATAATGGGGGAGCAAATTCAGGATAATAGGGGGCTAAATGGTACTGAAGGCCCGTGTGAGTTCTAGAAGCATAAATAGAGGAGTGAGAGTGATCGGAAGATAGAGCTGCTTAGCGTCACAGAGGAGTAATGTGTCTGTAATGTGGGCAGCAGGTAATGCAGGTATAGGTATGCAAAGAAGAAAATGGATATCAGGATGAAGACAAGTAGGATTTGGAGCTAAATATTGGAAACTGCAATTGGGCAAGGCAACTCTGAGCCAACATATTTACTGACTACTGTTAGAACTGTCAGCCTTAAGGTGGTCTTTCTCAAAACATTTTGCCTCCCTTCTTCATTTTTGCAGATCTCGTTTTTTCTGGCCCTAGGACCCTGCACATTTTACCAATGCTAACCAGTGCTAGAATCAATGTGCTCACTTCTCAAAGCATAGTAACATTGGCTTATCACCAATTGGCATATTTAATTTACTTGTAAGTCCCTAGTAAAGTTTTACTACTCATACTCAGGGCCTGTAAATTAAATGCTACAAGTGGGCCTGCAGCACGTATCGTGCCACCCACTTAAGTGGCCCTTTAAACATGTCTCAGTACTGCCATTGCAGCCTGTGTGCGCAGTTTTTAACTGCCATTTCAACCTGGCAAATAAATCTTTTGCCAGGCCCAAACCTGCCTTTTTAAAATATATGTCACCCCTAGGATATGCCCTAAACAACCTACAGGGCAGGGTGCAACGTATTTAAAAAGTAGGACTTGTAAAATCAAGTTTTATATGTCCTGGTAGTGGAAATCTAACAAATTCGTTTTTCACTACTGTAAGGTCTACCTCTCCCATATGATAACATTGGAGTTACCTTATAACACTTAAGCTGTCATTTACAAATGGTAGCAGGTAATTAGTTCATGTTTGGTGTCTTTGGAATTCTAATGAAAAATACTCTCTTATGGTAAAGTCGGATTTTAAAATACAATTTTGGAAATGCCACTTTTAGAAAGTTGGCATTTTCCTGCCTTAGCCATTTAGTGCCTGTAGCCTATATCTCGGTCCATGACTTGGTGTTGCTGACAGTTGGGCTTTGTGTATTCCTCCTAGACAGCCACGCACAAATAGAGAGCTTGGGTGTACCTGGATGGGCCATCACTGACAGAATGGGAGGGCGGAGATGGGTGCAGCCTTACTTACACCTGAATAGACTGTGTCCTGCCTCCACAAAAAGCGCTGCATATCCCCTGTAGTTAGTATGGAGCCAGGACGGTGAAGGGAGGATGCCTAGTGACTTCAATGGGAACCCTCTAGAAGATTTTCCCACTTCAAAGGCAGAACTGGGTATAAATACTGGACCTCAGACACCAACGTTTCAGTACACTTCAGGACCTGTGAATACTCTGCCAGGACAAAGGACTGCTATGGTGCTGAATGGATTGCCACTCTGCTGGACTGCTGCCCTACTGGACTGCTGCTTTGCTGGGCTGCTGCCTTGCTGACCTGCTGCCTGCTTCCCTCTTGCCTGGGTGAGGACGACTGGGCCTGCATCTGTTGAACCCAGGACCCCAGAGTTACTCCAAGGGCTAGTTGGCTGCCCTCCTGACTAGAGCCACAGGGACAGATGACTCCAACAACCTTGAACCCAGCACCTGCACTCTGCCAACTGTGAGTCCTGCCCTGCCAAGTGGTGCCACGCCAGTCCTGGACCCCTGGAAGTGGGCCTGAAGGTGTTCTGCCAGTCCATCAGTGGAACCAGCAGAACCAACGCATCTCCTCTGCTGTGCGGCACAAACCCAAGCAGAACCGATGCACAGCCTCTGCTGTGAGGGTGCCCCCAACGCAAAGGACTCAGCATCAGCCCAGCAGCCACATCAGAACCGCCGCCTGTGCAAAGCTTTCCCGACAAAGGCCCTCGCATCTCTCCTCGATGGCAGCAGGCCTAACTGGGTCCCAGTAGCCGGCCTGCGCTCCATTGTGACCGGCCTGAACTTGGGACTTTATCCTGGTCTGGCATGGCCAGATACCCAAACCTGCATATTTCCAGTTATTCTGTTTGCATTTTGTCATATTCTGTCTATTAAAAATTACTCTGTTTTTCTAAATCTGTTGTGCGATCCTATTGTGGTGTGTTTTAACTAAGTTACTGTCTGAAGAGTCATACAAATACTTCACATATTGCCTCTGAGTTAAGCCTGACTGATCTGTGCCAAGCTATCCAAGGTTTGAGCACAGGTTAATTTAGGGTTTTGCTGGTGACTTCACCCTGCCAAGGATTGTAATTGCTGCTCGCGTAGGGTTTCACCCCCTTCAACCAGTAACCCAATTTCTTACAACTACCAAGTGTAAAATGTCTTTATAGTTAAAGAAGAACATAACAAGGATTTACCAATGTTTATGGATATTTTTTGTGATCATTTTTATTTAACTACAGCACAAAATGCCCTGGCAAATACATTAACTATGAAAGAATGAAAAAAAAAAGAACCTAGAGGCGTTTGCAAACCATAATATATCGCTATGTATAGCCAGGCTTAAAGTAAATTTAGAAATGTTCCACAACTTAAATGAAAATAGAAAATACTGCATGCAACTAGAGAAAGCAATCAATACCTCCTTGTTGGTGACCAGGAAAAAAGATGCAATAAAAGAGCATAAAAGGTCAACATTAACATTTATATCAATGAGACAGTTTTAAAGAAGAAACCAGAAAAGAAGCAGTAAAGAAAAGAAAATATGGAAGGAGGATTAAAATTCACAACATCTGAAAAATATGACAGGAACGTTTAAGAAAATATTGTTTGATTGAGAGCTGCAACTAACACAAAATCTAAAGTCTTAAATACATAAAAATTAAAGAGAATAAAAAGCTTGATTTAAGGGAATTGTCAGTGCTAGAACTGTATAAAAGACAAAGGAAAATTTCAAGTATACATTTCTGATTGTTACAAACATAAGAACAGAGTGTTGCTTGGGGACTAAGCCATATTCCGGAATTGAACAGTAGAAAATGCTACAATACTGCAAATGCTGGTTATATACTTCGCACAATATACCAACGACTTACAGTAAGGCAAGAAATATTAATCCTCAAAAGCATTACAAAACTGAATAAAGGAATTTTATCCTAAGAGAACAAAAAGACTTAACAGGTAAACTAGAGGTCTTGTTTGATGAAGTGAGCACTCCAGGCACAATTAAAAACATAACATGTAAAACATTCAAATAATGGCGGAGTCAGTGAGAACAGTTGGGATAGGCCAGATCCTGGGATTCAGGGAAGATTTGTTACAGTGATTGCAGTACAAGTGTATACAAATGGAAAGCTCACTGACCTTTGGAAAACCATGTGATTTTCTTTATGCAAAGAGGGGAAAATAAATGGAGACACTAATAGGAATGGGTGCCCTCGAAACAGAATTAACAAAGAAAAAAGTAAAAACACTAAGGATTTTTAAAGTTATATTTATCTTCTATTTTTCTTTATGAGGCATCTTGCTGCCTGGAACTAATTCCACCTCCTGAAAGGAGAGACTGGTGAATAAAACTGTCTTATGAACAGGAGGCATGGTCATTCACAGCCAGGCATACACCAACCATAGGAAAGAGCTGCCCTTGTGCACAGGAAGACGTGTCACCATGTGATGAACAACACTGAACTAGAACTAGAAGGAGGTCTGAATGTTTCCTACTTGGAAGGATAACATACAATTGGTACTAGGGGTGCTTGATGCAAGGTGCCTGTGGAGGAGCGATCAGTGTGTGATTGCCACCTGCTGTTACAGGAGATGAAAGCTTCAACCATCTTGTATGACCTCACTCAAGTATGACTTCATGGGTGTGGCCCCAGTAAGCAGCGGTAGCTCACCACAAACAGAGGTGGGTGCATGGTGGGTTCACACACTGGACACAGATCGCTCTATGTCACTCTGACCAGACCCAAGCACGGGTGGACCCAGAAACAGGAGGAAGACCCAAACCACAGATCTTGCACTTAGGCAGCGGTCTCCCCCTAGCCATAGGCGGCGTTGGGAGGGGCCCTGGAGATGCTGCAAAACGGGTTGCACTTGGCGGGGCACTTGCTGCGGAATCGAGTGTTCCCTTCACGCACCATCGGGGGCGAACCGGAGGGGGGACTCCTCTCCTTTCCCTTCTTCCCCCCCACCCCCTCATGAACCTGAGAAACTCGAGTTGCCGGGAACCTGTGGAGATAATCTCCCCTACCTACACGTCGGTGTAGAGCTGCGAACGGCGTCACCACACCCCACCGCACTAAAACGAAATAGGGGTCACTTCGGAGCGAGCCACGATGTCAGGCACCAGGGGTCCCAAGGTAACCCAGCAGAGCAAACTGGACCGCTACACGCTCCCGAAGGCAGCGCTCCATGACCAGCAGTCCAGAGAAAGATCGATGGGGGGGAAAGAGGGAGACCTCCCAGAACCCACTCTCAAAGACTTCATGGAAGCAATCACAGGAGTCAGAATGTCCCTGGAGCAGAGGATGGATATGATTTCGTCAGAAGTGACTCTCATTAGGGCGGACCTCACTAAAATTAGCGAAAAAGTTAAACAAATCGAGATTACCACGGCAAGTCTGGTTGATGACACCTCACACCTGCAAAACGAGATCCAAGAACTGCAATCATTTCGTAAATTCGCTGAAAGCAAATTGGACGACTATGAGGGGCGCACCAGGCGCAACAACATACGCATTATTGGGGTGCCGGAGAAGGCGGAGGGGCAAGCCACAGACCTCTTCATAGAAGACCTCATTCTCAATCACCTTAAACCTAAAGGTTTGTCGAAATTCTTTGTGGTTGAGAGGGCTCACAGGGTTCCTGGGGGGTGACCGAAACCCGGGCCCCCGTCCAATACTTGCCAGACTACTCAACTTTCGCGACAGAGATACTATACTACAAAACGCCAGGGAGGCCCCATCGCTCCGGTACGAGAATGCTGAGATCGCCTTCTTCCCGGACTTCACGCAAGCGGTACAAAGACAGAGGCGTTCCTTCCTGGCCGTTAAAAAGAAACTCAGAGAAAAAGGATTAAAGTATGCAATGCTGTTCCCGGCCCGGCTTCAGGTGGAAGCTGACGGAAAAGCCTGGATCTTTGATCACCCAGAAGCCGCTGCTGACTGGTTGGAGGGTTGGCGAGGGGCCAAGGACCACAATTCCCGCTGAAGGCGTGGGTGCACTGAGCGCGAGACTGAGAGGTAATTTCGCTCCATGAACATATAAAGACTCTTCCCCCGCCGAGCTCTGCGTTCCTCGGCGGAAGGAACAGTTGCCCAGCAACATTGACAGGCGCTGGCTGGATGGGTAGCCTACCTAACACATGAGTAATAATCCTGCATTCAGACCCTTCTCGGGGTACTACTAAAGACTTGGAGGTGGGGGGGGGCAGAGCGGCGGAGCACCACACCCCTCAATTTTCTACTATTAGTTCACAACCAGGGCGACAGGCACTCTGCATAGTTGAATCAATGGGCAGTTTTGAGCCCAGAGTGCAGGGGAGCAGGGAGGGGGGGAGTTGGAGGGGGGGGATTTAAAGTTTTCATATGTTTTTGTTGTATCGACAAAGTATATCTGCACAATTCAGGGGGAGTACATGATTTACACAGGTCTTCATGAGTATGCAATGGGACAAAAGGCTTAAGGTATTGAGTTGGAACGTCAACGGGCTTGGGGATAAAGTTAAACGATGCGTAGTATTACAATATATAAGACAACTTGCCCCAGATGTTATCCTGCTTCAAGAAACACATTTGATGGGTAAATCCTGTAAGGCACTGAACAGGTGGGGCTACAAATTAGTGGCCCACTCAGGCTTCACCACCGGATCACGGGGAGTCGGCATAATGCTTAAAAACTCCTTTCCACTCTCCATACAATCCACCTGGTCGGATGACAGTGGTAGGTACATCGCAATCACGGGACAGTGGGAGGGGAACACCCTGACACTTCTGTCGGTATATGTGCCGCCCGGCCTTCAGAGTCGCACATTTAAGGACTTGGGCACAGTATTGCTCTTGCTCCTGGACGGACTCTTAGTGGTGGGAGGAGACCTCAACTCAGTAGTGTCGGGCAGGTTGGACCAACACCCACCCCGAGAGCTTGGCCCCTCATATCGCTGGCTACTCGACTTTCTAGAGGCCCTAGGAGGCCCTATGAAGAGCATATCACCCGGACAGTATTCAACACACTTTCCACTCTGGGGCACACAACAGCCTATCCCGCATAGATTATCTCCTCGTCCCAGCATCACAAACAGGGCCGGACTGGCAACCGAAACCGGCCCTGGCAAACTGCTCGGCCGGCCCCCCCTGGGGTGAGGCGGGGTGCAGCCGAGCAGTTTGCGAGCGCCGGTTTCGGCCGATTTTGTTACAGGGGGCCGATATTGCTGACCCCCGGTAACAAAAACGGCCCCCTAGGGGCCCAAAACCGGCCCCACCCTAGCGGCCCACCGGGGAAACGCCCGGTGCCCGCTACGGCCAGTCCGGCCCTGATCACAAATCATAAATGACCACGAAATCAGACACATGGCACGTGGCATCTCCGACCATTCCCCGGTGTGGGCTCATCTAGTCCTGGGCCAGAGAAGGGTAGGTAGAATCGCTCCCATCAATCCATGGCATCTACGCAATCCAGTAGTCTGAAAGGCACTGCTCCAAGCCTTTGACCATTACTTCAAAGAAAACGAGGGGTCGGTAGAGTCTCCCCGGACCCTGTGGGAGGCTTTTAAGACAGTCATAAGGGGACAGGCACTCTCCCTGATAGCCGGGGTACGTAAAGAGAAGCGGAAGGAGTTAGTAGATGCTGAAAACAAAGTCCTCCGGTTAGAGGAAGACCTTAGCGAAGGGGTCACTCAGGATAAATTACACGTCCTACAACTTAAAAGAAATGACTATAAAGCATTAGCCACCGATAGGGCCAAAACACTGGGAAGAGAAAAAGAGGGTAGACTATATGACCTTGGGGACAAGGCTGGGAAGCTAATCGCATGGCTGGACAAGAAAAAGTAGGCGAGCAGACTGGTGCCAGAACTGATAGATGGGAGGGGCGGGACAGCCACAAGACATTGCTAATGAGTTTGCCGCTCACTATAGCGTAACGTACCGCACGAGTACCCCATACACCGAAGACGACTCACAGTTGATGCTTAGAGACATAACACTACCCACGCTATCGGCAGAGGACCTGCGCCTATTAGAGGGCAACTTTACTAACGACGAAATAGCGCAAGCGATCAGGAGTCTCCAAACTGGCAAAGCCCTGGGCCCTAACGGCCTACCCATCGAGCTCTACAAATTGAGACCGGACAAACTAGCCCCGCACCTGCGAGCCATGTTTGAGGAGAGCAAGAGATTGGGGACGCTCCCTCTGGACCAGAGAATAGCGACACTGGTTACCATCCACAAAGAGGGCAAGCCGAAGAACGAGTGTGCCTCTTATAGGCCCATCTCCCTACTAAATGCTGAGCCCAAAATACTAGCCAAACTCCTGGCCAACCGACTTGTCCAAGTAATCAGCGGCCTGGTACATCCTGATCAATCGGGCTTTATGCCCAACCGAAATACTGCATTAAACTTGCGGAGGGTGCACGGAGTAATGGGGAGAATAGCCACAATCCAGGAAGCAGCGATAATAGTCTCACTAGATGCCACCATGGCATTCGATACTATCGAATGGCCGTACCTCTTCGCAGTCCTAGCAAAAATGGGGTTTGGGCCTAACTTCATTCAATGGATCAAACTCCTCTACTCGAAGCCCCTGGCTCAGGTGGTAGTTAACAACAAAAAATCTGAAGTGTTTGCGCTCAACCGAGGGACCCGTCAGGGCTGTCCGCTGTCCCCCCTTCTCTTTGCCCTCGCCCTGGAGCCACTTGCGGCGTGGATTCGTAGGGACCCAGTGAGACGAGGACTGCATTGGTCGGCATCATGGGAGGATCGCATCTCATTGTATGCAGATGACATTCTTCTGTTTTTGGCCTCACCAAAGGTGTCGCTTGGTAGGGTGCTAGACATCTTTGCAACTTTTGGCAGGTACTCTGGGTACTCAATCAACTGGAGTAAGTCCCTTCTGTATGCCCTCAGCGGGGCCTCACCCCCACCAGCCAGAGGTTGCCCTATACAAGTCACCACAGTCGGCTTTAAATATCTAGGTATTTTTGTCACCTCTGACCGCGCACTCAGATTCGCCCACAATCTGCTTCCGCCTCTACAAAGACTGAAGCGAGATATTGTAAACTGGAAGGCGCTCCCGCTCTCACTACTAGGTAGAGCAGCACTTTTCAAGATGATGTCATTGCCCCGCTTCCTTTACGCGCTGCAGAATTCCCCCGACCTAGTTCCCGCACGATACTTAAGGGAGATAGAGGGACTACAGAGGGACTTGCTGTGGAACGGGAAACCCCGAATAGCACTGACCAAACTTGCCCTTAATTGGTATGATTTAGGGATCAGCCTCCCGGACCTCAAAAAATATTACTGGGCTGCCCACCTGGCCGCCATCAATCAGGGCACTTACCGCAGCGCAGACGACCCGGGATATGCCATGGATAGATGGATACTACCAGGAGGGAACTATAACAGGGCTCTATATTCTAAACCCCAGCGGCTCCCCCTGACAGGGCCGACTAAGCACTCCGTTCAGATTTGGCACGCTGCGACCAGAAGCCTAGGGTGGGAGAAGAAACTGACACTGGCAACTCCCCTATGGGATGCCGAGCAACTGGGTACTCTGCGGACCACCAAAGGGTTTGACAAGTGGGACCTCATTGGAATCTCAAGAATAGGGGACCTGTGGGTGAAAGGCGATATGGTAACGTTTGCCTCCCTACAGCAAGATTACGATATAGCTAACTCAGAATACTTTCGCTATTTGCATGTTCGCCACGCGCTGCAAACACACTTACAAAGAGGCTCCTCCCCTCCGGAATCCTTGCCCCTCGAAGACAGGTTGCTTGGCGGTTACCTACCGAAGAAAGCCATATCCCTGACCTATAAGAAATTGATTAATAATACTGCTGACCCCCTCCAGAAAACAAGAGAGAAATGGGAGAGAGACGGCCTAGAATTAGATGATGAGGAATGGCAGGAAGCAGTAGCCTCCCCAAGAGAAGTAGCAATCTCTGCCAAATTGCGACTCGTCCAACTTAAAATATTGCACAGAGTTTACATCACAGGGCCCTGTCTGGTTCGAATGGGAAAGACGGAGAAGGGAGATTGCAGGAGGCAATGTGACCAGGAAGGCACCTTCATGCATATACTATGGGAGTGTGAACACATACAGCAGTACTGGCGTAAAATACACGATATCCTGAGTGAAGTACTCACACTTACTATTCACCCTGAAGCTAAAAGGTGCCTGCTGAACATATGGGAACCTACAGACCTGAACAGTAAAAGCAAGCTCTGGGTCACCCTAGGCCTAATGATAGCAAAGCGAAATATCACACAACTATGGGGGGCCACACACGCACCCAAGGTCGAGGCTTGGAAGGCAAACAAGGACTGGTGTATGTTCAGGGAAAAAACAGTATATGTAGCGCGGGGATGCCCCAAAAGTGGGCCTCCATCTGGAGTGACTGGAATGCCTATCGGGGAGATATCTGTAGCCCCCTAATGTTCCCTTGCTCGATGATCTTCCCTCACCATGAAAGCTAGTACACTCAAGCATTATTGTTCTGTAACTACTGAAAGTGATTATTGATGTCAGATTGATCTACTTCCTCTCTAATGTACATGAAATTGTCGATTTGTTATGTTTAATAAAAAGAATCATAAAAAAAAAAAAGCATGACTTCATAAAGCATTCTACTGTCACGGTCTCTGCAACAACAAAGAGGCTTTTGCACCTGAAGCTACTTAGCCTAATATCCTTAGATCTATCTATATTAACAAAGATGCCATTCGCACCTCCATGACCTCTGCTCCTGAAAGACGCCATTAGTGAGTGTGCTACATTGGCGGGTCTGTCTCTGTGGCCCCCGACTAGCTGGACCCTACTTTTGCTTGTCATTTTGACTTCACTGCTGGCAACCATGCCGGATTCACTGAGGTGATCACTGCTGGTAATCTGACATACGGCTATTACTAATGTAATCTTTTCTAACAATATTAGTAGTTTGGGATGATTTTCATTAAACATAAGTAGCTCTAATTACAGAAAAGGTTTTAGACCAATGGACTATCTAGTACAAGAGACAAACAAAACTGCCCATTACACGAGGAAGAGTAAGCAGTGCAAACTAGAGTGGAGCCGTTATGGGGGATGAAATACCCATAAACACCCATATTGGTTTTAAACATCGGTGGAAAGGAGAGAGAAAGACTGATACACAAGCAACTACCCCAGCCCTGTTAAAAAAAAGAGATGGTGCTAATATAATGTACACACGTGTCCTGTCCTGTGCTGGAGTATGCACCGCAGTCTACACCTCTGGGGCAAAGCTGTTAATAGGTATGCATGGTGAGCACACTAGTTGAAAGAAAATTGCCTATCTTCTTAGTTCAGATGCAAGGCCTATGTTAAAACATGGTGGCCAGGGCAGGTCATCCAGGGCCTGCAGATAAGTACGTCATTATAAGCTTTGAGCTCATCATGTTTGCTGATTACATTCATCATTTTAAGTGGTAGACATTGTAGACCTGTGCTAGAAACATAGGTGATGGTCTCTATGGTTGAGAGCTGGGCAATTATCTAGAATCTGCTTTCCAGGTCCACACTCACCGCCAGAAAGAAAATGGATAATGAGCTTTGCGACCATTCGGCATCTGGAATGTTTGCTACCAACCTTGTTCCTCATGGACATCTTTAAACCAGTGGTATAAATACATGACTCAACACCACCAACCCTAGCTTTCTTGATATCCTCCTACTGCCAAAACTAATCCTACCCTGATCTATTGGTCTATGAAATGAGGAAAACACGTTGGAGCACTGCTATTACCACCTAAGCATTATCTGCTCATCTCGTACCCCTTCCACTCTAAAACAGTTCTCCACCATAAACAAATGACCTCCAAATGTATTAATATAAAAAATTCACTCGTCATTAAAGACAACACATATCATCCTCCTTGAAGGCAAACCAGCTTTCTACAAGATCATGTTTTCCATCTTGATAGAGTCGAATACTTTCAAAAATATAACTTAGGAATGTAAGATTTTAGCATTTGTACCACTGAACTTCGAAACAATTTTGCCACTACAATTTATACAACATTAAAAAATCTTGTCTCCTTCCATCGAACCAGCCCTTTTCACTACAAAGGGCACTTGTTTGTAAATCACAACCAAAACCTTGAAATCAGTCACCTCAGGGTGTAACCTTATCTTCTGTTTGACGAGAACATTCTCACCTTCAGCCATCCATCAGATAGCCAACTTAGAAAGCAAACATTCTTAACGTGCTATATGCAGAGACAGGGTACACAACACGGGGGTTTCTAAAAGCTCAGACCCTGACTGGGAAGCAAAGCTTTACACCCAATCCCCACACATACTGATCAAGAGAAATGCTGAACCGAATGACTAAGTCAAGTGTAGACAAGAAAAATAAATGGTTTCAAAAGGAACACCGATGTTGGAAAACTTGCATGAGAAGATGTCAACCATTGTTACACCAACTGCAGAAAACATGCAAAAGTGAAAAAAACAATCTTCCTTTTCTGCAACAGCCTCACAAACTTTGCGTGTATTTTCAGGTTTATAAGAGCTTTGCAAAAAGTCTGCATCAAGAAGGTAGGAACAAAACAGGGAAAAGGTGACCCTCATCTTAGTGTCAGACATTCACACCATGGAACCAAACCACCAGACATCTAACTTCATTCCATTGATTTTACAATATGGAGTATCTCAACTCCATTAGAGAAGCAGGTCACTCCACCTCACCAAAGGATCATTGCCTGTCATCTATATCTGCTCATGTAGCCATTGCATTGGTCTCAGGCCCCTCGTCCATAATCAACATATTGTTCAGGAGAAGGAATCCAAACTTATTTTAAACAGATGGCGGTCCCACGATGCTACTCCCTTGGCTAATTTCTATCCCTTCTCAAACCTTGTTCAGATCTGCAAGGCACATCTCTCAGCTCTGGGATAGTGCCAGGTTTCTGAATTAGACATGGAACTAATTAAGTACTGCTTGTTATCGGTCAAAGGACCCTTGAAGGATAGTAATAAGGTTAATCCGCCATCTTCATCCTCTCATATCTATCAGCAGCCGTCACTGTAGCGATCTATGCCTACTCCTAAAAAGAATAAAATACTAGCTCCCTTGGCTTACAGGACTGAAAGAATTCCTCATCATTCGCAGTAAGTGATTATTGGTCCATTCTTCTCCGAAAGCCAGATGCTACAGTGCGGAGTTTCATAAGGTTCATCATTCTCTCTATTATATTCAAATTCACCTGGAGCCCCAAAGGTATGCTGACTAAATGAAGCCTGTGATTCAGTAATCCTGGGAGGTTGTACAACACTTGCTGCACATCATTGAGTTACAGCATCGCTAACAAGCATTGGCAAAGGCAATAGATCTCAGCATTGCGAGAGCTATTGGCTTTGCCAATGTTAATGTCTTTTAGCCATGTTGTGTAGCAGCATGGCTGCTGCTCAACATTGTTGAAAGTCCGGCAAATGAAGCTCTATGGCGCTGCCAAAAAACTTGGCTAAAAGATAATGATATTGACTAAGTCAATAGCGCTTGCATTTCTGAGACCTATCATGTTTGGAAGCAGCATGGCTGAAAGTCAGGGAAAAAAGTGCTATGACACTGCTATACAACATGGCTAAAAGACATTGACAATGACAAAGCAAATAGCTCTTGCATTGCCAAGACCTATTGGCTTAGCCAATGCTTGTTTTTTTATTGCTGGCGAGAGGTAGGGCGGGGCTGAAAGAAACAGTAGGGAGGGCGTACGGGTGAAGGCAAGATGGACAATGGAGGGTGGCACTGCCTGAGAAGCAGTGCTGTTGCTACTGTACACCTAGCCATTCAAACCACCGCATGCTCACAGTGGAGGCACTGCTGGGATCTGCAATGCTTACATTAGAGGCACTTTGTTCGGATACCAGTGCTTACAGTGGAGGGACCGAATTGCGATGTTTCCAGCAAAGGTATTGCTGGGATCTGCAGTGCTTACAGTAGAGAAACTCTGGGATCCACATTGCTTACAGTGATGGCACAGTTTTTGTCAACATGCTTACACTTTAGGCACTGTTGGGATCTGCAGTGATTGCAACAGAGTCACTATATGATATGTCTACATTGCTTACAGTGGAGACACTGCTGAGATCTGGAATGCTTACAGTAGAGGCACTCTGTTCTGATCACCAGTGGTTGTAGTGAAGGCAGTGCCTGATCAGCAGTTGTCATTCTTGTGATCTAGGGACAGAACGAGGAAGAGAGTGGAGGTC
Organism: Calotriton arnoldi; assembly: GCA_963921515.1. NCBI lineage: Eukaryota > Metazoa > Chordata > Amphibia > Caudata > Salamandridae > Calotriton > Calotriton arnoldi. The sequence continues at coordinate 540,966 of CAWUFW010003426.1, read as the reverse complement.
GGAGCACTGGCCTATAGCTTGCGGTGACCGACCAAATGAATTAAATTCTGGACTTGGCACAGTAGGTCACCACAACCTGGATTTGTGAATGAACTGGAAGGTCGTGAGTGGATGCCTGGGGAACGTATGATCCACAATTTGAATTCAAGGGTTGGACGCAAGCCTGTCTGGCACACACCTGATGTCCGATAGGGGTGAGACTGATGAATATGCAAAACCATCTTCCTTAAATAGCACTCTTTGGATGACACTGGGGGTAGGCGGGGGCTCTCCCCCTCACTACTGTGCACTCCTTTTGTGCCGGCAGTGTTTTCACAGAGACATTCCTATTACCTGCAGCTCCTGCTGGCAGCCCTCTACCCAGAGCCAGCCGGCTCTGGGGCGTTGGCAACTTTAACACAGCTGGCTACCTGCCGAAGCTGCTAATTACCACCTTTCTGTTATGTATAAATTACTTTCCTTGTGGAGAAATCTAAAAAAATATCGGAGAGATGTGCGGGTGGCACCAAAGAAGGGAAGGAGGGCGGGAGAGGCCAACACCACGAACAAAGGAAGGGAACGACGCTGGGTGCGCAGAAAGGGGCAACACTACGGATAATGGATGGGAAAGAGGGTGGTTGGGTGATTGTGGGCAACACCACGGGCAAACGAAGGGAAGGAGGCCAAGTGCATGGGAGGTAACAACACCACAGACAATGGAAGGAGAGCAGGTGGAAGGAACAGGGAGGTGGGGAAGTACACAAAGGAGCCTGCGGAAAAAAAGACACACTCTGGTGGAGGGAGAACACACCAAGAAAAAAGCAGTGCCTAGAAAAACGAGCAATGAAGTAACACAAGTAATGCATCCATACTCCAGGGGAGGGATAAACACACACAAGAGGAAGGACGTCTAGATCAGCTAACCAATAACAAGCAAAGAAATGAGAGTGAGAATGAAGCCAACCAATGGTAAGTAATGTGTGGACTCTAAACCCGCTGTAAGCTAGCAATAATTTTTGAAGAAACAGCACATGAGCTGTCCATCCTAGACCTAAAAATGTCAGAACATTACATTGAGTGGGGAAGCCCTTCGAAAATTAAAAGGAATATGAGGCCGGTGGAAGAGATACTTTGGTCTTAAATAATATCTTTTGCCGAGGCTGTGGAAGTAGCAATAGAACCTTCTATGTATATGAAAACTTGACCATCGCACAGCTTTCAATATAACCTCTGCTTATACTGTGATCATTGGACCTTGTTCTTTTTGGAAACTTATTAACCTGACTACAATCTGCTAATGCAGTGGTGACTCTGAGAGGTCCCTTCCCTGGCTTTTCTTATGTTTTTTTTTAACATTGTTATGTTTAAAATTAAGGACCGAAATTCAATAAAATATGTTAATTAAAAGATTCTCAAAGCATGCAGGTATGTATGACCCAGAACTAATTCACCGTTAATGGAGAAAAAACGGCAATTCTACTATTGAGACTGCAGCAGTAAGCTGTCCTACCTCTCCAGTGGCCCAACTTCTTTGGCTCTATGGCTGCCTGAAACTGAGGAGTCAGTTTCAAAACAAACTATCTTTCAAAGCTCAGATCTACCAACTGGTAAAATCAAAGAACTACCACCTCTTTCTGCAGAGGGGCCTTGCCCTATTCATGACCTTCTGTCTTTAACCTCATTTTCAGAGCCATCGTTCTCTCCATGCTTGATAATCGTTTCTGTACCTCGCTTCTGCATTACACACACACCTTACAAAAGAATAGCATCTGTTACCACGCATGCCAAAACCACGCTTGGCTTAACAACGCAATCAATACAACGACTTGGTTTAGGAAAGCGCTGGACTTTAGAATAGTTTAAATTACTATTGCAACTCCACTCCAGTCGGTGTATCAGTAGGGAAGGTGTTGAAATTAAAATCCAAAACCAGTCCAACACCGCATTACTTAAAGCAAGTTGTTGTAATGACTTACATTGTAATGGACCTCATGGTAATGTCGCCGTCATGGTACTGACTGCGTTGTAAAGGTACTACAATGTAATGCCTGCGTTGTAATAGATGTTTCCCCTTACAAAAGAGAGCAGCTATGTTCAAATTGACATGACGCTATGCAAATCGACCATTATTCTCCGTAAAGAGGTACAATGGCTGCAAGGTGAGCCCTGCATAAACTCCAAAATCCTCCGCTTCACTGAAAGCCATCCCTGAAAAATACGACTCATATCTCCACAAACAGGCACCACTAAAAGGCCACAAGATCTCCAACAGCACTCACCTGGCAGTCCAGAGAAAACTCCCATTTTGGGCAAAATGGGTTTACTAGTGGCCTTCCACTTCTGGGGACATAACCACCTGCTAAAGTCAGGTGGAATATATGCCCAGAAAGGACACAGATTTCATGAAAGGCATGCAGAAAACAGAATTGTTGTGTCACTATCCCTGATTTAATTCCAGTCGCAAACATTAGAGTGGTACTGTATCATTAATGCCAGGTGCGGTATTAACCTATCTTCCATGTATGATCTGCAAGCAAAGCCACTTACTTCCTTTCATACAAATGAGCAATAAATAGTTTGTAAAATGGAATTTGCAAGCCCTCCTTCCTCTGCAGTTGACACTTTTTTAATGTCTTCCCATCATAATAAAAACTTTAGATAAAAAATGAAACCTTCTGCTTCTGACGAATTGTAGTAAAAGTGAAAAATGTTTCACAACTAAATGGTGAGTCCAAACTAAATATATAGGGATACTGTACCACTTGCTGTACATTAAAAAGATATTCCAAGTCACCAAGGAGTTCCATGACTATACAGAGGAACAAGGCCGAAGGCAGAGTTTCTTTATAAGGGCATGGAACTTCGGGGTGACTTGCAATATCGTTTTAATCTAGGACAGGATGCATTTCATTCCTTATAACACAAATCATACCATCTCCATTCCCATACACTGCCTAAATAGTTCGTGTCTTGCTCTTTCATGGTCATTGCAGACATGAAGAATAAAAGCAGAATCTAAACTGTGAAATTAAACACACCCAAAAGCCGTTAGTAACTTTTGCCAAAAGATATTGTAATCAGTTTCATGCAAATCAAATGTAAAGTATACTGTGACTCAGATTCCGTTTTCGCATGCAGAGTCTATCTTTATTGTCCCAACACATAGTGTGGAATAAAATAAACATATTGCCATAAATATCTTCTTTCTGCTAATTGCTTTTGATTTTAGCAAAACACATCAGATGAAGGCAAATGTAGTTCATGTTTAACTTGCTTAAACTGCAGCTGTAATTATGCTTCATTACCTGCCTTCAACCCAGCTGCTGGTTCTGCAGCAGGCAGCCTTATAGCAGAACTAAACTGTAATATCTTATTTTAGTTGAGTGGCTACATCATGTCTTTATTACAGGTGATTAGATGTGTCACATGTCGCCTGTAATAAGAAGCTAGAGACTGGCATTTGCAGACTCACATGCATTATATTATTATTATTGAAATGCTTGATACCTATCTCCCCTGAGTGTCTTTAAATGCACTTATAAATTGCTTAGGCCTGCATGCGGTACTGAGTATAGTTTAAGCAGGAATCGACAATGCCAATAGGTCTGGTTTATAACTGTTTGGGCACTCAATACGTTCAGTCACTCAATATGTCATCAGACATGAACTATTTCCTGAACACATACAGCCATTCATCTACCTTCAAACTCATTGGCACATGATATAAATGTTCTCAAAGAATCAATCCGGCCTATATCACAGGCGTGTAACCATAACCGACTCCGGCCTACTGAATTCCGCAGTAGCTTTTCCATCAAGGTAACACTGTGGATCACAGTCAATCATAAATATACACAAAATTTCAGTTGGCAAAACAATATTAAACCTCTCCTAAAAGGATTAACAAGAATGATCAAAGTGTAATTTTCTACCCGTAGGGTTTGTCAGAGGGAGAAACCAGACTGGAAACCAAGACCAAAGCCCTTGCCTATTACAGTAATCTGTGAGAATCTATGCAATGCAAAGCTCGTCTAGAGGCTTTTTCACCATTTAATAGCAATCCACTCTTAAAGGTCTACGGTGTTAGCATACGATTTTCACTACAACAAAGAACAAAAGTCAGCCCTGCTGTGTTTATCGAAAAATGTTGATAACAAATAGATTAGACCTATGGCTTTTGACATATATTTTTTACAATGAATAATTCATGCATATAACATTTATCACTGATTTGTCACCATAACCAGTTCATTCCTACTGTATCCCCATAAGCTTCCCCAAAAGGCAACTATTAGTACACAGTCATAACATTACAAATATATACAAAATTACAGTTAGCAAAAAATATACACCCCTTCCTACAATTGCATAACAAGGATTCTCAAACTGCAAATGTTCTCCCCTGTGGTTTTGCCATGTGGTTACCGACAACAAAACCTTTGCCTACTATGGTAATCTGTGGGATTTCCTGTAACAAAATTCCTGTCTCCAAGCTTTAACACGGAGTAATGTCAATCCACCCTCAAAGCACTACTGGCTTTCCCAATATGTTTTCCACAATAACTAAGTCAGGGCTTCTGCCTTTGCCATAACTTTTCATAATAAACAGATTAGGCCTAAAGCCTTGATCAATGACTTGTCACCTTAAACAAGTCAGTGCTGCTGTACTGAGCTTTCCCACAAGGCAAAAACGGTCAATGAAAGCACTCTTTTCAGCAGAAACACACAACTAGTTCCCAACCACAATTTGTACTTGAGGTTATCAGCATTTTAGTCAGGCAAAGCCCCTCTCTCAGTGGCCATAAAATCACAAATATGTGCATGATTACGGCTAAATAAACAATATATAACCCTTCCTAAAACAACATAACTAGCACTCTCAAAGTGTTTATCACAGGAATAGGGAGTACCTAAACCCTTGCTGCCTACAGTAATCTGTGAGATTCCCTGTAACAAAACACTGCCCACAAGCTCTCACACAGTGTAATGACGTACACGCAAAAGGCCTATTGACTATTTCATATACTTTTCACAATACAAAATTCCGGCCTACAGATTTTGTTGTAACTTTTCTTAATAAATAGATCAGACACATAGCCTTGATCACTGGTTTGCAATAAAACGAACTCAGTCCTGTTGTGTTGAGCATAAGCTTTTCCACAGGGCGAAAGGTGTGATACAAGCACTCTTTTTCAGCGGAAGCACACAATTTCTGCCCAACTAAATTCCGTACTGAAGATTGGAGTCAAAATCGCTCCTCTCAGTAGTGCTTCTTAAAGCTCTTTTTCTGTTGATCATATACCGTCGGACAACAGCTGTGATGTCATGTCAGACCTATAAATGGAAAGACCACTCATTCTGGTCGATAGAACAGCCTAGAAAATTGACTTGCAGTTCAAGGTTCTGTTGCTTTCCCACTGGCGGAGACCGTGTTAATTTTCAAACAGAGAGTTCACTCTGTAGGAGGTACTCTCAGAACTGCACTTTTTGGTCAGTGGGCTGTGCTTTGTGCAAAGGTTGTTATTGCCTCTGCACTAAAGCACTACTTGACCCTGGCAGGCACCACAGCTGTGTGATTGATCTGAATAGAACCAAGCGGCGGTTGGTGTGTCGCAACCGACAGGGGCGAAGTTCTCCTGCATCTGGGCAAAAGCTTCAGTTCCCGCGCTCACAAAGGCAGCTGGAGGTGACCAGTCCACCTGAGATCTACACAGCCACAAGCTGAATTTAACAACATGCAGAGACCTTCAAAGGAACAGATTTTGTATTTAAATTTCGACTGTATACATTTAAAAATACAAAGCACTGTCATCTGATCAGGGGCAAGAAAGTGGAGCAGGTAGTCAGTTTTTGATTGTGGCTCTTGGGATTTTATTCAGGACTATGCCTCCTCCTTTTTTATTAGGAAAATACACATTTATACTAATACTTCTGCATCACAACAGGAGGGAGTTTGGCATGGCATACAAAGATATCAATTTGTCCTTTGTCGAGTGTGTATAACTCATCCAGTCCAGGAGTTGTCCTTGCACTCTGCTACTTGTAGATCTTTATTTAGGATGAGAAAATCAAAACTACAACTGGTTGATGAGTAAAGATGTAGGGCCTGGAAATCACAATTTTTTTTTTTAACTAGATTAGCTGTACGAAGTGTAAAACTGGTGAGGTTTTGGACAAGCATTCGCAAAGCCAATAGGTCTGCTGTTAGCTCCCAGCCTTTTGGCTTTACCAACGCTTATTTTATTTTATCATGGTTTATGTAAAACTTTATTGTTTGGGGGACCAGCGGGGCCTTTGGCTGTACAAAAAAGAGAAAACATTGCCTAACAGTAAAAATATTTTTGGGGCATAAAAAGAACACATTCATAATATTGTAGCCCTGGGCACAAGGGAACTAGTTTGTGTGATGGCGTGTCTCTTGAAAAAGAGCAGAATGGCGTCACTCGCAGTGGAGTGCGCCGATTGGTTACGTGGGCTGACCTATTGTCTCATGCTATAGGCTGTTGTAGGAGGAAGACAAATGAGAATGACACAGTAACAGAACAGTGGATGAAGGAGGCATTCTGGAAAGTTGTTTAAGTAAGTAAGTATATTGTATACATAACGTTTGTAAAGTCAAAAGGTCTTGGCTAACACCGGAACTAAAAATGAGGGTAAAAAGGAACCATGCACTACAATGGACTGTACACAATGCCATAAGTCCACTGATTGGCAGCCATTGTTTTATAGTGACACCACACCCCTCTTTTTACCCTATTGCCAAACGTCCTGGAGGAAGACATCAGGCAGTGAAGAAAGGAAGAGATGAGACTGCACATCAGCTATTGCCTTAGCCTGTTGCCAAAAGGGGTTGTGTAGCCCTGAGTACCGTTGGAGAAAATTAACTCCTTCCAGCCGGGTGGGACCGCCGTGTGCTGGGAATAGGATTCAGGGAATTAAAATGAAGCCGCGAGTGAACTTGTGGGTCTTACAATTGCCAGACTTCGCAGATGTAGGGAATTACTTCGCCCACCCCTCACTGTTAGTACCGGAAAGCAGTCCATTGCTGGCAAGTGGTCACATGTGACAGCTCCTGGCAGGCCTTTCTTTTTCGTCAAGAACACTTTACATTCTGGGTTGGGCAGTTTCATTTTTACCACCATGATGATTATGTGTTTGAAAATCCCAGCGTGCAAAGTGCTTTGTGGTAAAAGCCAAAGACTGGTTGAGAAAGTTGCACCTCACTTGGCACCACTTGAAAAAGCAGAACTGGTGGAAGGACTTAGAGCTGTTGTGAGACCAGGTGAGCTCGAAAGCTGTGAATCCTCAGGAGTTGGTCCTGAGAATTAATGATCTTTGGTCTGATCTGGGGTTCCACGTGTCAGAAGCCCCCTTCTCCAACAGATTTGAATATTACTATATTTCTGTCTTACATTATTCTTTCTTACAAGATGCCTTGTAATTATTTATATTTATTTATAGGGTGACCACCTCAATACGTGTTATTACAGGCTCAGACCCGGGTGTGGCATCCAGAAACATTCTGGGTGTTGCCATCTTGGTTTGCTTCCATTGAACTAATTAGAGTAACACATCTGATAGCTATGATTTGTAGATGTAAAGTTCAAACGGGAAGCAGTATCCATAATGACATAGAGGGAGGTTGTGACCATATATATTTATATAATTTTTATTTAATGTAATTCTAAAGGGATACATGCCGAAAAAGTGTGGCTTCCAGGAGCTGCATGAGAGTAAGCACAAACAGGACCCTGATACCAGAGGGGCTCTGTGGTTGTGAACTCTTATGGTTTGGTCCTGAGGTTCTTGGACCTTAGTCCGATCTTAGGATCCAGAGGGTACTTCCTCAAACACTTCCGAATATTACAGATTTGCTGTATTTCTGTCTTACAGTGTTCGTATTGTGTGCACGCGCACATGTGTGCGTGTTTGTTTACACAACAATGTAGGTACTGTCAGGCACTAAGTATGTGCACTTGTTTAATTTAAGGTAGAGTTCCTGCACTTCTTGCAGAGATGCAATCCTTTTAATACAAGAGCATTGGCACTTCTCCATAGGAAATAGGTACCCTGGGATAGTGGGTACTTGCCCTTCAATATTTCCATATAAAGTCCTGGTACAATTATCCATTCTCAAGAAACATAATTATTTTTATATGCGCTATATAAATGGTCAACATCTGTAATGCTGTAAACTAAAGGAGCAAACCCAGGCGCTTTCTTATCTTTTCACTGGAAAGCTCCTAAACATATATGGGGTTCAAGTCCAAGATGGCGTTCAGTATCCAGGTATTTCGAATATGGTATTTTTACAAGAGGCCTTAGGGTAACTTAGAGCAGACAACTCAAAATAGGCCTAACACAACAAAGTTACCGGATTGGCTAAAAATGTCCCTGCTAAAGACTGTACTCATAAATACAACAGAAATGTAAGTAATTATATGACAGCTTTCTGACATTGAAACATATATCTCTGAAAATTATGAAAATGTTAGGCTTAATCAATTATTTCTGGATTGATTATATTATGCAAAATGGGGCCGGGGGTTTCTCATCTTTTTTCTTCACATGATATATTTACCAAACATGGGACATATAACATTATCTTTGAACGTCCACCATAGGTATGAGCTTGTGTGTTAGAGCGTAAATAAAGGTAAAATACTCTTTCTTATTTGACGGCAAAATGTATCTTTATTATACTGCTTCGTTTATACTATCTTGTACATAATCATATGTTAATGCCTCAAAATATTCTGATTTTAGTAAATATCAAGTATGGTCTTGGCATAACGACCCAAACTAGTGACATTTTACTGTGGGCTCTATGCCTGCTTTCAAACTCCCATCCCCTTCTCTCTACTTTGTCCTCTCAATGAATAGTGAATTAGGGCTATGTAGGCTTTGGTTTTTTTGCAAATATAGTTCTCTTTAAGGTGTGTTGATGTTGAAATTAAGGTGCGCTGTTACTTTGTCTCGAGTTGTTCTTATTAATGATGGAGAACAGGCTCTCATGTTATAAATCATGCCTTTCTTAAAAATCATACAAAGAAACACTTATTTAACTTGACATGTAATTGTGAGGTGAACACCCTGTTCCCCTAAATGCTGGCTGTGTGAGCCTAAAAAGAACAATTTTAGAGGGCTCATAGTTCTTCCTGCCCTTAATTTCTTATGAACTGAATCTTACTTACCAGGGCAGCAGCTCCCACGTCGGGCACGATTCAGCCCTTCTCTTCTCGGTGGCTGATGGCCAAATTGATCCAAGGTGCTAAAGAAAAGAGGTGTGTTCTTCATTGACACCGACTCCCCGTTTCCCATGGCTCCGGGCCCAGGGTCGACACACAGCTGGCTGACACAGGAATCCGAGGGGTTCAGGACCCTCCCGTTACTTATGGATCTTGTTAATGCCCTCTTTATATGTAGTTAATGCCTGTCCTAGCTCTTGGCAGATTTAACAAGCACGGGCTTCTCTGTAGAGTTTCCGCGTCTGTCTTTTAGGCCACCTTCGATATTGTTGATAAGCCAATAGAGCAGTCGCTAAGGTCAACTTGTGTTTGTGATTTGAGATATTGACCGGTCAGTTTTGTTGATGTCCTTGCTTGGTGTTGCTAATGTACACCAGTCAACATGTCTGCTCTGGATCCAGTTAGACTTGTTTATCTTCTTAGGGCTCCTAGGGTTGTAGTGATGTCAAGACAGCTCCCTCCTCAGTTCGTGTTTTGTGCTTGCACTCACTTTGTCTTTTTCTTGCCTCTCTTGGTCTTGTTAATCCCTGGTTTGGTCTTCCTAGGTCCCAGTGTGACTCTGACAGATTCCAGAACTCTGGTCACGTGGCCCGCCCTGTGGGTCGCGTCAAAGCTCTGGGGCACTCTCCTCAGCGTCCTCTGGTTCGTGCTGCAGCCAGGACAGCTCTCTTCTGAGAACCTGCTCTCTCCTTCTCGCGGGTGCTTCACTTGCTGTTGAGCTCTTTCCTTTTCATCAGCCTGTGCAATAAAAAAACTTGGCAACTCGAGGTTATTGTTGAGCAAGAAAAATCCCGCCTGAACGGTGTTTGAAAAGCTGCCTAGGACACGTGGATGGCTTGGCATGGGACGAACGAGCCAATGGGCTCAGCGCTGGCTGGGGGTGTGGGCGGGAGGTGCCGCAACTCCTGTCTGTACGGTAGGAGCGGGCAAGAGGCTCCGGAGTCCGGCTCCGAGTCCGTGCGGGGAGGCTCCTCGGCAGCCGGGGGCGGGCAGGCTGGAGACAGCTCACCGAACCAGGCTTGCATGAGTTATTCCGTCTGTCCTTCCTTACAGCCATCTGTCTTATTTCTTTCCATTTAAACCTCTCCGTCCTTCCCACCCCTCCTCCTGTTTCCACTCCTGCTCTGAGAGCGTCGTACAATATATCTCTCATTAAGCCCCCTTCTGCGCCTCTGTTCCGCTTCTTCTTTTTTCTCGTTGTTTATTCCTCTTTAGTGAATGTTTAGTCCCCCCCCTCACACCTGTAATTCTCTCATTAACTCTGAGCACTCGCAACGCCTTCTCCCTCCGCCTCCTCGCTGCCTTCCACCCCCTTCCCTTTCTCTCTGCTTCCAACTTCTCCTCTAAAGAGCACACTTGTCCCTTTCCATATCAGCAGCCCACTCGGTGTTTCTTTATTGTGACTCTGGAACTTGTAGTTCTGCATTTATAATGAGCGTACTAAATGTGAAGAAAACAGAACTGACAAAGCCAATAATCTGGGATTTGGACTAGTGGACATGTAGCGCCAAGCTTCGCTCCCACCAGAGGCACAGCTAGATCATCAGCAATGCAAGCGTCTTTCACATGCACAGAGCACTCAATGCATGGGCAGCAGGAAGGCAACATTTCCTCAAGGCACAGAAGAGGTGCATTGCAAGCAGCAGTTCATCTTTTCATTATACACAGAACACGTACAGCATGGGCTGCAGCCGTGCAAGCTCTCTTCTACAATTCTTATGTAGGACAAATGAACAGTGGGTAAGAATTAGAACAGCCTGCAAGGAGCACAAGAGACGTGTGAGAGAGATCACCAGCAGAGTCTTACCAGGGTAAAAAGCAAGCATCTCTTGTGGTGTCCCATCTGGGGTATTGTGTCCTCCTGTGCTGGAGGCCTCATCTGCATAAGTGTGTCTGTTCTAAGAGTGCACCAGTGGGTGGCATACTTCTCATTGAGGCCACATCTAGATAACACTGTGGGTGTGTTGTGTCTAAGTCTGGAGTCCTTATCTAGAATGCTGTGCCCAGGTCTCATCAAAGGTATATAAATAAGGGGTTCATTTAAGAGCTTCGGGGAATCACCCAGTGAAACTCGCTGTTCCCCCACCTCATTTAGAGACCGGGAGCTGCTGCTTGGCCATCAGTGGAGCCACCGCTGCTAGAGCCAACTATCAAATAAAGGAGGCACAACAGTGCTGTCTTTCGGCTTTGGGTGGGCCACCATCTTTAGTGCGGGCCTCCTGATGCATGTCTTGCTTGCCTTTCCCCACCATGCTGGGCATGACGGGCCTTGGAAGGGAAAACAAACAGTGCACAAGGAGAAAATGCCTTGCACCTTGGGCCATCCTCATTTTGTTTTTCAGAAATAACACCCAACGTAGGAATCTGTCGATGAAAAACACTGTTTGAATGGCAAGTGGGCGGCATCAACATGGTGGCACTTGGCGTTTGGCTCTGTCCAAAGCGCATCCACCGCACCACTGGCACATGCACTTCAGGCTAAGAGATCCCCATTGGGCAGGCATGGAACTCTCAATATGGCGGACATTCCTTGCTGAGGAGTGGAAGCTGAAATGGCGTGCGACCAGCCAGCCTCTAAATGAGGCCCTTAGTTCCAGAGGGAACATCTGGAGTGTTGTAGACAGTGATGAAGAGATTTTTGGAGGCAATATGTCGTGCAGCGGGCCACATCTAGAATGTTGTGTGCAGTTCTCAATGCTTCACCTGAACTACAGAAACATGGAGTGCATCGCTGACATTTTTTGTCCAGTTCTGTGAGTCACATCTCGAGTTTTGTGTCTAGTTCTGGAAGCTTCTTCTGTGATTTTACCTTCACTTCTAGAGGCTACCTATCAGGCGCGCAACGCCCATTGGGCTCAAAGGGCTTCAGCCCCCCCCACCCCCGTCGTGTGTGGCAGCCCGGGCTGAGACAGCTTCCCGGGCACACACACACAGCTGCACCCGAGTACTTCACAGGTCTTTAAAAGACCATTTGCTTGTTAATGACGCTTTGTTTTTACACCCCTTCTTAGAGCCCCTGCATCTCCACTCTGCCTACTGCTTGAAGAATTAGCACCCCCGAAAAATTTTCTTAGCCCCCCTCACCCCCTCCCCCCGAAATTTGGCTCTAGTTGCGCCTCTGCTACCTATGGTGTATTTTGTCTATTTCCGGAGGATGCACTTTTAGTATTGTGTCCATTGTGCAGTTTTGAGGGGTCGAGCAATGTATTTACCTTAATGGTAATTGCATTAAGATAAATGCATTGTCCAGACCACAGACAGTGCTCTTTAGAGCAACTTCCCCATGAGGGAGAGATGCCCGCAGGCTCCTCCCCGTAGTCTAGCAGGTACCACACACAGGTTGCCCTGCTGGGGAACGTGCTTCCATGCACTGATAGGCCAGGGCAGGATAATTAACTTAATGCAGTTACCATTCTCTGGCCCCTGACAGTTCTGTACATTTCTCGTTCTGTGAATTCACCGCTGAACAGAAGGAAGAATCCTTGGGCTGCAGGGCATTCTGCGTGCATTCTGTCTTTCTCTTAATTTAGGCCAGGTGGGTGTGAAATGAGTGGAAACACAGTATTATCGGAAGGTTTGCACCTGAAAGAAGCATATGTAAACAAGCATTGGCATTGCCAATAGGTCTCGCCTTTGGAACCTTATAAGTGTTTAGCCATGCAGCACATTATCCTGGGTGCTGTACGATTAGAAGCAGCAAGACAAACGATGACCCAGAGGCAAGACAGGCCTGAAATGAAATAATGAAATTATGCGAGACAGCAGTAGAGCTGGGGCACAGCCAGTTAATAGAGTCCCCACTCAATGCCACTCTCTGAAAGCTATGGGTGTGGGTCCAATAACATTATATGCAGTTCAGAAAATATTTTTTAAAAATCTATATCATTAAAACACTTTAGATCGCAATACAATAATTAATGATTTGCGAACATTTTGTCCCTCTGAAAAACCACTAAGCATGGCCACGCTAATGCAGGGCATATGTGAACACCCGGTATGTCTCGCACAGCCTGTGTACATTATGTTATGACAAATACTGTGGAGGGGTGATGTGGCAACCTCAGATGTGGGGGTACAGCAAGTCTGCAGGTGGCAGAGAGAACAAGCATTTACAATGCAATAGGTCTCGCAACTGCGAATTTTTGAGCTATTGGCATTGTAAATGGCAATGCCTTTTAAAAAATTTAAAGCCATTGTTATTTACAATACCAAAAGCAACACCTATTGCATTGCATAGCGTGTGTCCGTTACTGAACATATCTCGTAAGTAGGAATGGTGCTGTGCAGGTGAGAGCTGCAGGGTACGTAGTTTCAACGTAACAGGGTTAAATACCACCACCACCAGAAAAGAAACAGTCACCCCCCACCTCCCCTCCCGTGACTCTCCCCACATTACCACCCCCTCCCAATTCGCGCCCCACTCTCTGACCTCGCTTGCCGACCCTCTGCAGCACCTCCACTGTATATACAAGCGACAGTTGCCGCCCCTTTATCTTACGCAACCAACAACCATTGACAAAGCCAGTCGACCTGACCTGTTGCCGTTATGATATTACTTGTTGTATCCCCATATCTGGATGCAATGACAGAAACAGCCAAATACCAGTCAGGCGGCACCCTATGCTAAGCACCGTTTTTTTATTTTCCGTGATTTAAGCCAAGCCCTAATATTAGCCACGCCCCTTAGAGGGACCCCCAAGCTTTTCATCCCACTCCCATCCGTGGCCTGCTTGTGCCGTATTTTTGCCAACATGTATTCCGCTATTGGGGCGTTTTCAGCACCATCGTCACTGAAGGGAAATCGTTGTGCGTGCAACACCGGTTATTACTGGTGTCCTTATGAACAAGAGTGTTTGCCCCAAGTATCAGAGCGCTTTACATGAGCACAAATTGCGTCTCCTCTACATATTGCTGGAAGAGTAATCCCCCCTCCCGGCCTATACATTGCGAAGCCTCGCCTGAAAGTAAAGCAGCACGCGGGAGGAAGCGGTCTGCAAAACAAACGGTAAACACGGGAATTACCCACATTCACGCACATGCTCCGCCTGCACTCTGGGCCCGCTGCCCACGATTGATAAAAGGGCTGCAGCCACCCCCTTTTCCATCTGAAGCGCACCCAACGGGGCGGTGCGCCCGCTCCCCGCCTTGCGCAGACCAGATTTAAGTGACCGCCCACGGGTCATGGCCAGCCCCACCTTGTCCTCTTTATCGGAAACATTCCCTCTCTTGAACGGCCTCGTCCCCTGCCCCCCCTCCCTCCTTTGACACTGTAACTAGGCCCGTCGCAGCCTCTTCCTTAGTAGCCTAAATTAGTGCACCCTGCCCCCACCTCCACCGCTCCCCATGGCGCGCTTTCCTCCTAACCCTAATCACGGCACCTTCAGTTCACACGTCCCTCGTCCTAGCAACAAAAACAAGAAATCAACACCACTCCGTTCCTCGCGTAGGAATGCAAAGCACACATACCTCGTTCAATTCATAGCACAATCGCAGCAGCGTGTTACCCCTCCACAAACGCTCCTCAGCATTTCGCCAACCGCTACACGACTGCAATTGCAACACCTTCAGAATAATCCGCCACATGGCGTCCCGATGATCAGCCCCCCCCACCACCTGGCACTGCGAGCCGCCTGCCCCCCTCCCTGTGTGCCGCGCCGCGCCGCTCCCTCACCTCACCGGCAACACAACCCTGTCATGGAGCTCATCAAGACCACCACAACCCAAATGCTCCTCCCATGATGGCCGTAACGCAGACACAGCGGCAGACCTCCACCTTCGATCATGACAATGCAGGACACGCTTCTCAGCCAAGACTCCTCCAAAACAAACTAAGACTACAACCCTGAAAAAATCGGCGCATTGTTGACAAACTGGCCGGCCTTCTCAGAAGCTAATTCCTCACAGCTGCGTTTTATGGGTACCTCTGAGCGGAGACATTGATTGCTTAGCAGGCCTTCAGCGTGATTGCCAATTAGCAGCATTCCTGGGTGGCAGGGGGTGAATGGATTCGCTCGACCGCTTCCATTTTGAGCCGGGGGGGGGCATGTCAGCGCTGCAAAGCAAACAGTACTGAATACCGCGAGGCGTGTACACACACTTGAGAAGAGTGGGAGGGGGTGCAAACATGGAGCGCAGGCTGATAATTAACGCAAGCTGTCACCAATGAGCGAACACAGCCGCTTGTCTATTTTTGCATCGTGCTTTCACTTTAAAAGCGCGATCCAAAAATAAACATGCGGCTGCCTTTGCCAAAGCCGATTGAAAATAATTAACAAGTTACGTGTGCTCCGGGGTGGGGGGCTGAAGCGAGGAGAGGCTCCCTGAGCGGACGTGTGCTCCGAGGGGGGAGGAGGGGCTGAAGCGAGGAGAGGCTGCCCGTGCAAGCCACAATAAAACCAGACTTCAGAAACATGATCCCCACTACACGCCCCCTGTAGATAAGAAAATGCCTCACGACAGCCGAAAAGCAGACGATCCAGTCCGGATAGGCCGGACGAAAAGGGCGGCAACCAAAAAGCCTCAGTTCCAATCGGAGGCCACCGTTTTATATAAACCATGACACCAGCCAATTAAAATGAGGGGCGGGGCTTCAAGTCCCCTTCTGAAATCTCCTCATTAATAATATGTCTTGCAGAGCGAGCAGCGCATGCGCGCTGCAACGCTAGGCGAGACCTAATAAAAACATGGAGGGATAGTGTTAGACTGCAGTCCAAGGGGGAGACTGGAAGAGCAAAGGCCTTGTTGGAATTGGGATTGCTCCTCTGAAGAAAGACAGGGCTGGAGTGCCGCCTGTGGTGTGCTACAAAAGTACTCGCCTCTGCAACTGCATTTTAACCGCCATGTTTAACAGAACAACCACTGTGGCAGGATCTGTACAAAAAGACTATCTTTCTGATAGTATTCCAAACAAAGAAGCCTAATCCTGGGGGAGATGGGTGGTACAAAACTCCTGCACACCCTGTAAAAAGGCTGACGAAATTAATATTCTCAACGGGGGTCTGGGCTGATGAGAAACAGATGTGGGAGGGGAGTGGGGGTGTCAAGAAACAGAATATGGACAGAAGCACGGGGAAAAAGTTAATTGCAGCATGAGGAAATGTGTTGCAAAAAAGAGGTGTGCCACAGCAGAGTCAGCCTCTTCCACCTCCATAGTGACTCCCGGGAATGGACAAACACGGATGTCAGGCATGGGCAAACACGGATGGGGGGGGGGCTCATGGTTGTTGAGAAACGAACGGTAGGAGGAGGTGTGCGGGGTGCTAAGAAACCGGCTATAGACAGAAGAGTTCATGTCTTTTACAAAGACTCTGCCGCCTTCCTTCACCCACTGGAGTCAATGCACAGAAGAACACTCACTCCAAGTCCTTGAAATCCAATTCCGTGCCCTCTACAGGCAAGCCCTATTCTCTAAAACAGAGGCCGGGAGGAGGAGCTGGTGCAGAGGCAGCTCTGCTGGTCCTGCATGAAGCGCTGCCAGATGCTGCCTCTGCGGGACATAGGAGGAGGGCGGGCAAACAACTGATAAGCTGTGGGGCTCTCTTTAATGTTCATTAATTCATAACAATGCGTTCACCCGACAGGATTAGTTAGTTTGTGGATTTATATAGCGCAGCTTATCACCCGTGAGGGTATCTAGGCGCTGCCCATGGGCACTGGGAGATTAAGTGATTTGCCCAGAATCACGGGATGCCGCGCCGCCGCCGAGACTCGAACCCGGATCCCCAGCTTTTAAAAAAAAAAAAATACACTAACAAGAAGTATTGCTGTGCTGCTTTTTAAGTAAAAATGAAAGAGCTTCGCAAAAATGC
This sequence comes from Calotriton arnoldi, assembly GCA_963921515.1. Classification (NCBI taxonomy): domain Eukaryota; kingdom Metazoa; phylum Chordata; class Amphibia; order Caudata; family Salamandridae; genus Calotriton; species Calotriton arnoldi. The sequence goes on along the minus strand of CAWUFW010003426.1, from coordinate 523,931 downwards.
ATCCCGTGTCGGTTGTTTGACGTTAGGATTAGCGTCTTATGGCGGTCCTTGTCAGCTATTTAGTAGAAGTTGTTCAACCTAGCAGCCTTCAAATAAAGGCTGGAGACGAAGGATAACAAAACAGAAGCATGTCACACAAAGCACCGCGCGCAATGCACGCCCCGGGTCAAAACAAAGAAAAACACTGAACTCGACAAACGCATTCTTTGAAACATTGGACAATGCAAAAGTACCTACGTGCTTTGAAGAGGACGAAGCGAAGGGAAGAGGAAAAGAGCTGCTGGCGCCACCACCTCCACCTCACCTCTAACTCCACAGTCCGGCAACCTCCAGTCCCTCCGTATTCACGTCCTTCTTTGCTTGGCACGTCATCCAGAGAGTTAATGAACCGCACCTGATCGGCGTCTGGGATTAATGTGGCAATATTTAAAGTTAGTTGTTTATTTAACCGTGTGTAAAGAAACGCAACTCGCTGCTTTCGGAAAAAGAAGTTTATGTTAGACAGGTGGCCTAACTTCATAAGACGCATAAGTCAGTCATATTGACAATAAACAAAACAAAATAAAGTAACATAAGCGCATGAATACGCAGTTAAAAACGGTAATAATAAATTTGCCAAACGTTTCCTATAAGCGCGCTCCGAGTTGCACTACGTAGACAAAATGTAAGTAACTCTGCTGGAGTTAAAGCGTCTCGTTAACAAGGCGAGGGCGCGGCGTTAACAAAAACAAGCATTGTTAGCACCGTGCTGTTATAACCATAAAGTACGGTATCGGAAAAGCGGGTGCCGAAGGAGTAAGGCGGGCTACTGCTGCAAGGGCGGTGCGCGCTCTGAGGGAGGCGAGGCGCTTCAAGAAAACTGCGACAAAATAAACAAGTAATGCGTTCCTGACCTAAAAACACGTACGTTACAAAACACCAATAAACATTTCCTTAACATGCCAACAAGAAGCATATCCCGAACGAACGACAGAAAGTAACATCCTCTGACAAAATAAACAAATGCGGCGGCGAAAGTGAAAGCGACCGCGCTTTGTTTATTTCGTAACCTGATCCACGACGCGACAAGGAATGCAGCTGCCCCCTGCGCGCCGCTGCTCGCTCCCGAGACCCAAACGCCGTGGGAGTGAACATTTGAAGAAGAGGTGGGACATGCACCCGCCTTTGGCTATTTGCGTGCTTTCATTATTGAAAGCCACACGCAAAGGCCAATCAAATGTGTGGGCGGAGTCACACCGACACAGAGAAGTTTGGAGTGCTCACAAGAAGCCTCCCATAGAGTAGCGCATGCGCGCTGCGCTAGGCTCGACCTAAAAAAGGATTTCGCCCACCCCTACCGGGAAGGAAGATGAACAGGTTATAGGTTATACTTTGGCAGGAAATCCTATGATCTTAGGTACAGAGGAAATGAATACAATTACAAAAATGGGGGTCACTCAAGACTGGGTGCGAACTAAATAATGATAGCGGGTAAAACATTAGCAAACACAACAATTGCTGGACAACGTTTCTGCATCTGGATCAGGGATAAATATGGCCATCATTACTTCTACTCTGGAAGTGAATAGGCTTAACCCAAAAGTCATCTGTTGTAGCACTTACCAAAACACTAGACCGCTCTTGGCCTTTTCTACAGTACCCTGGCACCTGATTTGAGGTTTTTAGGTTCTCCTTCTTCAGCCAAAACTGCACTTGTCTTGATACTTTCTGAAGATTATCTGCATCCGATTTCTTGATCTCACTCGTATACCTGACTGTTTCTTAGTCAAGTTTTGGGAACCTGTGACCGATTCTAGAAACCTGTAGATTGGGATTGAAACAATTGTTACTGGTTTGCCTCTGAGAGCTTGACTCCACAACTGTTTCTAGGCGTATGCCATTTCTTTGGAGTATGTGATTCACATACTAATAAATACTCTTTCAGAATCAACCTTATACTAGAGCCGGAGTTTTCTTCCACATTCAGGGGCCGTTACTGGTGTATTGTGACTGTTTCTTGGATTACCACTGATGTATTGTGGCCACTTCTGAAAGCCATATCGGGAGTACTGCATCAAGGTCTGAAGGCCTCTGTGAGTATTGTTTCCAGTTTTAGAGGCTACATCTGGAGTACTAAGTCCAGTCCTGAAGGCCACCTCTGAGGTATTGTGTCATGTTTTGAGGGCCAATCCATGTCTTGTTTTGAGTTTTGAGGACCACCTCTAGTTCTATCTACTTCAGAAAGTCACTTCCTGCATGTGTGGTTCAGTTGTCAGGTCTAGCTCTGCAGTATTATGCTAATATTTGGAGTCCTCTTCTAGAGGGCTGTGCTTAGATCACATTTGTAGTATTGAGTCACGTTCTGGAAGATTCATGTGAAAAAGGCCTACTGCCTTTACAAATCACATATGAGCAACTGAGTCCAGGAGTTGAAGGTCCATCTGTAAAGTTCTGAATGGCTGATGCTGAGAATTTTGTTCAATTCAGAAGGACTAGTTGCAATATTGTGTCTAGATCTAGAGTTCTCATCTGAAGTATTGTGTCAATTTTTTCATGGTTTCATCTGGACTATTGAATTCAGTTCTGGAGGCCAAAGTTAGAGTGTTGTGCTAGAGTGTTGTGCTGAGCTCTGGAAAAATAAGTACTAAGACCCATTCTGGAGCCTCAAATTAAAGATTCCAGTACTGGAGATCTCACCTGCAATGATAAGTCCTTCAGTCAGTGGCTTCTTCTGGGGTGCTATGCCAAGACCTGGGGCCCCATGGATTATGGTGCCCAGTTATTATAGTGACTTTTGTTGTATTATGTTTTGGAGGCAACTACTGTCTTGTGGATTGTTTTTCATTCTGGGGTCACATCTACATCCCACTTCTGAAGGCGATAATTAAATTCTAGTTATTGCAATCTCACTATAAGTGATGTTCAGCTCTTGTCTGAAGTATTGTGTTAAATGCTTGAAGCCATCTAGCAGAAATATGTCCAGGTGTCTGCCTCATGTAGAGTATTGCTACTGCTTGTGGCACTAACATGTGACTTGTTGTATCATAGTCTTAAGAACTCACCTGGAATATTGTGTCATATACTTCGGGGCTCATGTGAAGCTTTCACCCCAATTCTCAAGGCCTCACCTTAAGTTGTCATTATTACCGCCATGTGTGGCATTTTGTGTACAGTTCTGTTGACCACATCTAGTGCTTTATGTATAGGTCTGAAGTCCTAATCTGGCGAATTATGCTTAATCCTGTAGGCTGCATCAGTCTGTTTATATCCAGTTTTGAAGTACTCACCCGAACTGTTATCTCCTATGCTGGAGGCCTATTATGCAGTTCTATATCCAGAACGGGTTGCCTACGTTTAATTATTATTTCCAGTTTAACAATCGTAATCTTGAGTATTGTGTGTAGTTCTGGGGGCATTATTCAGAGTGCTACAACTTGTCTTGGAGGCCCCCTCTGAAGTATTGTGTCCAGTTCGTAGGCCCTCATCAAAAGTGTTGTGTCCAGTTTTGGAGGCCTCATCTGGAGAGGTGTGTCTAGACTTGTGGGTCTCATCTGAAATATTTTGTAACTTTCAGTAGGCCAGCGTGGGTGAATTGTGTCAGATTCTAGAGTCCACTTCCTTCGTTTCAGGATTCGCGTGTTATTTCTAGTACAGTGCTTTCTTTTCTGGGATCTGTATTTCAGGTGTTATGAATGATTTCTCGTGGCCTCACCTGAAGTGCATTGTTCAGATTTGAAAGTCTCTTTTGAAGTGTTGTGCCCAGTAATGGAGGCATCCTCTTGATTGTGTCTAACTATGTAGGTTTTGTCTGGACTGTTGTTATCCTCATCTGTTATATTGTGTGCAGATCGGTAAGTCTCATCTACAGAATTGCATTCAATTCTCAGGGCAATGCCGACAATCGAGTTCTTGAGTGCTCTGCCCATTCTTGAGGGTATTACTTGTAGTAATCTGATATATTTTGTCAGCTTCTGAAAGACACATCTAAAGTGTACTTTGTGTCTCTATCTGAAATATTGTGTCACGTCTTTGAAGCTCTATCTGGAGCAACATGTCCAATTCTTATTGCTTCATCTGTACTGCTATTTTTAAAGGGTATATCAAGCATATTGTTCCCATTTTGCAGGCCAAATCTGGTGAATTATGTACCTTACAGGGGACCTCACGTGGAGTATAGTGTTTTGTAATGGAGGTTATATCTGAGGTGCTGTGTTCAGTTGCTCGGATGCCATCTGAAGTGTTGCTTCTAGTTCTGAAGAGCACACCTGGAATATTGATACTACCACATCTCCAGCTGCCACATCTGGTACATTGTGTATAACACAGAAGGCCTAATCTGTAGAATGGTGTTCAGCGAAAGTATATTAAAAACAGGAAAAAGAGGGAGAGAATGAAAACTCGCCCGCCTTCCCTTGACTTTATTTACTAAACAACAAGAGCGAGTACCTTGTTTACCTAACAAGAGTTTCTATAGAGTCTCTAACTCACAGCAATGAGGGGGGGACCCCTCAGAGTTTTTTTATAGAGAACTCTCACTCACCAACCTAGTTGGTAACATGCTTCATCATTGGGTTCCCACCCTGGAAGCCAAGTGCCTCCAAGATGTGCTTCGACGCCTGATTGCAGCGGAGCTGGTTGTTTTTTAGTGAAGTGAAAAAAAGGTGCAAGTGACTTAAAATTGACTGAAGGTCACCTACCAGAAAGGTATTTTAATACTGGTGACTTTGGGCAAGTTTTAAAATCAGTGTTGGATACTTTTGAGGTATCAGTGGTCTCATGTACCCCTTGTCAGGGTTAACATGTTTTCAGCCATTTATGCTAATGGCCCTAGTGGGTATTACGGCTTTCGTCAGGACCGTGGAAATATATGCATGCGCATTACGACAAGCGTAAATGAGCCTGAATTTAAACTCACTGTTTTTAGAATCACCTTTTGCGATAAGTGTCTGTAAGAAAATGTCAATGAGAGAGACACTGTGGTTAGGAAAACACAACATTTGGACAGGCATAACCCAAGCTGGGCGCATAATAAGTCACGCACCACATTCCACTCATGCTGGAACCTCCAGTACAAATTCTTGTTTATCCACCACATTCCAATCATGCTCTGGGTACAACATAAGAATCTTCCTACAATGTTCGTGATGCACGTTCCTAACGAGATATGTGACAGGTTTATACATTGTACAAAATAGGGAAACCTGAATAAGAACCAACTTGCTGTGTAGAATTACTCCACATCATGGATAGCTCCGAGGGAGTGGACCCTGTTGTCACACTCTAAAAATGTGTATACACATAGTGCGGGTTAATTTAAAATCTTGCCCTGCAGTCTGAGTGAGGTCCTCAAATGATCCCTGGCCTCCCCAGACTTACTTCATCAAGGTGTCTCACCAGTAGCGGCCCGTGGTGGGAGTGCTGCCGGGCGGTGATGTGGGGCGGGGGAGGGGCAGGGTGGGGGGTAGTAAAGTACGGAATATGGCCGTATAGAGGTAAGTAGACATATAAATAAATAAAACGAATTTCGTTGCGCGTGCTGCATCGCAAGGTGCAGGTGAAAAAGCTCCATAGGGTCTAATGAAGAATAGAACATCACCACTTGTGCGTCCCTTCATGAGTCGTACTGGTGGCACAATGGTTCTGCACCCATTTTCAAGGTCATGCAGAGTCACCCTGTGTGGCTTCTTGAGGCCTTGTCATCATGGTTCCCTTGCAGCCAGTACTATGTGGGACTGTGTTGTACATGGGTGTTGATGTTGGTGTTTCAACACAACATCCATGGTCTACTACACACACATGGAGCAACATGTATGTGTGTTTTGGGGCTGGGCAGTGCTGCAATGAGTCTTGCTGCGCTGCCCTGTGTCAAAATAAAAGGTGCGAATTGTGCTCAATCTCCAAGCTACAGTGCATTCCTTACCTTTGGCCTTGCGTGGTACACAATGGGCTGCCATGTGCTAATGTAGGCATCCTTGCACTATGTTGCACATGTGCCTGTGTAGTGGGGCTGATTGAGCCAGTGCAAGAATGGAAGCCTCCCTGCTCATATTCATTTGCAATTTGCAAATTAGCAGATAGATGTGTACTGCAGAATGTAGCACACATGTAACATGCAAGAAACATTTACCAAGAAACCAATTTCACCTCATAGTGCCTCCAAAATGCCAATGCAGGTGTGTGGATAGTGTGTTGTTCCCCTCGGAAAAATGTTGATAGTTTACCTTGCCGTAACATCAACTATGTCTTTTGATGCACAGAGACAATTGAAAATGCCTATGGGGGCATTTCCCGTAAGTCAGTGCCGCCTGTACCTCACTTCTTAACATTTGAAAAGTGATGCACCAGTGGTGCAAGAGGTTTCCAAACTAGTCCATAAATTCAACTTTAATTGCACACGTAGGTCTCCTTCCAAGCACAAAAGTAATCTGCTCTGCAAGGCAGTCACATTTGCACCATTGTGCACGGGTGACTACTTTGCAACATGCCAAACCAGTCTGTGCTGTTGCTGTGTAAAAAAAACCCTAATGTAATGTTTCTCAAACATAATGGCACATTCATGACCTTCTGTTTTGATGCTGGCAAGTGCTGGAAGATTTCTTGAGTTGCTTCCCGTGGCTAACACCTCCTAAATGAAGCACACACTGTGTGCTGCAACACACATCACAATACAGAAAGGCCCTCGTACCTTTAGCACTTGTCAGGAATGTATCTCTCCTTGCACAACACCAATCACCCCTGCAACTGAGTCACACTTGCAACATGGCATACGGGTGCCTCCACTGGTGCATGGCTGCTTCCTGTTTCATGCTGCAGGGTCAATGGTCAGGAATGTCCCATATCTCCCATAGATGTCTATGTGTACAATAACACAAAGGCAGTGCAGTATGATGGCTTGCTGTGCTGCTGTACATTGCATGCTTGGAAATGATGGGCCCAGTATAACTCATAGCATAGACCTATGCAGTGTGAAACGTACATTTCATCATATTTTGGTGGTCTATGTCTATCAATACGACATGTGCAGCAAAGCAAAGCAACCCTGTTTGGTTTGTAATACCTAATTACAATTGTCCATAATACAAGACTCTCATTTGTCTCAAAGGTGTGGTCTGTGTGTGTTGCATAGCGTGTTCCAAACATGACTCATGGAATCAGAAGCAAAACAAGGGGGTTATGTACAAGCCCCTTTGTGCAGCAGGTGCGTCACTTTCAAAATGGGAAATAGTGACATACCGGTGGTGCAAGGGGCTTGTAAATAAGCCCCCAAGTACCTCTAGTTGTTGCTACATTTACCATGTGTACTATTCCAAAGCTGACTATGTTAAGGCTCATAGGAAGGCAACATTTCCACATCCTCAGACTGCCCCTGGGTTACATGTGTTGTGAAATGTAAACAAGACAGATACTAATGTATATTTAAGTTTTTTAATCATATTTTGAGAAAGATGGTGTCATTCCTGAATGTAAAAACATTCCCCGTACAACTCAAACAACATTACTCCAAGGTTCAAGGATGCCTGCTTTTGTCCATGGAATACCTTGGTGATGCCAGTAAGGTGTAAATTACTACAACTTGATCCCTCACATACAATATGCATCATCATGAGCTCACATTTAACCATAGGGCTGTACAGCTGGATCACCAGTGCAGCAGGCCAGTGTCCAAAACATGTGTGGGAGGCCGCATTGCTGAGAATGGCTCTCCCTGTAACTGCTGTGTAATTTAGGGGCAGGCATAGCACATTCAACTGGCAGTGTGCATGCATGTGTAGATTTTGCCTACAAAGGAATTGATAAGGCATGAGTATCCAGCCAGGTTCACACTAATCAGCATATCCACTGCTGTGTCTGACAGCGTCAGCCCTGTGAGGGACATGTGATCCCATGACATATCTGAGTACATTTGGCCAACACATCATATACCTGATGTAGTCCAGTCAGAAAATGGGACATGTGGTAGGAGGGAGTCTGTACCTTTACATCTACAGCATGATACATATGTCAAAGTTGCAGCTCAAGAAACAGGGGTAAGCAAGGTACAGGACAACATATTGTGTAACCACTAAGCCATTCAGGAAGCGATGATATGTAGCTTCATTAGACTTGCTCATGCTGTGTGTATAAGCAGGCTATGATACATTTTACATTGTCGTACCCCTTTCCACTATGGAAGCTACTCTAACCACAGTCAACTAACATTGGGTGCCATGTAAGTGTCTGGTTATGTCCATGCATACTCTTGTTGTACCATGGAACATGTCAAGCTATGTTGGCTATGGTTGTCTGGAGAGAAGTCCTGTACCTGGTCACATTTCTCAATTGACAGTTCACACAAGTTCATGTGAAAATGAGAGAGCCATAGCAAATGTTTGTGGCTTAATCACAAGGCCTTTGTGTGGATGGTATGTCACTAATGTCCATGTCAACAGTGAAGTATCACTGGCACAAGGGGCCTACAAACTATGGTCATCAGTCTTTTCAAGGCCCCTTTGTCACCAATGTGCTGCTAGTATGGAACTTTTTATATTCTCCAGTGGTGCATTGTTCCGTGGCATTTTAACAAGTCTACATAAAGAGAATTTGTGTACCTTTTCATGGCCTTGTAAACATGTGACACTTTCAAGTAAAATATTGTGTGATAGGGTTTTTCCATGGGTGTGGCTTTGTGTGCCCCAGCACCAAAAACCTTGTTTGCCTTCTTTACAAGCCCCTTGCGCCACCGGTGCGTCAATCTCAATATGTGTAAAAGGCGTGTACTGGCGATGCAAGGGGCTTGTAAATATGTCCCTGATTCTGAAGCATAACTACTTTCTTTCTGATCTTGTAAACATGGGAATGGATCACATCCTAACACCACACCAGGGGTGGCATTAAGAGGTGCAATGATGAGAAATGTAAACATTTCTACATGTTCATTTCTCTTACGTGTGCTGATTTGTGTAACACACAAATAAAGTGTATATTGCCACTTGGGCTTTCATCAGTGCTGGAAAGTGCCCCTTCTTACCCATTAACAATCAGCACATCAAAGCAGGCACCCTTGCACTATGGTGCAAGGGTGCATGCGGTGCTCCATGGCAGGCCTGTCTGGGCATGTGCTATGGGAGAGGAACAAAATGTCATAAACTACTTGGATATGGTGCTTGAATGACTTGAATTTTACATTTAATTCTGTGTTGCATGAACTTTGCTCTGTTGGCCTACAATGTAAGCTACAAAATGATAGCATGAAACAAAAAAATGTAGACTATTGAGAACAGCTGTCAAACATGAGCATCAACCTGCATTGTGTCACACGTAGAAAGAGGAAAAAGCCTCTGAAGATTGTTTTTGTGCAGGAAGGTTTCCGTTCCTGCACAAAATTAATCATCCATGCAACGCAGACACCCTTGCACCATGGTGCACAGGTGCCTGTGTTGGTGCACTGCAGCCCATTGTGTGCCGGTGCAGGGGAAAAGGACAGGTAGGCGCCATATCTAAGAGATACGGCGCATTCCTGCCCTTTCCTTTAGCCGTAGGGTAGTGCAGCAGGAAGGCCTGCAGTGCTGCCCTACGGCAAAACATCCTAAATTATGTCTTCTGTGTGTAAACAGACAGGTTCTGTATCACAACACACACATTTGTGTCTAATCATGGAAACAAGAATCTGTCTTTGTGGCACAGCTCTCCCATGTACACAGGTACCTATGGTGTGAAAAAATAAACAAAGAGAAAAATTACCAGCCATTTGTGCTGCCAGTATGTCACTTTTCAAATATTAAAAGTGCTGCACCGCTGGCACATGGGTCTTGTACATTTGCACACTAATACTTCGACAAAAGAATAGGTATGTCTGAAAAGGGAACAACGCACAAGCCATATGGCATGTCTCGTAGCATTAACTATGTCATAAAAGTGACAGTATTACATGTGTTTCTTTTTTTCTGCTGACCAAGGATATGGTAACCAGCCGTGGGTCATGACACCCTATGGAAACCCACAGTTACCCCAAGAAATGCCCTCCGACCAGGCTCAGTGCAGGACAAGAAACATTGTTGAAAGAACCTTTGGCCTGCTGAAGGCCAGGTGCAGGTGTCTGGACATTTCTGGTGGACGTTTGCTATACTCACCAGAAACTGTCTGCAAAATGGTCTTGGCATTTGCAATATCCTGGGATGATGACCTAGAAATCACTGAGCATATGGAGGAGGATGACGAGGAGGATGCCCAGGCTCCAGCAAATCTGAACACAGCAGCAGGCATACGCAGACGTCCCCACATTGTTTGTAATTTCTTTACTTAATAGGAATGTGTTATTAATCCTCATGCAACCTGATTTGTGTTTGCAACAACACAATAAAAATCTAAAACTAGTACTTGCCTGTGTGTGTATTACATGTCAACTAAAATTTGTAATTTGCTGACAAGCATTAGACTTGGAGTATCCATCAGAAATGTACCATCAAGTTGGATGCCAGGCGTAAACCACCCATCAATCTAAAAATATGGGCCTGTGGCACGGGAACGTCACAGTTCAGACATTCAGGTGGTGCAATGTTCACAGGCATATAAACAAGGCCACATAAAGCCACTTCATGTGTTTCTTAATGTCTTTAGCAATATGTGCTCCTGTCATGCAAAACACTGCATGAAAGGGCCATACCATGGGTGTTGCTGTGGGTGTCCCCACGCATCCCCCATGGATTTTGGGTCAAATCAAGATTACAAAGATGTCAAACACTTGAAATGTGTCAAAACTCATACGCAACATCAGGGGTTGTGTGAGGGAGACACAAAAAGTAGAAAGGTTGAGAAATCTCCGTATACTTACCATTTATAATGTGTGCGCAAAAAAAGCACATAGAAAGAGGTGATGGCTTGAATTGATTAATATTGTGCGTGAAGGTGTACCTTCCTGCACAAAATCAATCAGCCCTGCAACGCAGCCACCCTTGCACCATGGGGCAAAGGTGCCTGTGATGTTACACGGCAGACCATAGTGCGCAAGTGCATGTGAAAAGCCCATGAATGCATTGTCTCACATAGATACTGCGCATTACTAAGCTTTTGTCTTGATGTACGGCAGCGCAGCCAGATTCCATGCAGTGGTTTCCTACACCAAAATCCCTTAAATGAGTCCTTAGGTACTGTCCGTTACCAAGTGTAAATAATCCAATGTGCCCATAAAATTACTTTGGCTTGAAACCAGAGAAGTACATATGTGAAGGTGACACCATAGAATGAAAGGTCACACAACAGTTTGAACTTTATAAATATCTAAAGAACATTGACAATTTGGATGTAACAAAACAATTTTACAAGTATAAACATGCAGAAATATCCACTGGGACTGTGTTGGACTGTAAAATGATGTCAGGGAATGAAAGGTGTGGTGTCAGCATCTAACGTCAATTTGGGGCCAGGTCAAAAATTACTTGCACCCAAAAATGACATTTGGGCATCTAACATCAAAATCAGACCCTTGCATTTTCGACTCACAGCCACAAATTGACACTGGGAGATGAAACGTCAAATTTAGCCATCAAGTCACAATCATGTAGCATGGTCCACTTGGACTGTGGTGGACTGTAAAATGATGTCAGGAAATGAAAGGTGAGGTGTCAGCACCTAACGTCAATTTGGGGCCTGGTCAAAAATGACTTGCACCCAAAAATGATGTTTGGGCATTTAACTTCAAAATCAGCCCTTTGCATTTTCGACGCACAGCCCCAAATTGACGTTAGGAGATGAAACGTCAAATATTGTGTGCTCCTAGAAAATCAAGCAACAGGGACATTGATGAGATACAAAAATGTCTATGTCATCTTTCCAAATGCAAAAATCAGACTCATCTGCAACCATTTACAACAGAAATTGAAGCATCACTAATAAATGTGGCACTTGAGACACATTTATGTCAGCCGGAAAACATAGATCTGTTGTCCTGCTTGCAAAACACTGCTTCTTAGACTGTGTAACTTACTATTAACATCTGAGATGATGGATGTGTCACAAAATTGTGAAGCAGTGGACGAAAAATGACACATCGGGCAAAAACTTGTCGCATCCAAACAGAATATGATGTCATGGGCCTGCCATGCTGCAAACCAGGAAGTACCAAGTTCCTTTCACTTTCTCTTTCACTGTCTTGTCTGTGCTTGGTGTAGGAGGGTAGATTGGATTGCTGCAGAGTTTGGTCTTGTGAGAAAGTTGTTTCTCTGTCTGTGTATTGTCCATTGTGTCCATATAGTGTCTGAATTGTTGTGTAGTTTTGTTTTGTGTTGTTTATTAAGGGATGTTTGTCTACATAGGGGTATTTGTTTATAGTTATGGGGGGAAAGGTTGTTACATTTTAGAGTTTGAAGTTTTTGTACTTAGGGTGTTTTGTGCTGTGTTTGAAAGATGTCGGGCAGGTCCAGGAATCTGGCTGAGCAGGAGTTTGGGGGCCTACTGTGGCTCATGTACACTATCTCCCCAACAGGATTGGGAGCAGTGGAAGGGGACTCCGGGGGTGCCCAACCCAGGAGAGGAAGACACGGTGGGAGAAAGTGCATTTTCAAATGCAGCAGCTCTTTGGTGTGGATCGGAACCTGCAGCAAGATAAACAACGCTGGGCTGACATAGTTAACTGAGAGCAGGATCTCCTGGACAACCTGGGGCTGGGAGTATCTTGAATAGTAGGTAGGTTGACTAACACAATGAGCTTTTGGGTTATTCCTGTTGCCAAACCAAGATGTTCACATTAATCATTAGTAAGTGTCATGTTATGAAATATTTGAATATAGCATGAAGAAATCCTAACGCAATAAAGAGACTACTTCACAATACGTGGCACATGGCCACAAGGGAAACATTATGTAAACAAGCCATGTCATGCAGTGCAGTAGTGGCACTCATATCAGGGCCTCTTTCATGAGGCCCTGTGCACAGGTGGAACTTAGGGCCTCATTCATGAAAAGTGTTGCATGACATTTTCATACAGACTTGTGTCTACCTTTCTTGCGCGCTCATTGCAACACCTTGGATGCGCTGTATATACAGTACTTATCTCCATTGCCCTCATACTTTGAAACTTGACATAGGGCAGCGCTGCAAGGAATCTTGCTGTGCTGCCCTACAACATAACAAAAGTGCAGTAATGCGCCATTTTCACGAAATATGGTGCATTGTGGCCCTTTTCAACAGCGCCCATGCACAATGAGCTGCCTTGCGCCAATGCATGCACCCTTGATCCATACTGCAAGGGTGTCTGTGTTGTGGTGAAGATTGATTGTGTGCAGGAAGGAACACCTTTTTGTGCAAATTCTACAAAACCACCATATATCCACTTACTAAGTGTGCCGCGGAATGCAGCACACATTGAGAACAAAATTGGGAGACAAAATTTTTTTGCCTCTTTGCTCCTCCATAACGCCACCCCAGGGGCTGCGTTATGTTTGGATGCTTACCCAGGTATACAATTTCTCCTAGAGCTGCGAGTGTGTCAGTTTCCATGGTTGTTGTGTTGGAACACCCACAGCAACACACATAGTACGCACCTTTCACGCAGTGTCCCGTGTGAAAGGGGCACATAATTACAAGGCCATGAAAAGTCACTTCATGTTGCTTTGCTTCGCCTTGTCAACATATACCCCTTTCACACAGAACACTGTGTAAAAGTGGCATTCCATGGGTGTTGCGGGGGTTGTTACAATGCAGCAACCATTGAAGCTGGCACACTGCTGACACACTCACAGATCTAAGAGAATTTGTATATCTGGGAATGTGTCAAAATCCAAAGCAACCCCAGGAGTGGCGTTAGGGAGGTCCAATGAGGAGAAGTGTTTCAATTCCTCCACTTATTCTTTTTTCTATGTGTGCTGCATTCTGCAGCACACATAGCTGGAGGATAGTGGATGATGAATTTGATTATTGGCAGGAAGGTGTCCCTTCGTGCACACAATCATCACCACAATGCAGACACACTTGGTGCAAGGGTGCCTGTCTTTGGGTCTGGCATCTCAATGGATCATCACTGCAATTGTGACCACATGTGTGACATATCTCATGAAAGAGGGTGCTTCCTATGTAGAGCACTTAGCAGTGGCATGATGTAGCATTTTGAGATCTATGCAACTCTCTGTCATTACCTTGTGCAGATGCCACTAACTTTCATGCTCATCATGTCCACTGTGTAACTGTACACTTCCACTGATCAATGTACTTTTTGTCTCGTAGGTGGTCTTCAGCCATACACACGCGAAGACGTGTTGAGCTTCCGGGATCCTAATGCCACAGGTGTGTGTCATCTCATTGAAATTATTGACTGTTTGGTTAGAGTTTCTCCACACACATGCTCTGCGACATGCCAGTAGCATCAGCATCTTATGCAGCATAGTTGCACCTCACATGTACATGGAAGACTAAAGGAGGACCTAGTACAATGTGCACATGGCTGACCACATTCATCTGGCCCACATTTATGATGTGTTGACTCAGGGCACTGCAGGAAGTTTCTTTGTAGCGCTGCCCTATGTCAAAACCTCATAAATAAGCACACATTGTCTGTGACAGATATCTTGGATAATCAAGGTCAACATGATACATGAAAATAGTAGAACCAGAAATAGATGTTGTGGCCAGTTACCTACTGAACACAAATTGTGGACCAAAACACATATATTGTTCGGGACACATGTCTTTTGTGACATGTCACACATGACTGACACCTATCTACAGACATGCTACTGCAGATCTGATGTAGACAGGTGCTAACAGGTCTCCAGAGAAATCTGTGTTGTCACGTGGAGTACATTCGACATGACAGCCACAAGGCTTACAATACCTTGCCTGAACCCTATTACCTTTTGCATCTTTTTGAAGGACTGTCGGCATGACCCACATTCATCCCACTCACACAAAATATTGTATGTCAATCCTGACGTACATATGTAATTCAGCCCATCTACAAAGTGTGGTCAGCAATTGACTGGACGTAGCATGTGTGCATCTTCAAGCTCACATTGGTCAATGGCATCCGTGTATAGATGCCACATTAATGGCAGTTATGTGGCGTGGGTGACATTACACTTGTCAGCTGACATAAACAGTGCTATGGTCACAGAGAGCCTGTGCTCTTTTTGTGACCAAACACCCAATGTTCAGCCTCTAATGAGATTAGTTGCTTTCAACCCTTGTTCTTGTCTGCTCATAAGATGTGGGCTACAACCCCCTCTCTACGAGGGAGGAGCTCAGGGATGTTTTGAATGGGCAACTGGGTTGTACTAAAACCCTATGTGAGCTAGGTGTATGAACAAATACTGAAAAAATGTGCAGTGCTAAAATGATAGTGAGTTTAAAACTGCCTGCGAGGCTAGCTGACAGCAAACTTTATTGAGCTACCTAGCGACAGGATTAAAAAGCAATGAGCTGGGGTATGAAGCTGACCACCATTAGAGACAGCCACATATACTAGATCAACATGTTTCAGCCATCAGGCTTTTATCAGGATCGGTTAGTGAGCAGCTACTGCAACTCATGTGAAAGTGCACAACAAAAGAATGTGTGTGAAGGTGCCTCGGTATCCTGTACTGAACCAGGATGGTTGTGTCCAGTAGACCTCACCGATGGAACCTAAGGTAGAGAAAGACAAGAAAGAAGTACAGGCTTGGTTTATACCACATCTAAACAGCCGTGGAGTTAGTTGTCCTCCACGCAAGTATGACACTTTCTTGATTTAACAAAGTGGCAAGAAAAGAGGCACTTACCAAACTAGGGTAAAATTGTTACCTCTTCTGTCCGGGGCTAATTTAGCCGTAGGTACATGCGCCAACCAACCTGGGAGACAAAGGTGGTGGCGTCAGAGTTCAGCAACATACACACATAACAAAGAGGGAAGGGGGTGCAATGACAGGACCCAAGAAGGGATGGTGACTGGCAATGTCAGGGTGCCTGTCTAGGAGGAATCTGATTTCTCGTCAGATATTATGGGGCTGGGCTAGATTGAACATTGCTGAAGTGAAGCCCAATGAAGCTTGTGTCTAAAAAACAATTGAGAAAAAACCACAATTATTCAGGGAATGGGGAACAGCCTAAAGAGGCTGTAGTGCCTGGTGATTCCATGCAAACCATAATAGTTCAAAAGGAAAGTGCTCCGGAGTGGGGAATCCCACAGATACCTTCCATTGAGAACAATACAAAAGAGGAGTGAACAGCGCTTGAGGGCCGTGCCATTCCTCCAGAATTGAAATGCATGTGGTCTGATGTTGCAGGCCATAATGGTGTAGAAGGAAGTGCTCAGGAGTAGGTAAACTCATATGCACCCTTCAAAGAGTGAGCAGCGTGGTGGAGCCATGCCATAGCGCCAATGTCGGAGCACGGGCGGCGGGAGCCGAGAGACCCGGAGCCGAGGTGCTGCCGTTGGAGTGGCTCGAAAGAGGTCTCGAGTGCAGAGAACAGCCGAGGCGCCGGCCAGGACCTGGAATAGGAGCAGGTGCAAAATCCCCGAGCTCCGAGCCGGTGCGAGAGGCCTGGAGACCCGTAAACACTTAGGTGTAGGGGCGGCGGAGGTGAGAAAAAGCCAAAAACTAAAAAACTAAAAAACAGTACTCACGTGGTTTGGAGATCGTGGTCTCCCAATGCAGGTGTCTGGACCGGCAGGTACTGCAGAGTGTAAGTAAGCCGGTGTTTAAATGTACCTGCAGGCCGGAAGAGCACTGGGGATGCTGGGAAAAGTAGTTTTAGACTCACTTGGTGCTGGGAAATGTAGTCCCAACACACGTCATCATAGTGAATGAACCGGGTTGCTGAGCGCCGAGGGGCATGGATGTAATTCCAGTCCCTGCGAACCCTGGGAGTTGGTGTTCAATGGCGCCCCGCGATAAAACAAATATTACGCATATATAGAGGATGCTTGTTGTAATCCAAAAATGGGAGAGGAGCGCGGGACATTAATGTAACAAAAGGCTCTCCCGCGAGGAGCGTCCTTATGGTAAAAAGACGGTAAAAAACGATAAAAAAACCAATCCTGTGAGGAAATGCTCCACAGGCATGTGTATACTGAGGAGGACAGTAACATATGCTGTTAAATGTGGACATGCTGTGTAGTACTGCTGTGAGATGAAAAACAAGCCAAACCGTGCCTGAATTACAAATGAAGGGACGGGGGTGCATGAAGAGCAAATGGTCTGCTAGGAGACCAAAGGAGCCCAGGGCGGCATATTAAAAGTCGGACAAGACCTCGATGGCACAATGAAGGCCAAAGGTAGACCACGGGTAAGAGTCCCAAGGTCATACTCTGACCATGGAGAGTGAACTGCCTATGGTCGATGCTTGTCTTGGTAAACGCACAGGGGGGGGGACAAGATCTAGGTGTGGAACTGATCCGCAGGGGAGAGTGCATCAAAGTATGAGATACCTCCGAGCGATTAGACGGGCTGTCAAATTATGTCAAAGACAGCCAGGGAATATCATCATTGAGACCCACTTCAGCACTGTTCAGCCTAAACACCCAACGTTGCTCAACTCAGAGCAATTTCAAGTCAGGTCAGGTGTGGTAGCGGCTAAATTGGGTTTGTCTAAGACTACCCAGGAGAAGAAATACGCCTGATGTTGCTTTTCTAGAAAGTGTCTGGTGAGGCGTGTATTCTGTTTGACGCATCGGATGGTACTTTTATGCTCTTGTATGCGAATACGTATCTTACGTGTTGTCATCCCTACATATCTTAAGCCGCAAGGGCACGTTATGAGGTAAATTACACGTTCGCTATTGCAGTTAGTGTGGTGTTTCAATACCCACGGTCTATTGGTCCCAATGTCTACTGTTTTTGTGGCGCATGTCTGGGCGCACACAGAACATGACCCACAGGGGTAATGGCCCTGGACAGGTGGCAAATTCCATAGGGTAATTTGTTTTTGGATGCCTTGTGGGAGAGGTCTTGTGTGCACTAGAGTGTCCTTGAGATTGCTACTGCGCTTATGAGCAAAAAGGGGTTTTTGAAGAGTTAGTTGCCCTTTGTTGAGAATATGCCAGTTCTTCAAGACAGACTTCTTAACTGTGTTTGACAGAGTGCTAAAGGTGTTAACACAGACTAGTCGAGATTGAGATTGGACTGGGTCTGTAGGTACATTGTCCAATAGAGCGTCTCGGTGATTGTTGAGTGCTCGTTTGGAGGATTTCTTTACCAAGGTCTTTGGGTAATGCCTGTCTGGGAGATTGTTCCTAAGGGTCTGTGCATGTTCTTTAAATTTGTCAATATTTGAACAGTTGCGTCGGACCCTTAGAAATTGGCCAAAAGGAAGATTCTCACGCAGGGACCTCGGATGGTAGCTCCCATAGTGGAGCAGAGCATTGCGAGCCATGGGTTTCGTGTACAATTCAGTCTCTAGCTTTCCATCTGAAGGATAGATCAAAAGATCTAAGAAGGCCAAATTCTCTTTACTGAATTCACAAGTAAACTTCAGGTGTTCATTACGAGTGTTGAGCCACTTGTGGAAGCTGTGAATGGTGGTTGCATTCCCCCTCCAAATCACCAAGATGTCGTCGATATATCTTTTCCACAACAAAATATGAGCTGAAAAAGGATTATCAGATGATAAGACGTCCTCTTCAAAAGTGTGCATGAAAAGATTCGCCAGGCTCGGCGCAAACGTACTCCCCATAGAAGTCTCAGACACTTGGAGATATAGTTGGGTTTCAAACAGAAAGAAATTTTCTTTCATGGCCATAGTGGCACATCTCATAATGAATGGAAGGGGGGTAATCGTATCCGGAGGATGAAGAGTCAAGAGATGTTCGATCGTTGCCAGAGTCTGGTTCTGCGGGATGCACGTATACAGTGACTCGACATCAAAAGACGCCAGATAATCGGTGGCAGGATCAAATTGTAATCCTCTGAGTAGCTTCAGAACATCCTTAGTATCTTGTAAGAATGTGGGCATCTTTTGGACTAGAGGGCGTAGGAAAAAATCAACAAACTCGGACAATGGCTCTAACACTGAGCCAATACCTGAAATAATAGGTCTTCCTGGTGGTGGTTGTTGCCGCTTGTGAATTTTGGGGAGGACATAAAAATAGGGAGTGACTGGACTTTTGGTCTGTAAAAAGTCAGCTTCCTTTTGTGTGATCCAGCCCTCATCAGCTGCCTCTCTAGCCATAGAAGTGATAGTTGCCGACAGTCTCTCTGTGGGGTCTTGATGTAATGGGAGGTAAGAAGTCTTTTGTTACATTAATGTCCCGCGCTCCTCTCCCATTTTTGGATTACAACAAGCATCCTCTATATATGCGTAATATTTGTTTTATCGCGGGGCGCCATTGAACACCAACTCCCAGGGTTCGCAGGGACCGGAATTACATCCATGCCCCTCGGCGCTCAGCAACCCGGTTCATTCACTATGATGACGTGTGTTGCGACTACATTTCCCAGCACCAAGTGAGTCTAAAACTACTTTTCCCAGCATCCCCAGTGCTCTTCCGTCCTGCAGGTACATTTAAACACCGGCTTACTTAAACTCTGCAGTACCTGCCGGTCCGGACACCCGCCTTGGGAGACAACGATCTCCAAACCACGTGAGTACTGTTTTTTAGTTTTTTAGTTTTTGGCTTTTTCTCACCTCCGCCGCCCCTGCACCTAAGTGTTTACGGGTCTCCAGGCCTCTCGCACCGACTCGGACCTCGGGGCTTTTGCACCTGCTCCTATTCCGGGTCCTGGCCGGCGCCTCGGCTGTTCTCTGCACTCGAGACCTCTTTCGAGCCACTCCAACGGCAGGACCTCGGCTCCGGGTCTCTCGGCTCCCGCCGCCCGTGCTCCGACATTGGCACTATGGCGTGGCTCCACCACGCTGCTCACTCTTTGAAGGGTGCATATGAGTTTACCTACTCCTGAGCACTTCCTTCTACACCATTATGGCCTGCAACATCATACCACACGCATTTCAATTCTGGAGGAATGGCACGGCCCTCAAGCGCGGTTCACTCCTCTTTTGTATTGTTCTCAATGGAAGGTATCTGCGGGATTCCCCACTCCGGAGCACTTTCCTTTTGAACTATTATGGTATGCATGGAATCACCAGGCACTACAGCCTCTTTAGGCTGTTCCCCATTCCCTGAATAATTGTGGTTTTTTCTCAATTGTTTTTTAGACACAAGCTTCATTGGGCTTCACTTCAGCAATGTTCAATCTAGCCCAGCCCCATAATATCTGACGAGAAATCAGATTCCTCCTAGACAGGCACCCTGACATTGCCAGTCACCATCCCTTCTTGGGTCCTGTCATTGCACCCCCTTCCCTCTTTGTTATGTGTGTATGTTGCTGAACTCTGACGCCACCACCTTTGTCTCCCAGGTTGGTTGGCGCATATACCTACGGCTAAATTAGCCCCGGACAGAAGAGGTAACAATTTTACCCTAGTTTGGTAAGTGCCTCTTTTCTTGCCACTTTGTTAAATCAAGAAAGTGTCATACTTGCGTGGAGGACAACTAACTCCGCGGCTGTTTAGATGTGGTATAAACCAAGCCTGTACTTCTTTCTTGTCTTTCTCTACCTTAGGTTCCATCGGTGAGGTCTACTGGACACAACCATCCTGGTTCAGTACAGGATACCGAGGCACCTTCACACACATTCTTTTGTTGTGCACTTTCACATGAGTTGCAGTAGCTGTTCACTAACCGATCCTGATAAAAGCCTGATGGCTGAAACATGTTGATCTAGTATATGTGGCTGTCTCTAATGGTGGTCAGCTTCATACCCCAGCTCATTGCTTTTTAATCCTGTCGCTAGGTAGCTCAATAAAGTTTGCTGTCAGCTAGCCTCGCAGGCAGTTTTAAACTCACTATCACTTTATTTTAGCACTGCACATTTTTTCAGTATTTGTTCATACACCTAGCTCACATAGGGTTTTAGTACAACCCAGTTGCCCATTCAAAACATCCCTGAGCTCCTCCCTCGTAGAGAGGGGGTTGTAGCCCGCATTAGAACTAGGTTCTGACGCGAGGAGGCACCCCTATGATGAAGCATGACACCGATGGTGTGTGAGGGGAACCGTCCTGATAAGGGATACCCCCGATCTAAAGCTTGGTTTTCTTAAAACCACCTTCTGCTCAGCCACTTAGTCTGGACCCGTGGGCTCGTTGTGTATAGTTGTTGATAAATGGGGAGTGTGCCCATGCAGGTCCTTAAATCTCCTCCAGGCCCTCTTTGTGTGTGCACTGCTCATAAGATGTTACAGTTCTGAATCTCCTATTCATTGACCATCACTCAGTGTATTGAAAAATGTTGTCACCAGAGCTGTACTGACAGAAGACAGTTAAGCAAAATGTCATGCTTGACCTAGGCAAACACTTTTTTGCCGGAGTTATATGCTGCACTGGCTATATTGTATGGATTTGCGGTTTGGCATTACCACAAAGAGAAGTACTGTTCCGGCCTGCTTCACAACTAAAGAGCATGAACGCGACATATCAATGAGAATGAGTGGATTACTGCCATTTCCACAGGCACCATCACATACTGGTCTGCCATGTACCAACACATGCGCACTTGTACCATGGTGCAAGGAGGCATGCGTTGGCAATTGGCTGCTGTGTGTGCATCTGTGTTGGACAGAAATGCCCCAAATTTACTTGACATGATGCTTTACATACATTTTTCATGATGCAGAGCTGCACAGTCAGATTTCTTGTGGCATTGTCCACCCAAAAAATCTCAGGCAACACTCACAGACTACATGGGAGCTCATTCATAATCTCCTTGCCCCGCAGTTGTGTCACTTTTGGTACATTCCATTTACACAGGAGCAAGCTCAAGATTTCACACTCAGCACTAAGCCAATATTTGTTTGGTAACTCCTGCCTTGTCAATATCGATCACTTAATTGCAAATTTCAGCCAGTCAGGGGCGGGCAATGGGTGTAGCTGGTGGTTTCTCAGCAACATCCATGGCTTTTTGCTACGACCCCAGAGTCACAACACATATCAACTCTGAGTCAGGGCCAAAAACTTGCACCTACCCAGGAGAGGTGTAAGGAAGGCACAACGATGAGAAATATATTTATATCTCCGATTTATTCCTTTTTCTTTGTGTGCTGCAGAATGCAGCACACATGGAAAAATGGAAAACGTGGAGAAATGGAGATATTTCTCATTGTTGTGCCTCCATTATGTCACCCCTGGGGAGGCGCAAGTTTTTGCCCTGCCTCAGAGTTGATATGTGTTGCGACTCAGGGACAGTGACAAAAATCCATGGGCCTCATTTATTAGGCTCCTTGCGCTGCTTGAACGTACTTTTTTGTGATGTTCCGTGGCACAGGTGCCTGCTCCATATTCACAAGGCAGCATTAAGACAAAAAAGAGGCTCAGTGCTGCCTCGTAAATATGCAGCAGGCTCCTGTGCCACAGAACGTCACAAACAGTGATGTTCCAGATGTGCAAGGGGCCTAATAAATGAGTCCCAGGATGTTCAGAGAGCTGTAAGGTTGCTTGCCTTCCCATGCCTCTTATGCCAAACATAAGATTGCTTGGTTGTGAATGTGTACAAGTGTTAATGTGTAAGCATTGACTGATGTATATGCCATCCCTCTATTACAGCCAACATGACCCCAACCGAGGAATGGCAGTACAGGATCAGGCTAGACCGATACCGCCACATTCGCCATGTTGCACGTTTTTTTCCGCCAAATGGACAGACCATATGAGAGGGCCAATGTAGCAGGGAGCTTCTTGTCACCACCTCCACCTCAATCATCAAAAAGAGGCGCACTGGAAAACAAGACATTGTCGTCTGGATCAGATACCCAACCTGGACCAGTAGCAGGAGCCTCAACTTCCCCACAACCAGGAACATCCTCATCTTCACAGCCTGGACCCTCTACTGGCCAAACTTCTGGTCCCTCCACTGCTCCCCTACCTGGACCTTCCTCAGCCACACTCTCTGGCCCCTCCACTGCTCCCCCACCTCGATCTGCTGCTGCACCCTCTGACATTCTTTTACATCAACTGTTGTCAAAGGCGGAAAAACTCAAGCTGGCGGGTTTTCAGTTGCAGCTGGCCACCCTATTGAACATGGTGTCATCCTTACAGGATACAGTGAGACAGATGGACCAGAGGTTGTAGCACCCCACCATGACCTAAAACTTTCCTGCTTGTGTTTCAAGGTGTTTGTATTATATATTGTATTACGGTAGGTTTGGAATAAATTTAGTCTTAGTTTAGTGATAGTTTATTACCTGTTAGTGTAGTTTTAGTGTTTCATATTAGTAGTAGGATAAGTAGGTACGTTATTAGTAGTGGATGGGGGGTTGATGTTTAATATGTGTTTTAAGTATTTAAAGGAATAAAACTTTTTAAAAAATCTAAAAAATATATATTTTTGTTTAGCATTCTATGTTTAGTTATTCTGTGTTTAGATATAGTGTATGTGAGTCTCACGTCAAATTTTTGCATAAGGGGGTGTGGGGGTTGATGTTTTAGCGGTCTGTTGTGATACATGTGTATAGTAATATAAGGTATAGTTCTTTAGGATAACTTTAGATGTTAGGATGTTAGTGTAGGTAAGTTAGTTTATGGTAGTGTATGCATTTGTATTTTAGGTATTTTTAGTGTAGTAGTTTTTAGATTAGCTTTTGTATGTTCTTACAGATTTGACAATAAACCAGTGTTCAATTTTTAAAAACTGGTTACTTGTTGTAGACCTTGTTAGTGGCGACATACAATGGGATAGGGAAAATAAATAAATAAAAACACTACCTTGCGCTCGCCGCATCGCCGACCCGCCACCGCTCTTACCTGTACCGGCCGCGCCAGCTGCAAGTATTCTGCTAAATGGCCCCATGAGGTGTGTAGATTCTGAAAGTATTCTGCTAAATGGCCCGTGTCATGCGTGACACCTTCAATGATTTATTTTAGGTAACAGTACTATGAGTGCTGAGATTTTCCTGGCAACATCTAGACTGCTAAGATGAAAACCACTATTGGCCACATGAAAAATGTAGATGGCCTAATAGTTGGGGTTAGCTAAATGAATCATCATACCTGGCATGAGTCCATTTGGCAGAGAGGAAAATGTATAATGGATGAAAAGGCTGAACTGAGCAATGCATTTTCTTCCATTGTCGACTTCTAACGCTACTTGCTCTAAGTGCACCCTTTAATGAAACACACAGGCCCTGTGCTACATTAAGGCCACAGAAGACCGCTGCCTTACATGTCATTACAAGAGGGGGCAGATCATGGGCATCATTTAGGGGTCGCCAGGGGTCGCAGCTGCAACCCCTGGCTTATCCTTTGCAACCCATAGTACAGCCTTCACAACCCCTGGCCTCGGAGGTGGCAAATTCAGTGCCTGGAACACAGGGGCAGCTGGGGCTCCACTCTCTTTATTTTCTGTCTATTTTTTTTACTACACTAATAGTGGATAAATAAAATATATTATTCTTTAATAGTGTAAAAAAATGGAGTACAAAAAGCTGGAATATGCCTTTCCATGGCAGCTGAGGTAAGTAAAAAAATCTTTTAAATGTATGTTGTGTGCGTGTTTGTGGGTGAGAGTGTGTTTATGTGTGAGAGAGTGTATATGAGTGAATTTGTGTCTATGTGTAAATATGTGTAGGTGAGTGAAAGTGGAGGTCAAAGGGTGTGTGATGTATCTTCCGCTACCCCTGGCATTTTGGTGAATTGACGTCCATGGGGCAGATTACAACAAATGGTCTCCAAAACAGCCATGTTGCTGTGTGGCAGAGTCAAAAGAATTCTCACATTTTTCTGTGGCTCACAAAATCTTTCTAACTGAGATGGCATCAAGGCAGATTACCATCACGCTTGTGTGCAAGATTCCATGGTTATGTGATTCTAAAAAATTTAGCACTGCACTATGGTTTGCAGGCAAATGAGCAATGTCTTGCATTAGACATGTGCATAAGGAACACCCTTGAGTAGAAATCTCTATACAAAGACAGGCGCTGGTATGTCAGTCATGTAATATGTGCAGCTTTTTGGAAACTTAACGATTTTCCCTTAGTCCTTTCGTTGCATCTGTATTTTTTGGTGCTAATATTCCGATAAGTTAAAGGATTAACAATGTAGTAGGCATGATATTAATCCTTCTGTTTTTTTTTTCTTTTCCTCTTTTATCTCAGGACTCTTGATTATTGGTAAAGGGAGCACGATTGGGAAAATCTTTGCACAAATTTTCTATTAATTTCTTTCTGCACAAGAGCACATACTGCATGGTAGGTTGTTTCTATACACCTGATTCACTTGGGCGAATATGTGGGAATTTCTCTTGTTCTATTCATTGGTATGATTTTCAAGTATTTCCTCGGTGTGCGGTTAATGGTTACATGCACTGTATCATATTTTATATTTTCAGGGCTCATTTATATCTTGGCATAAATCTTTAGGTATTACTCAATCTTATGAAATATGGCTCTCCTGATGAAGGCTGGTGAGCCGAAACGCATGTAGAGAGATCTTCTGAATATATCATTCATCCGAGCTACATCAGATTTATCAACTGTTCATGGCATCAGACCAATGTAAATCATGTCGTGTGTCATAGCTTGATTCATACAAGAAAAAATATGATTGAAGGATTATCTTAAAAACCACTCTATGTACAGTGACAGGAGAATGATTTATAAATAATCAAGTACTTTATATGATGATCCAGTGGCATTTATGGCTGTGTATGGGTTATGACAGATGTGAATGGTTGTGTTAATGTGTATTAGAGCTGTATATTTTTTTATTATATTTATGTATGTCATGTGAATATATCTTTTGAATTTTGATAAAATAATTTAATATATTTTTTCTAATATTCTGGTGTTGTTGATCTCCGTTGATTAAGGAATAATGCATTTGTAAAGCAAAGAGAATGGTTGACTGAGGATTTACATTATAGTTAAATATTCCTCGCAAAACCTGGTCATGCAACTGTAAGGGACTTTAGCTGATCTGCTTTGCTCGGAATCCTAGGGATTTTTGCACAGATCCCGCCTTGTTACCTCTATTTTACAGTTTTCTGCCTGCCTATGCCCATTCTGTCAAACATATAGAGGGCCACTGGAATTATGCAATTCTACAGGCACAGCGTTTTCCGCATAAGTATGGATTTGCTGCATTTGCCACATAATCCATCATCTGCTGCATAATCTGCAGTTTTTAACAAACATTTTATTTCTAGCTCTAATGGATCAACACTTAATGAAAACATGACTACATGTATTCCTGAGCTTCACAGAAGTTGACCAGTCATCTTTTAGTTGCTTTTTGCTGTATTTGGTTGTTAAACTGGTACCAATGAGGTGAGATCTTTGCCCAGACAGTGTTACCATGTGTAACAAGTATTGGCAAAGCCAATAGGTCTCGCCTATGCAAAAGCTACTTCCTTTGCAACATGTTTTAACAATGTTGTACACCAGAGTGGTTGCTGTTCGGCGTGGCTAAAAGTTAGTAGGGTAAAGGAGAGTGACGTGGAGTGTCATAAAGTGGATTAGAGTTGAGTGTTATGGAGTGGCGTGGAGTGGTTTAGAGCAGAGTGCAGTGGCATAGAGGGTGTTGCGTAGAGTGGAGTAGACTGTTGTAGAGTAGAGTGGAGTATATTACAGTGGATTGTCATAGAGTGGAGTGGCATAGCGTGGAGTAGTGTGTCATAGAATAGATTGGAGTAAAGTGGCATGGAGTGGCACTGAGGGAGTTTCGTGAGAGCATCGTAGAGTGGAGTAGTGTCGTAGAATGGCATAGAGTGGAGCAGAGTGCTGTAGAGTGGAATGGCATAGATTGAAGTAGAGTTTCAGTGGAGCAGAATTTAAGGGAGTAGCAGAGCATTATAGAGTGGAGTATCATGGAGTGAAGTGGAGTACAGTGGCCTAGAGTGAAGTGGTGTAAAGTGCAGTAGCATAGAGTAGATTGGTTCAGAGTAGAGTGAAGTGGTGTAGAGTGAAGTGGTGTACAGTGGAGTGGTATAGAGCGGAGTGATATAGAGTAGTGGCATAGAGTGCATTGGCATAGAGTGCAGTGTTACAGAGTGGAGTGGCGTCCAGTGGTGCAGAGTGCAATGGCGAAGAGTGCAGTGGTGCATAGTAGAGTGGGTTAGAGTGCACTGGCATAGAGTGGTGCAGAGTAGAGTAGAGAGGCATGGAGTGAAGTCACATAGAGTGCAGTTTTAGAGGGCAGTGGCACACAGTAGATTAGAGTGACATAGAGTGCATTGGCATAGAGTTCAGAAGAGTGGAGTAGAGTGGTGCAGAGTAGAGTGCAGTGGCATAGAGTAGAGTGGCACAGAGTAGAGTGGCACAGAGTAGAGTGGCGCAGAGTAGAGTGGCACAGAGTAGAGTGGCACAGAGTAGAGTGGCGCAGAGTAGAGTGGCACAGAGTAGAGTGGCGCAGAGTAGAGTGGCGCAGAGTAGAGTGGTGCACAGTAGAGTGGCATAGAGTTCAGTGGCAGAGAGGGCTGCAGAGTAGTGTTGTAGAGTGCAGCGGTGTATAGTAGAGTGGCATAGAGCGCATTGGTGTAGAGTGCAGTGGCATACAGTGGTGCAGAGTAAAGTGACATAGAGTGCAATGGTATAGAGTAGAGTGGCCTAGACTGCAGTGGTATAGAGTACACTATAGTGGCATACCGTGCAGTGGTGCAGAGTAGATTGGCATAGAGTACAGAGGCATAGAGTGTGTTGGTTTTGAGTAAAGTAGTGTAGAGTGCATTGGCATAGAGTGCAGTGGCATACATTGCAGTGGTATGGTGTAGAGTAAAGTGGCGTGGGGTGGTGTGGAGTGGCACAAAGTGCAATAGAGTAGTGGCGTAGAACGTAGTGGCATAGAGTAGAGTGACGTCAAGTAGAGTGGTGCAGCGTAGAGTGGAGTGGTGTAAAGTGCAGTAGCATAGAGTAGATTGTTTCAGAGTAGAGTGAAGTGGTGTAGAGTGAAGTGGTGTACAGTGGAGTGGTATAGAGCGGAGTGATATAGAGTAGTGGCATAGAGTGCATTGGCATAGAGTGCAGTGTTACAGAGTGGAGTGGCATCAAGTGGTGCAGAGTGCAATGGCGAAGAGTGCAATGGTGCATAGTAGAGTGGGTTAGAGTGCACTGGCATAGAGTACAGTGGTGCAGAGTAGAGTAGAGAGGCATGGAGTGAAGTCACATAGAGTGCAGTTTTAGAGGGCAGTGGCACACAGTAGATTAGAGTGACATAGAGTGCATTGGCATAGAGTGCAGAAGAGTGGAGTAGAGTGGTGCAGAGTAGAGTGCAGTGGCATAGAGTAGAGTGGCACAGAGTAGAGTGGCACAGAGTAGAGTGGCGCAGAGTAGAGTGGCGCAGAGTAGAGTGGCGCAGAGTAGAGTGGCACAGAGTAGAGTGGCGCAGAGTAGAGTGGCGCAGAGTAGAGTGGTGCACAGTAGAGTGGCATAGAGTTCAGTGGCAGAGAGGGCTGCAGAGTAGTGTTGTAGAGTGCAGCGGTGTACAGTAGAGTGGCATAGAGCGCATTGGTGTAGAGTGCAGTGGCATACAGTGGTGCAGAGTAAAGTGACATAGAGTGCAATGGTATAGAGTAGAGTGGCCTAGACTGCAGTGGTATAGAGTACACTATAGTGGCATACCGTGCAGTGGTGCAGAGTAGATTGGCATAGAGTACAGAGGCATAGAGTGTGTTGGTTTTGAGTAAAGTAGTGTAGAGTGCATTGGCATAGAGTGCAGTGGCATACATTGCAGTGGTATGGTGTAGAGTGAAGTGGCGCTGGGTGGTGTAGAGTGGCACAAAGTGCAATAGAGTGGCGTAGACTGCAGTGGCAATGTAGATTGTTTCAGAGTAGAGTAGAGTGCCCTAGAGTGCAGGGTGCGGAGTAGATTAAAATGGCTTAGAGGTCAGTGGTGTAGACCTCAGTGGCGTAGAGTTCTGTAGCGTAGAGTGGCATAAAGTAGAGTGGCAGAGAGTGCAGTGTCTTGCAGAGTATACTGCTGTAGAGTGCAGTGGTGTAAAGTAGAGTGGTGTGGAGCGCAATGGCCTAGAGTGCAGTGGTGCAAAGTAAAATAAATAAATAAAATACTTGGATTTGTATAGCCTGGCTAATAACCCGCGAGGGTCTCTAGGCACAGTCCATAGGCTCGGGGGAGATTAAGTGATTTGCCCAGAATCACAGGGTGTTGACCCGATGCTGAGACTCAGAGCTGGATCCCCAGCTACAAAGTCAGCGGCTCTGGGTATAACGCCATATAGAGTGGCATAATGTACAGTGGTGCAGAGTAGAATAGAGTGCTATAGAGTGCAGTGGCATAGAGTATAGTGGTGTAGAGTGATTTAATGCAGAGTAGATTGGCGTACAGTGCATTGGTTTTGAGTAAATTGGTGTAGAGTGCATTGGTGTAGAGTGCAGTGGCATAGAGTGCAGTGTTGCAGAGTGGGGTGGCATAGAGTGTAGTGGTGTAGAATGCAGTGGCGAGGAGTGCAGTGGCGAGGAGTGCAGTGGTGCATAGTAGAGTAGTGTGGGGTAGAGTGCATGGGCATAGAGTATAGGGAGCTGGTCCCTGCATCTGCTCCCTCTTACTGACTTTGTTTGCTGCCTGTTTTGTGTTCCCTGGTATTGTTTTCTGTCCTTGTCTTTGCTTATTGCTTTGCCATATTTTGTTGTTTTTCACTGCTGCCTAGTTTTGTTCCTTGGTATTGTTTGCCATATTCTGTTGTTTTTCATTGTATTTCCCCCACCACCCGTGCGCTTCCTGCCATTTTCTTCCCCCTGCCAGCCCCGCCTCCCACCTTCCAGGACCTACTTAATGGAGGTCGCAGTGCCGAATGTAGCCAAAGGCAATCACCGCCTATGCCTATCCGTGCCTGGACCGTGCCCAGCGCCAGGAACCCTGGCCCTCCGGCCAACCACAGATACTCCCCCACAGAGCTCCGATCCCTGGACCCCAGACGCCACAACAACCGTTGCTGCATCGCATCTCCTCAATCAACTGTAGGACCTTTTTCCTGCTGCTGCTTCCTTTTCGCCTGCAAAACAGGACCTCCTACCCTAACGGAGACCCTCGCCACACCCACCTCACTGACCACGACCACCCCGAAACAACCCCACTGCCTCCTGGTTAACGCCTGATCACTCTGCAAACACAGAGACCTGGCTCAACCCCCTCCTCCACCCCCAACATTGCCACAGCGATGCCCAATGGCTACAAGATGATGCACCAGGATCGCACCAACCAACGAGGAGAAGGCATCGCCATCATCCACATAGAAACCATCCGCTGCACCACCACCGAAGACGACACCACACCGATCATGGATCACCTCAACTTCCAACTCCAAACTGATGGCAAAACTACCAGCAGAGGCACCTTTGCCTGAAGGCTCCCAGGACCATGTCCCGGCTTCTGCAATACTATCCACAATATCCCCGAATTCATCACCCCACTCGCCATTGACTCCAAGCACCACATCTTCCTCAGAGACCTCAACTTCTAACTCCGTGACCCCAAAGACGCAAACCCGCCAACTTCCTGGAAAGCATGAGCAACATCAGCCTCACCCAACTGGTCACAGACCCCACGCACAGCGCAGGACACAGGGTTGACCTGATCTTAACTGCTAATGACGTAGTCAAGTACAGGCATGTCACCGAACTCAACTGGACACACCACGCCATCTCCACTTCACCATCACAGTATCCCCATGCACCACCACTAGGCCCCCAAGCTGGAACAAAGTGACTGAGACACAATGGAAGAACGCCCTTCACAGCACTCAGCCCGACACCGCAACCAACCTTGAACAGGCCGTCCAAAATTTCTCCGACTGGATCACCAACTGCGCCGACAGAGTCACCCCATCAGGCCAGCCAAGACCGGCAGATCCACCAAAAAGGCCTGTTGGTATACACCAGAACTCAGGGCAATGAAACACAACTGCAAACAGCTAGAAAGAAGATGGCACACCAGCAGAGATCCCACAGATCAAGCCGCCTTCAAGTGAGCCCTCAATAGATACCACCAACGCCTAACAGACACAAAAAAAGGTGCCCAGGCTGAGTCCAATTGAAGCAAGTTCCAGTCACAGCAAGGAATTCTTCAGCATCATCAGAGAGTTCCCATGACCGTCAGCTACCGAGAAAATGATCTCCCTTTCTCAGGAACTCTGCAATACCCTGGCGGGCTACCTTCACAACAAGATATCCACTATATACAGTACTTTGAACCCCAACCATCCAACCTCTACACCTCCTCACACCGACCAACGCCACTCACAAACACCCGCTCATCGCATGGGAACAGCTCACCATCCAGAGTACCACAGCCATCATGAACTCCATCCACTCGGGAGCAGCCACGGACCCCTGCCCACACCACTCCTTCAACACTAGGGAGCAAGGAAATCAGCAGCAAACTCACCTCCTTTCTCAACGCATCCATCACCATGGCCATTTTCCCCAATAGATGGAAGCACGCAGAGGTCAGACCCCTCCTCAATAAACCCTCCGCTGACCCCAGCGACCTCAAGAACTACTGCCCCATCTCTCTTCTCCCCTTTCCCACTAAAGTCCTCGAGAAGACCATCAACAGCCAACTCTCCAAACACCTGGAGACAAATAACCTGCTGGAAACCTCCCAATCTGGTTTCCACGCCAACTGCAGCACAAGACCACCCTGACGACATCAGAACCCTCCTGTAACAGGAGGAAAGAGCAGCCCTGATCCTCCTCGACCTCTCAGCAGCATTTACCACCGTATCCCAACACACACCCATCAAGAGACTCCACCACATCAGGATCCAGGGATGCGCTCTCAAATGGATTGCATCCTTCCTCACAGGACGAACCAACAGAATCCGCCTACCAGCCATCACTTCAGAATCCAAGAGCACCATCTGCGGCATCCCTCAGGGTTCATCCCTCAGCCCCACACTGTTCAACACTTACCTGATGCCACTGGTCAACATCTTCAGACCCCATGGGCTCAACATTATATCCTACGCAGGCGACACCCAGCTCATCCTCTCGCTCTCAGAGGACCCCTCCACCACTAGGGCCAGCTTCCACAACTGCATGACGAGTGTCGCAGACGGGATGATGAAGCTCAACATAGACAAAACGGAAGTACTAATTTTCAGGAACAACACCTCTCCATGGAACGACACCCGGTGTCCTTCCGAACTCGGACCCACACCCACACTGACAGTCCAAGCCTGCACCCTCAGCATCATTCTGGACAGCAAACTCACCATGAAATGCCAGATCAATGCAGTCTCCTCTGCTTGCTTCCACACCCTCCGCATGCTCCAAAAGATCTTCAGATGGCTCCTTGTCAGCACCAGCAATACCATCACTCAAGCCCTGGTCACCAGCCAGCTGGACTACAGCAATGCGCTCTAAGCAGGAATCTCCACCCAACTCCTGAAAAAGATTCAGAAAATCAGCTGCCAGACTCATCCTCGACCTCCTTGAATGGGCCCACATCACCCCTCCCACCTCAGGAATCTCCACTGGCTCTCCATCCAGAAAAGATGTCATTACACGATGCTGACACTCGCCTACAAGGCCTTCCATGACCAAGGACTAGCATACATCAACCACCGCCTGAACTTACACCAATCCTCCAGACACCTGGACTCCACCTCCCTTGCACACACTCCCTGCATCCGCCAAAGCGACAGTAAAGGACGATTCTTCTCCTACCTCACCAATAAGTCCAGGAACAACCTTCCCCTTCACCTCCGAACAGCAACTTCTCTCCCGAAATTCAGAAAGGGACTCAAGACCCGGCTTTTCGACTGATCCCAGCAAGATCCTAGCACCTGGATACTCTCCCTGGCGACTAGCTGTGCTTTATAAACCTGAGTTGATTGATTGATTGATAGTGTGGAGTGGAGTGGTGTAGAGTAGAGAGGGGTAGATTGGAATGGTGCAGAGAAGAGTGCAGTGATGCAGTGTGGAGTAGCGTAGTATGGAGTGGTGCAGAGTAGAGTGCACTGGCGTGGAGTGGTGAAGAGTAGAGTAGAGGGTGGCAACTTGGAGTATGTATTGTATGGTAGCGTACTACCATTACGGACAACACATCTTCAATAGAAATGTCCATCACGTTTGCACTCACCTACAGTTTTATTGATAAAAGTATACATCACACAAACGATAATGTGTGGAAATGTCATCACCCAATGTATTGATTTGATCGTCAACACAGTTCATTTATAGACATTTAGATTTAGTTGTGTGAAAAAAAAATAACATCTGTACAGATTTCCACAAGCAGACCCCCACTAGCCAACATGATTGTCACATAAATCCTCTCACTTTGAAATCAGAGAAAGAAAAATAAACACCAAGCTCCCTGAAACACACCGCCTGACGTTTGACCTCTGTCTTTGAATGCATAGCAAATGTGACGAGATAAGAACAAGATTTAAAGGCCTGATACCAGAAAGCGAGTTAGTGGTAGAATACAGTAAACAAGGTTTGGGCAACGGAAGGGATGAACTCGAGCTGGGCAGCCAAAAGCAAATAAAACCAGCAAACAGAAAGCTATAAAATGTGAGTTACAAAAGCCATTGGGAAGCAACTGGCGAAATGCGTTCCTAGGTCAACTTTCTGAATGTCCCCAAGATGTCTTTAGCAAACCAGACAGCACAGCTGACTGGTAGGCTGCGACCTAAAAATGATGTAAATAATGAAGTATCACAAATTGCTGCATAATGTGACTTTTTTGTCACATAATTTGGTCCTCCCATCACATAATTTGCTCCGCCCTGCCGCATAATTCCAGTGGCCCCAACCATAGATTGCCACTCCAGTGAACCTCTGTACACTCCCTGAACGTCCCTCAAGTTCCAATGCAGTCCTGAGGCAGCGTGACCTCACGACGTTAGTTGTTGGCCCTTGCCCCCACCTCTTGTAGAGCGTGGGCCGTGCACGAGCCCCTGTGCCAAGGAAGAAGTGCTCCGGGTGTTACAGAACCCCACCTAACCAAGCTTTGAACTCGAATGGGTTCATGCTGGAAGCCTCTGTCCCGGCTCCAGACGGCTGCTGCTGCTGCTGCTGCTCTGTTTACTGTCAGGTTCCAGCTGGCAGAGCTTGTGTTACAGCGGAGTACAACCACAAAATGAATGATGGGGGGAGAGGACGTTTCCATCTTGACTAGAATCCATTGCATGCATTAACACCCGACAGTGGCCTGGAGCTGACAGCTGCAAAATCATTTTATCTTTTGTGACACTGTGTAATTTCATGCTGCTTTTCTACGTTCGGATCTGTGAATTATTACATTTCTTGAAACTCCACAGCTGCATTTTTTTATTTAGCTATTAATTTCTCACTTAAAAGAGCATTATTATTATTATCATCCTCCATAATTGGTTTATGATAGCGTCCTCGGTATGAGGATTTCCCAGTGCATCGGATTTGAACCTGGGGCCCTAAAAGTACACAAAACTCACAATTTGGTGCGTTTTTAAGCTTGCTGTATTTGTTTAACCATTCCCCGACAGATGAGACAAACGTGCTATCATTTTAAGTCGTTAAGTGTGGATACTGGTTTTGGCTCCGTATTTAACTCTAGCAGAGCTGTTCTCATTTTTGACAATTACATTTTTCACCTGTTTTAGAGCAGTAACTTCAGCGGTCCTCATTCTTTGGTTCCCGGTTTTGCACAACACGTGGACATACTGTCATCTAGTGGATAGTCTTGGAACTGTCTGTGATAAAACTTACTACAGTCTAATTCACGTGAAAGCATGACCTAGAAATTTTTGTTTTGCAGACCTGTCAGTTCTGCCCGCTTCTCGTCTACATGTGATCAAGCCAGCAAATTTATGGAAAAAGCTAAGCCAGTGTTCTGATTTGGCTCTAAGAGTCAAAGGGGGATATTCACAAGAACGTGCGCTAAACATCTCCAAAAAATGTTAACGCAACATTACACATCGCAGTCCATCGCGGGAAAATAACCCCTTGTTAACGTGGAATTCACAACACGGCGGTACCATGCGATAGCCTCCCGAAACCGCGGCCAATATCCGCGATACAACCACCGCGACGGCGATAAAAACACAAACCCCAACGCGTAAAAAGATGCGATGGGCCCAAACGCGATAAGAAAACAGTGATAACCAGCGAGAGGCCAGCAATACCCACGCGCTATGCGGGAAAAAGCACTTAGAACAGTATACGGAAAATGCCACTAAAAAGGAAATGAACTGCAGAGTACCACGGATGCACCCTGACCGACTGCAGAGGACAACATGAACCCCACAATCCCCACGGAGGAACACCCAGGAATCCAGGGCTCGTGGAAGGGCAATGAGAAGAGGAAGAGGAAGACGGGGTACAGTCTGAAGGAAAACACGATTATCATCACGGATGAGATAGAACACCACTACCAACTGTACGTCACCTCCAACGTGTCACTGGCAACAAAGAGGGAAAGATGGCACACCATCTCGGACCATGTGAATGCCGTTGCAGCGCCGAGGAGGACAATGGAAGAGGACAAGAGGCGCTGGATTGATGTGAATGGCAAAACCAAGCAGAAACTCGCTGCCAACACGAAAGCAGCAACGCACTTCGGAGGAGGGGGGCCAGCAAAACCCCAGGAGCTGAATGACATGGAGAAGATGGTGGCCACAGTCACCAGTCGGGAGACGGTGACAGGAGTTGGGGATCCGGACACTGCCCAACATGACCCAACACTACATCATCAGGGTGCGTACTGACCAGGGAGTGGGGGGACGGGGGGAGATGGGCACAATGGCACACATGCACAATTAAGCAGAGCACACTGCACACCCCCTATGACTCTGGATCATGTCCCTGATCCCACGGGAACACTTCAGCACACACACAAACACCAAGTAGTCCCACGTACACCATGTGCCCAAAGGGGCACCCACGCAACACATCAACAATCACACAACCAACACATGCACACGTGCGAAACACAGCAAACATGCATATACGTCAGCCACACTGACAATGCAAGAGACAGCACATGACGAGTAGCATGGCTGCAGTCCAATCATCATGACAATGTACACGGCACGACACTGAGGTGGCTGAGTGCGGACCACAACCGGAAAGGAGCAGGTCACACTCGGACACAACCACCTGCACAAACAACCCCTGACGTCAACGACACATCTGCGGACAAACCATGCCCAAGAGTCACAACTCGACAAAGAGCACAAGTTACCCAAGTCTGCAACATCTCAGCACTGTGGAAACACAGAACTGAAAGGCACACCGCATGAAAGGGATAAGTGGCAGCCAAATCAGAGCCGCAGGAGCGACTCACCCACCGTGCAGCATACGCACATAAGAATAAGTGCGCCTCGACATTGACAACATCCTGGTACAAACAGCAACACCTCCACAACAGAACACAGGACACAACTGGTGCCGCATATGTGCACAACATGGCCAATCACATCTGGCACAGCAGGAAACTGTGACATGACAATGTACAAGTACAACCTGTAACCTGCAAATATTTTTTATTCAGACATGCTGTGCTTGTGGACATTTTGTACTGTCCCATGATTGCTAGGGACGGCCACAATGTGAAGCGCTCATGAGAAGAAATTGGCAATGAGGGTGTTCCTACGGGCTAATCCTGCCGCAGCTGCAGTGGGATGTGGGCCACGTGCCCCATCGTCCTCATCATCGTCTTTTACTTCTGGAACTTGGATCCATGGGGCATTGTTGCGTACACAGATGTTGTGCAACATTCAACATGCAACAATCATCTTGCACACGATGTCTGGGCTGTACAGGAGCCTTCCACCTGTGACGTCCAGGCACCTGAAACGTGACTTCAACACGCCAAATGTGCGTTCCACGATGCCCCTGGTGCGTATGTGGGCCGCATTGTACTGCCTCTGGGCGGGTGTGTTCGGGTCTCGGCAGTGCTTAATTTGTAAATGAATAAGTGCCGGGGCTCAAAACCTTGCTCAAAATCCCTCGTCAGTGCGACTGAATATCAAGAATGCCGAGTTCCCACACTGTGTATCTTTATTCCACATCATGCATTTCCCACCTGTCACCCTACACTCCCTGTCGCCATACACTCTTTACCTAACTCTTGCATGTTATTTTTCTTCCACTGTTTCCCTCTTTCACGCAGTATTTCTATCTTTTTCTTCCTCCTCCTTTCTCTGTCTTGTTCTGGGTCAACTATGATAATGGTCCCCAAAAATGAGTACTTTTGGGGGCCCATCTGCCACCACCAGCTCAAATTAATTACTGGTTGTTGACTTGACCAACATCTGCATTCAGTAAGGCGAAAGGAGGACAAGGGTATCGATGGCCCAAAGCTTTGAGTTAAGCACTGCTGCTGCTAATGGTAACTAATTGTAATGTGTTACCGTGGTGGTAAGGAAGGATGCAAAAATATGTGATTACAAATAGATATAGGGGTGGCCGCCCAGATACTGTGCAGTCTCCTACAGCATCGCCAGAACTCTAGATGCTTTGTGAGGAATGTAGTAGTGTCCAGAGCATTGCTTCATTAAAGTGCACGTATGGTATGTTATTATTTTAAGTTCTAATTGTTTTATCATAAAATTTCCAACAGAATTTTTTTAAACTTTATAAAAATATAATTCTATGAAGCGTCTCGATTTGCTCTTTGAAATTTCTGTACATTCTTATCTTTTATAAGCTCAGTTTTCCTGACTTGATATGGAAATTATTTCCTCGACACATACTTCAACATAGGCTTTCTACCCAAATGTTACCGTAAGATTGCCAGTCTACAGCTCCCGAGTCCCACAACGCTTCACTTTCCTCGAATCCAATTTAATTTCTAGTACAAACTACCGTGTTTAGACACCGATCCACGTTCTCCCTATGCAAACAGTAACACTGCAAAATGAAAAAGTCATGATGCGCTTCTCTGATTGAATTCATTTTTCATCTTGTGCACCTTGCCGAGTAACTTTGCTCCTACCTTACCTGTGATGTTGGCTGGTCACAGCAGGTCACATCACTGTCGCGCTCTAATCTTCTGTGCAGGTCACACGGGCATCTAAAGTTCAGCCTGGCCTGTCATGGTCTGCTACCCACTTGCGGCCACTGCCAGGCTCACGGACGCAGCACAGCAATCAGGGGGCGGGAGCGTTTTTATACAGCGCTGCAGACTGCAGTACACCATCCGTCTGACATGGACTGCACTTGGTGGTAGGCCCGGGCCACGAGCATGCAATAGACAGGCAGAATGAATTATGTATGGCCTGCTTCAGCTGGATTCTGTTCAGAGCGTGCGAGCTGGTAAGTATGTTATTCTACCTAGCTATGCACTTTTAATTAACTCCGACTTTGTAATAAGTGTTGCCGAACCGAAGGAGAACAGGACGGACAGTTACATTTATTATTATTAATTACTGGGCCCACTACCCACGGGAGATAAAATAAATAGACCCGGCCCTGTTAATTAAGTCCCGGTGCTAAGCACCGGAAACCACCGGCACAAATTAAGCACTGGGTCTCGGAGGGGTGTCATCATCCAAGGGCAGAGTGCATATCCTTGATCCCCTGTGACAGTGCAGAGAGAAAAGAGTCAATACTTGGTTCGGCATGATGTGTTGGCAGGCCCACTAGTCCAGTGACGCCTGTGCTGGCTGTGTGTGGGGTGAGTGTAAGCCAGCCCTCAGGGAGTAGCTGGTGCTGGCAACAACTTCAACAGTCATCAGGCACTCAGGAATGCAATGTTCGAACAGCAAGGGAGCATGACTTGAGTTGCACAGAGTTAGTGGCCCCGGATGCACAGCGGCCGACACGGGCCTACCGCCACGGGACGCTGACTTGCGGGAGACTGGGGTAGGGTCATGAGGGCAGAGCAGGGTCTCGTATGTATCAAAGGTGGTTTTCGCGGAGTGTCTCGGGGGAGAGTGGGAGGTGTACCCCCAGGGCATGATGCAGAGGGCACATACCAGCTGTGTCCGGCAACATGGCGGATATGAAGGCCACAGACTCATGCCAAACACCAAGTCCGTACCTGCCAGTTGCTGATGACAACCCCTAGGCAACAGGCTCAGACACCAACAATGTTCT
Source organism: Calotriton arnoldi (assembly GCA_963921515.1). Taxonomy (NCBI): domain Eukaryota; kingdom Metazoa; phylum Chordata; class Amphibia; order Caudata; family Salamandridae; genus Calotriton; species Calotriton arnoldi. The sequence continues at coordinate 484,982 of CAWUFW010003426.1, read as the reverse complement.
GCCGGAGGCTGACGGTGACTCACGGCGCACAGGGTTAGTGGCACCAGGTCAGTCCTTGCTACTGGTTGACCTCCTCCGTAACGGTGATCCGTGTTTCCACCGGGCTGAAACGTATCTTTCTCTCACTCCTCTCCCTGCGTTCACTGGCATGAACTCTGCCATTGATTAATGAAGACTCAGTTCTAGATGTGGGACATACTGGACTGCAGTGTAGGCCGGCTGCAGCGGTGGAGTATGTCAACGAATGAGGACTCCTGGGGCCCTGTGTCACGGAGGACAGCGATGGTCTGAGGAGGCTGCCAAGGTCGCGGGCATGGGTCGTGGAGCTCGCAGCGGCACGTGGTGGGCCCTCTTTGACACACGACGGTGTCGGCAGGTGAGCAGTGCGGCCTTGGAGCGCTGGGGCGGGCAAGCCAGGTCTGGGTGTCAGCGGCCTGGGGTGCAGCAGGCGCACTGGCTCACAGGCTCGCAGGCCCCGCTGCTCACGGCGTCGGCCTCGCGGCGGGCTGAGAGGCACCGCCCTGGCAGTGATGTTGGCCATTCCGGGAGAGCACCACGCTCAGCGCAACAGTGGTTTTATCCACACCCCTGCGCAGGCCTGGCGTGAGCCGGGCCAACCCACTACGCTCACGCACACAGGGGGGGACACAGCGAGCGACATTTCCGCGATCTAACCCACAGCCTGGGGTGACATGGTTGCGTCCACTGTTCCCTACTCTCCAGACACCAGCAGTTAATGTCTGCATGGACATATCTGTGGTTTGCATACCCAGGTCTGTCCAGCACATTCACACCACACTTGTCGTTGTGTACATTCCCATTCATGGGTCACTTGCATCCTTCGCACATGCCTGCTTTCCGCCTCTCCACACGTTCAGCTGTTGTGTGGCTGTAGTGCCATGATATGGCTGGCTTGTGTACATGGGAAGCCCAGGATCCCAATGGAGTTGTGTTGTCGTGTCTGGTAGGTGGGCATGTTGATTGACATGTGGTTTGGTCACGTGTGCATTCCCACAGTTGTGCGTTGTGTGATGGTGGCTTTGAGGTGTGTGGTGTGTTGATTTGGTACTTTCCAACGAGCAGTCCAGTTCCATAGGTGCCATCCTGGAAGCGCTAGTTGATGATGGACTGTCGGAAGATGTAGGAATCGTGCACACTGCCTGGGTAGTTTGCGATGACATTGGTGAACATTCCCCGGTGGTCCACTATTGCCTGCACATTGATGGAATGCATGTGCTTTCTGTTGCGGTAGATGTGTGCAGTGTCCGCAGGGGGCACAAGTGGGACATGTGTGCAGTCAATGGCCCCCAACACATGTGGGAATCTAGCAATGGCGTAGAAGCCTTGCTTGGTCTCCAGCTGTTCCTGCGCAGTGTGGGGGAAGTGAAGGTACTGAGGTATGAAGCTGATGATGGCATCCAGGACAGGTGTGAGGAACTTTGATAGGGCTGGCTGTGAGACTCCTCCGACTCTGGCCGTTGTTGGTTGGAAGGTACCAGAGGCCAACGTGTGCAGCACAGCCAGCAGCTTTGTCTGCGGAGGGATGTTGGTTGTCCGCTGTGTTGGGACAGTCAGCCTGTGGCCGATGTGGGTCATGATGCGGAGGATGGTTGTCCTTTTGAGCCTGTAGTGGGCAATGACTTCCTCGGGCGTTAGGTCTGTGAGACTGGTGCATTTTCTGTAGGTCCGCTGTCTTACTCTGCGCTGCCTCTGTGGTTGTCCGGGGGGGGGGCCGGTCCGGGTCCTGGTGGTGGTGGCGGTCCTGGGGGTGGTGGCGGTGGGTGTTGTGGCCCTGTTGGGGCTCCAAGCTGCATGATGAGTAGCTCCATGGCGTCGGTTGTTCTTCGGGTGTGGCTGTGTGCGGGGCTCCGTTGCCTACTGCAGGTAGTCGTCCTGCTTAACACCAGCAAGAGGCAGGTGTTAAATACCTGCTGCTACCGCGGCTTATCGTGTGGTTTTGACTCGCATCGCAGATCTGGCAGTTCGTTGTGAAAGTGGTGTAGTGGTGTTTTCGTGTGTTTTTGCACAGGAACGCCTACTCTGCATCTCATTAGGGTTAGTTGGTGGTGTCACCCGTGGAGATAAATTGTGAGGCAGTTATCGCGGGAATACTGGCGATGTCTGCAGTTTGCACCCGCTTGTGAATGGGGCGTTAAATCTATCTCCACTTTTGATGCGTTAAGGTGGCGATAACTCGGCGATAAGTCCTTGTGAATATGCCCCAAAGTACGAGCCGAGTCGTCAAAAGATTTGGCTTGTACGTCACGCATCAAATGTGTAAATATATAGCCAAGGCTTTTACAATTAAAAAATATCGTATATTTCTTCATGTCTATTGCCTTAAAAAAAATTAAATTATGTGTCTGCAATTAGTGATGTTTATTGAAAGTAATAGTTTTTAAATAGAATTGGGGCGGTACTGTGTGTTTATTTGGCCTGGCTCTGTTTGGCCCGAATCAGGGTCAAGCCTTGCTTTATTTGCCTGCCTCTATATTATAAAACTGCCGGCAAATGAGTTCTGCTTAAAAACCCTGTAGTACACTTGGGATCACTTCAATAGGTATATGCTTCTCAAACGCAACAGAAGTTGTCTTGGCGGCAACATGTTCATGAAGAAGCGTAATTTTGGCTCCACCCTTTATGTTATACCAGGTCACATATATATTTATGGCCTTATGTATTTGTATGACTTAATATCATTAATGTGATGTGGTGCACTGAAAAGCTATAGAAAGTGCATTTACGTTGTAATATCGGCATTCATACAAGTGTGCATACTAATGCTTTCCTTACAGTAACATCGAATTGCAGTTCCCATATATATCTGCATTTGTCTGATTTGAATAATGTTGTTAACTCTTATATAATCATGTATTCATTTGAATAGTACTCTGCATCTATATTGTAACTTTATATGTGTCCATAACCATGCATTTAAATGTGTACTTAAATGTTTTGCCAAGTTAACTTGACCAAAGGCCCAAAGCACTTGAATTTCTTACTATTTTACCTTCAACGAGAAGCTCGCTGGCGTTGCAAAGTTTTTCTCTCCTCTGCAGGTGCAGTCATATAATCCCAAGAACAGAGAAGGCCAGTTGTGTATGCGAGATAGTGAGGTTCAGGAGGAGTACTTATAGCAAGGACGAGAAACCTTAAAGAACAAAGGGAGTACTACTGTTTGAACAGAATTGGGAGACAGGATGAATCCAAGGACGTTCTGATGTGCGGACCAAAAGGAAGTAGTGTCAAGAGTACTTGGCAAATTTTACTGTGTGAAGGTGGGAAATAATGAGGCATTTAATAGGGGATTCTCGAATGTTCTTTTGTGGGGTTAAATTGGTGATCACACTTTAGCTTCCGTTAGATTCCTTATAGACTCAGAGGGGTATAGAACTCTTCGCGATATCTTTATTGTGTGGCTTTAGGATATACAACTCTTTATTTTGGAGGACTTCTACAGAAGTTCCGCTATGCTAACACCTTCCTACTTTACTGGATCTGATTAAGGTTTCCCCAATCAGTGCTTTTAGTTCAGGTTTAGTTTAGGAGATTTTGATTTCCTCATGCATAATAGGCAGGAGGTCCGCACATCATATACCGATCATCAGATTTTATTTCTGATTTTCTGAATTGCTATCACTGAATTCCTTGTATGTTTCATGTTATTGAAGCTAAACTTTGTGAGACATTTTGGCCTCCCAGTAGTGATTTTGTATTTTTACAATAGATTCTTAAGACTTGTGTACATCAGTCTGGCTTTAAATTTGTAATAAACCCATGCTCAATCTCATATACAGACTTTGGGTCCTCATTGTGTGGCTGAATTGGTTACACTGTGTAAATTGAATTTGTGGATGATTTTAACTGTCTTTTATTCCCAAGGCACATAAAAAGGTCTGCTGCAGAGAAATTTGGACCGAGGGCTCAATGCTCTGGCAGCCGTATACTCATTCCGAAGAGAGAAGCAATGCTGAAATGTGGTGATGGAATAGTGCTGGAATGCTCAAGGAATGCACTGGACTTTTTTGTAGTGCAACAATGCTTCTTTTCAGAGAATCTTTGATAAAAGTTTAAAGTAGTGGTCATATGCAGAGTACTTTCCAGACCAGATGCATTTATGAAAGAATCAAATGTGTTTGCACATCCATATATGTCTACAAACAATGTGACTGCAAACAATAACCCTAACTAAAAATATTTGAACGCCAAACTGTTTTAATGGATACATAAAACTGTTATTTAAGAGACACAGACTGTGCAGTGCTCATGCAAATCATACTTCAAAAAATAACAATGGGTTGTATAACACATAAAAACATTTTTTTTAAATGCAGGCTGCGCTATCATAAAGGTCTCCAGCCCTAGGACTCCTTCCTATTCTCAAGTTTCAAATTAGATGATATCAAACGAATGAGTTCAAAGTTATGGTTGTTGAAGTTACGACCCCTTCTGTGCTTTATTACTAGGGTCTGCATTAGGACAGAGATCATCAAATAGTCAAGATACTGAGCCTAAAATCGTACAAGGTAGTTAGATTGCCAAATATATGTGTTCAAACACTAGTCAAAGAATTCTATTTGTGGAAGTCAGAAGGGAACATTTTCCCTCTACCAATCAATTGTAAGGAAACTCAAATATAATCTAGGAACAAATAGCAAATAATTAATTATTTTGCTGGCACACAGTGTGAGCACACAGCGAGCTTATCAGCCAAGGGTGACGGTATCACTGAAAATTAAATAAATACAATGTAATTAGACACAAGACAAATTGCCTACAATGTGGCCATATTAGGAGTCAAGTGTTATCTCTTACCTAATTGCATTTTTAGGAGCATCCTCTCAAAGTGCGCAGCAAGAAAATCTGTGTCTGAGGCCCATGAGGGAAGCAAAAAAACACAGATGATGGGACTTGAGGTCTCAACCATGATGGCCACAGTTGTATCAGTTTGGGCATCATGTTCAATACCATTTTGACCACCATGTCTGAGCCCAGTCTTCAGTCATCAATGGTTTTTGCTCTCCCTCCATTCTGCCTCACAGATGAATGGGTTTCATTAGGGTTTAAGATGGGATGAGCAGTCGTATGAGGATATGGTGGTTCCAAGCGATGAGCTGTAGAGTGAACACAACAACTGATGCATGGCACCTCTTGGTGCACCCACATCAAAGGGTGTGGATCAGGTCTGAGATGAGCAACAAGGGATGGAAAAAGGGCGGTATGACAAATAAGAGCCCCTTTCAAAGGCTGTTTCAAGTAATACTGAGGTAAGTCAGGGTGTTCAACAGAGTGGAATATATAGTATCGGATTAAGCTGATTGTGTTAAACTGAGGTGAGGAATATAGTGAAATGAAGTGGGAGTGTCTCCATTGAATGAAATCCACAATCCACAATGGGTGGGTGCAGTTGGTGAGTCGGAGCCAGATAGATCTTGGTGAGTCTATTGACGGCCAGAAGTTCAAGATTATAGCGATAAAGGACGCTGAGAGACAAGTCGGTAGTTGACATGGGGAGAATGGTCTGCCGTTGTTTATGTTTTCAATAGTAGCAGTATCAAAACCGGCATAAGTTTGACAATCACATTTATCCATGAGGACCCAGTTCCCATCCCTCCCCCTGCAGCAACTCCTCCCTTTTTAATACTACCATCAGCAAAGTTAGTCTCAGGCAAATCAGGGCACAACAAAATCCCCCTGTAATGGCACCAGTCACTTCAAATTAGAAGGTGCTTTCACATGCAGCCCCAGGCATGGTAGATCGACATCACCAGGGTGATAGAGTGATCCATTCACCTTCATCAATCTTCCAGAGATGGGTATTCGGCGGCACTCTCATCCCTAGCAATATTCTTTATGCAAGTAGTAGCCCCAGCCACAACAATGCAATTTTATATCTGTTGGAATCTAGGTCAAAGTTTACATCTAATAGGGCCATTTTAGTGTCACTGGGCAATTTCTACCCCAACACTTCACACAGGAGTCTGAGTAGCCAATTGAGTAGCCACGGGGACTAAGCTGCGCCCAGAGAGAGAGTGCAGGATCTGCACCCCCTGCATTTCCCATTTTTCAGTTGTGAAAGCAGGTCCCCATGTGCACCATGACACCATTTGTTGAGAATAGTTAAATGGGCTGCCTTATACTAAGAAGTGATATCCACCATCACCGCACATCTTCTGTATTGAAACTTAAAGTATTTGGCAAGAGCTATACTAGGAAAACCATGATTTTCGCCACAGCGATATAGCCAATGGTGGAATGGATAGGGGCAGACGACCAGTTGAGGGGGTCAAATGGGCACCGAGTATATCTGATAGAGTGGCCCTATATGCCAATGGCATCTTGGTTGGCCTACAGGACCATGAATGGTCTGGCCTGAGAGTTTTCCAGATTGTCCACATATTTGGAGGGACTCAAAATCAACAGAGCCAAGACTGCAGTATACCTCGTTGGCACCAGACCACAGGACTTCAGCTGCGCCCAGGACCTGCTGATAGTTATGGAAGGTTTTAAATATTTAGGTAATTTAGGTATATACATTGCACAGAATAAAACTGCCACCTAGAGGAAAACATCAAACCACAGATGAATAAACTATGAAGCAACATTGTGGTTTGGTCCCCTTTACCATTGTCCCTGTTGTAGAGGTTGGTAATCTTTAAAATGATAGCACTATTGAGACTGTTGTATCAGTTACAGAATGTTCCTTTTTGTGATTCCACACAGCTTTTTTACGGGGATCAATTCCATTTTGAGAGGTCCATGAATAATGCCAGCTGTTCCTCCAATCTGTGTGCAAGGGCCAAAGCTTTGTGGAGTCGCCTTCTACTATACTTGGTCTCTCTTCCCATCATAAATGGTCCTGCTGGACCAATGAGCGCTTCACCTTCAGTAATCAATTGGCTAAGGCTTTGGCCCATTGACTTGACCCCCATGTTTAAAAGAGCTATCGAGTGATTTGAGGAGAAATGTTCTGAGGGTCGACCTGGCTTGTGAATCATGAATATCTGGGTCACCCTCAGGCCTGGTGAAAGCTCCCCGCAGCCCAGGTGCTCCATCATCTCATCCATAAGGTATTTGTACAAAATATCAGATAAAAAATATCTTGTTGCAAAAATGTTGTGTCAAGAATATTGAGTTTTCATGTACATCGTGGAAAGGAATATCAATGTCAAAAATATTGTTTTGAGTGTTGTTTCAAATATTGATGTAAAAAATATCGATGTAGCAAATATTGGTCAATATAATATCTTTTTTAGTGTAAAATAGTATACAATGTATTGTTTTATTTTTATTTTGTGTGTTTATATTTTTTTAATATGTTTTAATTTTAGAACTATTTTATTTATTAAATTGTTTTAATTTGTAATTTTACTGTTTTAATTTTTTTTAAGTATAGATTATTGTTTTTTAGTAGCCGGATGTTGGGCTAATAGGGGATAAAGGTGGGGAGATTTGAAAACAAATGTGTATTACAGTTTTTAATTTGAAGTTAACAATTTTTTATATGCAAATTATTTTATTAATTTTAAAATATATTTTATTATATCATTTTTTAAAATGTTTTTCTTAAAATAAAATATTAAGGGCCTCATTTGGATGTCGGTGGGACTGCCACCGACAGGCCGTCGGTGGTGGTCCAAACGACATCAAGGCCATTGGTACGACTGCCGCATTACGATGCAGAAAGTTGGACTGCAGCAGTCTGGAGGACAGATTGCCACCTATGTCAGGATCAAGGATCCCGTCGGTGTGGTGGTCGGACTCCTATCCCTACCATGAGGGCGCTGCCTTATCAGGCACCGTCATTGGGGTTAGGTTGCCCGTTCCGACCTCCTTTTCATGGCAGTCCGACTGCCATGGAAAGGCAGCCAGAAAGGGAGTTTGTAGGCCCCAAACAGGGCCCCCATGGGCCACTGCTAAGTGGCCTGGGGAGCTCATGTAGTGCCCCCCCACACATCCAAGCACTGTGTGCCAGGCACCACATGGGACCTGGCACACGGTGCATCGATGTGCACTAAGTGCCTTTTACTACTGCTGCTTGTGCTGCAGCCCTTTTCCTGGGCTGCAGTGCAAACCTCAGTAAAAAAAAGCGCTTTCCAACTGCTTGCACGGCGGTCCTATCATAATAGGACAGGTGGAACCGCCGACTCATTGTCAGACGGTCACCTGCCCGCGGGGATGGCGGTCTGACGCTCGTCCGACCACCATTGTAATCAGGCCCTAAATATTTTAAATCATTTAAAATATTTTAGAATTTTTTTAATGATTAAATTGTTCTAATTTGTATTTTTTAATTGTTTAAATATTTTTTGTAATTATTGGTATTTTTTGTTAGTAGCGGAATGTTGGGTTAATAGAGGATAAGGGTGGGGAGATTTTTTAAAAATGTGCATTATAATTTTTAAGTTTGTTCTTATATTTTTGTATGCAAATTGTTTTAATAATTTTAAAATGTTTTTTATTATTTTATATTTTAAATAAAAATGTAATGTGAAATAAGATATTTTTTAATGTTTTTTGAAAATAAAATATTTTTATAAAATATATTTGTATTTATTTATAAGTTCCATTAGAATTATTAATTTAGTTGTTTGAAATTCTTAGATATGTTTAAACATTTGTAAAAACTTATTTAGAATAGAAATATATTTTTAAAAATGTGATAATGTTACTTAGTTTAAAAAGTTTGATAAAATTATTTATAAAATGTGTTTATTTGCAAAACATGTAGTTGAACTTTTTAAAATTTTATGAATGGCAGAAAATATTAATTAAAATTTTGGAAATTTTATTAGTAAATTAAAATATTTTTAATTTACCTTTTTGTACAAATAGTAGTTTAAATGAGTGTGTTATAACAGTTTAGAAAAGTGTATAATTTTTAAAGTATGATGATGTGCAGTATCAATTCTTTATTTTGTATTTTTAAAATATAATATTGTAGATAAAAGGTTTCTTTTGGATTGGAATGATTTCATTTGTATTTTTAAGTTTTTATACCTTCCCCAAGATTGTTTTAGATGGGAGAGGGAATAGTAAATGTCACCCCTTTACTGTTCAACACTTTCCCCAAATTGGTTTAGATTGGAGTGGGAATAGTAAATGTCACCCCTTTACTGTCCAACACCTTCCCCAACTTGGTTTATATTGGAGTGGGAATAGTAAATGTACCCTTTTAGTGTCCAGCACCTTCCTCAAGTTGGTTTAGGTTGGAGTAGGAATAGTGAATGTAATCCCATTAGTGTCCAACACCTTCCCTGAGTTGGTTCAGATTGGAATGGGAATAGTAAATGTCACCCCTTTAGTGTCCATCACCTTCCCTGAGTTGCTTTAGGTTGGAGTGGGACTAGTGCGTGTCACCCATTTAGTGTCCAACACCTTCTCCAAATTGGTTTAGAGTAGAGTGGGAATAGTAAATGTCACCCCATTTGTATCCAAGATCTTCTCTGAGTTGGTTTAGATTATGGTGGGAATAGTAAATGTCACCCCTTTAGAGCTTTATTATGAGTGTGGTGGTCCACGGACCACCAGACTCGTGGGGGCACGCCGGTGGTGGTCTCTTGACCGCCCTATTACAATTAGGGCAGTCGTATCGCCATTGCCCCACTGCAGCCACAGGGAAACGTCATTCCCTGGCAGTGTTGCTGCGGTCAGGAGGCAGCAATATGCTTGGCGGTACCACAGCGGTCCCACCATTCATGTTACAAGTTTCCTCTCTGCCACGGTTTTCATGGAGGTTCCTCCTCCATGAAAACTGTGGCGGAGAGGAAACAAAGGGGGCCTTTATAGTCCATGCCATACAGGAACAGTTTTTGGCGTTCCCATTGCCGTAGGAACATCAAAAAAGGAGGAAACTCCTAATCTGGTGGGCAGCCCAACCAGGGGTTTGACGGTGCAGTGAGGTGAGGTGGCAGGGTGGACCCTGCGTCGCACCACCAAACTAGTAATCAGGCCTTTAGTGTCCAGCACCTTCCCTGAGTTGGTTTAGATTGAAGTGGGAATAGTAAATGTAGCTCTTACTGTCCAACACCTACCCCAGTTTTGTTTAGATTGGAGCAGGAATAGTAAATGTTACCCCTTTAGGGGCCGATTCCGATCTCGGTCGGAGGCGCACCCAATACCATTCGGTCGGGAAAAAAGCCATGCGAAAGCCTGTTTCCCGACCGATCCGTACAGCACACCGAACGAGCAAGTACGATGCGCACAACAGCAAAGAATCCGGCCGAGCCGTACTCACCCAAACCAGGTCCTGTTCTCCGACCGAGGCGAATCCGGAAACGCAGAATCGAGTCGCACGGAAGGAAAAAGCAGCCCCGTCCGGCCGGACAAGTACGATGCGCTTTCCGTACGCGCCGAACCCGTCGCTACGCACGGCACGTCAAAGCATCCGGGAGAGGCGCACATAAGCTCCGATTCGCGCCACAACACGATCCACGGCTCCGAGGCGAACACGGCAGCGACGAGGACGACGCGGCGCGGCGAGGACGAGGCGAAGCGGCGAGGACGAGGCGAAGCGGCGAGGACGACGCGAAGCACCGAGAAGGACGAACGACACGAACCAACCATGAATCCCTTCGTCCCGATCATACCAATATTCTACATTTACTACCGGAACAGGCACGGACGCGTACGCTGAAGAAGGTAAGCCAGAAACCAACCACAAAACACATACAACACGTACACGACACATCACACACACACACAGGGATGCAGAATATACTTACACCAGCAACAGCAGCACCATAGGGGCGGGATGCCCATCACCAATGCCACATATGCACACAGGGGCCTGAATGCGCACCACCACCCCTACCCAGGGGTGGCATGATGCCTACCACCACTACCACCCTTACCCAGGGGGGGGAGGATGCCTACCACTACTACCACCCTTAGCCAGGGGGGGCAGGATGCCTACCACTACTACCACCCTCAGCCAGGGGGGGCAGGATGCCCACCACTACTACCACCCTCACCCAGGGGGGGCAGGATGCCCACCACTACTACCAACCTCACCCAGGGGGCAGGATGCCCACCACTACTACCACCCTCACCCAGGGGGGCAGGATGCCTACCACTAGTACCACCCTCACACAGGGGGGCAGGATGCCTACCACTACTACCACCCTTAGCCAGGGGGGCAGGATGCCTACCACTAGTACCACCCTCACCCAGGGGGCAGGATGCCCACCACTACTACCACCCTCACCCAGGGGGGCAGGATGCCTACCACTACTACCACCCTCAGCCAGGGGGCAGGATGCCCACCACTACTACCACCCTCACCCAGGGGGGCAGGATGCCTACCACTACTACCACCCTCACCCAGGGGGGCAGGATGCCTACCACTACTACCACCCTTAGCCAGGGGGCAGGATGCTTACCACTACTACCACCCTCACCCAGGGGGGCAGGATGCCTACCACTACTACCACCCTTAGCCAGGGGGCAGGATGCCTACCACTACTACCACCCTCAGCCAGGGGGGCAGGATGCCCACCACTACTACCACCCTCACCCAGGGGTGGCAGGATGCCCACCACTACTAGCACCCTCACCCAGGGGGCAGGATGCCCACCACTACTACCACCCTCACCCAGGGGGCAGGATGCCTACCACTAGTACCACCCTCACCCAGGGGGGCAGGATGCCTACCACTACTACCACCCTTACCCAGGGGGCAGGATGCCTACCACTAGTACCAGCCTCACCCAGGGGGCAGGATGCCCACCACTACTACCACCCTCACACAGGGGGCAGGATGCCCACCACTACTACCACCCTCACCCAGGGGGCAGGATGCCTACCACTACTACCACCCTTAGCCAGGGGGGCAGGATGCTTACCACTACTACCACCCTCACCCAGGGGGGCAGGATGCCTACCACTACTACCACCCTTAGCCAGGGGGGCAGGATGCCTACCACTACTACCACCCTTAGCCGGGGGGCAGGATGCCTACCACTACTACCACCCTCAGCCAGGGGGGCAGGATGCCCACCACTACTACCACCCTCACCCAGGGGGGCAGGATGCCCACCACTACTACCACCCTCACCCAGGGGGGCAGGATGCCCACCACTACTATCACCCTCACCCAGGGGGGCAGGATGCCTACCACTAGTACCACCCTCACCCAGGGGGCAGGATGCCTACCACTACTACCACCCTTAGCCAGGGGGGCAGGATGCCTACCACTAGTACCACCCTCACCCAGGGGGCAGGATGCCCACCACTACTACCACCCTCACCCAGGGGGCAGGATGCCCACCACTACTACCACCCTCACCCAGGGGGCAGGATGCCTACCACTACTACCACCCTTAGCCAGGGGGCAGGATGCTTACCACTACTACCACCCTCACCCAGGGGGGCAGGATGCCTACCACTACTACCACCCTTAGCCAGGGGGCAGGATGCCTACCACTACTACCACCCTTAGCCAGGGGGGCAGGATGCCTACCACTACTACCACCCTCAGCCAGGGGGGGCAGGATGCCCACCACTACTACCACCCTCACCCAGTGGGGGCAGGATGCCCACCACTACTACCACCCTCACCCAGGGGGGGCAGGATGCCCACCACTACTACCACCCTCACCCAGGGGGGCAGGATGCCTACCACTAGTACCACCCTCACCCAGGGGGGCAGGATGCCTACCACTACTACCACCCTTAGCCAGGGGGGCAGGATGCCTACCACTAGTACCACCCTCACCCAGGGGGCAGGATTCCCACCACTACTACCACCCTCACCCAGGGGGCAGGATGCCCACCACTACTACCACCCTCACCCAGGGGGGCAGGATGCCTACCACTAGTACCACCCTCACCCATGGGGGGCAGGATGCCTACCACTACTACCACCCTTAGCCAGGGGGGCAGGATGCCTGCCACTACTACCACCCTCACCCAGGGGGGCAGGATGCCTACCACTACTACCACCCTTAGCTAGGGGGCAGGATGCTTACCACTACTACCACCCTCACCCAGGGGGGCAGGATGCCTACCACTACTACCACCCTCACCCAGGGGGGCAGGATGCCTACCACCACTACCACCCCCACCCATAGGATGGACAATGCATGACACAACCAGCACACCACAACCTAGGGAATGCAAGAAGAAGACATCCCCCAACACCATGACAAGCGTGTGTAGACTGTGTCAAATGCCTACAACACCGAACATGACTTCTAACATACAATGTGACCCCCTAGCACATGTGCCACACAAATATGTGTGTGGTACACACAACGCAAGCAGGCCATGACCATTGTGGCAATGGGGTCCAAACCCCCATCATCACAGTGAGCAAAAGGCAAGTGTGGGGTCCATAGCTGCAGCACATCTTGAACATTGTGGCAATGGGGTCCAAACCCCCATCATCACAGTGACCAAAAGGCAAGTGTGGGGTCCATAGCTGCAGCACATTTTGAACATTGTGGCAATGGGGTCCAAACCCCCATCATCACAGTGAGCAAAAGGCAAGTGTGGGGTCCATAGCTGCAGCACATCTTGAACATTGTGGCAATGGGGTCCAAACCCCCATCATCACAGTGACCAAAAGGCAAGTGTGGGGTCCATAGCTGCAGCACATTTTGAACATTGTGGCAATGGGGTCCAAACCCCCATCATCACAGTGACCAAAAGGCAAGTGTGGTGTCCATAGCTGCAGCACATCTTGAACATTGTGGCAATGGGGTCCAAACCCCCATCATCACAGTGACCAAAAGGCAAGTGTGGGGTCCATAGCTGCAGCACATTTTGAACATTGTGGCAATGGGGTCCAAACCCCCATCATCACAGTGACCAAAAGGCAAGTGTTGACAAAGTAAGAGGTGCAACTGCCAAACTGCATGGATGATTCCTGGTCACAGAACAACAAACACATCAGTGGCAAAGTAGTGTATGTGTCCCATTGCAACATAAATTGGGGGAGCCAAATCCTGCAGTGCAAATAAGACATAACTTTGGCCATGTGCAGACAAACAACACCCATGGGGGCTGACACCGTCAACAATCATCAATGACACAATGACAGAAGTGACCATCCGAATGCAGACCCACATATTTGCACCAATGGGCACACACATGCAGATACCCTGTGGAGACTGCAGATGTGAGGCGAACAGATACCATACCATGGCAGCAATGGGACACACAATCAACAATTAGCAACAAATGAGGGCTCCCGTCCCATCAGCCTGGTCATGGAAGTGCCAACGGAATCATCAGCACAGATCCAACACCCTTGTATAGCAATGTTGCACTGACAACACAGATGAGTCCTTCCCCATTGATGCCCAAACCTGCATGTTCACTGGAGATGGCCACACGGTCAGGGAAGTAGACGAATAGAACAATGGCAGGCACAACAGATGTGCAGGGGTGGAAGCCACAGATGTGAAGTTGCCAATCTAAGTAGGAAATCTCATTGCCAAATACTGAACACATGACACCCTCAGATGCTGCTATGGATGACATGGATACACCACAGGATAGGACACATAACCCCTGGACCACATGGGTTCCTGCACAGTAACACTTCATCATCATGAGACCAAATATCACCATCACTGCAGCAAGGGCATTGTTAGCATCATCAACATCATGTACATCAGAAGCAAAAGCACTAGAGAACAGAAAGTTGCTTTATTCAGCATATGTGGCATTAAAAGTAGAAGTCCGGTAGAACATAAACAAAGGCCAATGGCCAGTCCATCAACAAAGTCACAAGTGGGTGACAGTGGCAGATGCCACCCTACACATGCCTGCACAAAACCAGGGACAATCCACTAGGAGGGTCAACCGGGGAAGGTAGGCCAGGCACCGCAGGGACAGAATCAGGGCTCACCAGGAGGAAGCAGGGAAGGGGTGGTGGGTGCTGGAGAGCCACTGACAACTGCAGTGGAGGTGTCTGACATGGTGTGTGCCGGCACAACTGGGGGCATGGCTCAGATGTTGTGGGTGCCGGCACGACTGCAGTGGACCCTGCAGATGGAGTGGACAGGTCCGCCACTGCAGTGCCCAAGTCAGACAGGGTGGTAGTGGACTCCACTGCAGTGCCTACCACCAGGGGAGGAGAATGGGGAACAGGCAAGGTGGGCTGGACAGAGGGGGAGGACACCCTCACCACATCAGTGGCACAGACAAGCGCAGCGGGGGTGTGGTGCCGGGAGAGCAAGTGGCAGGGGGAGAAGGCCGGAGCCTCTTGGGGATGGTATATCTGTGGGTGGGGGAACCTGGGGCAGGGTGTGGCGGGGGCACCTGTGGAGTGGGGGCCTGAGGGATGGAGGAAGGTGACCTGGTGCTTGAGCTGCAGGGCGGTGGCGGGGTCTTGCTCTTACCACTCCGGGGGACTTGCGGGTGGGGGCCTCAGTCTGTCTGCGCCTGGGGGAGGGTGTCCGGGGGCGAGGGGCACTCTGCTCCGTGTGGGGGGCTTCCTCTTCCCCCTGGATGCTGGGGCAGCTGGATCGGAGGGGAAGAGGCCGAGGTCACTGAGGAAGAGGCGCTGGGTCTTTGGGGTTGCAGGTGAGGCAAGGGAGGGTGCTTTGGAGGGAGAGGCAACTGAGGACTGTGCAGTGCCCGTGGATGCGTGTGTGTGTACCAGGGCCCCATCCCCTGTGAGTCTGGTTTCAGTCCCCTGACTGTGCGTGCGTGTGCGTTTAGTTTGTGGCGTGTGTGTCTGTGTGCTGGATGTGTGTGTGCTGGTGTGTGCCTGTGCCGGTGTGTGTGTGCTTGGGACGGGCAAGGTGCTGGGGAGTGTGGATGGAGCAGAGGCAGGAGGGGTGAGGGACTGTCTGAGGAGGGACACTGCTGCTGTCAGGGAGGAGTCCATGGACCTGTTGCCCCTCTGTAGGTCAGACATGCCCGATGAGATGCCCTCCATGAACGACACCAGCTGAGTCAACAGTGCGGTGTGCGCATGGAGGACACTCAGCATGGCTGTCTGCCCTACATGGAGCTGGCGAAGGAGGTACACAGACTCCTCACTCAGGGCAGCAGGGGACACAGGGGCAGGGGGTGCGGTGCCTGGGCCAAAGGAGACACGCTCCCGAACATGGGAGCCTCCACGGACCTTGGGAATGGGAGCCGATGGGAGGGCGGTGGTGGTGCTGGTGGTGGCGGGGACAGCAACACTAGCTGGGGTGTGGTGGCTGCTGACACCCGCCTCCACAAGGGAGTCATCCTCCGAGTTGCTCTGGTCCTCAGCTGAGGTGGATGGTGCTGAGGATTCCTCGGTGTGGCTCCCCTCGCCCTCCGTGCCACTGGGTCCCTCCGACCACTCCTCGGCTGCTGACCCAGTCTGGCTCTCTGGCTCCTCCTGGTCCGTGGAGCTGTCCCCTTCCGTGGCCGTGGATGTATCTGCAAACAATGGGGAAACAGACAGACATCAGTCACCTGCACCAAACGCACACACCACTGTGAGCACAGCACATCACAGAGCAAGCCCTGGCATCATTAGTTGTACATTGCTAAAAGTGCCCTAACTGAACAGGAGAAGCCAATTGTCAGTCTGATGCCAAGCATGGCACTCACATCCCACATGGCCTTGCACCCATCTGTCTGGTGTCTGTTGGATTGCAACACCCCAGTGTGGACACATGCACCAAGTACACAGTAGTTGGACAGTGCAGAGGACACGGTGTGGACACATCACAGCTCTTGCCACTGAGTGAGTACAGGTTTCCGGATGAAAGGGATGCCCAGAGTCAAATAGGAAATGCATGTGATGCATACCAGCGACAGACACCATGATGCACCCATGTCCTGATAGCCAGCGCCACTATGGTGTGCATGTAGCACATGTCACTCCCCTGCAGGACCACAAATAAGTTGACACAAGCCATGGCAGAGGCATGACTGTTAAGTCATACATCACTGTCTCAGTAATGTATGACTTGGCAGCCAGACAACAACACTATGCACTGTGTCACAATAGTAGGTCATGGGGAATGCAAGTCCTGGAGCTGCACAAGTGCACATGTACATCCCCCACACAACACATCATCTCAACCCTCATCTGTCCAGGTCACACCTATTGGACATATGGGAGACCTGTGACACTACCCTCTGAACCTGAGCCCCTCACAATTTGCTGTGAATGGGGAACAGCTGCCTGAACATCACATTCGCATACCCCAGTCTGCACGGGCAGCTGATCAAACACCTATGTGACACACAAGTATCGTCTCCTATGGTCACATCTCCAGGGGCATGCTGAGCCCCTACCAAGAAACACCCCAGCAGTCCTGGCAACTAATCCACAGCACACTGACACAGAGGCAGACACCGGAGGGGTCAAATCACTGTGCACAATGTGTCAGCTGATACACGGGAGTGGGAGTACAGAGTGCATTGCATGGCCTGGAGTAGGCATGACTGTCCTGCTCCACATGAATGAGGGATGTGCCCTGGACAGTGGATAGCTGGCTATGTATGTGTGACACACGTAATCTGCACACTCCTGGGGCACAAACATTGTTCCCACCCGCTGCATGGGCGTGTGCCACATACCCCAGGCACATGTGGTGGCTCAGCTCAGCAAGTGGACCGCTTATCAAAGCAACACGCAGATCACATGTCCAAACCCAGGCATTGTGTGAACAATGGACCCACCCATGATGCCCACAACAGAGTTAGGGAAACAGATGCTGTCCCCCACCTTTAGTGAAGCAAACTGCAAGGACACAGTCCCAAGTGACACAATTCCCTGACTGTAAGGGCCACACCTGGGTATCAGATGAGCAGTGGGCAGTGCACAATAGAGGGACATGGCTCCTGGACAACATGACTGCTGCACTGTGGCAGTTGAACCAGGCCAGAGGAGGGCACAAAGCATGTGATACAGAGTTCACAGTGCAGTCTTTGACTCACCCCCTCCTTGCTGCTGTCTGGCCTTCAGCTGCCCACCCAGGTCTGGAAAGACCACCGCCAGGATCTGGAGCATGTGGGGGGTCAGGGTCCGTGTTCCGCCCCTCCTGCGAGGAGGCGACAGCTTCAGCTGGACCCGTGCAATCCTCCGGGTCCAGCCCCGAAGGTCCTGCCACCTCTTCTGGCAGTTGCGGATCCGGCGCTTGTAGACCCCCAAGGACCGGACAGCCCGGACGATGTCCTTCCAGATTTCCTGCTTCCAATGGGCATTAACCTGTCAGGATGACAAAGTGAAAAGGCCATAACCACACATGCAACATATCCGTGCATGACACAGTTGTATATACATGTCTCAATCACAGGGGCACATGATGTACACAGGCAGTGCAAAGCTGACCATGGACAGTTTGCCAGACGTCACTACATGGTATCATTGCATGGGAAGTAAAACCATGTTCAAATGCACTGTCACTGCACCATACCTGTCCAGTGCAAGTCACTACACACTCTGGGGGGTGACAACTACTCAGTGAGCCTGCTAGCAAGTGGCGTGCAGACTCTCAGCCTTGCTAGTCACACAAAATGCACATTCAGAAAGGCAGTGCACAGAACACTCACCTGCTCCCCTGGTGTCCCATACAGCTTGGTGTACTGTGGAAGTAGGCTGTCCAGCAGGGCCTGGTTCTCTTCAAGGCTGAAGGCTGGGGCTCTCTCCACAGTACGTGCCATTGCAGGGTCCAGAGGGGCAGAGACAGCAGCAGTGCAGTGGCAGATGTCGTCTTGGAGCATGTAGTGCAGGCAAGTGGGCTCTCAGGGGAACAGCCAGCAATATATATGTGCTGGAGAGGCAGATACTGTCCCTTGTGTCCAAAGTGATAGGTCCAAGTCGTTTGCATCTTCTGAATCTGGCCAATCCATGGAATAGCAGCACCAAAACACGCCCACAGCATCCTTCAAATCTTCAACTTCATGACATACATGATTTTGCAACATTGTTGTGGGTGACCAACTGATTTTCCAGCAACCGACTCGTTCGAAATTCGAAAACGCGTCCGTTGCCAGGCAAGCCCATTGTCAATGGGTGCGCACCGATCGGTCCATTGCGGTACAACGCGCACAGGGGTACAACGCGTACCCGCACACATTGAAAGCAATGGGCCAGCCGGAGGCACCAATCGGTCCATTGCAGTTCAAGGCGCACAGGGGTACAACGCGTACCCGCACACATTGAAAGCAATGGGCCGGCCGGAGGCACCGGTCGGTCCATTGCAGTTCAACGCGCACAGGGGTACAACGCGTACCCGCACACATTGAAAGCAATGGGCCGGCCGGAGGCACCGATCGGTCCATTGCAGTTCAAGGCGCACAGGGGTACAACGCGTACCCGCACACATTGAAATCAATGGGCCGGCCGGAGGCACCGATCGGTCCATTGCAGTTCAACGCGCACAGGGGTACAACGCGTACCCGCACACATTGAAAGCAATGGGCCGGCTGGAGGCACCGATCGGTTCATTGCAGTTCAAGGCGCACAGGGGTACAACGCGTACCCGCACACATTGAAAGCAATGGGCCGGCCGGAGGCACCGGTCGGTCCATTGCAGTTCAACGCGCACAGGGGTACAACGCGTACCCGCACACATTGAAAGCAATGGGCCGGCCGGAGGCACCGATCGGTCCATTGCAGTTCAACGCGCACAGGGGTACAACGCGTACCCGCACACATTGAATGCAATGGGCCGGCCGGGGGCACCGACCGGTCCATTGCTGTTCAACGCATCACTGTACATGTGACTGGCATATGTCAGCATGCCTGTCTCAGATGGACATATGCCAGCCACAGATAGCTCCCAGGGAGTGAGGGGCACACCTACATCACGACAGCCTGTCCAAACTTTATCATAAGGCATGTAAGGCTGCATTTCCTATTGTGTGTATGTTGGTGTACATGTTGTCCTGTGGGTGTCACCTGTGGGCTGCCACCCCCAGGCTGTGCACGTGTTCATGGGGACAGGATCCTGGGTGTTACGTGTACGTGACCACTGTGATGTGCAACTGTTCATATCTGTGCATGTGCCATGTTCACATTTCACAGTGGTGTATGTGTATGTCATGTCACATACCCCGTGAGTCCCATGTGGGACGGTATGTTTGAGCCAGGGTGTCCCAGTGGCACAATAGTGATGGTCCTCCACAGTCTTTGTGCATGTGGTGTTTACAATGTCTCTGATTTCATGTGCACAATGGGAGACAGTCTCCACATCCACGTTGTGTGTGCATGGACTCTGATGTTGTGCGTGTCTGTCACAGACGTCCATGTCTGTCCTGCCGTGGCAAGTGGGGCCACTACCTGTGGGGGTCATGGTTGTTTTGCTGTGTTGTATACATGATACTCCATGTAATGCCAGTGTCCATGTGGCATTACAGGGTCCCTGGGAATGTACCTGTCGTTGAGCTGTGGTGCCTGGGGCACATCTGTCCTCACATGTCACTGTGGGGGTTATTGTGACACGGCAGCAGGAGATGGGAACTGTGACACGGCCTCATGATATCCAATGGGCCAACCTGGGACTAATTGATGCCACCTGTTGGACCGTGTTGACAGATGTTGGCCATGTATGTACCATACATGTCCTTCCGGTACTGCACACTTCATGTAGTTGTGCCTCATAATGATGTATGTTGGGATCTTGAGTGTGTTCAATGCCGCATATGTGGGGTGACTGACAATCTTGCTTACTTCTCCTCTGCACTGCAGGGCTCCTGCTGTCCATCGGCCATTCCCAGACCTGGCAACGATGGTGGAACGGGACAGCATCCGACGGTACCGCTTCACCAGGCAGCTGATTGAGGATTTGGCAGTGCAGTTGTCTCCACATTTGCAGCCTGGCCGGCCGTATCCTACAGCGCTGACCCCCAAGGTGAAGGTGATGGCAGCCCTACACTTCTTTGCCACTGGTACCTTCCAACATACTGTGGCGACTGCTGGTGGGATGTCACAGACCATGTTCAGCCGTGTGCTCCGCGATGTTTTGGCGGCAATGTTGCTCTTCCTGAACCGGTACATCTATTTCCCTAGACTGCGACGACTCACTGACGTGAAGAGTGACTTTTATGTGCTGGGGAGGATGCCGCATGTAATTGGCTCCATTGATGGGACACATGTGGCTTTGGTACCACCACAGGCCCAGGAGCAGGCCTACAGGAACCGCAAGCACTACCACTCGGTCAATGCACTGGTGGTGTGTCTTGCAGACATGACCATCACACACGTGTGTGCCCGTATCCCTGGTTCAGCACACGATGCCTTTGTGATGAGGAGTAGTCGCATCCCCAGGATGATGGCACAGATGCAGAACCAGCGTGCCTGGCTTGTCGGTGTGTACTGACTTTGTGCCATTGTGTGTGATCTGATCTGTAGTATTCCGCCCACTTTTCCAAGTCAGCTAATGTGCACTTGTCTGTCCGTAGGTGACTCGGGATACCCCAACATGCCGTGGTTGCTGACACCCCTCAGGAACCCTGTGACACCTGCCCAGATGCGCTACAATGAGGCACATGGTCGGACCAGGAGAGTGATTGAGCGGACCTTTGGTCTCCTGAAGAGCCGCTTCCGCTGCCTGGACAAGACCGGAGGGTCCCTCCCATATGCCCCTGCGAAAGTGTGCAAGATTATCATCGTCTGCTGCATGCTCCACAACCTGGCAGTGCGGAAGGAGTTGCCTCTCATCCAGGATGACAATGACCAACATCCGCCACCTGTGGAGGATCCTGGCCTGGACCACGATGCCAGTGACGATGATGATGATGATGGTGATGGTGATGTCCGCACACAGCTCATCACCAACTTCTTTAGCTGAATGTGAGTATCCTGAGGTGTCATGTCAATGATGTGAGTTGGCATGATGTGTGGGTGGTGCTCTGGTGCTGTTGGAGTGTGTCCATGGGCCACTTGACTGGATGTGTGTTGCGATGTGTGGTGACAGGTGGGCTGTACTCCCCAACAGTGTTGACATGCTAACTTGGTTCTAGGTGGGTATCTTGTAACATGTATTGTGCATGTGTTTTGCTGTTCTGTCCTGTACTCCATTGCTTTTGACTGTGTGTCATTTCTGTCCTTCACAGGGTACTTTCAGATTCGTTTGGTCAACTGTGTCCACCGACTACGTGATTGCACATCCAGGCTGGTAGCTGTTGTGTCCCTACAGGTGATGTGCGCCACACCCATGGACTTCCTTCCGTCTACAGTTGTTGACTGTGTGCCCGCTGCCAGGTGGGGTTACCTTGCATCTGTAGTGGTTACGGCATGTTGCAACTGTGTAATAAACCTGTGCTTCACTTTGTGATGTGCGTTGTCTGTGGTCACACATTTGACTGCCATTTGCTTACTGCACCTGTGGGCTACTTGACTACAACTGGGAATGGGTGTGGTGTCTGTGCATTGCACCGTCTTCCCTGGCAACATCAGTGTAGGCAATGAGTCAGATGGCCTAGGTGTGTATGTGTCGTGTAGCCCTGGTGGTGTGTCTCCCTCATGTGTGTCACGTTGCCTGTACTCACATGCCTGTGTTGTCCTTGCTGTTGCAGTTCGCATACACAGTGTAATTTTGCAGTTCATCATCCCCATAACAGCACCCACGTTGGAATCACGACAGAGGCAAGTATGGTGTATTAGTGTGTTTATTGTGATACATTTGTGTTAATAGTGCATAGGATGGGTTGTGCTGTACATGAATCTTGCAATCCCAAGTTCCTAGGTGAATTGAAAGTCCGGGTAGACAGGATCCCCAGTATCGGGGCCACAGTTGTCTGACACATTGGTCCAACTTGTACTCCCCATGCAATGTGTGGGAGTAGTGTTGCCGTCAACAGGGTGAACAGTCTGTGCACAAAGGCGAACATCCAGAACAGGTTCAGGCTTCCTGGGAGTTGCGCTTGGCCATCGGCCTCTCACTTTTCCCTCCTCGGACGACCCCTCTTCTTGGGGGGGCCCTCAAGTGCAGGCTGCTGCGGTGCAGGGGACTCTCCGCCAGAGTCCTCCTCCCTCCCTGTGGCAGTTGCAGTTTGTTCGGCACCAGATGTTGTTGGCACACAGGGAGGTGTGGACTGGTTGCTGTTCATCTGGCGGAGGCATTGTAAAATGTCCCTGTGCACCGCCGTCATCTCATGCAGTGCATCCCACTTGGACTCCACGCGGGACATGTGTGAGTCCACACGGGACATGTGTGACTCCACGTGGGACATGTGGGAGTCCAAGCGGGCATGATGGGCAGCCTGCTGCTGTTTAATGTCTCTGAGGAGCCCCACTACCTGGCTGAGCTCTCCGGTGCTGGACTGGTACGCATCAGCTATGCGTACCAGTTGTGGGTCATCATGCACACCAGCAACGTCTGCAAGCAGCGACCTCTGTCTCCCACCCCTCCCACCACCCCTGCTGACATGTGCAGTGTGTGCAGTGGCACGCACAGATAACCCTGGTCCATCTTGGGGGTTGGTGGTGGTGGTGGTGTCCATGGCCCCAGGTTGGTCCAGGGTCACTGTGCTGGTGTTGCTCCTTATTCTGTCCATGTCGGCAGGGATGGTATTCGTGGTGACAGTCGTTGTAGGGGTGGGTGCAGGGGGTGCAGCTGGTGGTCCTGCTGGTGCTGCAGCTGGTGGTCCTGCTGGTGCTGCATGTTGACTTGCACCGGATGTGCCAGGTTGTTCTTCATCGTCCGAGGAGGACAGAGGCTGTACGACGCCAGTGAGCTCGGCATCCTCTTGAGCCTGGGACTGGGACTCCTCAGCGTCTGCTGCTGTGTCCCCATCATCACCTGTTTTTGGGAGACACAAACAATGTATGTCATGTTTCTGCAGGCATCAATGGTTGACACACATGACAGTTGTGACTGTGCCTCTTGGTGCGGGCCTGTACATTGCATTGTCCTGAGTCGTCACAGTCAGGGGTTGATATTGGTGTGGCACATTGTCCTGCATTATTTGGGCATTTCTATGTATTTTCTGGGGTGTGAACATGGTCTGCATTGGTTGTGTTTGGTTGACAGCCGGACCTCCTTCCCACCCACCCAGCCAGTCAGTTATCCCACCATGGAACGTGCTTGCGTTGCAGGGAGTGTAAGTTGTCTCTCAGGATGTCAGTCAGTGGTGTCCTGCTGTTTGTTGGTGCACAGTTGCCAGCAGGGCCTTGTGCTCCCCACAGCAGTAGCCAGTGTCAGCCATCTTGTGAGTCCTTCTCCACTCCCTGTGATGTGAGCATGGTTCAGGGTGGTGTGTATGGGACAGTTGTGGAAGTGAGCTATGTCTGTGACTACGACTCCCATCATGCCATTGCCTCCACCCCACTTCCCAGCATTCCCATACTTACTTGCTTTTGTGTGGAGTTCAGTGTGTGTGGGTGTGAGAGCAATGGCAAGATGGCTGACAGTGGTGTCCTGCTGTTGGTTGGTGTGCAGTACCCAGCATGCCCTTGTGCTCCCCACGACACAGCAACAGTGTCAGACATCTTTGATGGGCCTTTCCACTCTCTGTGGGATGTGCATGCGTGAGTGTGAGCTTGCTGGGCCATGTGGTGGGGGATGTAGAGCTGTGACTACGACTCCCATCATGCTATTGCCTCCTCCCCCCTTCCCAGCATGCCCATGCTTCCTTCCTTTTGACTCTGCTTCCCTGTGGGGTGGGCTGTACATAAAAAAAAAACGAATTACATTGCGCGCGCTGCATCGCCGATTGCGATGCAGCGCGTGCAATGTAATTCGTTTTATTTGTTTATTTATGTACTTAACTCAGTTCGGCCATAAGCCGGAGGTTACTACCCCCCACCCTGCCCCTCCCCCGCCCCACCGCCCCGCAGCACTCCCTCCAGGAGCTGCTACTGCAAGCAGCACACCCACACAACACACAAAACGCAGGCGCACATCCAGATAGACACCACCCCACCACAGCCACTGCACCCACCACCACAGACACATCCACCACCCAGCACATACTCAGACACAACACCCACCACCACAGACACATCCACCACCCCAGCACACACCAAGACACAGCACCCACGACCACAGACGCATCCACCCCCGGCACAATCACAGACACTGTACCCACCACCACAGACACATCCACTACCACCAGCACACCCCCAGACACTGCTCCCACCACCACAGAGACATCCACCACAACAATCAAAGCCCAACACACCGCACCCACCGCCACAGACACATTCACCACAACAACACTCAGCACCTCCACAGTACACATACCCACAAAACAGAAATGCCCACACTCACCCACGCAACACACACCAACAAAGCAAGACACACCCAAAGGTTCACTACATACACCAGACCCACAGACACCTGCGCCCTCAACAGACACATGCACAACAGACACTTCCACTCCCTCTACCTCCCAACCTCAACTCCCTACTGACCATCCTACCCATTATCCCCATGAGTCTTCTGTTTGCCCATGCACTGAGCCCTGCCACACCCACACCCACCCCTCACAAATGCACACCTACCCCTTCCACATCCTGACCCACCCTTCAAAAGACAGGACCCACCCCTACAACCCCCAAAGATACCCCTAAAAAAGCCGAAGTCCCCCATCCCAAAAGCAAGACCACTCCTCCCAAAACCACCACCCCGTCACAAACCAAATACTACCCCTCCCAAAACCACACACCCCCTCCCAAACCAAAAGGCACACCTCCCCCAAAGGCACCCCTCCCAAACCCAAGGGCACCCCTCCCAACCCCCCCCAATGTATGTCTTGGAGGTGCCTGGTCTGCCTACTAGTGCCCCTTCCTGAGGAGGTTCCACTTGGCAGTGTATTTGGAGGCAAGATGTATGCTACTGCACAACAGTGGTGATGTTTGGACTTATGAACCGCCATTTGGCTGTATTATAACTTTGAGAGCTGTATCTCAATTTGTGGCATTAATACATACTTTTGATTTGACCAAATTTGTCCTGACATTTTTTATCCTTGGCAATTGTTTGATTCCTGTCAAAGTTTCAGTGTAAAATGTATAGTACATTTCTTTCTTTAACACAATGGCAGGAACTACTACATAGTTTTTAAATGTCTACTATGTTAAATGCATACACTGGTTCACATGGTATGTGATGTTCATTTGAATTTAGGTGCAGCTATTCCAAATAATAGTGGCCACTTGCACCAACAAATAGATGTAGAGACATTATTTAAGGATATTTTACTACAGGTGTGTTTGTTTCACCTTGATTACTGATAAGTATGTACACATATGCATTGCACCTTGTTATATTATTTGCAAACTGAAATTGTACACAATACAGGACTTGCACCACACAATGGGGAAATATTACATGGATGAATATGTAGAGGGCTTCAAATTTGGGACTGCCATTGATTTTCCAGGTAACCTGAGGTGAGGGTTACAGGTTGTCTAGTACAAATTCTACATGAGGTTACATTGCACTTATCCCAATGACGTGCGATGCATATGTTTTTATTATGACAATTTTCGTACTTTATTTACACACACCTGTATGGTGAGTCTTTGACTTTTGATTTGATATCCTTTTTAGTGCAAGTGTACTTTTTTGGAAGCCGGCTGGCACTAAATTCAAGTACACAATGTGGTTATACAGGTGTGTTACTTTAAATTTCTTAAACGTCAACATTAGAGACATATACATTGCACATCGGTATGCTATCGCGATAAATTTATTAATGCATGAGTCCTGAGCAGAAGTGAACAGCCAAGTGAAAAAGGTAACAGGTAATGAGGGAGGTTTCCTTCGGTTTCCTTCGGTTCTGGCAACGACGGTTTTGATTTGCATCATGATAAGCCAGCAGCAGCAGCAGAGGCAGGATGTGTAGGATTGGGTCCATGACGGTACAGGAAGTGGGAAGGTTAGTAAAGGAGGTTTCCCCGCCACAGTTGAGTCAGTGGGACAGCACAACGTGATTAGCCCAGTGGAGAAACTGGCATTCCTCCCTCCGACAGCTGCTTTTGCCTGTCCTATTATCAATGTGGTCAAGATTTCCTGACGGTGACGGCGGGACTGTGGCGGTCTTTCATCTATCCAATAGCCAACATCTAAATAGGCCACCGAAAAAGCGACGGAGGAACCTGATCCGCCAAGATCTAAATCAGGTCTTTAATAACTCTTTTACTTTTTGTGCAGTGATAAATTTTGCGCCTTCTGTCATTGTATCTGTAAGTAGTTTAATCATATAAATGTACATTATAGTTACATCATGCATGTTAGTTATTTGTGTATTTAAAAATGCAGTTACTTTTATTTTATTTACTTACTTGTATGTTTTGTTGAGATGTTTTGCATGGTTTTGCAACTTTTCCTTCCAGCTTGTTTAAACGTAGAGCAGGTGTTTGTTTTCTGTTGAAAAAAGAAAACAGTTAGATGAATTTAATTTGATATTTTTTGCTTGTTTGTCGAGGTTTAGGGAGCTAGGCCTGTTTTTGATTGCTTTTTGGTTGAGTTTCTATTCTATTCTATTTTATGTATACTTATTTTAGTTTACATTTTTGGTGTATGCATGCAGATGGGATTTTCTAGTAGTTTGTTGGTCTGGAAGTTGTATGTTTTATTTCAGGTAGTCTTTGTCAAACAATAAAAGTTAAAGAGTGTGTTATTATTTACTTGTTAATTAATCATTTTTTAGTTTGACTATTTAATTTTTAGTTTAAATATAAGTATTACTTGAATATGTAGTTGTAGACATTTATATTTTGATGTATAGTCTTTTGTGGTGAGAATCCGGGGGAGTTTCCTCCTCTTGCAGTGTTTGTCGTTTTTGGAGTAATTATTTGCTTTAATTAGCGTGCCTTTTGTGTGCTAGATATTAGTGATTTTTCTAGTTATGTATATTGAGTCTATATTTTTGTTCTCAATATTTAATTTACGATATTTGTGTTTCTCGATATTTGTTGGATCGATATTGTGTCACTGATGCATCCATAAATTTATCAACTAACTTGGAGGAATTTATCTTAAACAATACAGCAGAGAACCCATTAGGGCCCAGCACCTGCTGGTCTATAAATTGCCCAAAGCCTCTCTAAATTCCTCGTCTATTTTATCTTTCTCAAGGAGCACTTTCTCCTTATTAGAGAGACATCTCACTGGAAGGTCACCCATTTAGCTGGCTAGTGCGTATGGTGTCGGGGTGGTTATCTGTAATTACAATGCAGAGTAGTAAGATGAAAAATTCTGCGCTGTGCCACTATTGTCTGTGAGTGTGTATCCCGGGTGCTTAACTATCTGCGTAAAGTGACTCTGTTTATTTGCATTTCAGCACAGCCAATGCAGTGTCTTGCTGGCCTAATTGCCCAAAAGATAGATGCATCTCAGGGTGGCAAGTCACGCAGCCCATCTCCATCAGTCAGAATCTGCTGGAGCACATGTTTGGTGTGTGAGATGTTGATAAGCAAGTCAGAAGTCAGAGTCTCTGAATATTGAGAATCTAGTCTAAGGACCTTATTACAAGCACGGTGGTCCTCAGGACCACCGCTACACTGCAGGTCCACCTGCAGTATTCTGAGTGTGGCGGTCGGACCACCATGAGACCTCTGTTTTCGCCGGGATCAAGGCTCCCGCTGGGCCCGCAGTCTGCAACCGGCATATGTTGGCGATGCCACTGTCTGCACTACAGAGCATGTTACGAGTTGGCGTTTCACCGCCTTTTTCATGGTGGTGAGCACACCATGAAAAGTGTGCGAGGCAGCTAAGGGGAATCTGACAAGGCCCCCTGCTGGATCTGGGCCTGGGGGTGCATGTGGTGGGCACCCCTGTAATTGCACCCCCTGTTCTTGCACGGTGTGGCATGCATGCCACACCTTGCAGGAGCGTGCAGTCGGCGATGTCACGGTGCCGGGCTGCATGTTAGGCTCTCCTATGAGCCTAACAGGCCATCGCCGTGAGACCGCCGCAGCACCACCTGCCTGACCTGGATTGAACTCTGAATCTGGCGGGCGGGCGCACCACGGCCTTGGCGGTCCTCCTGCAGAGGGAGCAGTGGCAGTGCCGCAGGAGGACCACCAAAGTCGTAATAAGGCCCCATGTGCCAAGTCTCCAAACACGTCACCTCTTGTTGCCGCCTATGTATTGTAAATGTTAAGTGTTTGATAAGATCTCCTTTAATGACCTTTAAAACTTTATAGAACATCCTTGGTGAACCCCAAATATCGCTGGCTATTTCTGCAGGGCCCATCCCTCAATATCCCCCATTCTTGCCTCCAAACCCCTAGACAACGTTGACATTGTCAGTTGTAGAGTTTTAATTGTGTATTCCAGTTTGGACTCATGGCCTTCTGTTTTGTTTAGTCTGTATAGCACATTTCTACACTCTGTTGTCTCAATAAAGTAACATCCTGGCCCATTACTCCAATCATAACCTGTAAAGCCATTTTCTAAGATTGGATTGTCTGCAGGATTTCGGTCATCTCTTGTGTGGCATCAGGAAGTACATTGCGTTGTGAGAGTTATAGTTCCTGAAATAGTTGCATTTGGCCCTTGTTGCCAGAGAGGGCACACTTCTCAATAGTGCCCTATTAAGTGCCGGGTAACATTTGATTTTCACCATCGTGTGGCCCAATAGAATGTAGTTGTAGAATGTGGGGGGGGGATGGGACGTTCTGAAAGTGGCGGTTGACGAGTTGGACTGAAGCTGGGGAAGACTCCGCTCGCTGTTACCTAAAAATAAAATCTTCAGGAACCAACTAAGAAGATGCAACTTTCTTTATTGTAACATACAGCGATGAGTAGGAGTGCATTCTGTGGAGCGGTGTCTTGATCTCACTGACACTGTTGATCTGCAAGCAAGTTTTTAATACAGGCGGATCTGTGGGCAAATTACTGATGACAAAGAATTGGATGCAGCAAGTGAGATAGCACCAGTTGATTGCATTCCTGCCCTATGGTATTTTGGTACCTTGTTGGAGTCGTTGCTGTCTCGTGCGGATTGGAGTCTCACACAGGAACCGATAGTGAGTAACGCAAGGTCTTCTGATACGCGTGCTCTGTATTCTGGTGCAAGCTACTTTCAGCCTTGCATGGAAACGGTGCAGACTATACCTCTACTTTGTGATGTCATTACACCAACGTCTATGTGGAAACATTCTTACAGTACATGGACGTCGATGTGGGATGCTACGTGGCAGGTGTCACATCATCGGTTATTTGCACACCACTTATTATTGCATATCCTGAGTTTTGATCTTTTCATATCTTTGCGTAACTTGTGAGTGTCTGTTGAACTGCATTATTGTATGTGCCAGATCATCAGTGATTGGCATACCTTTTTATTCAACTTTGGGGCGAGTGGTGGCTTAGAAAGGTTCAAATTTTACTCTAGAGTTCATAAAGAAGATGAATATATTTATCAATATGTGGCAGCCTTGAGAGGGGTTGGAGATATGTCATTTGCCCAAGTTCTGAGGGATCAGATTTTAATGAAAACCAAGTCTAACAAAATACAGAAGTTATGGTCATATGGTGAGGTAACTTAAAGACCACTTTGGATATTGCAAGAAGCATTGAAGTGTTTGAGAAGTGTATTCAAGGCGCGAGTAAGGAGAATCGTAATGTGGGCACTATTAACTCTGTGACAATGAATATAAAGGAAAGGAAGGAGAAATTGAAAAGATGTGAAATTAAAAAATCTGGTGCCAATTTATGTTATGATGTCGGTCGAATGAGCATTTAGCTAATTTCAAACAGTGTTCTGCTGTTGAGGAATGACAGATTATGTGTAAGAAAAAAGGACATTTCAGTAGAGGTGTAAAAGTATAAGGAAAGGTGCAAATTGTGTATCGGAGAATGACGATGAAGACAACTTAAGCATGCATGGAGTTGTGTTGAGTGTGCAGGAAGATATTGAAGACTTGGATAAAATGCCTTAGAGACTACCAAATTGTAAATTACTAATTGACGGTATTACGGTGAATGCTTTGGTAGACTTGTGCATGGTATGCTATTATAAATAAGGCAGGGGCGGCCGGCTTGGCTCACGGGTGGCGGGGCGGGTGCGGGGGTGTCTCAGGGGGAATGTGGGGGTGTTGCGAGGGGTGGATCACAGGGGGTGTTGCGGGTAATGTCACAGGGGTGTCGTGGGTCGGTTAAAAAACAAATGTACCTTTCCGCCGGATCCCGCGTCTCTGCTCCTGCCCAAGGAACAGGAAGCAGGCAGCCAGGCTCCTTCCCCTAAATCAATAACAACGCTGCAATGCAGCATTGTGATTGGTCTGAGTGCCGTGACACGGCGCTCAGCGAGGGGCTGGAGGGGTGGGCATGTTCTCCATGCAGGCTGTAATGCAGCCTGCATGGAGAAGGGGAAAGTGCGCATGACTGGTTTGGGCGGACCGAGAGGGCCGACCAAACAGTCATTGCGCACTTAGGAGTGGGAAAACCACTCCTTCTCTGCCCTGCTCCGAAAGCAGAGCAGCCCCGCCCACCCGTCTGCCCGCAATGCAGCAGGAAGCATAAAATGATAACAACGCAAAGTTATTATCATTTTATGTTTCTACTATGTACGCCACGCACTGATTAAAAGCAGTTGGGCGACGCTCCTCCGTCATAGTGGAGGTGACTCCACTGAAATAAGGACATGTTTAACAGGTTGTGGCCAGGAAGGGAATCACACGAATCAAATGCAAGCCCAGGCAGTTACACGAGTCAAACAATTCCAATGGTAGGTTTTGCATGGGTAGAAAAATAATTTGACAATAAGAAATGTTAACGTACATTGTATGTTGCAGATAAGGGTGAGATGACTTTGTGTTGGCCTCACTTAAGTGATTTGGGAATCAAGTTAGATCCTAAGATAAAACCACCAGTTTATGTAGTGCAAAAAATGAATGAGAATGGCCCTGAATATGAGACACTTAAAAATTATTTTCCGGATGTATTTAGCAAATCCTTAGGTAAGTTGAAGAATTTCAAACATAAGATTGTTCTTCGAGAAAACATGATCCCTCTGAGGCAAAAATTATGGAATATTCCAGTGAATTATAGATCTAAGTTGAGAGAAATGCTTAAAGATTTGTGTAAAAAGGGGATTATAAAACCTATTGGAAGTTCATGGGGAATTAAAATTGTGTGTAGATTTGAGGTGTATGAATGAAGTCATCTTAGTGAATACTTTCTGGCTGCCTAATTTACAGGAGTTATTATAATCTGTGAATGATGCTACTGTTTTCTCTACAATTGATATTACAAGTGCATGTCATCAGAGCGAGTTGGATGATGATTCGAGGCATTTTACAGTGTTTATAACACCGCATGGGGCAATTCAATACAAGAGAATGCCTTTTGGGCTTGCTAGTGCATCAGCAGTGTTTCAAAGAGAAATTACTAAGATTTGCAAGTGTATTAAGGTGCAAGGATTTTCCAAGCTGATATATTGATCTTCTGGAAAAACAAAACTGACCATGATTTTAACTTGAAACAAGATTTGTCTATTCTAAAGAACAAGGGATTAACTGCGAGAAGATATAATTAATGGTCCTGAACCAACTTCTAAAGAACAAACAGTGTCCTACTTGGAATTAAATGAATGTTACTCAAGATTTATAGAAAATTATTCAACTAAAGTAGAACACTTGAGGACGTTACTTAAGAAGAATGTAAGATTGTATTGGTCTAAAGAACAAGGAGATCGTTTTGCTTTGATTTTAAAGAAATTCTGCAAGTTCCATGATTGAAACCTTTTGAAATTAATGCTGATTGTATGATTTCAGAGTATGCCAGTGCGTATGGTTATGAGGCAATGTTGTCACAGAGGAGAAATGGTTGTAAGTGGATTGTAGCATATGCTTAACGCACCTTGACCAAAGCAGAGTGAAGTTACTCTGTTATTGAAAAGGAATTGCCAGTGGCTGCTTGGGCCATGGAATGGTTGAGATTGTATATATGGGGATGGAAGTTTAAGATTTGTATGGACCTTAAGCCCTTAGTGAACATTTTAAAACCTGGGGTGGGTTAAATTTGTCACATAGGTTGGCCCGTATAGCTACTAAGTTGCAGATGTATTATTTTGAAATTGAGTACATACCTGGTAAGGAAAACACAGTTGCTGATGGTTTATCACATCTTCCTCTAGAGGTTAAAAGCAGTGAAATTGAGAGTAATGATTTTAAAGGTGAAGCAGCATTTACATATGAAGATGCACTGTTACGTAAGAATGATACGATGGATCAAGGAGATGTGTTGTCTGAAGAGGCTTGGTTACAAGGAATGGAGAATCATTTAGAACTGAGCACTTTTAAGACTTATATTACCAAATGTTGGCCTGATGAGCGGTTCATGAAGAGAAGGGTGATTGTTCAGCATATTGGAAGGTGAAACATGAATTATCTCTGTGTAAGGACATTATTTTAAGAGGAGACACAAATTGTCCTCCTAGTGGGGTTCACAGTATTATAATTAAGGGCACTGCAGTATGTCCAGTACTAAAAGGAAGGTTAAAGAGATTTTTTGGTGGCCAGGCATTGACACCATGGTAGATCCTTGGATAAGGAATTGTGTGCCGTGTATTGGAAGTAACAAAACTGTTAAACCATGTAAGGTGCCTTTAGAAACAGTGGAGCTACCCGATAGACCATAGCGGAAACTCGCTATAGATTTTATGTGACCTTTTTCAGCTAAGTCTACTAAAGAACCTTTTGTCTTTGTATTGATTGAGTATTTTTCAAAATTGCTAGAGTTTTTGATGGTGTGTAACATTAATACTTAAGTAGTGATGAAATTTTTGGAGGATGTCCCAGAAATTGTAGTTTCTGACAATGGTGTGCATATTTGCTTCTGAGAAAATGAAGTTGTTTTTAAGAATTTTAGTATTAAGCATTCTAAGGTGGCTTTTATATCATCCAGAAGCAAACGGTCAAGTTGAGCTGTTTAATAGAATTATTAAGGAAGCCATTCAATTAGCATTAAAATCAAGACTTCCTTAAGGAAAATCACTACAAACTATAGTGTTGTCATACAAAATTACGACGCATTCCGTAACGGGAAAAATGCCTTTTGAACTTCTTAGAGGGAGGAAATCATCTATGAGGCTGGTTCCATGGTGGCTGATAGATAAGAATGTGGAAAGATTTGCTGTTGTATCTGATTCTGAGATGAGGAAGAAGGTAGAGTCTTGTCAAATGTTAACGAGAACACGTCACAATAGTACGGCAAAGTTTCCTAATATGGAAGTGGAGCAGTATGCTAGAGTGATAGAGCCTGGATTTGTTGACAAAGGTAAGCCCCGTTGGTCAGAACCATTGAGGCAAGAAAAAGAACAAGTCCCTAACTTGGTATGTGGATCAAGTGTTGCACTATAAACATGTACAATAGCGGTGGGGTTTTAAGCGCATCCAATTGTTTGGAAAAAACAGTAATCACAAAAACAACAATAATTGCCACATGTATCCCACAAGCATATAGTGATTCCCAGATGTCACGCTAGCGTATGGATGCACAAGAGACAGTAATGTAGAAAACAACGTTTCAAAATATACAAAATCAATTTTTATTCATAATTTGTTAAAAACAATCAACACACATTTAAAAACATCTTTGCCAACAATCAATATTTGTAGCACATTTGAATTGATGATTAAAAACAAGAAAACTACACAAAAGTCGACACGGCGTTTCGGTGAGATTAGGATAAACCACCTTCATCAGGAAAGAGTTTTCTAGAAATTTAGGGCCTGATTCCGATGCGGTTAGGAAAGCATTCCCACCTAGGGCCCGATTCCGATGCGGTTAGGAAGGCCTCCTAATGGCATTTGGTCCTTCCCAATCGGATCGGGAACGTGTCTTCCCAACCAAGGGCCAGATTACGATGTGGTTAGGAACATAGGCTTCCCATAGAAGTCAATGGGAGTCCAACCAAATCGTATCTGGAAGCATCCGGATGCATCATACTCGGTCGGTAGGACTCTCCCGATCCGAGTCGGTCGGAAACCATTTCCAAACCGATTTGATCGGGAAGATTTCCTAACCGCATCAGAATCGGGCCCTTAATATACAACAATACAATAATATATTAGTTTATACATTTATCATTATCAAATTGATTTTGCACATTTAAAAGCATAATTGTCTATTAACCAAAAAAGAGTTAAAATTGGCACATACTGTTTAACATTACATAGCCCCAACAAAGATGAAAATAGAAACAACACATGATCCACCGTTGCTAAAACGTGACGTACCTATTAAGATCTCTCAGATTAATGTCTCCCCTTGTATGATTCAGAAGGGAAACATTCTGCCAAATGATTTATGGTTAAAATAAGGAATGTCCTGAAATGGGACTAAGCGTATTTAACTGCAAGCATATTACCAGAAAGTTATTGATAGGGGTATATGAAAAACCTGCAAAGCATTCATTGTTGCGTACCTTCTTATATGGTACTATTCCTTCATAAAATGCGTTCATAGGAGCCACCGATAGATTTTGTAGCTAATTAATAGCGACCTTTGAAAATAAAAAGGAGTATGAGCTTCTCTATGGTAAAAATAATTGTACATTAGTAAAATGATAGGAGAGGGCTTACCATTAAAAAACCAGTGACCTTTCATCAGAAAACAGGTGAGCCGTGATTAGGCTTCCATTTGTTAATTTTTCGATGTTTCGCCCTTTTGGCGAGTTTGTACTGAAGAATAAATTTATATAATTATTTAATATCTATACATAATATAGAGATGGTCTAATATTTAAAAAATAGGCTGACAATTACCTGATTTTGTTGCTTTCTTGATGGTGCAACTCAAAAGGATAAAAATCTGCAAAGATCAAAAAAGGAACAACCTTTCAATGCATTCTGTTCGTTTTTAGTATGGCTGTTATGATCTATGGTTTAAGCCTAATAGTGCTCTTGGTATGAACTCTATAGACTCTACGGCTAAAATCCCTCCGTGATCTACTTGTAATCCTTTTATGTATTAATTTATATCTTCATATATCGATTACCCTTTCCCTTTTTATATAGGGATGTGAACCTAATAATTAAAACAAAATTTGTATTGTATGTACTATTACAAAAATATATGTGTCTTAGATTCCAGCAAGGTTTATCTTTTAAGCATACATTTTTACGTACATTTTTAGATTCGTACGTATCTTGACTAGACCAAATTGTATTGTGTAAGCATTAGTATTCTGCAAGTGTACAAGATATCCACTGGTGTTGGACTAAGTCGTAGTTATCAACGTAACGGGAATAGACTGTATTTAGTGAATCATAATCAAGTTATTAGAAACGGGTATAGTTTTTGCTAGTCGAGCGCTATCCGCGTTAGACAAGAAAACGCGACTGCACGAATCCTGAGATTAATTTACTGTCTCTACGTATTTGGGAAGAGCTGGGACAGTTTTTAAGATAGAACGCAGATAAAACAAAACTCTGGCTTGTTATTTAGGAAATGTTATTAAATTAAGCCACAATTTAGGACGTCCATGTATTTGGGACAAACTAGGACAATTTTTAAGATAAAACGCAAATAGTGCAAATGCCTGCTTGTTATTTGTGAGTATTATTAGAAAAAGGCACGATTGAGACCACCGGTACTTACTTGGTCAAGGTATTCCGGCCTCCCTGCTTCCTACGAACGTCTTCCGGGTCAGGATACCTGATACGTCTGACCCGGAGAGTGTCTTAAATACCTTGCTCGTAGTCATGTGATCTCTTAACCTTGTATAGTACGACAGTTTCAATTGCAGACCCTATTAGTTATTATGCATTATTTACCATTTTTAAATCATTAATCGTTCAAAGCGGTCGAAATGCGACTTAAAAAAAAAAGATTCTCCAAAACAAACAGGGTTTACAAAAAAACAGGGTTTCCGAAAACGGCGGCCATCTTTAAATATGTAATCTCCTAGATTCTCAAGTTTAGGAGATTATGTGGCGGACTTGTTATAAAAAAAGAATATAGTGTAAAAGTCTAAATTAATCTAAACTATGAAATTATAATGTTGTTAGTGTCTCCGAACTCTATCTTTGCTATCACGAGTGCTGACGTTAATGTAACAGAAAACGGCGGCCATCTTTGAATGTGTAATCTCCTAGAATCTCAAGCTTCGGCGATTGTATAGCCGACTTGTTTTTGCGAAATGAATATGGTATAAAGGACTGAATTTATCCAAACTTTAAAATGATAATGTTGTCAGTGTCTACAGACTGAGGGGCCGATTCCGATTCGGGCCGGAAATCTCTCCGACCGAGCCGGACCCGGAGAGATTTCCGACCGAATCGGACTCTGGCAGTCCGACCGATCGAGTACGATGCGCACGCATGCCATCGGACTCGAGTCGGTCGGACTCCCAGTGAAGTCAATGGGAGCCTGTCGTACAACGCGTACGCGGGCTCCCATTGACTCAATGGGTGCGAGGCGGACAAGGCGCGCCCTACAGCGGGTACGCGTCGAAGCGATTCGCGCCGTACACGCACAGGTAGGGGGACCCATGGGTCCCCCTGTGTGCGACTCGCGAGCCTACACGTACAGGGGGTCCGACGCGGACCCCCAAAGTCCGGCTCCGACAGCTTTTTTGAGCCGGACGGGCGCGAAGTCGATCGGACTGCTCGCGGCGCGCATCGTACTCACCCGGCCGGGAAACGTCTCCATAGCGCGGTACGAGTCGTGTCCGTGCGAGTCGGTCGGAGCGTGTTGAAGCCGCGTTCGAGTCGGTCGGAGTTTTCGCGGGTGCCTGCATCGTACTCGCTCGGCCGGACCCGCGTACGATTCGGTCGGGAAACAGGGCTCCGAATCGGATCCGGTAAATCCGAATCCGATTCGGAGCCCTACCGGCCGAGATCGGAATTGGCCCCTCTATCTTTGATATCACGAGTGCAGACGTTAATGTAACTATTGTTCTTATTGTTCCACCTACCGGATATGGTTCGGGGGAAACTATACAAAGACCTCTGTTCTACATTTTTGTTCATCACCATGGCAACCATTATGGAATGGGACCTAAGATTGTCATTGGGGCATTCGGATTCAATAGATTTTTGGTTCGAAACAATAGCAGCCATTATGCAATGGGACCTGGGACTGTCAATGGGGCATACAGATATAGTATATAGACCTAATTATATTCGAAAAACACAACAGTAGATGTTAATAAATCCATGGGAGACAACTCCAAACTGCCCTTTAAATAAGTTTTTCCCAGTCCTCCTTACTATTTAAGCCTTGTCTGAAGGTCTTAAATTTAGACATATAAAATTGTTCTCGTTTTTGCGTTTTATTGTCAGATCACCGCCTCGTGCATTTGTCTGGATTATTTCAACTACACACCATTGGAGCTGCTCAACTTTGTGTCCCTTCTTTATCCAATGTTCTACCAAAGGGGCATTTCTCTTTTTGGTCCGTATTGCTGATTTGTGCTCATTAATCCTAATTCTAATCTCTCTGGATGTTTCTCCTATGTAACCCAATTTACATGGATATAGGATTAAGTAGATCAGGTTTTTGGAACGACAATTCGCCATACTTCTGAAGTTATGGGTTGCATTGCTGTGGACAACACTGGTTCCTTTGAGAATGTTCTCGCAATTGTTGCAGGAACTGCAGGGGAAAGTACCTGTAGGCAATGGGGTGTTTGTTATGCTTAATTGTTTATTCGCGGTCACGCTCCTATAGGTGTGCACTAGACAGTTTCTGATAGTTCGATTCCGTCGGAAAGAAAACATTGGTTTCTCCAATTGCATTTTGCCCTGTGTATTAATTAGGTGCCAATTTCTATTGATGATATTTTTGACTTTATTGCTGATGTTACTATAGTTTGTAACAAAAATAAAGGCAATTTTCGTGGGTTTTGATTAGCTTGTTTGGTTTCAAAAAAGGAATCCCTGTTATAGTATTTGGCACGTTTATATGCCCGTTTAATCATCCTTTTTGGGTATCCCCTGTCTAAAAGTTTCTTAGTAAGTCTGTCAGCATGTACATTGTAATCATTAATGTTGCTGCAGTTACGTCTAATTCTAAGGAATTGACCGAACGGGATGTTGTCTTTTTTACATGCTGGGTGGTTACTTTTATAGTGCAAAATGGTGTTTCTATCCGTGGGCTTAGTATACAGTTCCACTTGGAGTTGGTCATTTACGTTTTTGATCTTAATGTCTAAAAAATCGCAACTCTGTTTGTTGATGGAGGACGTGAAATGAAGATTCACGTCTCCCAGGTTGAGCCACTCAATAAAGTCCATAAGTACTTCTTTGGTGCCTGACCAAAGGAAAAAAATGTTGTCAATATAACGAGACCAAGCTGTTATATTTTCGAAAAATGGGTCTGTTGTGTTAAACATGTCTATCCTCAAACC
The DNA here is from genome assembly GCA_963921515.1 of Calotriton arnoldi. NCBI lineage: Eukaryota > Metazoa > Chordata > Amphibia > Caudata > Salamandridae > Calotriton > Calotriton arnoldi. Next base: position 445,784 of record CAWUFW010003426.1, on the reverse strand, counting down.
TTCCTACGTATAGACCTGCTAGGCTAGGAGCGCAGGTCGCTCCCATGCTGGTCCCTTTGGTTTGTTTGAAAAAGTCTGTGTTGAATAGAAAAATATTATTTTTCAGAATAATCTCCACACAGAACCAGAACCATTGAGGATCATTAAAGTGTTAGGAAGTGCTGTTAGGCTGGAGGATGGACGGGTGTGGAATTTACATCATGAGACTTTGTGTAGAAGTGTGGGAAATAATCTCTACCCTAGTGAAGGGAAGAATGATGACGAGAGTAGTGGTTACATGATGAGGGTAGTGTTGAGCAGGAGTAGAAGTAGTGGGGGTGTAGAGTCAGAGGTGGATGTGTGGAATCGAGATGTTCAAGTGTGCATGTCAATGAACATTCTAATAAAGGGTTAGATGTTCCCAGTGTGTAAAAGGTTGTACATTCTGGCAAAATACAAGTTGGGCAAGAGAATTCATTATGACGTAGTGAGCGAGGAAGAAGTTACCGAGTTCTCTAAGCAACTATTTGATTGGATGAATAATTATGGATTGTTATTCATGTATGAATTCTACCCTATTTGTTGTTCTAAGTTATAGAATATTTTATGGAGATAATTAACAGTTGTCTCAATATGCCACTCCACTTGCTGTTACTTAAAAATAAAATCTTAAGGAACCACTGAAGAAGGTGCAACTTTCTTTATTGTCACACATGGTGGCAATAAAAGCATGGCAAAGAATCTAAGCACCAGGCGCATCTCACTTCACATAGCGCTAACCTCTTCATACAGTGAGCACTAGGCAATACCTCAAGGATTCTAAGTATATCAACAGCTTTAACTACTAGTATTAGGTTTAGGTCCAAAAGTCGATGAATATCCTTTAAATTCTGAAAAGACAAAGTTTATCTGGAAATAAGGACATCTGGTGCTGGTGGAGTCAATGCTGTATTCACAGACTGGGGCACTGAGCTACTTTCATGTGCCCTTTTCCCACAAACAGCTGGTACAGACACAATGGGGCCGATTCCGATCTCGGTCGGAGGCGCACCCAATACCATTCGGTCGGGAAAAAAGCCATGCGAATGCCTGTTTCCCGACCGATCCGTACATCATTCCGAACGAGTAAGTACGATGCGCACAACAGCATAGAATCCGGCCGAGTCGTACTCACCCAATCCAGGTCCTGTTCTCCGACCGAAGCGAATCCGGAAACGCAGAATCGAGTCGCACGGAAGGGAAAATGCAGCCCCGTCCGGCCGAACAAGTACGATGCGCTTTCCGTACGCGCCGAACCCGTCGCTACGTCCGGCACGTCAAAGCTTCCGGGAGAGGCGCACATAAGCTCCGATTCGCGCCACAACACGATCCACGGCTACGAGGCGAACACGCCAGCAACGAGGACGACGCGAAGCAACGAGAAAGACGAACAACACGAACCAACCATGAATCCCTTCGTCCCGATCCTACCAGTATTCTACATTTACTACCGGAACAGGCACGGACGCGTACGTCGCAGAAGGTAAGTCAGACACCAACCACAAAAACATACAACACGTACACGACACATCACACACACACAGAGGGATGCAGAATTTACTTACACCAGCAACAGCAGCACCATAGGGGCGGGATGCCCATCACCAATGCCACATATGCACACAGGGGCCTGGATGCGCACCACCACTACCACCCCTACCCAGGGGGCTGGATGCCAACCACTACTACCACCCTTAGCCATGGGGGTGCCAGATGCCCACCACTACTACCACCTTTACCCAGGGGGGGCTGGATGCCTACCACTACTATCACCCTAAGCCAGGGGGGCTGGATGCCTACCACTACTACCACCCTTAGCCATGGGGGTGCCAGATGCCCACCACTACTACCACCCTTACCCAGGGGGGGCTGGACGCCTACCACTACTACCACCCTCACCCAGGGGGGTGCCAGATGCCTACCACCACTACCACCCTTAGCCAGGGGGGGCTGGATGCCCACCACTACTACCACCCTTACCCAGGGGGGGCTGGACGCCTACCACTACTACCACCCTTACCCAGGGGGGTGCCAGATGCCTACCACCACTACCACCCTTAGCCAGGGTGGGCTGGATGCCTACCACTACTACCACCCTTACCCATGGGGGCTGGATGCCTACCACAACTACCACCCTTACCCAGGGGGGGCTGGATGCCTACCACTACTACCACCCTTAGCCATGGGGGTGCCAGATGCCCACCACCACTACCACCCTTACCCAGGGGGGGCTGGATGCCCACCACTACTATCACCCTTAGCCAGGGGGGTGCCAGATGCCTACCACTACTACCACCCTTACCCAGGGGGGGCTGGATGCCTACCACTACTACCACCCTTACCCAGGGGGTGCCAGATGCCTACCACCACTACCACCCTTAGCCAGGGGGGCTGGATGCCTACCACTACTATCACCCTTACCCAGGGGGGGCTGGATGCCTACCACAACTACCACCCTTACCCAGGGGGGGCTGGATGCCTACCACTACTACCACCCTTAGCCATGGGAGTGCCAGATGCCCACCACCACTACCACCCTTACCCAGGGGGCTGGATGCCTACCACTACTACCACCCTTAGCCAGGGGGGTGCCAGATGCCCACCACTACTACCACCCTTACCCAGGGGGGGCTGGATGCCTACCACTACTATCACCCTAAGCCAGGGGTGCTGGATGCCTACCACTACTACCACCCTTACCCAGGGGGGGCTGGATGCCTACCACAACTACCACCCTTACCCAGGGGGGGCTGGATGCCTACCACTACTACCACCCTTAGCCATGGGGGTGCCAGATGCCCACCACCACTACCACCCTTACCCAGGGGGGGCTGGATGCCCACCACTACTACACCCTTAGCCAGGGGGGTGCCAGATGCCTACCACTACTACCACCCTTACCCAGGGGGGGCTGGATGCCTGTCACTACTACCACCTCTACCCATGGGGGGCTGGATGCCTACCACCAACACCACCCCCACTCATAGGATGGACAATGCATGACACAACCAGCACACCACAACCTAGGGAATGCAAGAAAAGACATCCCCCCAACACCATGACAAGCGTGTGTAGACTGTGTCAAATGCCTACAACACTGAACATGACTTTGAACATACAATGTGACCCCCTATCACATGTGCCACACATATATGTGTGTGGCCCCCACAATGCAAGCAGGCCATGACCATTGTGGCAATGGGGTCCAAACCCCCATCATCACAGTGACCAAAAGGTAAGTGTGGGGTCCATAGCTGAAGCACATTTTGAACATTGTGGCAATGGGGTCCAAACCCCCATCATCACAGTGACCAAAATATAAGTGTGGGGTCCATAGCTGAAGCACATTTTGAACATTGTGGCAATGGGGTCCAAACCCCCATCATCACAGTGACCAAAAGGTAAGTGTGGGGTCCATAGCTGAAGCACATTTTGAACATTGTGGCAATGGGGTCCAAACCCCCATCATCACAGTGACCAAAAGGTAAGTGTGGGGTCCATAGCTGAAGCACATTTTGAACATTGTGGCAATGGGGTCCAAACCCCCATCATCACAGTGACCAAAATGTAAGTGTTGACAAAGAAAAAGCTGCAACTGCCAAACTGCATGGATGATTCCTGGTCACAGAACATAAAACACATCAGTGGCAAAGTAGTGCATGTGTCCCATTGCAACATAGATTGGGGGAGGCAAATACTGCAGTGCAAATAAGACATACCTTTGGCCATGTGCAGACAAACAACACCCATGGGGGCTGACACTGTCAACATTCATCAATGACACAATGACAGAAGTGACCATCAGAATGCAGACCCACATATTTGCACCAATGGGCACACAAATGCAGATACCCTGTGGAGACTGTAGATGTGAGGTGAACAGATACCATACCATGGCAGCAATGGGACACACAAACCATGATCATTGTGCTGACTGATGACCTAGGAGTCCCAGGGACAGCAGGGGAAACCCACCAAACAACATACAGCCAATGGCACACCTAAGATATGCCAATGCAGTGGTGCAGATGCACAAACACAAACAGGCAGACCCACACTGCACATCAAACACAACAGGTGAGGGGGGGTGCCAGTGTCCCCAGGCAACCACACAACACATGAGGAGGCCTGAATACCAATTATACAGATGTGCATACAGTGCCACACAAAGGTAACTCATGGATCCAAATCCCCTATGTGGGCAATCAGGCATTGTCAGATGAGAGGGAGCACAAATCACACATGTCACACAGGCACGTAGGAACAGCAACTGACACAGCAAGACACAGACACACCACAGCACTACCCCCAGGGCCCCCACAATGTGGTGACCCTGGGCTGCATTACAATCCCACTGTGATGACAAAGCTAAATGTCGTTCACACTGTGAACCACCGTCATGTGTCCTGAGCAACAAACTACCATCACACCTACACAAGCACAAATCAATCAGCACGGCCAGTAAGCCAAGGCCAACATGGAGGCAGGGGTCTAGCCGGGCAACAACTCTCATCTGCACACACTCAACACCACACACCTCGACCTCCAACAATGTGCAGCAGTGAAGCACACATGCACTGGTGACATTGCACATGCACCCATGACAATCCCAGGGTGGTGGGTGGGAACCAAGGTGCAGAAACACATCACACATGGCCACTCAACAAGACTCCTGAATGTCTGACACACTGCACACTACGCTGTACATGGACATGACGGCAATACCACACCAACCAATGGGATCCCAGCCACAGTCACACACCAATGAAGAAGCCAAGGTCACCCACAAAGAACACACATAGACAACAACCAACATTGCAGCCCGGACCCTGAGGAGTGCCAGCAGTCACACACACAACGTGTCACAATCACTGAAAGATAACACAAACTGGAAATCACATGACAGGTGTAAACAACAAGTGCCAAGGGGAAACCTGACTGTGACCCATCTGCGTCTGCACACAAACTCAGCCCTGACAGCAAACACACCTATGGGTGACACCCTGATGACCAGTAATGTGCCATGCACCCACATCACAGAGAACCCAGGGAGAAGACTTTGGGGGAACATAGGTCAACTCAGCAAGCATCACAAACAGGTACAACACTAGGGATCCCAGCATGCACAGCAAAACGGAAGTGAACACACAGACATGCTCATACAACACACACCTTGGGCGCAGGCAATGTCACAGGAGTACACACTGCCATGAGGGGACTCCACTCCTGTGTGAGGAAAGCTGTGCCATATGTTGCCTCAGTAGGGCCCCATCATGTCAGCTGAGCACTTGGTCACACAATCAACAATTAGCACCAAATGAAGGCTCCCGTCACATCAGCCTGGTCATGGGAGTGCCAACGAAATCATCAGCACAGATCCAACACACTTGTATAGCAATGTTGCACTGACAACACAGATGAGTCCTTCCCCATTGATGCCCAAACCTGCATGTCCAGTGGAGAAGGCCACACGGTCAGGGAAGTAGACGAATTGAACAATGGCAGGCACAACAGATGTGCAGGGGTGGAAGCCACAGATGTGAATTTGCTAATGTAAGTAGGAAATCCCATTGCCAAATACTGAACACATGACACCCTCAGATGCTGCTAAGGATGACATGGATACACCACAGGATAGGACACATTCCCCCTGGACCACATGTGTTCCTGCACAGTAACACTTCATTATCATGAGACCAAATATCACCATCACTGCAGCAAGGGCATGGTTAGCATCATCAACAACATGTACATCAGAAGCAAAAGCACTAGAGAACAGAAAGTTGCTTTATTCAGCATTTGGGTGAGAGAAGTGAAAGAAAATATATAACAAAGGCCAATGGCCAGTCCATAATATGAGTCCAAACAGGGTGCCAGTGCCAGATGTCACCCTACGCATGCCTGCACTGCTACACACCAGGGACAATCCCCTCGGAGGGGCCTACGGGGGGCAGGCCAGGCACCGCAGGGACAGGATCAGGGCTCACCAGGAGGAAGCAGGGAAGGGGTGGTGGGTGCTGGAGAGCCACTGACAACTGCAGTGGAGGTGTCTGACATGGTGTGTGCCGGCACAACTGGGGGGCATGACTCAGATGTTGTGGGTGCCGGCACGACTGCAGTGGACCCTGCAGATGGAGTGGACAGGTCCGCCACTGCAGTGCCCAAGTCAGACAGGGTGGTAGTGGACTCCACTGCAGTGCCTACCACCAGGGGAGGAGAATGGGGAACAGGCAAGGTGGGCTGGACAGAGGGGAGGACACCCTCACCACATCAGTGGCACAGACAAGCGCAGCGGGGGTGTGGTGCCGGGAGAGCAAGTGGCAGGGGAGAAGGCCGGATCCTCTTGGGGATGGTATATCTGTGGGTGGGGGAACCTGGGGCAGGGTGTGGTGGGGGCACCTGTGGAGTGGGGGCCTGAGGGATGGAGGAAGGAGACCTGGTGCCTGAGCTGCAGGGCGGCGGCGGGGTCTTGCTCTTACGACTCCGGGGGGACTTGCGGGTGGGGGCCTCAGTCTGTCTGCGCCTGGGGGAGGGTGTCCGGGGGCGAGGGGCACTCTGCTCCGTGTGGGTGGGCTTCCTCTTCCCCCTGAATGCTGTATCAGCTGGATCGGAGGGGAAGAGGCCGAGGTCACTGAGGAAGAGCCGCTGGGTCTTTGGGGTTGCAGGTGAGGCAAGGGAGGGTGCTTTGGAGGGAGAGGCAACTGAGGACTGCGCAGTGCTCGTGGATGCGTGTGTGTGTTCCAGGGCCCCATCCCCTGTGAGTCTGGTTTCAGTCCCCTGACTGTGCGTGCGTGTGCGTTTTGTTTGTGGCGTGTGTGTCTGTGTGCTGGACGTGTGTGTGCTGGTGTGTGCCTGTGCCGGTGTGTGTGTGCTTGGGACGGGTAAGGTGCTGGGGAGTGTGGATGGAGCAGAGGCAGGAGGGGTGAGGGACTGTCTGAGGAGGGACACTGCTGCCGTCAGGGAGGAGTCCATGGACCTATTGCCCCTCTGTAGGTCAGACATGCCCGATGAGATGCCCTCCATGAACGACACCAGCTGAGTCAACAGAGCGGTGTGCGCATGGAGGACACTCAGCATGGCTGTCTGCCCTACATGGAGCTGGCGAAGGAGGTACACAGACTCCTCACTCAGGGCAGCAGGGGACACAGGGGCAGGGGGTGCGGTGCCTGGCCCAAAGGAGACACGCTCCCGAACATGGGAGCCTCCACGGACCTGGGGAATGGGAGCCGATGGGAGGGCGGTGGTGGTGCTGGTGGTGGCGGGGACAGCAACACTAGCTGGGGTGTGGTGGCTGCTGACACCCGCCTCCATAAGGGAGTCATCCTCCGAGCCGCTGTGGTCCTCAGCTGAGGTGGATGCTGCTGAGGACTCCTCGGTGTGGCTCCCCTCGCCCTCCGTGCCACTGGGTCCCTCCGACCACTCCTCGGCTGCTGACCCAGTCTGGCTCTCCGGCTCCTCCTGGTCCGTGGAGCTGTCCCCTTCCGTGGCCGTGGATGTATCTGCAAACAATGGGGAAACAGACAGACATCAGTCACCTGCACCAAACGCACACACCACTGTGAGCACAGCACATTACAGAGCAAGCCCTGGCATCATTAGTTGAACATTGCTAAAAGTGCCCTAACTGAACAGGAGAAGCCAATTGTCAGTCTGATGCCAACCATGGCACTCACATCCCACATGGCCTTGCACCCATCTGTCTGGTGTCTGTTGGATAGCAACACCCCAGTGTGGACACATGCACCACCTACACAGTAGTTGGACAGTGCAGAGGACACGGTGTAGCATGTGGACATGCACACATCACAACTCTTGCCACTGAGTCAGTACAGGTTTCCGGATGAAAGGGATGCCCAGAGTCAAATAGGAAATGCATGTGATGCATACCAGCGACAGACACCATGATGCACCCATGTCCTGATAGCCATCGCCACAATGGTGTGCATGTAGCACATGTCACTCCCCTGCAGGATCACCAATAAGTAGACACATGCCATGGCGGAGGCATGACTGCTAAGTCATACATCACTGTCTCAGTGATGTATGACTTGGCAGCCAGACAACAACACTCTGCACTGTGTCACAATAGTAGGTCATGGGGAATGCAAGTCCTGGAGCTGCACAAGTGCACATGTACATCCCCCACACAACACATCATCTTAACCCTCATCTGTCCAGGTCATACCGATTGGACATATGGGAGACCTGTGACACTACCCTCTGAACCTGAGCCCCTCACAATCTGCTGTGAATGGGAAACAGCTGCCTGAACTTCACATTCGCATACCCCAGTCTGCACGGGCAGCTGATCAAACACCTATGTGACACACAAGTATCGTCTCCTATGGTCACATCTCCAGTGGCATGCTGAGCCCCTACCGAGAAACACCCCAGCAGTCCTGGCAACAAATCCACAGCACACTGACACAGAGGCAGACACCTGAGGGGTCAAATCACTGCGCACAACGTGTCAGCTGATACCCGGGAGTGGGAGTACAGGTGTATTGGATGGGCTGGAGTAGGCATGACTGTCCTGCCCCACATGAATGAGGGATGAGCCCTGGACAGTGGATAGCTGGCTATGTATGTGTGACACACGTAATCTGCACACTCCTGGGGCCCAAACATTGTTCCCACCCGCTGCATGGGTGTGTGCCAGATACCCCAGGCACATGTGGTGGCTCAGCTCAGCAAGTGGACCGCATATCAAAGCAACACGCAGATTACATGTCCGAACACAGGCATTGTGTGAACAATGGACCCACCCATGATGCCCACAACAGAGTTAGGGAAACAGATGCTGTCCCCCACCTTGAGTGAAGCAAACTGCAAGGACACAGTCCCAAGTGACACAATTCCCTGAATGTAAGGGCCACACCTGGGTATCAGATGAGGAGTGGGCAGTGCACAATAGAGGGACATGGCTCCTGGACAACATGACTGCTGTACTGTGGCAGTTTAACCAGGCCAGAGGAGGGCACATAGCATGTAATACAGAGTTCACAGTGCAGTCTTTGACTCACCCCCTCCTTGCTGCTGTCTGGCCTTCAGCTGCCCATCCAGGTCTGGAAACACCACCGCCAGGATCTGGAGCATGTGGGGGTCAGGGTCCGTGTTCCGCCCCTCCTGCGAGGAGGCGACAGCTTCAGCTGGACCCGTGCAATCCTCCGGGTCCAGCCCCGAAGGTCCTGCCACCTCTTCTGGCAGTTGCGGATCCGGCGCTTGTAGACCCCCACGGACCGGACAGCCCGGACGATGTCCTTCCAGATCTCCTGCTTCCGATGGGCATTAACCTGTCAGGATGACAAAGTGAAAAGGCCATTACTACACATGCAACATATCCGTGCATGACACAGTTGTATATACATGTCTCAATCACAGGGGCACATGATGTACACAGGCAGTGCAACGCTGCCCATGGACAGTTTGCCAGAAGTCACTACATGGTATCATTGCATGGGAAGTAAAACCTTGTTCAAATGCACTGTCACTGCACCATACCTGTCCAGTGCATGTCACTACACACTATGGGGGTGACAACTACTCAGTGAGCCTGCTAGCCAGTGGCGTGCAGACTTTCAGCCTTGCTAGTCAGACAAAATGCACATTCAGAAAGGCAGTGCACAGAACACTCACCTGCTCCCCTGGTGTCCCATACAGCTTGCTGTACTGTGGAAGTAGGCTGTCCAGCAGGGCCTGGTTCTCCTCAAGGCTGAAGGCTGCGGCTCTCTCCACAGTACGTGCCATTGCAGGGTCCAGAGGGGGCAGAGACAGCAGCAGTGCAGTGGCAGATGTCGTCCTGGAGCATGTAGTGCAGGCAAGTGAGCTCTCAGGGGAACAGCCAGCAATATATATGTGCTGCAGAGGCAGATACTGTCCCATGTGTCCAAAGTGATAGGTCCAAGTCGTTTGCATCTTCTGAATCTGGCCAATCCATGGAATAGCAGCACCAATACACGCCCACAGCATCCTTCAAATCTTCAACTTCATGACATACATGATTTTGCAACATTGTTGTGGGTGACCAACTGAATTTCCAGCAACCGACTCGTTCGAATTTCGAAAACGCGTCCGTTGCCAGGCTAGGCCATTGACAATGGGTGCGCACCGATCGGTCCATTGCTGTTCAACGCGTACAGGGGTACAAGGCGTACCCGCACACATTGAATGCAATGGGCCGGCCGGGTGCACCGATCGGTCCATTGTGGTACAACGCGTACAGGGGTACAACGCGTACCCGCACACATTGAATGCAATGGGCCGGGGGCACACCGATCGGTCCATTGCGGTACAACGCGTACACGGGTACAACACGTACCCGCACACATTGAATGCAATGGGCCGGCCGGGTGCACCGATCGGTCCATTGCTGTTCAACGCGTACAGGGGTACAACGCGTACCCGCACAAATTGAATGCAATGGGCCGGCCGGGCTCACCGATCGGTCCATTGCGGTACAACGCATACAGGGGTACAACGCGTACCCGCACACATTGAATGCAATGGGCCGGCCGGGTGCACCGATCGGTCCATTGCTGTTCAACGCGTAAAGGGGTACAACGCGTACCCACACACATTGAATGCAATGGGCCGGCCGGGTGCACCGATCGGTCCATTGCGGTACAACGCGTACAGGGGTACAACGCGTACCCGCACACATTGAATGCAATGGGCCGGCCGGGCACACCGATCGGTCCATTGCGGTACAACGCGTACACGGGGTACAACGCGTACCCGCACACATTGAATGCAATGGGCCGGCCGGGTGCACCGATCGGTCCATTGCTGTTCAACGCGTACAGGGGTACAACGCGTACCCGCACACATTGAATGCAATGGGCCGGCCGGGCACACCGATCGGTCCATTGCGGTACAACGCGTACAGGGGTACAACGCGTACCCGCACACATTGAATGCAATGGGCCGGCCGGGTGCACCGATCGGTCCATTGCTGTTCAACGCGTACAGGGGTACAACGCGTACCCGCACACATTGAATGCAATGGGCCGGCCGGGTGCACCGATCGGTCCATTGCTGTTCAACGCGTAAGGGGTACAACGCGTACCCGCACACATTGAATGCAATGGGCCGGCCGGGTACACCGATCGGTCCATTGCTGTTCAACGCGTACAGGGGTACAACGCGTACCCGCACACATTGAATGCAATGGGCCGGCCGGGTGCACCGATCGGTCCATTGCTGTTCAACGCGTACAGGGGTACAACGCGTACCCGCACACATTGAATGCAATGGGCCGGCCGGGCGCACCGATCGGTCCATTGCTGTTCAACGCATCCCTGTACAAGTGACTGGCATATGTCACCATGCCTGTCTCAGATGAACATATGCCAGCCACAGATAGCTCCCAGGGAGTGAGGGGCACACCTACAACACCACAGCCTGTCCAAACTGTATCATAAGGCATGTAAGGCTGCATTTCCTATTGTGTGTATGTTGGTGTACATGTTGTCCTGTGGGTGTCACCTGGGGGCAGCCACCCCCAGGCTGTGCACGTGTTCATGGGGACAGGATCCTGGGTGTTACGTGTACATGACCACTGTGATGTGCAACTGTTCATATCTGTGCATGTGCCATGGTCACATTTCACGGTGGTGTATGTGTATGTCATGTCACATACCCCGTGAGTCCCATGTGGGACGGTATGTTTGAGCCAGGGTGTCCCAGTGGCACAATAGTGATGGTCCTCCACAGTCTGTGTGCATGTAGTGTTTACAATGTCTCTGATTTCATGTGCACAATGGGAGACAGTCTCCACATCCACGTTGTGTGTGCATGGACTTTGATGTTGTGCGTGTGTGTGTCACAGACGTCCATGTCTGTCCTGCAGAGGCAAGTGGAACCACTACCTGTGGGGGTCATGGTTGTTTTGCTGTGGTGTATACCTGATACTCCATGTAATGCCAGTGTCCATGTGGCAATACAGGGTCCCTGGGAATCTACCTGTCGTTGAGCTGTGATGCCTGGGGCACATCTGTCCTCACATGTCACTGTGGGGGGTGATTGTGACATGGCAGCAGGAGATGGGAACTGTGACACGGCCTCATGATATCCAATGGGCCAACCTGGGACTTATTGATGCCACTTGTTGAACCGTGATGACAGATGTTGGCCATGTATGTACCATACATGTCCTTACGGAACTGCACACTTCATGTAGTTGTGCCTCATAATGATGTATGATGTGATATTGAGTGTGTTCAATGCCGCATATGTGGGGTGACTGACAATCTTGCTTTCTTCTCCTCTGCACTGCAGGGCTCCTGCTGTCCATAGACCATTCCCAGACCTGGCAACGATGGTGGAACGGGACAGCATCCGACGGTACCGCTTCACCAGGCAGCTGATTGAGGATTTGGCAGTGCAGTTGGCCCCACATTTGCAGCCTGGCCGGCCGTATCCTACAGCGCTGACCCCCAAGGTGAAGGTGATGGCAGCCCTACACTTCTTTGCCACCGGTACCTTTCAACATACTGTGGCGACTGCTGGTGGGATGTCACAGACCATGTTCAGCCGTATGCTCCGCGATGTTTTGGAGGCAATGTTGCTATACCTGAACCGGTACATCTATTTCCCTAGACTGCAACGACTCACTGACGTGAAGAGTGACTTCTATGCCCTGGGGAGGATGCCGCATGTCATTGGCTCCATTGATGGGACACATGTGGCTTTGGTACCACCACAGGCCCAGGAGCAGGCCTACCGTAACCGCAAGCACTACCACTCGGTCAATGCACTGGTGGTGTGTCTTGCAGATATGACCATCTCACACGTGTGTGCCCGTTTCCCTGGTTCAGCACACGATGCCTTTGTGATGAGGAGTAGTCGCATCCCCAGGATGATGGCACAGATGCAGAACCAGCGTGCCTGGCTTGTCGGTGTGTACTGACTTTGTGCCATTGTGTGTGATCTGATCTGTAGTATTCCGCCCACTTTTCCAAGTCAGCTAATGTGCACTTGTCTGTCCGTAGGTGACTCGGGATACCCCAACATGCCGTGGTTGCTGACACCCCTCAGGAACCCTGTGACACCAGCCCAGATGCGCTACAATGAGGCACATGGTCGGACCAGGAGAGTGATTGAGCGGACATTTGGTCTCCTGAAGAGCCGCTTCCGCTGCCTCGACAAGACAGGAGGGTCCCTCCCATATGCCCCAGCGAAGGTGTGCAAGATTATCATCGTCTGCTGCATGCTCCACAACCTGGCAGTGCGGAAGGAGTTGCCTCTCATCCAGGATGACAATGACCAACATCCGCCACCTGTGGAGGATCCTGGCCTGGACCACGATGCCAGTGATGATGATGATGATGGTGATGTCCGCACACAGCTCATCACCAACTTCTTTAGCTGAATGTGAGTATCCTGAGGTGTCATGTCAATGATGTGAGTTGGCATGATATGTGTAGGTGGTGCTCTGGTGCTGTTGGAGTGTGTCCATGGGCTACTTGACTGGATGTGTGTAGCGATGTGTGCTTACAGGTGGTCTGTACTCCCCAACAGTGTTGACATGCTAACTTGGTTCTGGGTGGGTATCTTGTAACATGTATTGTGCATGAGTTTTGCTGTTCTGTCCTGTTCTCCATTGCTTTTGACTGTGTGTCATTTCTGTCCTTCACAGGGTACTTTCAGATTCGTTTGGTCAACTGTGTCCACCGACGACGTGATTGTACTTCCAGGGTGGTAGCTGTTGTGTCCCTACAGGTGATGTGCGCCACACCCATGGACTTACTTCCTTCTACAGTTGTTGACTGTGTGCCCGCTGCCAGGTGGGATTACCTTGCATCTGTAGTGGTTACGACATGTTGCAACTGTGTAATAAACCTGTGCTTCACTTTGTGATGTGCGTTGTCTGTGGTCACACATTTGACTGCCATTTGCTTACTGCACCTGTGGGCTACTTGACTACAACTGGGAATAGGTGTGGTGTCTGTGCATTGCACCGTCTTTCCTGGCAACATCAGTGTAGGCAATGAGTCAGATGGCCTAGGTGTGTATGTGTTGTGTAGCCCTGGTGGTGTGTCTCCCTCATATGTGTCACGTTGCCATTACTCACATGCCTGTGTTGTACTTGCTGTTGCAGTTCGCATACACAGTGTAATTTTGCAGTTCATCATCCCCATGACAGCACCCACGTTGGAATCACAACAGAGGCAAGTATGGTGTATTAGTGTGTTTATTGTGATACATTTGTGTGAATAGTGCATAGGATGGTTAGTGCTGTACATTTATATTGCAATCAGAAGTTCCTAGATGAATTGAAAGTCCTGGTAGACAAAATCCCCAGTATCGGGGCCACAGTTGTCTGAGACATTGGTCCAACTTGTACTCCCCATGTCATGTGTGGGAGTTGTGTTGCCGTCAACAGGGTGAACAGTTTGTGCACAAAGGTGAACATCCAGAACAGGTTCAGGCTTCCTGGGGGTTGCACTTGGCCATCGGCCTCTCACTTGCCCCTCCTCGGACGACCCCTCTTCTTTGGGGGGGCCCCTCAAGTACAGGCTGCTGCGGTGCAGGGGACTCTCCGCCAGAGTCATCCTCCCTCCCTGTGGCAGTTGCAGTTTGTTCAGCACCAGATGTTGTTGGCACACAGGGAGGTGTAGACTGGTTGCTGTTCATCTGGCGGAGGCATTGTAATATGTCCCTATGCACCGCCGTCATCTCTTGCAGTGTGTCCCACTTGGACTCCACGCGGGACATGTGTGAGTCCAAGCGGGCATGATGGGCAGCCTGCTGCTGTTTCATGTCTCTGAGGAGCCCCACTACCTGGCTGAGATCTCCGGTGCTGGACTGGTACGCATCGGCTATGCGTGCCAGTTGTGGGTCATCATGCACACCAGACACCTCTGCAAGCAGCGACCTCTGTCTCCCACCCCTCCCACCACCCCTGCCGACATGTGCAGTGCGTGCAGTGGCACGCACAGATGACCCTGGTCCCCCTTGGGGGTTGGTGGTGGTGGTGGTGTCCATGGCCCCACGTTGGTCCAGGGTCCCTGTGCTGGTGGTGCTCCTTGTTCTGTCCATGTCGGCAGGGATGGTATTTGTGGTGACAGTCGTTGGAGGGGTGGGTGCAGGGGGTGCAGCTGGTGGTCCTGCTGGTGCTGCAGCTGGTGGTCCTGCTGGTGCTACATGATGACTTGCACCGGAGGTGCCAGGTTGGTCTTCTTCATCCGAGGAGGGCAGAGGCTGTTCGACACCAGTGAGCTCCGTATCCTCTTGAGCCTGGGACTGGGACTCCTCAGCGTCTGCTGCTGTGTCCCCATCATCACCTGTTTTTGGGAGACACACACAATGTATGTTATGTTTCTGCAGGCATCAATGGTTGACACACCTGACAGTTGTGACTGTGCCTCTGGGTGCGGGCCTGTACATTGCATTGTCCTAAGTTGTCACAGTCAGGGGTTGATATTGGTGTAGCACATTGTCCTGCATTATTTGGGCATGTCTATGTATTTGTTGGGGTGTGAACATGGTCTGCATTGGTTGTATTTGGTTGACAGCCGGCCCTCCTTCCCACCCAGCCAGTCAGTTATCCCACCATGGACTGTGCTTGCATTGCAGGGAGTGAAAGTTGTCTTTCAGGATGTCAGTCAGTGGTGTCCTGCTGTTGGTTGTTGCACAGTTGCCAGCAGGGCCTTGTGCTCCCCACAGCAGTAGCCAGTGTCAGCCATCTTGTGAGTCCTTTTCCACTCCCTGTGATGTGAGCATGGTTGTGGGTGGTGTTGATGGGCCAGTTGTGAGGCTGAGCAATATCTGTGCCTACTACTCCCATCATGCTATTGCCTCCACCCCCCTTCCCAGCATGCCCATCCTTCCTTCCTTTTGACTCTGCTTCCCTGTGGGGTGGGCTGCCTGTGCTGACAGGATGGCTGGGAGTGTTGTCCTGGCAGTTGTTTGGCTAAAAGTCCCAAGAGTGTCCCTGTGCTTCACACAACATAACCCAGGGTGGAGGTTCTTTGTGGGATCTTGAGTTAGGATGTGAGGCATTGCATTCTCCCAGGTGGGTTATGTGGAGTTTGTGTTGAGGGGGTGTGTGAGGGGAGGTGCTTGTGACTATGGTCAGTGCTGCAAGTCCTCCTTCCCACCCAGCCAGATATCCCACCATGGAACGTGCTTGCATTGCAGGGAGTGGAAGTTGTCTTTCAGGATGTCAGTCAGTGGTGTCCTGCTGTTGGTTGTTGCACAGTTGCCAGCGGGGCCTTGTGCTCCCCACAGCAGTTGCCAGTGTCAGCCATCTTGTCAGTTGTTTTCCACTCCCTGTGATGTGAGCATGGTTCAGGGTGGTGTTGATGGGACAGTTGTGGGGGTGAGCTATGTCTGTGACTATGACTCCCATCATGCTATTGCCTCCACCCCACTTCCCAGCATTCCCATACTTACTTGCTTTTGTGGGGAGTTCAGTGTGTGTGGGTGTGAGAGCAATGGCAAGATGGCTGACAGTGGTGTCCTGCTGTTGGTTGGTGTGCAGTTCCCAGCATGCCCTTGTGCTCCCCACGACACAGCAACAGTGTCAGACATCTTTGATGGGCCTTTCCACTCTCTGTGGGATGTGCATGCGTGAGTGTGAGCTTGCTGGGCCATGTGGTGGGGGATGTTGAGCTGTGACTACGACTCCCATCATGCTATTGCCTCCACCCCCTTCCCAGCATGCCCATCCTTCCTTCCTTTTGACTCTGCTTCCCTGTGGGGTGGGCTGCCTGTGCTGACAGGATGGCTGGGAGTGTTGTCCTGGCAGTTGTTTGGCTAAAAGTCCCAAGAGTGTCCCTGTGCTTCACACAACATAACCCAGGGTGGAGGTTCTTTGTGGGATCTTGAGTTAGGATGTGAGGCATTGCATTCTCCCAGGTGGGTTATGTGGAGTTTGTGTTGAGGGGGTGTGTGAGGGGAGGTGCTTGTGACTATGGTCAGTGCTGCAAGTCCTCCTTCCCACCCAGCCAGATATCCCACCATGGAACGTGCTTGCATTGCAGGGAGTGGAAGTTGTCTTTCAGGATGTCAGTCAGTGGTGTCCTGCTGTTGGTTGTTGCACAGTTGCCAGCAGGGCCTTGTGCTCCCCACAGCAGTAGCCAGTGTCAGCCATCTTGTCAGTCCTTATCCACTCCCTGTGATGTGAGCATGGTTCAGAGTGGTGTTGATGGGCCACTTGTGAGGGTGAGCAGTATCTGTGACTCCAACTCCCATCATGCTATTGCCTACACCCCCTTCCCAGCATGCCCGTACTTCCTTCCTTTGGACTCTGCTTCCCTGTGGGGTGGTGCTGCCTGTGCTGACAGGAAGGCTGACAGTGTTGTCCTTGCAGTTTGTTTGGCTACAAGTCCCAGGTGTGTCCCTGTGCTTCACACAGCATTACCCAGGGTGGTGGTTCTTTGTGGGATCTTGAGTTAGGATGTGAGGCATTGCATTCTCCCAGGTGGGTTATGTGGAGTTTGTGTTGAGGGGTGTGTGAGGGGAGGTGCTTGTGACTATGGTCAGTGCTGCAAGTCCTCCTTCCCACCCAGCCAGATATCCCACCATGGAACGTGCTTGCATTGCAGGGAGTGGAAGTTGTCTTTCAGGATGTCAGTCAGTGGTGTCCTGCTGTTGGTTGTTGCACAGTTGCCAGCAGGGCCTTGTGCTCCCCACAGCAGTAGCCAGTGTCAGCCATCTTGTCAGTCCTTTTCCACTCCCTGTGATGTGAGCATGGTTCAGGGTGGTGTTGATGGGACAGTTGTGGGGGTGAGCTATGTCTGTGACTATGACTCCCATCATGCTATTGCCTCCACCCCACTTCCCAGCATTCCCATACTTACTTGCTTTTGTGGGAGTTCAGTGTGTGTGGGTGTGAGAGCAATGGCAAGATGGCTGACAGTGGTGTCCTGCTGTTGGTTGGTGTGCAGTTCCCAGCATGCCCTTGTGCTCCCCACGACACAGCAACAGTGTCAGACATCTTTGATGGGCCTTTCTACTCTCTGTGGGATGTGCATGCGTGAGTGTGAGCTTGCTGGGCCATGTGGTGGGGGATGTTGAGCTGTGACTACGACTCCCATCATGCTATTGCCTCCACCCCCTTCCCAGCATGCCCATCCTTCCTTCCTTTTGACTCTGCTTCCCTGTGGGGTGGGCTGCCTGTGCTGACAGGATGGCTGGGAGTGTTGTCCTGGCAGTTGTTTGGCTAAAAGTCCCAAGAGTGTCCCTGTGCTTCACACAACATAACCCAGGGTGGTGGTTCTTTGTGGGATCTTGAGTTAGGATGTGAGGCATTGCATTCTCCCAGGTGGGTTCTGTGGAGTTTGTGTTGAGGGGGTGTGTGAGGGGAGGTGCTTGTGACTATGGTCAGTGCTGCGAGTCCTCCTTCCCACCCAGCCAGATATCCCACCATGGAACGTGCTTCCATTGCAGGGAGTGGAAGTTGTCTCTCAGGATGTCAGTCAGTGGTGTCCTGCTGTTGGTTGTCACAGTTGCCAGCAGGGCCTTGTGCTCCCCACAGCAGTAGCCAGTGTCAGCCATCTTGTGAGTCCTTTTCCACTCCCTGTGATGTGCGCATGGTTCATGGTGGTGTTGATGGGACAGTTGTGGGGGTGAGCAATATCTGTGACTACGACTCCCATGATGCTATTGGCTACACTGACTTGCCCAGCATACACAGGATTCCTTTCTTTCAGTGGTCTTCACTGTGTGTTGGTGTTGTAGTGGTGGCTACATGTCTGGATGTGTTTGTTAGTTATATTTGTGCCACTGCCTAGCTGTAGTTGTAGTTGTGTTTGTACATGTGATGACACGGTTAAATGTAACTTTGAGATGGCATGTGTTGTGTTTATCTGACTGACATACACATTTTGGGATGATTCTGTTCTGGTTGCTGTGTAATTGCTAAGAGTGCATGGTTTGACTCTCCCCTTGACAGTGATGTGTGTGTGTATTGTGGCAGAATATTGTGTACATTTGTTGTGTACTCACCAGGCTCTGGGATGTTTTCTAGTCCATAGACGCTCACTGGCGGAAGGATGGCCCGCACCTTCTCCTCCCAGGGCCTGAGGTATACTGGCTTGGCAGGAGGGCCACTGCCGGTGTATAGGCTCAGGAGGTAGTCCTTCTTCAGCAGCTCCCGTACCCTCCTGCGCACGTCATACCACCTGTTCTGGATGTCAGTCTTTGTGCGCAGACATGGTGATTGTGCGTTCACCCTGTTGATGATCCTCTCCCACATCTTTGTTTTCTGGGAGATGGGTGTCTGTTGGACCAGTGCGCCAAACAGCTGTGGCTCTACCCTGAGGATCTCGTCTACCAGGACTTCCAATTCACAATCTAGGAACTTGTGATTCTTCTTTGGGGGCATGGTGATGGGTGGTGATGGTGAGTAATGTGTGTGTTGGTGTGCAGGTGAAGGTGTGTGAGTGTGTGTTTTGCTGGGTGTATGTGAGGTAGCTTTTTGTTGGTGTGCTGATGGTGTGTGGCTTGTGTGAGGGATGAGCTGTGGGTGTGTGGTTGCTGTCTGTTGAGTGCTGGCAGTAGAATAGCATTTGCAAAGGCTCATGGTTGGGATTTGTGTCCTTTATATGGGTGGAGTTGTGGGTGTGTCTCTGTTCTCTGTCCCCACCCCCCCCCAGTATTTATTGGCTTTGTAATTGCTTGTTTGGCCTTTTTTTGTGTATTTTTCCTTAGTACTTTCTGTGCATGTTGGAAACGTTCTTGTGACCGAGTCGGACCCTGCAGTTGTCTCGTACGGTCTTCTCCGTTTCGTTCACGCTATGTTTGTGCTATTTTCTATGCTGCGTACGCGTCGGTCGCGGTGTTTTGTGTTACTTCGGCTCGCAGTTTTGTATGCGTGTCGGTCGTACGGCTTGTCCTCCGTCCGACTCGGTCGTGGTTTTCGCGCCTTGCATCGTACTTTGCGGTTTGGAGTTCCCGTGTACGTTTCGGTTGGATTTGTTCCGGGTGCGTGTCGGTCGGTTCGATTCGCGTGTTTTTCCGGCCGGATTGCTGTTTTCCGTGCGGCTCGGTCGTTCGGCTTGGGTTCCATACGTGTCGGTCGGATTTTGCACGCTTTGCATCGTACTTGGCGTGTTGGGCGCCACAGGTACGTGTCGGTCGGAATTCATTCCGGCTCCGAGTCGGTCGGTGCTTTTTCCGGCCCGAATCGGAATCGACCCCAATATGTTGGTATTATTGGTGTCCCAGAAGCCTCATTTGTAAGGGCTATTATCCCAAAAACCATTGTTTTAGGCCAGAAGGGCCCATACAATAACTCCAAGGACAAAGAGGACCGAGTTCTAATTCCTGGATCTGGTGATGGGTATCCAGCAGTGCTTACTTTGTAAAAACAAATAAGTGCCACGGCTCTCGTCAGGAGAACACTGTAGATTCCTCCACATATTGTTCCTGCCATGCTGCCAATGATAGTAATAACAAAACTACTAACCATCACAATCCAACAAGTGTGACAGTTCGGTCTATTTCAAGCGCAAAAATCTATAAGAATGGCTTGGGCGACAGGTAATAGTCATTGTTTATATATATTGAATTAATAATTACCTGTTTTGTGGTCATCTCTAAATTAGCGAGACAGCGCCACCTTGTGGCAGACTGTTAAAAGCACTGGTGTTGACAGTGAAGTGCCAGAGCCAAGCACCGGAAACCACTGGCTCAAATTAAGCACTGGTACGCCAGTACCAGGCAAATTCAGAAGGTGGGCCCAGATGCCTCCTAAGATTTTCTGGACATTTCATGGCGGGGCAAACACTGACTCACTCTCGATTACGGTATTTGCCCTGTGGTGATTGCTGCTTTTTTTCCTGGGGGTCCCACCGCCCCTCTGCCACCACTCCCCTTCCAAACTTGCAGATGGGCATTTCACCAACTACATCTGCAGCACTGTTTAATTAGGCACTGCAGTGCCAGTGGCAAAATTCATGTGGGCATGATTGACCCAGCACAAAGCCTGCGTAGCGCCTCTTAACACCCTCATAGTACTGCTGAAGCTGCTCACTGGCCCTCGTTCGATGCCAGCAACTTAAAGATATTTAACTCTGGCTCTGTGACCTCCTGATGGGTGGTGGGGGTGTTCAATAAAAAGTCTCTTGTTTGGTCATGATATTAAGATGGCTAAGAAGAGCCTCTACTCCAGTTTTCTCACCTACAGACTATGGTCATTTGCCATCATCATTCTTCTAGATCGGGGATACTCAAAGTACCGCCCGGGGGAGGCATGCTGCCCCCCTGACTCTTACATGTGGCTCCGTGATCAACAGCAATACCAGACTGCTGTTTACTCGACAAAGCACTAACATTAAAAAGATGTTAAATAAGCAGACAAGCCTTTATTTACAGGTTAATTGAAGTTAAATAACGGAAGCAACTAGGGTGTCCCGCACTGCTTAGTTTTAGGAACATCTACATTTTTAAGGACATCTTGCAGTAAACGTGTACATATATGAAAAAGTATTTTCAAAATTCAACAAGCAGAACCAGTTTTCCTTTAGTATATCTGATTATATCAGTTCCTTGGGAAGCATTTATTTTTTTAAGTGATAGTTTTCAAACATGAATTCAGAAACATTCATGTTTCCACCCACCCTGGCAACACTGCAAATAGGGAACTTAGAGGCAAGTCACTTGTTATGTGCACTCTTTGGGCGTCTGGGTTGCTATTATACGCGAACAACATTATAGTTTATTCAATCAAATGCAGAAGAAGGTTTCGTACTGCGCAGAACCTGTAGTCATGTTTTTCAAGGGCCTCTGATATGTCATAATGAAGAAAAAGGAGGGAAAGTGAAATAACAATTGCCTAGGACGACATAGTTTGGTCAAGTGGGGAAGCTGAGAATGATCCCAGGTTTTCTGCATCCACATGGTGCAATTCAGCCACTAGGTGTACATGTTTCACTTCCCTTCCCATGCACCCACCTTTTACCCCCTCCCCCACCCCCAATCTACCAGACAGTAGCCCTGCTGGCATCAATGCAGCCCTCTTGCCACAGACCAAACTAGTTGGCTTTTGGGAAAATGTTTGCGATTACCCATGTTCTAGTCCATTGGACCCACTCCTCCACCATTGCTTGTCCCGCGTAATCGCAGCAGCCTCTAGTATCTGGTTCACAGTCCTGAAGTTGTCACTGGCACTCGTGCAATTAGTACTTCTGGCCCTTCAGGTAGTTTCTCCAGCATGCAGCACCATGTGCAATTTTCCTTGTCTCACATGGGGAGGCAGCGGGGCAAGCAGCTTGCAGCTCCCTACATCCAGGAAGCACCAGCACAAGTTCCTCTGGTCCAAGATCAAGGTGCAGCTCTTCATAGTACTGGGCCAATGTGTACAGTATTCATCCTGCATTCACAGTAGTTGTATCCAGATCCATTTAGGTGAGAAAAGTTATTCAAATGCTGGGTGGCCCTTAAGAGTGAGGGATACTCAAGGGCTTTTTCTTGAAGCAGGAGGAGAGGAATTCCAAGTGTTTGAACCCCACTCACTTCCTTGACCTTTACTGGCTGGTCTGTGGGATTAACACAGTCCCCAAAGTTTTAAAGGGAACACTCACCAGTGGCAGTGGCACAAAGTGAGGCCTTAGTCCATCCTCCTGGGAATAGTGGGTAGTGAGGCAGGACCAGCAGCATTGCTCAGTCACACCTCCCATATTGAGCCCATAGGAATGAGAATTCAGCATGTCCTGGATCTTCCAGACCCTGAAGCTTCTTGCAAAGAGACAATTATAGGAGTGCTAGAAGTAAGCTTCAGTGGCATCAGAGCTCTAGCAAACTTTCCCTGGTGCCAAAGACAGTAGTCAAACACGTACTGTAGAGGAGGCTAACTCGCAAGAAGACTTTAAAATTTGGACTGCCTGGGCCATGTCATCTCCAGGAGGCGTCCTACAGCAACCACAGAACTTGGTCTTCTATGTAACACCAGCAGCATGCAACAGCGAAGTAGCATTGGTTGCCAGTGCCCGGGGCAAGGCAAGTATCCTTCCACTTTTATTTTTTAAATCGTGCGCCCCTAAGAATGCCACTGCACCCCTAAGAAAGCCCCTAAGGTTTTTTTACCCGGGGCATTTTGCAATTTTTGCATCGCAGTACGGTTTGAACCTGGTGCGTCCATTTTTTGACATACAGTTGTGTTACTGGGGTAGAACACACATCAGGTCGGCACGCAAATTCTTACCTTAGAGCATATTAAAGTGTCAGTTAAACTGAGTAAACTTGGAGTGTATTTCATCACCAATTTTTGGCATGATGCATCACTGTCCCCCACTGATCGCTTGCACCAAAATTGAGTACATGAACATAGGACACAATACCATCTGGAATAAATAACTTGGAAGGTTCCTGGGATGTTAGGAGCGAGCCTTGTTTTACATCATCAAAAAATTTGAAATATTATCAGTAGAGTATTGACGTTTTGTAACATTTATTTTTCAACAATCTTTTTTAAAGTATTTTGTTTATTCACAATTATTTTTAATGCATGTTGTTTATTCAGGTTTATTTTAATTTTAAGTATAGCAGCACATCTCAATCATGTCTTATTTTTGTCATGAAAACAGTTTCCATACAGAGGTCATAACCAATGCTCAGTTCACTGTTAGAACGGTGCATACATGCGTATTTCTTCTATGTTTTTCGTTTGGACTAGGTCTTTCTGTGACGTGATAAGAATGGTTTCACCTGAGTTGAGCACCATTAATTGGTTCATGCACGGCAATCTCACTTTGGGCATAAACTTAATGGCTTCTGGAGACAAGACGCCGTGTGCGGCGTTGAAACACTAAACATTTAGGGGCTTATTTACAACCCCCTTGCGCCACTGGTGCATCACTTTTAATATGGGAAAAAGTGAAGTACCTGCGCGCAAGAGGCTTGTAAATAAGCCCCATAGATGACATGCTGGCAAACACACTGAGGGGGATATGTACAAGGAAGTGGCGGAGCCTGTCGTTAGCCTCCTTGGCTTAACGACATGCTCCGCCACTTCTGAAACGCTAGGCTGCACCATATTTACAAGAATGTGGTGCAGCCTTGCGTTTCCCCCTGCGATGGCGCTAAGTTTAACAACTTAGCGCCAACGCAGGCACCCTTGCACCAGAGTACAAGGGTGTCTGCATGCAGGGGAGGATTCTTTATGTGTATGAAGGTGTCCCTTCCTGCACATAAACAATCCTAATATGCGATTCTGTCACTTTCATGTGTGCAGCACACATGAAAGTGACAAAATGGCATTTGTTTAAAGGTTTGTTTATGTACAGGAAGGGACACCTTCCTGTACATAAACAAACCATGGCATTGTGCTTTTTCCATGTGTGCTGCACAAGGCACCACACATAGAAAAAGCAAAAACGAGGAGCAATAATGCATTTCTCCTCGTTTTGCCAACTTAAGACGAGGGTTTTCCTGGTCTTAATTTTGGCAGTGGCAGTGCGTCCATTAGGGCGCTGGGACGTTGACCCACAAGCCGCGCCCACAGCTCCCTCGGCGGCTCTGTCTGAACTGACAATGCATGTCAATCAGCATGACGCTGGACCGCCCACCCCCTTCAGAGTCTGAAGGGGGTGGGGCGGTCAGCGTCATGCTGACTGACATGCATTGTCAACCAGGGGGTGGCGCAGAGTGCACAGCAGGGAGCAGCACAAGTGCGCATTTTGGGTTTAGGTTGGAGAATTTTTCCGACCAGCCCAGTCATGCGCACTAGTGTTTGCTCTGGCTGGCGGCTGCGCATTAGGAGAGCGAGGGTCGATCAAGGCCGCAACCCTCGGTCTCCTAATGGGCGGCGAGTATCCCTGCTAAGCCAATCCTGGCGCTGCTGGAGCAGCGTCAGTATTGGCTGAGAGGGGTTGCCAGTGACGCGGCTGTTCCTGTTCAGAAGTTGAAGAGCGCCAACGCGGGACCCCGGCCCAGGAGCAGAGGCGGCGCGGACAGGTAAGTTTTCTTTTTATTTTATTTTAATTTTAAACTCCCCCGGCCCCCACCCCCGCGCGACCCCCCCCGCGAGTATTGCGAGCCGCGTCTGTTGTTATGCCAATTTTATGGTGTTATCAATATCAACAATTATTCTGTTTCGTGAATATAAATTACGCTGCAATTAATATATATACACAGGTCCATAAATGTAAATTCACACTTTGATGCCCATGGGGTTTTTGTGTTATAGGAGTCCACAGATAGTACATACACAAAAGCCGTGTAATACAATACGGTACGTATCTGCAGCGATTTAAATAAAACTATTTATGGAAACCTTGCCCATATTTTCGATTTCCTAGTTTCCAATCTACACGGCCACTGGCTTCGCTTAGTCATGGCTGACTGTTTCGAGAATCAGTCAAAATAGATGCGTACTGTCCCGAGGACTGACCAAGCCAGAACCCCAACCCCCAGCTGAGGCTTAAAAAGTATACTAAGCTATCAGATAAATAGGTGAGGCTGCAGGGGCGGAAGAGGGAGAAGCAAAGTCGATGTAATTAGAAAGGAGACACAAGAAGCGAGGGGACGACACAAGGAGAAGGAAAGGTAGAGAGGACCAGCGGACAGAGGCAGACGGAGGGGGCAGGGCTGTTTCTACCATTAGGCAAGACTAGGCGGCCGCCTAGGGCGGCAAAAGGGCTAGGGCGGCAAAAGGGGGGGAAAAAATGACTTAATAAGTGTTTACTTTCTTTGCCCTGAAGCTGCCCCTGTGGGCGCGCCCGTGCTTAGTGCAGGCCCTCTGCCCACAGGCCCTTGAGCTTGTGTCCCCGACTTTTGTACCACATTATGCTTGTACAAACCCGTTCCACTGGTCGGATCACCGTGTAACCCGACGGACTTGGGTATGGCTTGTTTGGTTGCTGCCTCCGAGGGCCTGCGCATACAAGTGTCCTGCCCAGCAGGAACACTCCTCTCCACAAATAACCAGAGAAAGCCCAAGCGCGGAAATCATAGTCCACACACCGAGCTGGGAGAGGCCGCCATGGCCGCAAGCGCACCCGAGGCCCCTGGCGTCCAGCAGCCCTCGGCCTCCCTCTGCACTGGGTACTTCCCCGACCCAGCAGCTGCTCTCGGTGACGACGCTTCCTGCGTCATTTGCTTGGAGTACTTCACAGATCCTGTGACCATAGAGTGCGGGCACACCTTCTGCCTCTCATGCCTCACCCGTTACATGAAGCAGCAGGATTTAACCATCTCGTGCCCGAGGTGCCGGCACAGGTTCGGCCAGAGGAGCAGGCCCAACAAAGAGCTCTCAGCCGTCGCGCAGGCCTTTCGGCAGATCAGGATGGAGGCCTCGGCAAGGCCGCAGATGAGTTTTTGTGAAGGCCACTGTCAAATAAAGAAGACAAGTGTGTGTCTGGTGTGCTGGGAACCCCAAAATCATAAACGTTACACTGGGGGATCTGAAGAGGAAGGCGGCAAAGAATACAAGGTACAGTAAAGTATGTCATCACTTAGTCAACACGTGTTGAAGTAGTCAATGCAAACAAGATAATAGTACAAGTACACAGTCTTGGGTTGTGGAATTCTTCCCTATGTGCCTAGGTAATGAGGAGCCCTCTGCCACCAGGCCCCCGTAGAGCCGTCCGCATAGGCCATCCATGTGCCACAACCCACTAACTGTGCCCTGAAGCTGCCCTGTGCGCGCGCTTGTGCCTAGCGCAGGCCCTCTGCCACCAGGCCCCCGTAG
Source organism: Calotriton arnoldi (assembly GCA_963921515.1). Lineage (NCBI taxonomy): Eukaryota > Metazoa > Chordata > Amphibia > Caudata > Salamandridae > Calotriton > Calotriton arnoldi. Next base: position 419,131 of record CAWUFW010003426.1, on the reverse strand, counting down.
AGCCCTCCGCAGAGGCCATCCATGTGCCACAACCCACTAACTGTGCCCTGAAGCTGCCCCTGTGCGCGCGCTCGTGCCTAGCGCAGGCCTTCTGCCCACAGGCCCTTGAGGAGCCCTCTGCCACCAGGCCCCCATAGAGCCCTCCGCATAGGCCATCCATGTGCCACAACCCACTAACTGTGCCCTGAAGCTGCCCCTGTGCGCGCGCTCGTGCCTAGCGCAGGCCCTCTGTCACCAGGCCCCTGGAGCGCGCTCGTCATGCCGGGCACCGTACTGCCTCCCAGATGGAGACTTCTGTAAAGCACAAATTATTAAACGCCAATCCCCGGGAGAAAGATTGTAATGAAAAATGTAGCGCTCTCATCAAAGCGACGGATAATTCTGCTTTCTGTGACCTCGACCCTGCGGTGTTGGGGGTGGGAAGGGGCGGGGAAGGGACTGCGCTGCACAGAATTTTAAGTGCAGTGAAAAAGCTTGTTTCCTTTTACGCACAAAGAAAATCAGCGCCTCTGTTTGAAGTACTTAAAAAATTGCACCATCAGTAATACGTGTGCGCCCACACGTGCATCACGTGCAGTGAAGCATAGCAATGATGATGTCATTATAAAGCGCCTACAGCCAAGGACCTGCAGCTTAGAAGCGCACTGGCTCATGGATTTTTATTTTGATTGCCACAGCTATGTGTTACATAAGTTAGCTGCCCAGAACGGCTTATAGTCTGAATAGGCCCTAAATGATTCATTGCTAGTACATTCTAGTTATGCAAGCGCCCTAGCAGCAGGCGCTGAACCCACTGGACTATCCTTAGCTGGTGGGTTGGTAGAAGGCTACTCGAACTATCAAGGTTCTCTTATTTTGTCGTTTTTTACGCATAGCAAACGATTTGTATTTTGGCAAGCGTTACTTTGCGCTTGAGGCCACACTAATGGAACAATATGCATTATGTAAATGACTTCTAGCATAAATAAATGGGAGGCGGGGAATACTTTTATATTTGCCCTCTCAACTAAACAAGCATTTTCAAAGCCAATAGGTTTCACCTACGCGAGAGCTATTGGCTTTGCCAGTGTCTTTTAGCCATGTTGTGCAGCAGCGTGGAATGGAGAGGAGGGGCATAGAGTGGTGTGGCTTGGAGTTGAGTAGAGTGGAATGATGTGGAGTAGAGTGATGTAGAATGGCGTGGCATAGAGTAGAGTCGAGTGGTGTGGCGTGGCATAGAGTTGAGATGAGTGGAATGCGGTAGAATAGAGTGGCGTGGAGTGGAGCAGAATATAGTGAGTGGGGTGGAGTGGAGTGGCGTAGAGTATAGTGGAGTGTCATAGAGTACAGTGGCGTAGAGTAGGGTGGTGTAGTGTGGTGCAGATTAAACTAGAGTGGCACTGACGTAGAGTGCAGTGTTGTGGCATAGAGTGCAATGGCTTTAGAAAACACCATTGAAGTTAGAAGAGAGAAATTTAAAACGAAATAAAATATCATGAACAGTGCATATTTAGTTATTTAATGTTTGATGTGTTTTATTGTTTAATGTTGAATACAAGTTCTTTTATATCTAATGCATTAATTCTTCTACCCTGGATGACAGGGGGAGAGAGTGATGGTAGTAAAAGGGAGAGGGCGGCATTTTTCAATTCTCGCCTAGGGCAGCAAAACACCTAGAAACGGCCCTGGGAGGGGGAGGAAGAGCTTGAAGAAAGTGAGAGGAAACGATGGGTTGAGAAGGGCAGCAAAAGAGACTGGAAAAAGCTGAGAGGAGGGTGAAGGAGAGAAACTGAAAATGAGAGAAGGTACGAGGAAAATAAGAGGTGGAAGGGAGGGGGCAGAGGAATAGACGGAAGAAAGAGAAAGAAAGGACAAGGAAAGAGAAGGAAGGCAGAGAGGGCAGCAAGGAGGAAAGATTAAAGAGGGGAGGAGAAAAAAGTAGGGGAGTGGGAAAGTAAAGCTAGAGAGAGAGGGAGTACAGTGAGGAAACAGGAGGAGTGGAAAGTCAGACAGATGACTCAGCTAATGTGGCTGCTATTCCTGGACGCTGCTGACATTCCGGACAGTCTGGAGATTAATAGCTAAAACCCGCAGGGCACGCACAGCCGGACAGTGTTGCAAGGGGACGTGAGGAACTGCTGCAGGTCAGGGGCGCTAGGTGGCGCACAACCGAAATGGCTGCTCCTAAGTGAGGCTCCGGTAGCTCGGCTTCAACATCCTAAATTTATCCTACTTTCCGTGGAAGGAAGTGCCCACAAAACACAGCAGCGGTATTGTAAGGTGCATACTAACTCCGCTGCAAGATTCAGCCCGACTGCAGCCCAGGAACCTCCCGCGGAGCGCGGCCAAAGTTACAGCGGGATTCCGGCGAGGAGTTGGGCAGCGCTGAGCGCGGCGGGTGCAGCGACGAGAGTCCCCGGTCTCACACGAGGTGCTAGGCCAAGACCTGGGGGAGCAGACTGGCGCCAGAACTCTGCGGATCCTACTGGGGTGCACAAATCAACAGAAATTGACACGCGCCTGATCCTACACGCGATGGCTGCAGGTATACTGAGCGGTGGCAAGGCATGAATAAAACAAAGGTGGGTGAAAGCATGAGCGAACGGTGATGAGGACACCCATACCCCCGCATAGTATCGGCATCGGCACATACAGTGCGACACTCACACGCACAAGTCTGGTGCTTCCCAGCAACAGAACATAGACGCTGCGACCCAAAGCTGGGGAACCACTGCGGAGACTCGCCGAGAACTGCTGTGGTTGCGGGGCCGGTGCATTGAGCGCACGCCGCCATTACTCATGCTAGACACTGCAGCATAATCCCCGCAAAGCCTGGCAGTGCACAAGATATTGGCCCCATTGGAAACACAAGACTGCGAATTTGCTGGGCATAATTGAATGCAATAACCCACGGACTAACAGCACATTAGTGCCGCATCAAGGGGTCATTTTCCAGAGAAACGCCAACGCATACCAGCTGGCACGTGACGTGGCGGACAGAGGCAACCAGAGGACGGGTGGGTGTCCCTCGAGGGCGTCGAGGTGGTCGCAACTCCAAAGCACGAACTCATCTGCCCTGCGGTACCCGCAGGATCGGAGGCTGAGTTCCTTGCCGCATGGCGCAGGATTGGGTGGTCGCAGAGTCATCTGCACCTTGGTGCACACTTGCGTAGACCTACGATGGACCACAGCACTAATCCTGGGGGTCTGAGAGGGGTTCACTGCGCAGGGCTGTCGCCAACTCTACATCCACCCTCGCTTTACACTCCGGCTACGGTCTGCCTCAGGGGAGCTCCGCACAATACACGGCAAGGCAATGCATTTTTGTCATGATAAGAGGATGCATATATAGAACCGTTCCCTGCGATGTAGGTAACTGTGCCGCCTAGAGATAAAGCCTCAATCTGTTCTATACCGGGGGGGCCTCCACTGACCACACAAAACGCCCACGGAACTCAGCCTCCTACAGCACTGAGGCGCTGATCTGCCATTGAGGGAGCTGGTCTCGGAGTGAGCTGCTGTGCTGGTTGGACTGCTTCCCACTACTAGGACCAGCTGACGAGCCCGGGTGGCGCCTGCCCTGGTCTGGGTCTGTGGGCTCTTGTCGCTGGTCACTGCATACCATATAGCGGCCGAACTCCGAGCAGCACATCCAGAAGACCGGCCTACTGGATCTCAAGGACCCACAATGGGGAAGCCGGAGGGACGACAACCTAAACTCACATTTGAGGCAAAAAAGACAGTCACACGCTCAAGTGCCGAGGAGAAAGCACAAAATATAGAGGACTCAACTCCAGCGCACTCCTCCACATCTGATGATGAGGTAAAAACACTTCTTCTAGCGATGCAGCAGAGTCTCACCTCCTTATCAGGCAAAATGGACACAATGAACAGTCGCCTAGACTTCCTGGTGCTGAAGGTGGACAAGCATGATGAAAAGATCAAAGAAGCAGAACGGAGGATCTCAGACTCGGAGGACACAGAGGCTCAAATGCAAAAGCAAGTGACACAAATGGACAAAATCCTGAAAGTAATAGCCTCCAAGAATGAGGACCTTGAGGCTAGGAGCCGAAGGAACAACATACGCGTCCTAGGTATTTCAGAAACCACGCAAACTGGTCGCATGGAGGACTACATCGAGCGCCTCCTGTGGGACACCTTTGGAGCGGCTGCCTTCTCCCCACACCTGACTGTGGAGAGGGCTCATCGATCTCTTGGGCCTCGACCTCCTCCAGGCAGTGCCCCTCGCCCTATTATTGCCCGGATCCTTAACTATCGAGATCGGGACACCGCACTTCGCCTAGCCCGTGAAGGAAAGGCATTGACATATGAAGGAATGAACTTTACCATATATCCTGACTTCACGGTTGCGGTGCAGGAAGCTCGCCGCAAGTTAATCCCAGTGAAACAGCAGCTCCGTAAGGCGCAAATGGACTTTGCACTCCTGTACCCGGCACGCTTGAGGGTCACACACCAAGGTAAACAAAAGATATTTTTAAATCCACATCAAGTAGAAGAGTTTATCAAGAGCATTAACCGACGTTCACCTCGACGGAATTCCGATGACCACTCTTCATTGTCCCGCTCCCCGGAGCTGCAGGAGGACTCGTGAAGATGGGGGGATAAAGTTGTTACTACTCGACGCCCCTGATCCCGTAGCAGCGGGACTGCCCCTCCGCTGACCCCCTGTCATCCGCCATGCGCTGCAAGAGGGCACCTCCTCGCATCTGGAAGAAACTGAACTTATAGACTGCTAAGACAATGGATAAGTGTATCTAGCATTCCAGAGGCGAGTACCAGATATATAATGTGTAACCGGTAAGGTTTGGACAATGGTACTTTCTTCTCCACGGCACAGAGCCGAGCACCCTCCCACTGCCATCCCCGCAGCCTCATCTACTGCTACTGCAGCTGGGTGGGAATGCCGGGAGCAGGGAGGGGAATGTGATGCACCAGCGGTTCCCCCACTATGGGTGATCCCCCACACGACTATTTTCAACGTTGGTCTGGGTTGACCGCTTTGACCAGTTTGGGAAATGTTGGGATTCGGGAGGGAAATGTTATTCCGGCACAATTGGGGTGCTGTTGTGGGAGGGTTAGGGTGGAGTGGGAGATGGATCTCCAGATACGGTTGTTGTTTACTGCAGCGATGAATTATGACAGACAGACAAATGGTACTCTCATGACAGTGGCATACAGTACACAGGAGGCAGGTCACCACTTATTGCATACCTCAGGTACTCATGGTTGATTCGACGACTCATCGGAGTCTCCAGATAATTACATGGAATGTGCGGGGACTTGGAGACCCGCGAAAGCGTCGTCAACTCTTGGCATATTTAGATAGGCACCACATACATATTGCGTTAATCCAGGAAACACATGTTCATCCGCTGCCGCCCCACTACCTTTGCTACGAAATGGGCAGATCATCGACTATTCTCCTCGTACTCCTCAAACGCAAGGGGCACGGCAATACTTATTAAAAAACAGACGCTGTTCGCCCTAGCAGGGTCGTTATTGGATCATAACGGAAGATAACCATTGTGTGGGGGAGGTTGGGCACGGACTCTATCACACTGGTGAGCTGTTACGGCCCAAATGTAGACTCTCCCGAATTTTTCACTGTGCTATGGGGGGAAATACTCGACATAGGGTCCACGCATCTTATATGGGGTGGAGATTTTAACGTAGCTCTCAACCCAGATGTAGACAGATCGAACCCCGCACCACATCATTACAACAAGTCCTATCACGTCCTGCAGGGAATCACAGCGGAGATAGGACTATTAGATGCCTGGAGATACTCTCACCCACATGAGCGGGAGGGCACACATTTCACAGCGCAGGCTGCATCCTGAGCACGGTTAGATTACTGCCTATTATCCAGAGGATTGGGCCCCCTGATAGAAAATGTCACGCACCTGGCCAGAACATACTCGGACCATTCCCCAGTCAAGCTTACAATTGCCCCGCCTTGATATAACAAACCACGTCGCACTTGGAGACTGCAGCCCATAATGCTCCTAGACACAGTATTCCACAGCGAATTGGAAGATGAAATCCAAGATTTCTTTCAAAGGAATAAAGGTTCCGTAGATGGCGTGGAAACAATTTGGGAAGCCTTTAAGGTGACAATGCGGGGGTTTTGTATCTCCAAAGGTTCGGGTGTGTTAAGGGACATACAGAATACGATCAGCAGATTAGACGCGGAGCTCAAGGACCTGGAGAGGCAACTGGGGTTGGGTGGGGACAAGGATATCCAACATGCATTTCGGGGGAAACTCTCTGAATACACTGAGGCCGCAGACCGAGAAGCGAAGTTCCGGGGAATATTTTGGGTGGCCCGGAGGTATGGGGAGGGGGAGCGACCAGGAAAGACGCTTGCCGAAATCATACGTCGCCCACGCTTCTCCAATTGCATCTTAGAGATCATGGGGCCAGGAGAGATACTGCAGCGCAACACTACTGACATACTATCTACATTTACCGCACACTATTCGACATTATATACCTCGCAGCGCAGGGACCATATTGAATTAGACAGCTTCCTTGGTGACATTGCACTTGGCTGGCTGGGTGACACACAGAGGGAATTTCTCAGTGCCCCTTTCGAACTCGATGAAATACGAGAGGCTATCATGCAGCTACAATCCGGGAAGGCCCCAGGCCTCGATGGGCTGCCCGCTGAGTTCTATAAAACCTACGTCGACCGGTTAGCTCCAATAGTAAAGGAATTATACGAGGAATCACTTGCAGCTGGCAGACTCCCCCCGTCCATGAGGGAAGCTCTCATCACATCACTACCTAAACCCGGAAAGTCACCATTCCAATGTGATTCTTATAGCCCGTTATCACTAATTAATTGCGATGCCAAAATACTGGCAAAGATTATTGCGAATAGGCTGGCCCTGTTAATGGAAAAATTGGTGCTCCCAGATCAAGCAGGGTTCGTTCCTGGCAGAGCAACCACGCATAACCTTCGTACTCTGTTCTCTATTCTGCAGAATGTGGCCCCGGAGCTGCCGCTGGTGGCAGTTTTCCTGGATGCCACTAAAGCATTCGACTCCGTTGAATGGGATTACCTCTATGGAATACTGCAGCGCATGGGGTTTCCTGTCGGCTTCCTGTCCTGGATACAGCTGCTCTATAGGCTGCCAACGGCAAGAGTATTAATTAATGGTCACCTATCTGACGCGTTTCCCATATCCAGAGGCACGCGGCAGGGATGCCTGCTCTCACCCCTGCTCTTCGCGCTCGCAATTGAAATGAAATGAAATGAAATGAAATGAAATGAAAATTGGTATTTGTAAAGCGCTAACTGCCACTCCGAAAGGAGCATCCTGGCGCTGGTATGGAAGGTGAGCGGCTGCTCAGAAATTCTTAGATGAGAGAAAGGCAAAGTTCATCTGGGGCTCCGAAAATCCAAGTCTTTAGTTCTTTCCTATATTGTGTTTCAGATTTATGCGTTCTCAGATGCGGTGGCAGTAGGTTCCAGGCTCTGGTGCCTAATGCTGTTATTGTTTTTCCTCCCCTGGTTTTGCATCTGAAGCTGGGAGGTTTAAGTAGATTGGATGATGATGACCTGAGGGTTCTGGTTGTACTGTAGGGGGTGAATCTTGATGCAAGATATTGAGGCCCCAGTTTGAGTGAGGCTCTGAAGGTGATAAGGTGGTGGCGTCGAAGTTGAGGCAGCACCACCAGGATATAGCTCTCCGCTGTAACCTGAGACATATCCTCATATCCTTATACGCTGATGACATCACGCTGTATTTGAGGCATCCACAAGACAACCTAAACCCGCTCCTTAGAGAATTCATAGTGTTCGGTAAGCTCTCTGGAATACATATAAATTGGGGAAAGTCGCAAATCTTTCCCTTGACCTCTGCGGCCTCGCGTTTCCCCCTGGACTTCCCGCTGGAGTGGTGCGATTCAGACCTACGATATCTTGAGGTAGTCATAACTAGAGATAGAGATGAGTTGATGCGCCTCAACTATGGCACTGCGATACATCGGATTACGGAAAACGTCACCCGATGGATCTCTCTACCGCTGACCCTGGCGGGACGCGCGGCATTGATCAAGATGGTGGTCCTGCCACAAATACTATATCTTTTTTTAAATATCCCCTATAATCCCGGGCGACATTTTTTCCAAACACTTCAGTCCGAAATGACGAGGCTGATATGGGGAGGCAAACAACCTAGATTGAAATGGAAAGTTCTCACCCAGCCGTGCGCTCAAGGAGGGTTTGATGTGCCAGATTTCGAACTGTATTATGTATGTGCACAGGCTCACTATGCATTTTACTGGATCCATCCCCCTAGATATATGCCTCAAATCGCAGCTGAACACTGGCTGGCGGACCCAATCCCCTTAAATGGCGTGCTGAACATGCCTCCCCGCACATGTGACTCTGAGCCTACCACGATCACAGGCACAGTGGACGCCTGGCGTCGCATTTTATCTCTCCTTCAATGTCCGATGTTATACTCACCGCTCCTCCCACTCTCCTATCATCCACGCATGCCACTCTTACAAGAAACAGGGTTCCTCAAATTATGTGAACGCACCAAAATCACCACATGGGGAGACCTCTATCAAAATGGGACATTCTGCACCTCTGAGAGCCTTTTTTCAAGGGTTACAACCAACTTCGCTAGACTTATTTCTATATATCAGACTACGCGAGGGTGTGCGATCTGTCACCCCAGCCTACCCTCATGAATCCCCAACATTTACCCCTTTGCATATGCTGCTGCGAGCTACATCACCGGGACACTTGGTCTCCGTGCTCTATCACACTATACGCACACAGCAGACGGAACCTCTCAGCTCTGCTCGTACCAAGTGGAGTCAGGAGCTGGGACAGGAGATAACTGATGACCAATGGTTATACTGCTGCCTCCAAACTGAACAGATCTCTGCCAGCTCTAGGCACCGCATTATACATTATAAATACCTGCAACGCCTATATTACACTCCGGTCAAAATGTTTCGATTCAACTTGAAAACTACGGACAGTTGTGATAGATGCAGCAGCCCTGGTGCTGATTTTTTACACCTGGCCTGGGAGTGTCCTGGGGTGAATGAATATTGGGCCCAAATATTTGATGCCCTATGCCAGATGGTTCCCATTGCCCTAGAATGTACGCCATTAATAGCACTGTTAGGCTATACTAAATTTATCCCAAAGTCCTGTCGCAAATTTATTGCCATTGCATTCTTTCTAGCTAAACGTAGAGTGGCTTGCAGATGGGGTAGAGGGCGGGCACAAAAGTTCAAGGAATGGTTGGATGACTTGATATATTGCCAAGATCAATTGATTTTATATGCTGAACTGTTACCTAGGGCCTCGAAACCAAGAAATATATGGAGTCCCCTGCAGAGGTACCTTCTTGCTCGATCTGCGGAGTCCCTGCCAGATGAGTCAGAAACGCTGGAACGGTAGGGATCTTTGCATATCAGGCCTCTATCACATGTGGGACGCTCGAGCGGATCTCAGGTCCTGTTATATGGATCATTGCCATGGTGAAGCTTTTGTGATGTGTATTGTGTTTCATTACCCACGTGCACTTATGCTGAGTTGCGGCAGTGACAACGCCTACCCATGTGACAACCTACCACTGGCCCAATGTTTAGTACTTTCATGTACAATAGGCACTTCACTGACCTTCTCGAGGGTAATGAATATCCCTGCATGAGCAGTTGTCCTCCTATTCGAAGAAAAATGTACTGTATGTTATGAGTTTATCTTGTACGACGATGCCATTGATTGTATCTCAATTTACCATGTCTGACGAATGTCATTGAGAATTTTCTCCTTTATTATTGTCATCGTGTTGTATTGACAGAAAAATAATAAAATAAAGATGCAAAAAAAAAAAGAGGAACTGCTGCAGGTCAAGGCTGACGTGCACCGGCAGAGCCGCGAGAGGGTCCGAGTATTGGAAGAGCAGGCTCGCTGTAGGTCGGGCTCGAGGCGAGTCATCAGAGCCTTGTTCGGACCCCTCGTGCCAGAAATGCAAGATGGCTGCAGACTGAAGCTGACGTGCATCAGCGGAGCCGCGTGAGGGTGCGATTATTGGAGGCTCGCTGTAGGTCGGGCTCGAGGCGAGTCTGCAGTGCCTTGTTCGGACCCCTCGTGCCAGAAATTCAAGATGGCTGCAGACTGGAGCTGAGGTGGATCAGCAGAGCTGCCCGAGGGCCTCAGTACTGCAACTACAATGGAACATGCAGGTCAAGATGTAGGCGCATCTTGTTGCCTCAGTATTGAAACCGTGGGGGTGGTGCAAGCCAGGATTGAGGTGCATTAGAAGAGTCGTGTTTTTTGGTCTCAGGCAGGTACAGAGTGAGTGCTGTATGTGAGGAGTCCGATGCATGTGCAAAGCTGTGTGCGAGTTTCAGTACTGCAACAGCAGAGGGCGCAGTCGGGCGGGATTGAGGTAAGCAGCAGACCTTTCCTTTTGCCCACAGTACTGGGAGAGCAGATGCTACCTTTTGTTAATCACTGCACGCATCGCGTGCACAAGCGGTCATTCAACTGTTCACTAGACAAGCTGAAAAGTCGAAATGCAGTGCTAGTTGGCAGAGAGCCACAGTGGCACTGATAGGCCTGCGACATTGGAACTAAAGTAATATCGTGTTCTACCTTCCATAGCCCGTAGTATGTTTTCTTTTTCTTTTTTTTTTTAGTTCCAACTTCGAATATTTAGATTGTGTTGTGCCCCATTGCCAGTGAGGGGGCCTCAGAGATTGGCAGTGAAGTGACTCCGTGTTCTGTTGAGAGTTGTTGCCATTGTTTCTGCCATTGCTTCTCACAGAGCCACGGGCGGAGTTATAGTCCGTGTTAGCATACCTTCCTTGTTCAGGCTTGCTAGAGGCGTCTCATGGGCGAGGAGAATGCTTTCACTAAAACAAATGCAAATAAAAATAATTGATGCGTGCAATCGTTGGGAAAATAAACTCCACGCATCCACCCTTAAAACAGATTGCATCTAGAGTTCACAGAGACGTGGGTGAGGCACTGAGTCTGTGAAATGGGTATCCAGAGGATTCGTTTGCTTTAAATATGCCACGGTGATGGTCAGTAATCCACGGATGCTGCTGCTTAATCAGAGTGTAAATAATCAGAACAAATCTTTTCTTCCAAGCTTTCTTTGAGAAAAAGAAATCATTTGAAAATCTGAGCAATCACACCATTGCTATAAACAAACAGTTCACATGAAATTCCCTTAGTGAAAAAATTTACTTATACAATCATACACAACATGCTTTATTAACCTTCCTGCTATCTCAAATTTGCTTGAAAATGCACCATTTGCCCACTCTTTTTTCAAACTTTTCTCGGGAGGAGAACCCCCACAAACCCCCCGTAGGTGGTTCCGGATTGCTCGCTACGCTCGCTCGCAACATTGCAGTACAGCTATTGTTTTACGCCTCACCACTTTCGAATGTCACCAGCCGCACTGAATTTTGGCGCCGCCTCCTATGTACTCCACCCTTGTACATAGGGGGCAGCATCAAATACAATGGGTGTTGCGGTGGAACGCCCAGTGCAACACCCACTGCCTATACCTTTCACGCTAACCAAAGCGTAAAAGGGTGCCTTATGTACAAGGCAGCGTTAAGCCACGTTAAGTGGCTTAACGCTGCCTTGTACATAAGCCGCAGCCCCTATCGCCACCACAACGTCCGTAAAAGTGACGTTGTGGTGGCGATAGGGGCTTACACATTTGCCCCTGAGTTACTCGCCAAGTTTGAGTTCTGTGCATGGCAGTTTATCCTTTTTGGTTATGGTATTTTTGTTTTCCTTAAATCTTTCTTTCTTAAACGTTTTTCTTGGCCGAAACTTAACACGTTTTTCGAGTCTCAGCACATAGCGGTGAAGGTTTGAGCACCATTACTTTTTAGAGAGCATGCACCATGGTAGTTTTCGTAGATGTACAATGAGGTCCTTTACTACTTTTGATGGGCTTTCTTTTTGGTTTTAGTTACCCCTGACAAAGGGCATTAAAGCCCGAAATGCATTGGGATGTTAGCAGTATAATCACCCAAGGCGAACAGCGCTTTCCATGTGCCGATGAAAGACGCCTGTATGGGCATTTCTCGTGCAATCAAAGATTGGAATTCGACTGTTTTATTGTGAAAGTACACATTCTGAGGACAATGGAATAAACATGGATTAAATATGGATTACTTGTTTAAATTTGTGGATTACTGAAAGTTGGCATTTTGCAATTTTTGCATCGTAGTGCGCCTTGAACCTGGTGCGTGATGACGCACCGACCATTTTTTGACATACAGTTGTGTTACTGGGGTAGAGCACACATCAGGTCAGCACACAAATTCTTGCGTTAGAGCATATTAAAGTGTTGGTTAAACTGAGTTAATTTGGAGTGCATTCCATCACTTATTTTTGGAAAGTTGTGTGTAGATTCATTTGTTTAAAAAAAAGTTATTTCCATTTTAGCAGTGATAGTAATTATGGCTCTCCAAAAATTGCTAAATTGAATATAACCATTTACAGTATACCACAAAAGTTTCTATTTTCAGTAAAATTTTATTTATGGGAACTTTGCTGAAAATATAAACTTTTTGTGGTTTATTGTAAATCCGTTCAAAGTTTTATGAAATATTTGCTTCAATATATTTGTCAGATGGAATTTAAAGGGTTATTTTTATAGATATCTTGACCACTAATCTTCAGGTGCAGTGTAGATCCTGATCTGCAGAGGATCCACGAATAATAGATTTGAAAAATAAATAAATCTAATTGGATGAAGGATAATTTTTTCCCTCTATCCTTTGCAGGACCATGGATTCCTGGGGAATTTACAGAGGTGCTTTGGTGGCCTGTGACTGAATTTTTTTTGTTGCAGTCGCAATTGCATGATGCAAGTAATCTGCAAAGCTCTGCAAATCCCTTTTTAGCAAAAAAAAAAAAAGTGTCGCGTTTGATGGGGCAGGAGGAAGATTCGGTGACTCGGGGAGGATGGGGGCTAGTCCAAAAGGGGTAGATACTTCCCCTAAAAAGTGCAAAAAAACATTTCCATAGATGGATCCAGGCCTCCAATTATTGAATCCATTGATCCTAGAAATCGCTGTTTTTATTTGTTGATGATCTCCTGATCCGAGCTGGATCCATGCAACTCAAAGACTGGCCACAGCCACCGATCCATGGAGTCACTTTGGATCCATGGGGCTGAATACAAATTTTTTAAATAAAAGGAAAAAACAGTGCAACTTTGCATGTCCAAAGCTGTCTGCAGTGGACTAGGACCACTTGGGGGCTGGAACCCGATGCCCATGTGGAATTTGATCACACACACATGGATTGGGTACAGAAGCCAATGCATGGGCTTTTGACCGTATGGAGACTGGATGTGGGTCCTGCAGCCAACTCCTATTGTGCGAGGCCTTGAGCAGTGTGCAGTGGCCTGTGACCAAGTGGAGCTGGCCAGGCCGTGCATTCAGCTGATGTGCATGGGCAAAGGCACATTTATTTCTGCAAATATTATTAGTTCACGCCAAATTCTAGCCTGTTCAGAACCATACACTGGATTTTCTAATGGGCATTGGGTTCCTTTTTGCTCCTGATCCACTTATTCATTCTTAAGGGGATTTTAGAATTCTCTTAGATCCAGCACATCTCATTACCAGATATTTTTCTTAGGCACCAAGGGGCATATTATCTAGATCTTGAGATAATTATCGCAAAGCGCGTTTAGCGCCTTTTTTATTATCGCAGGCTATCGCTGGATTGCATCGCCGTGTTAGCGGCGTATTAGCAACGCTTTGCTAACAGGCGAAATACAATCCAGCGATAGACAGCGATAATGATCATTAGCGTGTGAAATCCAGCGATGATTTCACAGCGCTAATGAAAAGCTTGGTAATAGGGGAGTGTGGACTTAACCATACAATCCACCTCCCATAGGCAATAATGCTAAGTCAGGTTTTATTCAGGCGTTAGGTCCTTGCGATAATGGGGGCTTAGCGCGCCTTTTCTCATCGCTTCGATGCTCAGGGGCAGTGTTGGTAATAGCGCGATGTTGGTTTAGCGTGCTTTTCATATGTTGTCCTAGGAGGGAACGCCTACTTTGCATCTCATTAGCGATGTATATCGCTAAGATGTGTGGCGTTAGGAATTCGGCTGCTTACATGCGCTAATGCATGTTAGCGCCGCATTCCTAATAGGGCGATAGGAATATCGCCGCTTTAGCGGCAAAAAGTGCCCCACTAGCACTGGCAGGTCCCTGGCCTGAGAGCTCCAGACTGAATTCAGAGCACGGAGGGCCCTGCATGTACTTTGCAGGGGGGCACCCTTACGTTTCGTTACGCCACTGCCTATAGGGCAAACTAGTAGTGTCCGATGAGCTGGTCTGTGTAGTGACCTGGGGAAGGGCACTAGGACCCTGCCAGAGACAGAGGGGTCAAAGGGGAACCGGACACCACATCCGGTCAGGGGTGTGGGGAGAGCAGTATCGACGGAGAGGGGAACAGAGACGGATGTGTGCAGCCGCCTCACAGCAAGAGTAATAAAGAAACATAACCCTACCGGTGTCTGGTGTATCTGTGGGTCCGGGGGACGCGACAACTGGCGACGAGGCGGGATCCTCATCTGGCGACCACCGCTGCGTGAGGGACCGACGACGACGTGTGCTGGAGAAGCTGAAGACGGAGCCAGGAGCCCACCCTGGTCCGCGCCGTGGAAAGAGATCAAACTGCCAGAGAAACGGAGCCAGGAGCCCACCCTGGTCCGCGCCGTGAAAAGACATCTGACCGCCAGAGAAGCGGTAAGAAACTGAAGTGCCCTGCTGCCCTGCAAGAGATCGTGCCTGCAGCCCAAAACAGCCGAGAGACGCGCGAAGTTCAAAGGAACTATCGCGAGAGCAGGGCGGCCATTTTAAAGACAGGCAGATTGGACCAATAAGGGGCGAGAAACAAGGAGCGGCCATTTTGGAAGGTCAGGCAAAGCTCAGAGGACAGAAACATCGCGAGACTACGGCGGCCATTTTGAAGTCAGGCAAAACAGGCCAATAGGAGCAAAGAACAGCGCGGCGGCCATTTTGGAGTCAGGCGGCAACTGAAAAGAATAGAAAAAGGCAGAAAAAGAAGAAAAAAAGACAAAAGAAAAGAAAAAAACAACTGTGAAACGAAAGCAGAACACAGTGGAACCAAAGGGGAATAAAAAATAAAGAAAAAAAAAAAAAAAAAGGGGAGAAAATGAGCGACAATGAGGAGAAGAAGAGCACGCAAGCCATTTTCCGCAGGCCCTTACCATTTAGCTTGTCGGAGCCGCAAGCAGGCATCAGGTGGGAAAGGTGGATCAGAAAATTTGAACGCTACATGAGCGCCACGGACGTCCCAGACAACAAACAACTGCACCTACTTCTGAATCTCGCTGGGGACGAAATAGAAGATCTACTGTTAACTTTCCCCGACGCTCAAACAGCCAACTACAAGGGAGTGATAAAGTGTCTCACACAGAAATTTGACCCTCAACGAAACGTCGATTTTGAGAGGTACACGTTCAACACTGCTTGCCAGCAAGGGGAAGAGAGCCTAGATGATTTCGCGACGAGACTGAGGAAACTGGTCGCGTATTGCGAATTTGACAAATTCGACAATGAGCAAGCAATAAGATTGCGTATCATCGAAGGTTGTCAATCAGTGGAATTCCGAACACGCATCCTGAAGGAACCAACGACGCTGGAAAAGATACTGACAATGGCTCGCACGGAGGCACGGGCCACAGCGCAGGCCAAACAGATGGAGACGGGAAAGGAGAAGAGAGTGGCGTCCGCATATCGTGTCACTGGGAATTTCAAAAAGAAAGAGTTCCAGGCGCCAGTCCCAACAAAGCGCGACCAAACATGCTACCGATGTGGCCTCGAATTCCCACATGTTGGTGCCTGCCCAGCAATGGGCCAGAAGTGCAGGAAGTGCAATAGGGACAATCATTTTTCAAGCACGTGCATGACCAGACAGTTCAGAAGCGAGAGAGGCAGAACAATGAGACCAAGGATGACCAGCAACAGATATGCACGATACATGGAAACGGCAAATCGCAGTTCCTCTGACGAGTCCGACGAGACGGCAGCACCTGTGAGAGTAGAGAGACTATATCTAATGTCAGACACACCCAAGGAGGAGAAGACAACAGAGCACATTCATCTCGTGGAGAAGCAGCAAATAAAGAAAACGGCCACTGTCAACATTGATGTGGGGAACCACCAAGCAAAGTTCGTGCTTGACAGCGGAGCAACATGCAACATCATGTGCAGCTCGGAATACGAGAAAATGAAAGCGAAACCACCGCTGTCACCGTCGACCGTGGATGTGTTCACGTGGGGCTCCAGAAGACCAGTAGAAAACATGGGGAAGTTCATGGAAACTCTAACATACAAAGGCAAGTCTTACCAAGAAGAAGTACACGTGCTCAAGGGTGATATCCCAGCACCATGCCTGCTAAGCAACGTGACGGCACAGGTGATGGGGCTACTAGCAATGACATACCACATGTCAGAAACGGAGAACATTCTACAAGAATACCCAGCCATACTGAAGGGTCTCGGCAAGCTAAAAGGAAAACAGATAACATTACACATCAATGAGTCAATTAAGCCGGTGGCCCAACATCACAGACGAGTACCGATCCACCTACAACCACAAGTTGAGGAAGAGATAACCAGCTTACTGGCACAAGACATCATTGAACATGCTGAAGGGCCAACGCCGTGGGTATCACCGATTGTGGCAGTTCCAAAGAAGGACACCTCAAAGATCCGCATCTGTGTAGACATGAGGATCCCAAACACCGCAATCGCAAGGGAACGTCACCCAGGGCCACACCTCAATGACATGATCAGCTGTCTCACTGGGGCCTGCCGATTCTCGAAGCTGGACCTGTGCAAAGGGTACCATCAATTAGAGCTGGATCACCAGTCCCGGTACATCACGACATTCTCCACACACCTGGGCCTGTTCAGATACAAGCGACTGAGTTTCGGAATATCATCGGCAGCGGAGATATTCCAGGAGACAATAAGGCAGGTGATAAGGCCGGTGCAGAACAGCCTCAACTATAGTGATGACATTCTGGTATTTGGCAAAACAGACAAAGAACATGATACCGCTCTGCGTCAAGTGTGTTCACAGCTGGAGCACGCGGGCCTGACGCTGAATGGAGACAAATGCGAGCTGGGGAGAGGGGAACTGGTGTTCTTCGGACACATCTTTTCCAAGCACGGGATGAGGCCAGACCCCAGCAAAGTAGAAACGCTGAAGAACGCAAAACCTCCAACGGATGTGGCAGAAGTGAGATCGTTTTTAGGACTTGCCAGCTACTGTGCGCGATACATACAGGATTTTGCCACAGTAAGCACACCGCTAAGAGAACTGACCAGACAAGGGCAGAAGTTTGTCTGGTCCCAGAAATGCGACAAGGCATTCGAGGACATCAGAAAAGCAGTGATGACTGTGGAACATCTCGCTTACTTTGACCCGCACCTGTGCACTGAACTGACTGTAGATGCTAGCCCGGTAGGACTAGGGGCAATACTAGCGCAACACCTACCAGGGAGAGACTCACCACGAAAAATAGTCGCGTATGCCAGCAAAAGCTTAACAGACATTGAGAAGGCATACTCGCAACCAGAAAAGGAAAGCCTAGCAGTGGTCTGGGCGTGTGAACACTACCACATGTTCATCTATGGGAAGCCATTCACCATCATAACTGACCACCAGGCACTGGTAACAATCTATGGCAGCCCGGCCGCCAAAATGCCACCCAGGATCGAGCGCTGGGGCATAAGGCTGATGGACTACGATTTCACGATTGTACACAAGCCAGGGAAGGAACACAACCCGGCAGACTACATGTCGAGACACCCGCTGCCGCAGGCACAGGCAATGACATCCATGGCAGAAGAGTACATAAATTTCATACTGAAACAAAACACACCGGCACCTATAACAATAGCGGAGCTAGCAAAGGAGACGGAGGACGATGCAACGCTGCAGCTGGCCATGGAGACAGTGAGAAGGCAGAGATGGAAGCACGTCAACAATAACTGCACATGGGGAGAAGGAGTATGCAAGGAAGAAATGTTGGCTTTAAAGAAAATACATGAAGAGCTGTCTGAGACAGACACAGGAATAATGATGCGAGGAACCAGAATAGTGATCCCGAATGCACTCAGACGGCAACTGGTCAATTTGGCTCATGAATCACACAGAGGCATGGTAGCAACGAAGAAACTGCTAAGAGAGAAAGTGTGGTTCCCTGGCCTGGACCGCATGGTGGAAAACACCATCATGACATGTCACCTCTGTCAAGTGACGGGCTCACCAGCCAAGCCTGAACCACTGCAGATGTCCGAACTGCCAAGAGCGGTGTGGACAACACTAGCAGCTGATTTCTTTGGGCCGCTGGACACAGGCCATTATCTGTTGGTAGTCATGGATGAGTACTCGCGATTTCCTATAGTGCGACAGGTGTCATCAACATCAGCAACAGCAACACTACCAATATTGGATGACATTTTTGCAGCCTGGGGCTCACCGGAGACACTGAAAACAGACAATGGTCCTCCGTTCTCAGGAGACGAGTTCCACCGATTCATGGTCTACCTAGGAGTAAACCACAGAAAAATAACTCCGCTGTGGCCGCAGGCGAATGGAATGGTAGAGAGGTTCATGGGGAGCATCAAAAAGGTAGTTCAAAGAGCGAAGCTGGCGCAGATATCGCTCAGCCAAGCTCTGTGTCAGATGCTACGAGACTACAGAAACACGCCACATAGCACCACAGGAAGATGCCCGGCGGAGCTAGTACTGGGAAGGACATGCAGGACGAGACTACCGCAAGTAGAAGCAATCATGGCACCAGAAAACAGCAGCATTGCAGCTAAGGACAGAGAGGCGAAAGGGAAGATGAAAGACTACGCAGATGCCAGGCGACACGCCATCCCGTCAAACCTGAAGGAAGGGGACACAGTGATAGTGCGTCAACGTCAGCAGAGGAAATCTGACAGCATGTTCTCTAAAGACCCGCTGACAGTAACGAAAGTGAAGGGCCCAATGATCACTGCGGAATCAGAACACAAGAGGATCACACGGAATATCTCACACTTCAAAGGGCTGAAGGAGAAACATGAAGAGGATCAAGATGAGGAAATAGCAGAACACAACGGGTCAGAAAGCAACGGACAGGAGCAAGGACCAGTGGAAGAGCAACAAATGGAGACCGGCTCAAGAAGAGCATGCAGGAGGCCCAAGAGACTAATTGAGGAAATGTAACGGGCGAAAGCACACCGGCACGTCAGCTGACAGGCTAGTATCCATGACCATCACCCGATCCACGGGTTGACGTGCTCGTCATTTCTTTGTGACCAAAGGGGGAGATGTAGTGACCTGGGGAAGGGCACTAGGACCCTGCCAGAGACAGAGGGGTCAAGGGGAACCGGACACCACATCCGGTCAGGGGTGTGGGGAGAGCAGTATCGACGGAGAGGGGAACAGAGACGGATGTGTGCAGCCGCCTCACAGCAAGAGTAATAAAGAAACATAACCCTACCGGTGTCTGGTGTATCTGTGGGTCCGGGGGACGCGACAGTCTGAAAGAGCAGTGTGTGAGCAGTGGCGGCTCCTCCGCTAAGGCAGAGGAGCATCACCCTACTGCTTTTAGCAGTGCAAAAAAGAAAAAAGAAAATGATAACAACACTGTGTTATTTTATTTTTCGCGCTGAAGCAGGTTTTGGGGCCGGGCGGGACTTGGCTGTCTACGCAGCCAGCAGGGGGAGGAGGAAATATGTGCACTTATGTGTGCATGATGGTTTGACCGGTTCTTCTGGGCCAGCCAAACAGTCAGGCGCACTTAGTATGTTCCCCACCAAGCTGTACTGCACAGCCTGGTGAGAGCATGCACAGGCTCCCACTGCTTGTCTTAGCGCGAACCACGGCGCTCAACCAATCACAACGCTGCATTGCAGCATTGTGATTGGCTCAGGGGAGCCTGTTTGTGCTTCCTGTCCCGGCCGGACCAAGCAGACGACAACGATGGAGGAGAGTCGGCTCCAGCGGCTTTATAAGGTAAGTGCTATTTATTTTTTAACACCCCGTTCCCCCCCACTCACCCCACCACCCTCGTTCAGTACCAGCCGCGACTGTGAGTGAGATTATTTTTGGGGCTGTTTGTGGTCCTGATTTAGTTTCTTGTAGGCACGTTTTTATTGTTGATTACCCTGATATTACCACATACATTGCCTGCAGCAAGTGCAAACGCATGTGTTCTCTTATCATGCAAAACACAAATGTGGAACACTTTTTGGCTATCTGATTCGCAACGGTGGGGAGCACTTTTATTTTAGCGCCTGGGCCTATTTTCTGTCTCTCTCCAGCAGCCCAGCTCTTGTTCCTGCTACCTGAAAGCGGTTCCGAGTGCAATCCCTGTGGCGTCCTGAAGTGTATCTTGCTGAAGTGCCCCACAATATCCAGCAGATGGAGAAAGAGGCCCACGATGCATCAATTCAAATGAACCGGTATGACATCGGGAAAAAAAAGGATTTTTTTTAAGTACAGAGCAAAGAGCACTACAATTTTATATATTATTTTGAAGTATATCTGTAAATCCCCTTACTCATTCTGGTGCCTCATGCGCGACAGAATGCTTGCGTCACTTTAGCTTAATTTTTTTCTTATTGTTTCTTTACTTGTAACATCAGCGGATTAATATGCTCCCACTATTCATTCAGGGAATATTTTTTGATGTTCCGTGAGTTAAAGGCATCTAACTCTAGAGAAGTACCGGACAGAAGGTCCCTTACTTCCCCTTCCTAAAACTTCAGTGGCACGTCCTAGATGTTACTTTATAGAACCACAAGCCTAAAGAGGCTAGGTGCAATCCAACTCCTAAATGAACACCCAGTCCATGAGATTAAACACACCAGAATCAAATACACCAGCATCTAATAATAACCACAGAATAAAACCTTCCCAGCGTGCCACGCGCCTCTATTGGGCGTATCTGTTCCATCTTCAAAGCCCTGCTGTGGGCCAGCGGTGCTTGGGACCAAACCAACTGTAGAAACTCTTGCAAACGTCTTGCAATCAACAATGATCACGTGCCTTCTAAAGCGACGGGCATAACGGTAGGGGTCACGAGCTTCAACGTTCAGCTGTTGTTAACAAGGAACATGTTGCCCCTTTCAGGTGTGATGCTGTAGCAAGCCAGTGCCCCACGTGTGTAGGCCCCACTACCAGATCCCCAAGAAGACCACTACAACACACGCTGTCTCGGTCTCAGAGTGAACCCGAGCGGTTCACTCCCCTTTATTTAAAGCCTCTGGCCATGCCTTGCCATAGGATACAGTGCGTGTACATCTGGGCCCTCGGATGACAGGACTGCTGACCTGCTACATCCCTCCCCAGCGTGGTCTTGAAAATCAGAGGTCCTTTACTTAACACACAAAGTCTGGGAGCCGCTGGCTGGGCTGAGGGTTGGGTTAAGATTATACCGATGTGGCTGGTTACGAGCGGGCCGATCGCTGGGCTGAGGGCCAGTTTGCAAGTCATTCTGCCTCTTTTCTTCAGGATCCACCCGACTCCGACCCCGGGGCTCGTCACCCAGCGTGTATATCTTCTCGGTACTCAGACCAGTCAGTATTCTCTTCATTATCTCCGGGAGGGGTTAGTTGGGGTAATGTCTCAACCTTTTTGAACCACGATATAATTCTCGAGACTACTTCTTGTCCCTTTTTGGCTGTCACCATAGTTCTGTCACTTTTGATGACAGTCCAAATCCCTGGCTCAAATGGTGTCCTAAACTTCCACCCCGGCTTGAGTTTCTTGATGACAACATTATCACCGGGTAGGAGTGCCCGGATCCTGGCTCTTCGGGTTTGTCTGGCGAAGGCATTCCATCACTCACGACGTGTTTGGGTCCCTTGGATGTCATGTGGTGGTGGACTCCACCATGGGCAGGCAGGAATCATATCTCGACGAGGTACGTTAAACATCAGAGTCCACGGTGCCTGTTGTGTTGTACAATGGGGAGTGCCCCGGTATTCCCTCAAGAATGATTGTAAGTGGCGTTCCGGGTTTGCTTGTTCAGCAGAGGCAATTCAAAGTGACTTGTTCATTGTGCGCATAAATCTCTCGACCTCCCCATTGGCTTGTGGCCACTGGTGGGTGATGTGATGGTGGTGTATCCCGAGCCTATTGAGGAGTTCTCTGAATTCCGCACCATGGAAAGGCGGGCCATTGTCACTCTTGATTTCGATGGCTAACCCGAAAATGGCAAATACTTTCTCGAGGACCGGAGCGACATGGACGAAGGCTGGTGAGTCTATCACTTCTACAATGGGGTATTTCGAGTATGTGTCCATCAGGACCAAGGTGGTCCGCCCATCGGGAAACTCCCGAAATCCATACTTAGCTTGGCCCAAGGGGACACAGGGTTGTTCGGTGATTATGGGTGCCGGCCTTTGCGGCGCACCCGTCAGTTGGCATACGGGGCATTTGCAAACTAGGTCTTTGGCCATCTCTTCCAAACCTGGAAACCATACCTACTCCCGCAGCTTTGTCTTCATCTTCGGGCACCTTGGTGTCCTCCGTGTGCCAGCAGCGTCACGTGATGCCTTAGTGCTTTCGGGTTTACAATACGAGACCCACGTAGGAGGAGTCCCTCCGGGGTGGTGCTGAACTCCTCTCGCACCCGCCACATCTTTGTTAGGTTCTCTTTTTCTTCGCCTGGCCCGTCGTAGTGTCTTGAAGGAAGTTTCACCTTTCGCCACTTTGTACCGCTGCTCGTACTCGGGTGAGAACGGGGTCTGTCTCAGCGGCATCTTTGATGTCTTCTAGCCGCAGGGCACAGGGGCAAGCCACATCTGAGACAATTCTGATATACTCCTCCGCCCCGTCAGGGCCGCCCTGGGTGTTGGAAGGCACCGGGTGACGAGACAAGAAGTCGTCAGGGTTCTTTGATCCTAGACGGTATACGACCTCCATCTGGTAGTGCTGCAATTAGATGGCCCACCTCTCATTGCGTGGGGGTGGATGAGGAGCCAACCCTCAGAAGAGGGGTACAAGGGGCTGGTGATCCGTGATAACTTTAAAGGGTTGTCCGCTTAAGTACAAATGGAAGTGTCCACAGGTCCACTTACTCGCAAGAGCTTCCCGCTCGATTTGAGCTTAGCGTGTCTCCGTTGGCGTCAACGCCTTGCTAGCCAATGCCAATGCAGTCCACCGACCTGGGTCTTGTTCTTGAGCTAGTATTGCTCCTAGTCCTACCAGACTAGGATCAACCAACAACTTGGTGCATTTATCAGGATCGAAGTAGACGAGTGTGGTGTTGTCAAGAAGAGCGTTTTTGATTTTCTGGATGGCACCTTCTTCCTGAAGGCTCCATTGCCATTTTGCATCTGCCTTCGTGAGGGACCTCAAGGGTTCAGTGAGAGTCGCCAGGTCTGGGATGAGCCTCCTGCAATACGTGGCCATTCCTAAGAAGCTCCTCACTTCTGGGACAGTGGTTGGTGATTGCGCTTGCTTGATCGTTTGTGCCTTGCGAGGGTCAACTTGCGTCCCTTGTTGGTTGAAGACATATCCAAAGAATTCAATGGAGGATTGGAAAAAGGAGCACTTGTCTTTGTGCAGCGTCACTCCATGTTCTTTGAGATGTTTGAGGGTGGCTTTCAGGTGTCTGTTTTGTTCGGCAGCAGGGGGCGAATGGATTAGTATGTCGGCACTGACATTGAGGACGCCCGGCAGGCCGGACAAGATTTCCCTTATGGCATTCTGAAACACTTCAGTGGCTGATGAGATGCCGAAGTTCAGGAACTTGTATCGGCGCAGTACTAGACAAGTACTGAATGTTGTGATGTACCGGCTTTCTTCTGTGAGTAGTAGCTGGTGGTACCCAGCGCTAAGAACCAGCTTTAAGAACCAGCGTGAACCATTGACATCCGCTATTAGCTTGTCCATGGTGGGGATGAAATGCCACTCCCGTTTAATGGCGCGGTTGGGTAGTCGCATGTCAATACACAGACAGATCTTTCCCAGTTGCTTGGGTTTCTCTACAATCACCATTGGGAAGACCCAGGGGGTGGGTCCCGATACCTTTTCTATCACGCCTTGGTCCTCGAGCCTCTTGAGCTCCTTCTCTACCAGCGGGGGTAGATGAAACGGAATGCAGCAATGCTGGAGGGCACCTGGTGCGACTGAGGGATCGATATGTAGCTTCACTGGGGACACTTGAGACAGCTGAACCCTCTGAACAACTCAGGGAATTGGTCTAGCAAGTCATCAACTTGGTGTGATTTTACTCTCTTGGCAAAAGATACCAGACCGAAGTCCTCTGCTGTGTGGCTGCCTGTCAGATCTACTTCCTCCTCAGTGTCGGATCGATGCTCAAGTATGTCCACCTCTTGATAGCATCAAGTCTGTATGCTATAACAGCACAGATCAGTGACGCGATCAAGTGAGGGAAGGAAAGGAAGGGGACAGCGGGGAGGGAGACCTAAAGAAGACAAAAGAGAAACGCACCATAAGTACACTAGTGTATATCTGTTTCTCTCTCACTCTCTCACTAAGAATAGTCATGTACATATATCTATAATTTACCTGTAAATGAAAATAACGTTACAGTGGAGCACACCATGAAAACACACACTCTTAATGCAGCATAGAGAAGTGACCAATGGGGTTTTCAGATGCCACTGAGAAATGTATATGCTGTAACGACAATAATATAGATATATAACTGTTATTCCACACAAAGGTGTTCTTTCCACAATATACACAATTAGCATTAGTTTGAACCACCGTTTTCTAAAACCATATGCTAATTTCTACCTACCCCAATAATGCCTGAACAATGCTTCACTGGGACTGCCTGAGGGAATCATTTGCATCTCAACTACAGTTCCCTGTTAGTAAGGCGATAGAAAGTAAAAGAGACCATGTTAACAACACCACACATGGCAAAGCGTAAGGTGTTATTACTTCATAACACACTCTGCGTCATATAAACGCCGTTTCTTAATGACTCCCAAAACAACAATGTTTAGAAATTTCGAATCAAGGTCAAATATGCGTTACCTCTCCCCGCATGAGTAAAGGACAATACTCGCCAACGGGAAAAGGAAATAATTCAATGAAAATTTTTTTGTAGACCAGACAACGGAGCCCCTGCCACATGCAATAGCCAACATACGTGTGTCTTTCCAACAGGGAGGTACTCAGTTGTTTTAGCAATCTCAAATTGTCAATGGATTAGCCAGATTATGAATTCTTCCGCAATGTTATATACATACGAGAGAGATAACGAACTAAACAAAGTTCGTCACGTTGAATCCCATCAACTCCTTGTGGGATTGTAAGGTTATAAATCCGGAATAAACAATGGTGGTGCAACCGCACCCTTACCAGCCCATAAAACTACTGTGGAACAAGAAAAGCCTCCAAGCGCACGGATATCCAGACACGGAATAATCGGCAACGTCGAGGGAGACGGAATCTTATTTATGCTTCTTCCGGTCTCTCGTGACGTCAACGTAATCCCGCTAGGTTCCAAGGGATTTTTAGTTTACAGTCTTTGACAGACCGCGCCCGACGAATACTTCCTAGTGACTCAGTCAGTGTTCTAAGTGCGTTCAATACTACGCACCTGCAGATCTTGACAGTACATCCCCCCTTTCAGTAGGACACTGACAGAGTCAAGGCTTCCGCGGGTGTCTTTTACGAAAAGCATCTAGCAACTTAGGGGCATGCACCTCTCTTGCTGGTTCCCAAGAATTCTCTTCCGGTTCATAACCCTTCCATGCTACCAAATACCATCTCCGTTTGCCTCTCATCTTGGTATCCAGTATTTTACGTACCTCATATTCCTTCTCACCATTCACCCATATAGGAATGGGTGTCTTCTTTACCGGAGAAATGGATGGTTTAAGCAAGGACACATGAAAGACTAGATGGATATTTAAATTGGCTGGTAATGCCAATTTAACTACCACCGGACTTATGCATTTAAGGATTTTGTAAGGTCCTATGTATTAGGATTGAACACACTAGGCTTTGTGAATTGAATGTTTTTGGTTGACAACCATACCACGTCCCCTTTTTTGTACAGTGGACCAGGTCTACGATGGCGGTCTGCCACCTTCTTGTATTGTTCCTTTGCTATCCTTAAATTTCTTTGCGTCTCCCTAAAGGTATCTTGTATGTGTGACACCCTGTTCTGTACTTCTGGTATAGATTCTGAATGACATGGGTGTAGAAATGGAATCAACCGAGGATGAAACCCACATGTGCTATATAATATGGTGTGTGCTGTGTAGAACTATGTTTGGCACTATTGTAGGCAATCTCTGCCAACCATAACTGATCAACCCAAGCATTAGTGTTACTGTCCACATAACAACGTAAGTACTGCTTTAACGTCTGATTTAACCTTTCGGTCTGGCCATCGGTTTGAGGATGGTAGCTCGTGGACAGCGCCACAGATATCTTTAATGCCGAACACCACACCCTCCAGAATTGAGCTGTAAACTGGGTACCTCTGTCAGATACGATTTTCTTCGGAAGTAGTTTTGCTAATTGTCCTGCTGTGGGTACTAGTTCGCATGCAATGAAATGTCCCATCTTTGGGAGATAATCTATAACCACAATCACCGTGGTACATCCTTGGCACTTGAGCAGACCCACTATGAAATCGATGGATATATGTTCCCAAGGCGTCTCTGGGGTGGGTAGAGGTTGTAGCAAATCCTGTTGTTTGGTATGATTTGCTTTCATTTGCATACATATTTCACATCCCTTTATCCAGCTCACAACGTCTCGATGGCCACCAAAACTGTCTGATGACTCTATCAAGGGTTTTCTCTGCTCCATTGTGTCCAGCGCTGGGGATCTCATGACACCATTGGAACACTTGTTTCTGTAGTCTCTTGGTGGGTACCAATACCTGTTTTGCTTTCACGGGTATTCCTTTCGTAATCGTCCACTCTGCATGCCTCTTCAACCAGTTTCTCTAGCTAAAGGTTCGTATTCCCCTGGCCACTTCACTTAAGAAGGTATTGGTTTGAACCACACAATTAACTTTATGTGGTTCTACGATAGAATGTGTCTGTTTTTCTTCTTCTTTTCCTGACACTTGTCGTGTTAAGGCGTCTGCCTTTTTATTGTCTTTTTCTGGTCTGAACGTAACAACAAAATCATATTCTTAAAAAAAAACCATCCAACGTAGCTGTCTGGGTGTCAAATGTCTTGCAGACTTCATGAATTGGAGATTTCGATGGTCGTTATACACGGTAACCTGATTTTTGGCTCCTATCAGAAAATGCCGCCATTCTGTAAATGCAACCTTGATTGCCAACAACTCTTATTCTGCAATTGTATAGTTTCTTTCCACCTCATTCAGCTTTCATGACATGAAAGCTATGGGATGTACTTGTCCTGTTGATACATGACGTTGTGACAACACAGCTCCGATAGCTGTTTCCGATGCATCAGCTTCCCCAATGAATGGTCGTTCCGGATCTGGATGAGCCAACACCGGTGCGAAAACGAAAGCTAACTTCATCTCGTTGAAAGCTGACTGTGCCTCCTTGGTCTACAAGAAGGGTGTTTTCTTTCTTAACAACTTAGTGATGGGGCCCACCAATCTGGAGAACTGATTGATAAATCAACGATAAAAGTTCGCAAACCCCAAGAAACATTGTATATGCCTAATATTTTGGGGTTTGGGCCATTCTTTTACCGCCAAAACCTTTCTTTCAGCCATCTCTCGTCCCACAGGTGTGAGCATTACTCCTAAAAATTCCACGGTGCTGACACAACTCACACTTGCTTAGTTTGCAAAACAGATTATGTTCTCTCAAGGCTCTTAAAACTGTTTTGACATGATGAACGTGTTGTTTTGTCTTGGAAGAATAAATCAAAATGTCGTCTATGTATACGACGACAAAATGATCCAAGAACTCTCTCAATACCTCGTTGAGAAAAAATTGGAAAGCTTCGGGGGCATTACATAAGCCGAATGGCATGACCATATACTCGTATAACCCATAGCGTGTTTTAACCGCCGTTTTCCATTCATCTCCGGACGTCATACTTACCAAATGATAAGCCCCTTTCAAATCCAACTTGGTAAATATCACAGCCTTCTTGACCTGCTCTAAAAGGACAGGAATGAGTGGCAAAGGGTATCTGTTCTTAACGGTGATGTTATTCAACACTCAAAGTCTATACAGGCACGTAACTCCCCGTTGGCTTTGGGGATAAAGAATAAAGGCGACGCAGCAGGTGATTTGGATGGACGGATGAACCCCAATGCTAGGTATTTC
Organism: Calotriton arnoldi; assembly: GCA_963921515.1. Classification (NCBI taxonomy): domain Eukaryota; kingdom Metazoa; phylum Chordata; class Amphibia; order Caudata; family Salamandridae; genus Calotriton; species Calotriton arnoldi. Next base: position 390,809 of record CAWUFW010003426.1, on the reverse strand, counting down.
TCCAGGTAAAATCGTAAATGTTCATTCTCCTTCTCCGTTAGAGCGTATATTCTTCCACAAGGCACCACTGCTCCAGGGATCAAGTCTATCTGGCAATCAAATGGACAATGTGGAGGCAACTCCTCTGCCTGTGTTTCGTTGAATACTTCCTGATAATCTTGGTATTGATCTGGCAGTACAGTATCCTTTTCTGACGCTGTGGCTATCCAATGTCTTAACGATAATGCTTTGGAGGGCAAACTAGGAGACTCTATACAGTTCTTTAAACAGTACTCAGATTCCATGTTTAACCTTCTTTTAGTCCAATTGATGCTAGGGTTGTGTTTTTCCAACCATGGCAACCCAAGTATGATTCCATATTGGGGGGCCTTAATGATGTTGAACTCGATCTTTTCTTTATGAACCATATCATAGTATATTTCCAACATTTCTGACATATAACATATAGGACCAGAGTCCAATACTCTCCCATCAACAGCAATGACGGTTTCAGGCTGATCTTTTTTCAATAGTTCTACTCCCAGTTTAGCGGCTACTGTTTCATCCATGAAAGTTCCGGTGGCCTCAGAATCCACTAATGCTTGGGCTTCTTGCAACTTCTCATCTACCTTGATCTGGATATTGATAAAAAAGAACCTGTTTTGATCCATATCTTCACTGGCATCTAATGAAGGGACAAAAGATGTGCTCGAGGATACCCCTTCTGTTTTTCCCAAGCTTTCTAGTTTTACGTCACACGCTTGGCATTGGTCACTTCGTATCTTTTACCACCAATTCGATTTATGGACGGTTTAAGCATACAGTCCCGTACATAATGTCCCTTTTTGCCACAGTATAAGCAAAGCCCATTTTTTCTGCAGAGTTCTTTCTCATTAGATGTTCCAATCTCAGGGTTAAATTAATTAAGATCTGCACAAGAGTACTGCCTGGGGGAATCATTTGCATCTCAACTAGGGGAGAGGATGTAGCCTTACGGCTAGAGCGGTCGACCTCGAAGCTGGGGAACCGGGTTCGAGTCTCGGCAACGACGCTAAAACATCCTGTGATTCTGGGCAAATCACTTAATCTCCCCGTGCCTAACAAAAAAATGAATGTGTCTTTCTGTAACGAAACTGGTGCTCATGTAAAGCGCTCTGATACCCGATTTCTCGGGTCTAGTTCGCGCTATATAAAACTCTTTAAAAAAAACCTACAGTTCCCTGTTAGTAAGGCGATCGAAAGTAAAAGAGACCATGTTAACAACACCACACATGGCAAAGCGTAAGGTGTTATTACTTCATAACACACTCTGCGTCATATAAACGCCATTTCTTAATGACTCCTGAAACGACAATGTTTAGAAATTTCGAATCAAGGTCAAATATGCGTTATCTCTCCCCGCATGAGTAAAGGCAGGGCCGGTCCTAGAACTTCTGGGGCCCCGGGCGAAAGGGAAGATGTGAGGCCCCTCTAATTTGCATGTAACATCCAGTCGCGGCCGGCATGACTCGCGGGTGGAGGGTCTTGCGGGGGTTCGCGTGCGGGGGGGGTTAATTTAAAAATAAAATAAACTTACCTTCCCGGGCCTCGCGTCGTCTCTGCTCCTGACCTGCTCTCCTGCTTTCCTGCCTCTGGCAGGAACAGGAAGCAGGCAGCCTCCCTCCCCTCCCCTAAGCCAATCACAACGCTGCAATGGCAGCATTGTGATTGGTCGGGACACCGACCAGCCAGGCGCCTATGGGGAGGCCATTTTCTCCATGTAGGCTACATTGCAGCCTACATGGAGAAAGGCCAGAGTACGCATGACTGGTTTGGTCGGCCCCGGAGGACCGACCAAACAGTCAGCGCCCTTAGCAGTGGGCAAGGCACTCCTCCCATGCCCTAAAGCAGACCCGCCCGCCCCCAACCAAACACTTCTGCTTTCTCACAGTGCGAGAAGCAGAAACATAAAATGGTAGTTTAGCATTTTGTGTTTCTGCTTCTCGCACTGCGAGAACAGTGGGGTGACGCTCCTCCGCCCTAGTGGAGGAGCCGCCCTGGGCAACATCACAAGAAGTGACATCACAGAGAGTGACATCGCAGGACTATTGATCTTATTTGGCATCACTGAAGAGACCTAACGTGGATATCAGTAACATGGACAAAAATATAAATATACAAATGAAATAAGTCCATATATTTTAAAACTGTATTAAATGGATTACATTTGTCACATTGGATGGAAAAGCTAGGTGCAGGTCTCACAAAGATGTATATTATTTACTCCTCGTTAACTGATTGTTTCCAGATGAGTGCATGATACAATTTCCAGTTCTGCCTCATAAAGGGGGGAGATCCTGTTGAGATAATGAGGGGCGGATCATTCAAAATATAAAATTACACAAGAGAAAACCTCTCACACCATGGATATAATTGCAAATTTCAAAAGGCTCCCTTATCTTTCTGTGCCATTATTGTGCTACCTTAGGATGACATTAATACTTTGCAATTTGTTTTAACGTAAATCCTCTCACCAGTATCCCACACGCACATGCTAAGAGACGTAGGACAATCTTTTTTGTGTGTGGGCTCTTTACTCGCCAGAATTATGTTAAGTGCAAAAACACAACACATATAGTACAAAATTACAAGACACCATTGCAAATAAATAAAGATTGTACATAAATAAAAAAGACTTAGAACAACCGAGACCACTGCTAAATCATACATTGACTTGAAGGTATGCTTCAGATTCAAGGGGTTTTCAAATCAACGTTTTTGATTTGGTGTTAGAACTGTAGGAAGTAGAAGTGGCCGCCTTTAGCGCTGGTGGAGCCCTGTGCGACAATGTTGGTGCCCCCAATGACTCGCTCTGCCAAGGATTCTCTCACTACCACCCTTTAACAGTGCTCCTCAAGTCTCCATAACCACATTCTCGCTCAGATGCATTTAATTTGATTTACAGCGCCACTGATACCAGTGTAGGGTGTCAGAGAACTTTATATCACACATTACACAGAGACAATCAATCATACGTGTGTAAATCACAAGAGGTAATGTTACATAAGACAAAGGACTAGGAGTCACATGACAATCATACTAGTAGGCAGTATAGTTTAATAGTGATTGATCTGGAGAAACACAAACTCTGAATTTAGAACGTAATACCATGGTTGGGGGTTCTCTTTAATAACCAGAATTTATTTCTGTCCAAATGAACCCTTTTGCAACATTAGGATAATCAAAGGCTGGGGAAAAAAACCATAATGCTGTAAATTATACCTTGCAGTTTGCATGCAGCTCTTAGATGACAGTTAATAGCTCATTGTTCTATGTTAGGATTTTGACTTATAAACTGCAAGTAACAATAGGATCTCTCTGACAAAAGAAGTAACCTACTGCCCTTTTTACATTATGTGGACTTAGTGATCTGCATGGTACATGTTCTTTGCAGCAGGCACATTAACCCTCTGTGCTACCTTTCCACAAGTCAAAACTTCCACTTGACAAAACTCCATCTCTCTCTAGGAAGAACAATAATCACCGGAGTTATCATGACATTTTTATTGTTGCCGATAATTGCTGGAGGCCAGGAAGGAGGCAGCAAGGGCTTTTAGAAACATAATATACTTGCAAACATGACGCCCCCACCCGAAGTCAGCACCTCAGTGCGATCTCATCGGTCGCACCGCCCTAGAGCCTTCCTCCTCAAGGGTCCTGTGACCTCAATGACAGAGTCCCTGTTGCTCTAGGGTGTGCTGCTTCGTAGGCCTGCCCAAAAGACTCGAGGTGAGCTTCAATAGGGGTTGTAGTGGACAGGCCTTCAAGGTTAACCCACACTTGCCACCGCTATGGTCCACCTGCTGGTGCTCAGACACCACTCTTCTAAGGTCTTTCGGGGCCTTCTAAGGTCTAGCATGGAAATGTGCTCTCTCAGGAGAGTGGTCTGGTGGACTGGTCATGAAGGCTGAACCTGGTTCCCCAGTTCCAAATTCGGTAGCTCTGACCATAGTGCCACATCCTCTCCCCCACTGAACACCATACTGCCCCACTGAGAGAAACTCGCACTGCCTTCAACTACAACCCAATTGCACCCCGCTATAAACACCTGGAGGCGACTCAATTCAAATTATGCATTAGACAAGAGCAATATGCTGCCTAAAAAAACAAGCATTTGCAATGCAATAGGTCTCGCATTTACGCGACTTTGAGCTATTAACATTGCAAATGAGAATGCCTTTTATTTTTGTTTTCGTTTTTAAAACATAACTAAAAGGCATTGTGATTTACAATGCCAATAGCTTAAACTCGTGTAAATGCGAGACCTATTGCATTACAAATGCTTGTTTTAGTCTATAAGCACTATTTTCTTTAAATAGTTTCTCCTTCTGCAGGCACGACATGGTTTCCTGCAACATTTAGCGCGCCATGCACGCTTTCACTTTCTAAGCAGCCCACGATAATGGCAGCCTCTTCTTTGAATGGGTCTTGTATTTACAAGTGTTTGAGCTATTGGCATTGTACATGACAATGCCTTTTATTTATGAGTTAATTATCAAAACATACAAATAAAAGGCATTGTCATTTACAATGCTCATAGCTTAAACTCTTGCAAATGCAAGACCTATTGCATTGCAAATGTTTGTTTTATGCGAAATCATTCTTGCATTCAAAATGGACACAAGGAAGCATTCATGCCAAAATATAGCCCTAAATGTCAGTTTTACATTTTGTGTAATTTTTGCAGTTTTACATAAGCAAATTGTGCAAATATTGGACACTCCTATATTAAAGCAGCCAAAGAACGGAGCACCCTGTGACAGCAGTCTATTCAAAGGGAAGTGTATGGCACCAGGCCACGCATAGATCACTGTATTACACCACCCGAAAAGCACTGTATGACATCAGCCCATCAATGCAGTACTGTAAGACACCAGTCCATCCATATAAATTAGTATAAAGCCAGCCAAACCACAGAGCACCCTGTGACACAGCCGTTTCATAAGGCCCCGTATAACTCAGATCATCCATGGGGCACTGTATGACACAAGCTATTAGTACAATAAAAAATGCCGACCCCCCCTGGTAAAAGAGGGTGGGGGAGGGGGCGAGAGTATCAAGCGGCAGTCTGAGGCAGGCAGTGACATCTGTGTGAAGTTCGTCAGATGCATGAAGGCCATCAGAAAAGCTGTCCAGAGCTGTTCCCAGCCGTGAACTCAGGGGCCCTACATGCTTAGGTGCCTCCCCACCAGCTTCACTGGTAAAAGTAGCCCTGTGTGCTTTATATTTAAGCATTGTAGTGCCAGAGTTACGCTCCAATCAGCTTATCACCTCACCCTTTCCCAACTCGTCATACAGTTAGGAAAGGGTAGGGTGAAGGTAGGATGGAGCTATGTGCCTGCCACGAGGGTCAGTGAAGCACTAGGAGCTGAAACAGAAATTATTTTGTCAGCTGAGGCAAGGAAAAAACTTTCAAATTTTGTGTGCAAGAGCGCAGGTGAAAGTCTGTGTGTGAGAGACAGAGTGTGTGTGGCAAAAGTGAGTGAGAATGAGCATGAGTGAGTCCATGAGAATGAGTGAGAGCGCATACAAGTGAGTATGAATGAATGAATGTGTCGGAGAATTACAGGGACAGTAACAGAATGAGAAGGAGCGAGCAGAAATACGCAAGACACACTGAGAATGAGAGAAGGTGTGATCAAGTGAGAAAAAATGGAGCAAGTAAGGCTAAGAGTGACCGCAAGTCCCAATGAATGAGTAAGAGTGAATGTGAGTGAGATAATGAAAGAATGTGAATGAGTAAGAGTGAATGTGAATGAGAGTAAACGTGAGACTAAATAAGAGATTGAATGAGTAAGTGAGTAAATGCCTGTGTGTGAGCGAAAGATGCTTGTGAGCCTACTGCTAAGCCTGGCATACTGGAGGTAATTCTCGCATATGAGGCACTCATGAAGGGGTGCGTCAAAGCCGTTTGAATCTGGAAAGTTCGGTACAAATATTTAGTACGTCACGGCCAACCAAATGCTCTTCGTCGTGTAGGTCTGGTGCGAGGCTCGCAATCGTTGTTTAAAAAGGTGAATCTGAACCATGGGAGTAACGGGCTGCTGTGTTTACCTCGTCGCTAGGCAGTGCGTCTACAAATCGAGCGAGGACTCCCCGAACATATGCAAGACATGTAGAGAGTACGGGGTCTATAGATGGTACACTTAGTGAAGGCTCTGAAGCCCGCGAGCCGCCGTGCGTGTGCACATCTGCTGTCGGGCGCCGGGCGACGTCAGTTGCGTGGGGCATGGGCGGGGCATGGAGCACGCGGCCGGAGGTGTCCGGGGCTCCCGTGAGCTGAGGGAGCCCCGTTGTTGGAGAAGCGAGGCGGGAGCCCACCCCGCACAGGGAAGTCCGGCGGGAGCCCACCCCGCAGAGGGAAGTCCGGCAGCAGCCCACCCCGCCTTCATGAATGCCGCATGGTGCGGCCGGAGCAAGAATCAGCGCAGAGTCCCCACAAGAGCCGGTGAGTGGGGTTGAGCGGGAGGCATGCTGGACGCCGCGCCTGGACAGGAGATGTGCACGCGTATGGTGCGAGCAGGTGTTGTGATAACGCCGCGAGCTGTACGCGTGCACATCTCCTGTCTGTTAAGCTTTGGCACAGACAGTTGATGTGCACGTGTACGGTTTGCGGCGTTATTACAACTTCTGCTCGCACCATACGCGTGCACATCTCTTGTCCAGGCCGTGCTGTACGCGTGCACATGTCCTGTCCCCCTTCCGACCCAAGTCGACGACAATAGATCTCGCATAGTGAGTAGCGCTTTGCGCTGCGTCGCTAGGCGAGACCTAAAAAGTGACAACATCCTGGAAAAAGCAAACACTCATAATGAATGCAAGATTAAGTAAAAGCATGTGAAATGTAAGCAGGGACAACATGGTTACCTTAACGCTTTTGCACTTATTATTCAGAAATCAATGAGTGCTTTTGCATGAAAAGTTAAGGCCATGACTACAGGGCCGGAAGGGACCAGTTTCAATGTCCATTGCTTATCTCCTTACAAAACGTAAGCAATATGGTTTAAAAAGACCACATTCGTGAATACAGAGCCGCAGTATGCATTTTGTTTTCGAATCCGCCCATCAAGCAGGTATTGCAGTACATCCAGGAATGGTGCACTTCCCCACCCGAGGAAAACAAAAAAGTAGCGCTTCACTGGCAAACTCTGTAAAGTGGCACTAATGTGTTTTGGGTGTGAATAAAATCAATCTGGCCCCTTTTCGACCCACTCTGTCTTGCTTTAGTTATTTTTTACATTTTGAACCTTTTATTTCTCTCCATCCCAAGGCTGCACTTTGGAAGTGAAAAATGTCAGAAAAAAGACGGCCTTTCCAGCAAAAGCGTTTTTATATTTTGGATTAAGTTCACAGGGGAACAAATGAAGGAAAGAAAAGAGGGAGTACTGGCTACAAGGCCCAGGAAGGGGCCCCCACACCTGGACCTCGCAGCTTGCTCTAGTGCTTAGAGGCCCAGGGAAAGGGGGCCCCCTCCCCTGGGCCTTCGAAGCAGTAACGAGGCATTTTGTAAAACACTGCCCCAGCACCGGCAGTACTACATACATTTTAAATACACATTCCCATAAAAACAAGCATTGGCATAGCCAATAGGTCTCGCCTTTGGGACCTTATAAGTATGTAATTCTGCAGCACAATATCCTTGGTTCAACATCAACTGTTGCATGGCTAAACACTTATAATGTCCCAAAGCGAGACCTATTGGCTATGCCAATGCTTGTCTTTGTTGGTTTGGGTTTGTTTCTGTTAGACTGAGTTTGGCTTTGTTGTGTGGTGAGTTTGGTTTAGTGGCTGTTTTTGCTGTAGTGGGTTATGTATATTGATTGACTTTAGGGGTACTTCTGTTGCAATGAGTTCTGGTTACATTTTTGATTTTTGAAGTTGTAATGTTGCAATGAGTCCTGTTTGTTGTTTTTTTCTGTTATTTCTGTTGCAGTGAGGTTTTTCATTGTTACTTTTGTGCATGAGGATGTTGTTTTTGAAACAATGGTGTTTGTGTTGGTACTATTTCTTAGGAGGAGGAGAAGGGCCGGTGTTTGTCCCCCTGACAGGGGTCTTTTACCCAACCAAGGAAGTCATCTTAGAATACGTAATGAGATTTAAACAGTAATCCGTTGGTGGGGTCCTGCAGGGATAGGATGCGGGTGTGAGGTAGGGGCTCAGTGAAGGGGGCGGGCGCACAGCTGCTTTCAAAGGGCTTCTTATATGAAACTCAAAAAACAATTAATGTACAATTGTGGAGAGGAGTAACTTTATTTTCGGTAAAGCAGATGTTGAAAAATACCAATTATAGCGCCACGTAAATTTGCATGTAATCGGTCGAGAGCCATACAGCGCTCAAACAGAGAGAATAGCAAGAAACGCTATTTAGACAGTCGAACGACAAGCTAATCTGCATGTGAAAGAGACCGCGCCGCTATTCACCGGAGAAAAAAGCCTGTTATTCACGCCGCTGTGCAAAAACTCCCCAAGGATGTGAAAACCACGTGACTGCCATGAAGCCTGGGTGAAGAGCAACGATGGCATTTGTGTTAATTGTATTCGCGAAATCTTCACTGATGTCTTTTAAACTATTTCGTTTTGTTTTTTAAGGCACCGTGGTTCACCACTGACTGATTGCGGATCTGTTAAGTGCATTTTATTAAGTTGTTTTAAGAAGAACTTTAAGAATATTCTGTTTCGCCTGTGGCGCCTCTGCCAATGTTAAAAACGTGTCAATGAAACTTTTGAAACTTTAAAAAACTTTTAAAACCAAACAATCTGGGTATTTGTCTTTTGAGGTAATGTATGTCCTTAAAATAAAGGGGTTGTTGTCGATTTTACAAAATGTGCTCACTATCGCCAGGTAGTTCTCCACTTAGTAAAATGTTTTCGCACAATTAAATAAACTTTTCCATAAAACTTGCAGTTTTTGGTTAAGCAAGAGACGCTTAAATCCTCAAAAATGGTCAAAATTCAATCATAAAAAAAAACAAGCATTGGCCGCGCGGCAGTGAAACTGACACGGCCGCGCGGCCGTGAAACTGACACGGCCGCGCGGCCGCGAAAGTGAAAGTAATCGCGAGGGAAGCCAGATGGCGAGGGAAGCCATATGGCGCCTGATCGCGCGTGCACGCTCGAGTGAACGCAAGCTGGTCGCCAGCAAAAGCCACTGCTGTTTGCACTTCCAAAACCCGCTTACTAAAACTCTCGCCAGAGCACCGCATGCGCTGACTCAGGCGAGACCTAAAAAATGGGTGATGTAAAAGTTAACAAAAGCCAGTTGATCTGGCTACTCCCTCCTCCCCTCATCCACCTCGCCTTACCTGTGTCTGGCTGGTCCTGGAAACAAAGGAGCCTTCTGTCACCTAGCAACAAAATGCAGAAAGGGAATGGCCGGTACTTAACAGAGGTGCTGCCCCTCCCCTGACACTGTGAGCCATAATTGCTGGCCTGGCTGCTGTGCCTTCCCCACTCTGTTTGAACCTACCCCCACCCCTGCACCCCCCCGAATGCCACGACGACGCCCTGACCAGCAAGGTCGACTCAAGATGTGTATTGTGATAGTGTGGGGCAGGGGGCCTCGTAGGAGCAGGTGGGCTAACTGTGAAAGTGGGGCCTTTCACACGGAAGCGGGCCCCCTGTCTTTCAGCTGAGCGCGAGGCCCTGGGCAGCTGCCCACACTGCCCATGCCTAGCGCCGGCCCTGAGTAAAGGACAATACTCGCCAACGGGAAAAGGAAATAATTCAATGAAGATTTTTTGTAGACCAGACAACGGAGCCCCTGCCACCTGCAATAGACAACATGCGTTTGTCTTTCCAACAGGGAGGAACTCAGTTGTTTTAGCAATCTCAAATTGTCAATGAATTAGCCAGATTATGAATTCTTCCACAATGATATATAGATACAAGAGAGATAACGAACTGAACAAAGTTTGTCACGTTGAATCCCCTCAACTCCTTGTGGGATTGTAAGGTTATAAATCCGGAATAAACAATGGTGGTACAACTGCACCCTTACAAGCCCATAAAACTACTGAGTAACAAGAAAAGCCTCCAAGCGCAGGGATATCCAGACACGAAATAATCGGCAACGTCGAGGGAGACGGAAGCTTGTTTATGCTTCTTCCGGTCTCTCGCGACGTCAACGTAATCCCTCTAGGTTCCAAGGGATTTATAGTTTACAGTCTTTGACAGACCGCGCCCGACGAATACTTCCTAGTGACTCGGTCAGTGTTCTAAGTGCGTTCAATACTACGCACCTGCAGATCTTGACACTGCCGATCAGCGTGTCGGCTTCTTGGTCAATAATATGAAATGATGTTGTTAGCTCCTGATCCTCAGATCGTACGGGTACTGACATCCGTCCGCAGAGAAGTAGAGGTGTCTGACTCCCGTATGCGAAGATACTGGTGTATGATGGCACTAGTTGTGGCTTGAGCCGGAGGCGGTTGTATTGCTGTACCCCCATTATATTGACTGACGCTCCGGTTTCAATTATGGCTTTGACTTCTGATCCTGCCACTTGAATGGTGCAGACAGGTTGTGGCCTTCAGCGGCGCTTCAACTCTCTAGTGAAGGAGATTAGAAACACCTCTTCTTCTTCCTCCTCTTCTGGGGACGAGTCCTTCTGACGGTAGTTTTGTCTCGCCGGTTGTTTCGCCTCATTTCGGCGTGTCATGTTAGTGAGTGACTGTTGGCATACCATCTTCGACGGTGTTCGGTTGTCTCTGGAGCCTTCATTCCTGAATTTCTTCCTGCAAACTGAGGCGAAGTGGTTTTGGATTCCGCAATTGTAGCAGGTGCGACCCTGTGCCGGGCACTCGCTGATCGGGTGTTCTTCGCGAGCACAATACCAGCACTTCTGCTTGGTCTGCTGGGGTCTTCTTCCTTTGGCTGTGTCTCTGCTGCCTTTGGTCCGAATGGCATCAGCCCATTCGGTCTTGATGTTTGGTGGCTTCCCCAGAGTTTGTGTGATGGCCAGGTGCATTTCGTTGGCCCAGGCTGCCGACAGGTCATGCAACGCACCAGGAACAGGATGTGGTCAAGGCTGATGTTTGGTTGGCACAAGATTAGGCTCCGTATGGTTTTGTTTCGGCATCCTTGTATCAATTGGGCCCGGATTTCCTTAAGTTGGTCGTCTTCCGTGCAGGTGCTCGCTGGTTCATGTACTCTCGCGTAGAAGGTTTCAATGGACTCCCCCTCTCACTGGTGAGCTTGGCCTAGTTTGAACCTTTCAAATTCCAGATTTAGCTAGGGGTGGAAATATGCATTTAGTGCCGTGACTTCTGCGTCATAGTCTGTGACCTGTCCAGTGCCTGAAAGATTTTTAAACAGTTTATATATATCTTCTACCGCGTGTTGGAGGAGTAGTGACCTCTTGACGGCACCGTCGGTTCCCCTTGTGGTGACAAAGTAATTTTCAAGCCACCCAATCCATATTTTCCATCTTGGAGATGCAGTTGCTGGGTCTGCTAGCTTACTGAACGGCGGCAGCACCCCTGTGAGGGCGTGTTGTGTTGCGGTCGACTTTTGAGGCTGTGCTTCGTCTTCCATGTTGGCTGGGTTCGGGGTCTACCTGGTCTCTTGTGGTCTTTTGTCCTGCATTTTGTGGTGCCATCAGTGGTGGTATTAGTTCCAGTCTCTGTGTGCCCCCTTTCATTTTATTTATTTCAATCCTTTTCCACTGTTCATTTGTTGCAGATGTCACTGCTTGGTTTCTCCATTTTTTTCCTTTCTTCTCTCCTGTTTTTCTTTTCTTTTGCAGGTGCCACTGCTTGTTTTGCTTCTGTGGGCATGGATGGGGGCATAGCTGGCCATATGCGGAGCATGCTGGGTCTTGTGCGGGCTCTTCGGTGTGCTGGAAACGGCCTGTGTGCACGTGTTTCCGTGCGCGGTGGGCAGGGCTTATTCTTACTCACCGCAGTCTTCACCCGCCACACCTCCTGCACCACTGCATGCCGGCCCGGGTGCCAACCCGGCTGCCTCGCTCAACCTCTGTCAGCCTGGGAGAGAGAGGGCGCCAGCTGCCGGCGCAGTCCTTCGGGCTGCACGACAGTCGCACTCCACGCCGGGTTGCCATAGCACGTCACACAGCGACGTTGAAGGCCGCAGGTTCGGGTCTGCGCAACTGCAGGACACTGTCTTTTAGGTATTTGGTGGTGGGGGTGTGCGGGGGCTCATCCCGCCATCGTAGCCAGTGAGATGCTGGGGTGGTGGTAGCAAGACAGTGCCCCATGTGTGTAGGCCCTACTCCCGGATCCCCAAGGAGACCACTACATACACACGCTGTCTCGGTCTCAGAGTGAACCCCGAGCGGTTCACTCCCCTGTTTTTTAAAGCCTCTGGCCATGCCTGTCCAGAGGATGCAGTGCGTGTACATCCGGGTCCTCGGATGGCAGGACCGCTGAGCTGCCACACCAGGGTGCCCTGAGAGGTGAACAGTGTCAATGTCTAGACTTACTTGGGTTTGCCTAAGCCGTCTGTTCAGGACTCCCTTCCTATCACCTTGAGAGGTTGCAGAACAGTTGCAAAAGGCTGAGCAGAGGCCTCCTGATGCTGAAAAAAGGGTCCATACTATCCTAGTCCTGGTAAGGCTGCATTGGTTTCACGTCACATAGCACAAGGAGTTTAAACCAATGTATTCGATGCATGGAGCTGTGTTGTGGACCGGTCTCGCCTCTTACCTGAAACAGGGCTTCAAAAGGTGCAGACCAACTAAAGATAACTTTAGATTGATTACCTCTAGGCCTAACAGAGGCCAGTCAAGAGGGCAAAAAGCGTGGTCCAGAGGACTAACCTCAGAAATTGATTATATTGGCTAGAGAGGGTTGTTTCAATTGTAGGTGGCTTGTTTAGAGGATCCTGTTTAAGAAACCATCTGTTAAATTAATAAGGGCATGTCATAATAATAAGAGTGGTGCCCTATGTCTTGAAGCAACCTTAGGAGTACACAGCCTGTGGCAAACAAATTTGTTTTTATAATCTGCAGGCTAATCCTCAATTACACCCGTCTCCTCTATTTCTGTACCATAGCAGTGGAATGTCACTTCATATCACAGTATCTCTTCATGTTGCCAAACGCTCCCATTCCATTCTCAACATGGAAGTCACAGGTCTCACATCACCTTCCATGCAGAATTTTCATCCTCACTGGAATCACCTTCCATTACATACCTGGTCCATCCCGCTATTATAGATTCTGAGATGTGATCCAGGCATATAGCTCAAACCTGCCACTTGCAGACATTAAGGCCCATATTTATCAAGGTTTTGCATCGCCCTTGCACCACGCAAGAGAGCGCAAGGGTGGCACAAAACCTAAGTGAGATTTATCAGACCACACAAGGCCATCTTGTGTGGCCCTGCATGGCTTGAAAAATCTAGAGTAACGCAAGGCAGCACAAATTGCTGCCTTGCGTTACTCTGCCACCGGGAGGGGTTCCATGGGTGGATGCGTGGGTGTTCCCACGCATCCACCCATGGATTTTGGAGCATTCCCAGATTTACCATTAGTGGTAGACCTGGGAATGCATCAAAATTCTATGCCTCCCAGGTGAGGCATTACGAGGAGAAATATTTATATTTTTCCTCACTTAGTTTCTCTTTCTATGTGTGCTGCATCCTGCGACACTCATAGAAAGAGGAAAATACCTCTCAGGATTGTTTTTCTGCAGGAAGGTGTCCCTTCTTGCACAAAACTAATCCTGCCTACAACGCAGGCACCCTTGCAACATGACAACTGTACCTGCGTTGGTGCTAAACAGACAAAAGTGCTTCAGCGCTAGGAAAGGACAGGAATGCACCATATAATGATAAATAAGGGGCATTCCTGCCTTTTCCCTTACACGCAGCGCAGCAAGGTGGCTTGCTGCAATGCGCTTTGTGAAAGAATTATAAACCTGCCCCTAAGTGTCCCTGTACAGCTCTAAGTTCACAAATAATAGATATGCCTCAGATTTCTTCAGCCCTACCTCATGCAGTGATTCGGTAAGACTCAGACAAACCCACTCTAACCTTACGGCCTACATATGTGGGTGCAAGTGACACTCTGACAGTTTAAGCCCTCCTCAACTTCACCCAGACTATTTGTAATACTCCAAACTCACATTTACCAGTTGAAGGGATGAGTATAGCTTATTAGAACATTGGAATGTTGGGAGCTCCATTGAAGACAATGGAGTGCTTCATGCTTCTACGGGCCGGTAAAGGCCCGCAGAGCAACATTCCAATGTTTTACAAAGGCCTCTCGGAGCTCGAGGGGATTTACATCCCCTCGAGCTTCGAGAAGCCTTTGTTTTATTTGTTAGAACATTCTGCCCTCTAGTGGCAGAATGTTCTAATAGCCCTACAGCCCTTCGTAGCAGGGCTATACCGGCTATTAAAGTCCCGCTCCCTTGTTAAAGTCCCTCGCCTTCGGCTCGGGCCTTTAACACAGGAGCGGGCCTTTAATAGCCGGTATAGCCCACTACGGCGGGCTAAAGGCTATATTAGAACATTGGAATGTGGAGCACTCCATTGAAGACAATGGAGTGCTCCGTGCTTTTACGGGCCGTTAAAGGCCTGCAAAGCAACATTCCAATATTTTTACAAAGGCCTCTCGGAGCTCGAGGGACTTTAAATCCCCTCGGGCTTCGAGATGCCTTTGTTTTATTTGTTAGAACATTCTGCCCTCTAGTGGCAGAATGTTCTAATAGCCCTTCGTAGCTGGGCTATACCGGCTATTAAAGTCCTGCTCCTTTAACGCTGGAGTGGGCCTTTAATAGCCGGTATAGCCCGCTACGGCGGGCTATAAGGCTATATTCACACCTTGCACTGATGGATTCCCTGAGAACTGACATCACCAGAGCCCTAGTCTGAATACTGGATACGGAAACCCATTGTTTTGGAGAAATGGTATTGATGGCTGGTAATGAAAGCGGTTTGCAGCTATAGCCATGTGGTTTTAAGAAATGCTGAGCCTACTTTTTATCATTCTTCTTAGCACAGTCTGAAACACTGGGTATAAAATGTCACACACCACGTGCAAGCACAAGTCAAAATTCCACTTCTCTTGCAAAGTCTAGATCAGGTTGTCTGGGTGCACTGGCAGGAGGAGGGGGGTTGACTTAATAGCACTTGGTCAATCAATATTATCTGACAGCAAGAGGACCTTATTCATTCAAGGAACAAAAAACCATAAAATTCCTCCCAATTAAGATTCAGCATTAGCAAGTGACCCAAGTCGACTGGACCCGATCACTGTGGAAGAAATGCTAGACGTTAGGAAAGAAGTGATTACCCAAGCTACATCCACAAAAAGCTTCCTAATAAAATGAAAAAACAGAGACTACAAAGCAGAATTAACAACTCCACGAAGAAGCAACACATGAAAGCCACAAAAACTTAAATGAGGCTATCTCACCTCTGCCCAATGTTGCCCAAGAAGAAGAGTGCATGAGTGACAGTCTGAATATGGGCCCAGACTGCAAAACCCTTGTGAACATGAATTAAGAATCACAATGTGAAAGTTAATACACAATGCACACCCATGTACAGATAGTCCCAACTGGCCTAAGAGGCGCGAGGTCCCAGTAGCCACAGCACCGATTTCAATCAACCTTATTGACTCAACAACTCCAACTAAACCGTCCATGCAGGAGGTCACCCAAGGAAGGACAGACTCAATTAGATGAAAGGAGCTCCCGAGGGACTGTCGGAACAGACTGTGCCACCACATAAGCTCAAACCCCAGAAAATATTCTGTATTATTGACAGCTTTCAATCAAACAAATAAAACTTTACCTTCAAAACCATCCTTAAATGCAGCAGAAGAACCTGACTATGCCTATACTAAACCACAGCAAAACATTACAAATTTAGGCTATCTGCCAAAAGCACACAAAAGGCCAATTAAACTAATCGACAGAGTAAATGCAACTTGTGAAGCTCAAAATGGGGCACTTCTAAAGCAAAACAAAAATCAGCTGCATAGATCAGTGGAAATTTCTAATAACAGGAAGAGAAGGGAAGAGAACCTGGACTAGGTCACCCCAAAAGATGAGAACACCAGCAAATTATACAAAGAAGCAGGAGCCCCAGAAGCCCCTAGAATTCCTGGAAAGGCTAGCTTGACAATCATGACATTCTGAATAAGGGGAGCAAACTAAAAATAATACATTTTCTGCCAAACCAGGCAGTTTCATCCCACGATTTGCTATCTGTAAAATTTCGGATTCCAAGCCCGAGCGAAGATAGAGACTTCACTGCAAGATTGGGGGTTAACTGGAACTAAGCAAGAACAATCCTGTCTTATCATGAAATACTAGAGAACTGAGGGATAACAACTTTTGCAGGAAGAGCAGAGCCGTACCCAAGGATTCTAGAAGTCCTCAAAGGGACTTCTAGAAACACACAACACTCAAACATGACGACCTATTAATTTGAAGATTGAAACCCATCAAAGCAAAAGAAACAAAGAAACCATGGCCCCAAATATAAGCATCTTCACATCCTCCTGACGCCAATCCACCATGGAGAATAGTGTTGGCTATCAGAAACACTATTGGAGTCATCGAAAAATCAGACACAGCAAATACTCCTAAATGAGCCTGGCATAATACCCTGCCCAGTACTCAGCTGGAATATCACACGGCTTACATAAGAAGACAACAAAGATTGGGACCCTTTCATAAAATCCTATGGAATTTCCTGATTTCATGAAACCTGGTCTAAGAAAGAAGTTGAACTGGATGGTTATGCCTCCCATTCTGTCCTAGCGATCAAGCTGAGCAAGGGCAGATCCAAATGCGGATTAATCATATAGGTCAGTATGAGCCTTGCAGCTAAAATGCAAATAAGTACTAAAATGAATAGCAACATATAACATCTAATGCTAAAAAGCGACACTTGGACATTCAAAATCTTCAATGTATATCTCCCACCAAGCAACATGAGCAATACTAAATTCATTAAAGCTGACCATCGTCTAGACAAGACAGAAATCAACAAGGTGTGGAACAGAAACCAGAAAAAGAGACATAACAAATGTAATATTGGTCTGCGGTGATTTCAATACTAGACCACACTGTATGATGCAGGAGCATGAGCTACCCAATGAGAAGTACGTAAGGGATGCCGCAAAGATTGTTTCGAATGACCTCAAGAACAAGAAACCAGGTCAAAACTTTATTACATTACTGTCTGCCTGCACACTCAATGCGCCCCATCTGACATGCCAACAAAGAAAACCTTCAGAAACAGCAATTGTGCAAGTCTAATTGATTATATGCTACTACACTTAGAGTCATAGCACCTTGCGGCTGACATGATTGTGGAAAGGAGAATTGATCACTGTAGGAGAGTAGGATCTGCCTCTTATGTTGCCCCCACTTTTTTTCTGATGTTTACACTGGTTTCTGGCTATAGTCAGGCTGGGACCCTGCTAATCAGGGCCCCAGCCTCTCTGTTCTCTCTAAACGACTTGGAGTGCACTCTAGGTGCACTAGTGATTGGATACTGTGGTACCTTATGAGTCCCTAGTATATGGTACCTTAGGTACCAAGGGCATAGGTACTTCACAGGCCTCCCAGGGGCTGCAGCATGTATTATGCCACCCCTGGGAAGCAGACTAAATCTGACACCACAGGCCTGCTACTGCAGCCTGAGTGAGGAAGTGCTAGCACCCCTCACTGAGAAATAGGTTCCCTATATCTCTCCTGCACACACATATAACCCTATCAGTCACCCCTAAGGCAGGCCCTATCAATCCTGAGGGCAGGGTGCTTGGCTTCTATGTGAGGGGGTGCCTCTGCCTGAGCAGGGCCCCTCTGCAGCTCTCAGAGTCCATTCTCTGGTGCTGTTTCTGGATGCGGTTAAACCATATACTTTTAAGTGCATTATATCCTTGCGGTAAAATGCTAACTTTGGAATGGCTGCATCGAAACATGTCGTGTTTGGTGTCAAACACCTTGGAATACTACCCCCCCCGCCAGTCCTGGTGGCGGGGGTAGCATTCCACCCTTCTAGAGGGATAGACATGTACCTACTGTGGAAACGCGGTAGAATCCGACAGAGCCCTGGCATCACAAAATGGATGCCACCAGTCACAGACACTGGGCTGCCCTCCTGCTGATGACCAACACTCGCAGTGGAGGGAGCCCAACAATAGATATCCTGTCCCAAGGGGGTGTGACCACCTCCCAGACAGGGTTTAGTGTATTGGGGCTGGGTGGGTGCACTCTTAGAGTGCTTTGAAGTCCTGCACTGGGGGAGCAGAAGGCTCCTCTGTGCATATGCCAGTTTAAACCGGCTCAGGGGCTACCTGTCCCTGCTCTGGCGCGAAACTGGACAAAGGGAAGTGGGTGTAGCCACCCACTCCCCTGACCCTCCCATAGGTAGGGTCATAGAGCTAGTCCCTCCCCTCTTTTTAGTATAAGAGGGGGAACCTGTGCATTGCACCCTAGATTTCCCTGGACGACGCTCTACAAGAAGAATCCCAGACCTTCGACGTTCCACTACCTTTGGAAGACTGAAGAATCTCCCTTGGAGTCAAGGAGTGACTCCCCTGCTTGGCAGGCACCAAAAACTACAAATGACGGTCGCAAACTATGCCGCTCCCGCCGGAGTCCGAAGTCCCTGCAGCCCAAGAAGTGGATTTCCTGACTTCTCAAAGGCCATCGTGAGTCCCCAGCGAAGCTGAGGCCAGTGGACCCCAAGAGTAACGAGGAACCGCGACCCCTGGGTACCGTGCACTATTGTCAAGTGCAACCTCTTCACAACATTCCACGAACTTGTGCTTTGGACCACGTGTGGTCCCAGCCTCCAGCAGGAATCCCTCCTAAGATCAGAGGCCTACCACGTCCTGAGTGACCGTGGGCCCCTGTGAGAGAATCCTCCCGAGGCGTCTTCGCGACCCCTTGCCAGCCGGCTTGTGGGTCCCCAGAAGACTTTCTAAAGAAACCAAAGGGCTCCCCTGGTTGCTCCAGGTCTGCCCTGACTTACCCTTGCTGGGTGAGTTTCACAGACCTTGCTGGTCTGCGCCATCGCCTCTTCACACTCTCCCCGAGACTTGCTGTTACCAAGGCTTGTTGGCTCCGATCGAGTTGCCAACACCGCAGTAAGCCGCAGACATCGTGGGACACGCCGAATCCAGCTCCTGGTCATCGTCGACGCCTCCTGGACCTCGTGGCTGAAGAGTCAAGGCAAGCGTGAATGACCTGAACCCTGCGACGACGGTGGGCATCCATCTTCCTTGCCCCGAGTCACTGCCAAGTGACTTTGAACACTGTCCCCTCTGCTTTCAGGTCATCCTTCCACCGAATCCAGGCTTGGATTCCACCGGACACTTCTTCACACCATCACAAGCAGCAAGTCTTCTTTGTTCGCCATTGAAAATGACGCTGCGACCCGACACCAAAGGACACCTGTGCACCCGGCTTCCCTGGGTGAGGTAACTCCAGCACTACGGTGCTCCTGTAGGTGTGGGCCCTCGAACTACTTACCCTGTAAGTGACTTGCTTGTAGGTTCACCAGAAGTATCCTAAAACTCTTACTTTCCCCGTGCGATTCTCGCACTGACTCGTACCTGGTTCGCGTCTGTGTTAGACACACCGCGTCCGACTCCCTTGCAAATTCTATCTGTAGACCGTATCCTTCGACTCGTACTGAGTCCGATCGGTGTGTTCGCCTCGAACACGCAAGGGACCTTGAACATTGATATCTCAATCGCGTCTGAGCGCATAGACTCGTACAGGATTCGCATCGGTGCCACGTCACCGCGTCCGTCCCCTGTGGGTCTCCTACAACTACCTGGGGTGGTTCTTGGGGGTCCCTCGATTCTAGATGCCCTAGACCTAGGTCTAGCAAACTAAGATTGTAATATTCAATTGTGCTAAACTTATCCTGATAATATTTGACTTGTACATATGTTCCTATCCTCTAATCTCATAAAGAGATTAGTAGAGAGTGTTTATTAATAAATACATATATATTTGATATATATACCTGTGTGGTGTCTTTTCATTTGGTGATTCAAGAGATTGTGTGGTAAAACAAGCTGCTTTACATTCCTTCAAGACTTAGCCTGAAGGCTGCTCTCCACAGCTACCACTAGGATAGCTTTCTATAAAGGTTGTCTTAAACCTATCTACCATAAGAGTCGAATTGTTCTGGTGCAAGGTGTCCACTTTAATTAGTGAACAGCATATACCAGGCCAACTTCTCACATTGGTGGGCAGCGTGTGGGATTCCAGCTTGCTATTGTTTTACCAGAAAATCTCTATTTGAATTACTAACTGAAAACCACTATAGGTACTTAAGGTACATATAAAGTCAAGCTTAGTATCGATAAGTTGTACTGAACTTAGAGCTGTGTGCCAAGGGATAGCACACCCTTTCTACAGCTCAAGCTAGTATCAGTAGGCCACAAACTAGTGTAGGTAGTACAACACTGCACAACACTAGAATGTCCTTAAAGGGTGGAACCAGTGGATCCACTCAGCCTCAGTATAAGGACATGGCTTTCTCTGACTTGAGAGCCATGTGTGTTGAAAGACACCTGAGACTAGGACAGAGTCCCTCAACCCTACACCTGATAGATCTGCTGACAGCAGATGATCTTAGATTGGCTCTAGGAGCTAATGGGTCTGAATCAGTGGGTGGGTCAATTACAGTATCTGGGTCAGACGATGAAAATCCGAATGACCAG
Source organism: Calotriton arnoldi (assembly GCA_963921515.1). Classification (NCBI taxonomy): domain Eukaryota; kingdom Metazoa; phylum Chordata; class Amphibia; order Caudata; family Salamandridae; genus Calotriton; species Calotriton arnoldi. The sequence goes on along the minus strand of CAWUFW010003426.1, from coordinate 370,129 downwards.
GACTCTGTGATTGAAGGGCCAGGCCTCAAGGGGCCTGAAAAGGATAGAGGAATTCTCCCTAAGAGAACTGACAGAGTGGATGAGAGGCATAGGTCCCCTTCCAGGGAATCTGAGCACTCTTATCACTCTGGCAGAGAATTTGTCCACCAGAGGAACTCATACTTTCCCATAAGAGAGACCTCCTCTGAAAGAATGTGCAAACTGCTGCAGTATGAGGAAGCAAGAGTTGCCCTCAGAACCAAGCAGTTGGCACTGGATAGAGAAGCCCTGGAGATCCAGAGAGCTTCTCGACGAGAGGGGTTAGAACCCCTTGGTGGCAGCAACAGTGTCCCTAGAGGCAGAGAATCTATTCCAGACCATAGGAACCTGAGCAAGGTTGTTCCTCCCTACCAGAGTGGGGATGATATCCACAAGTGGATAACTGCTATGGAGAGGGCCTGTAGAGTACAGCAGGTCCCCCAGAATCAGTGGGCAGCAATCTTGTGGCTCTCCTTTTCAGATAAAGGTAGAGACAAGCTCCTCACTGTTAGAGAAGAGGATGCTGATGATTATGAAGTCCTGAAGAGTGCACTGATAGATGGGTTTGGCTTAACCACTGAGCAGTACAGGTTAAAGTTCAGAGACACCCAGAAGGCACAGACTCAGGACTGGACTGACTTTGTTGATTGTGCAACCAAGGCTCTGGAGGGTTGGCTGGTTGGCAATAGGGTTACTGATTTTAAGGGATTGTATAATCTGATGATGAGAGAACAAATCCTTAATAATTGCCAGAACCAGTTGTTGCATCAGTACCTGGTGGACTCGGATCTGACCTCTCCCCAAGAATTGGGAAAGAAGGCAGACAAGTGGGTCAGAACCAGGGTGAGGCAGAAACCCCAGAACCAAGGGGGTGACACCAAGAAGCAAGATCCTAAGGGCTCTGAGAAAGGTGGGGATAAGTCAAAAGACCAGAAGTCTTCACAAGGGCCCCAAAAATCTGTATCTGGTGGGGAGTCACAATCCAAAAAGGGAAAAGGCCAAAAGAAGCCCTGGTGCAAATTCTGTAAACAGAAAGGGCACTGGACTTCTGACTGTAACAAGGCCAAAGACCAAACCACCACCACTCCTGCCCCTAAGGCAACTGTTCCCCCTAGTTCAGCTACTTGTGGAGGTGGTACTCAGAATAAGGGTGTAGTAGGGTTGACCCTGGGTTCTGAAGTGGACTCTGACCTAGTCAGAGTGCCCACTCAGGCAATGCTGATTTGTGAGGGAGACCTTAATATGTCCTTCCTAGTGAGTCCCAGTAATCTGGGCAAATACAAACAGCAGCCTGTAATAAATGGCAAACAGGCTTTGGCATTTAGGGACACAGGTGCTAGTGTCACCATGGTGGCAGAGGATCTTGTGGACCCTGGACAGATCATCCTGGGCGAAATGTACCAGGTGACCAATGCAAGCAACACCAAGACCAACCATAGTCTGGCAGTTGTGAATTTCTCCTGGGGAGGGGTAACTGGCCTCAAGAAGGTTGTAGTCAGTGCAGACCTCCCTATCGAATGTCTATTGGGCAATGATCTAGAGACTTCAGCCTGGTCTGAAGTAGAGTTATGGACTCATGCTGAGATGTTGGGCATCCCTGCAGAGGTATTTGCTGTGACCAGGTCACAAGCAAGAATGCATGACACTGAACCAGCTCTGGATCCTGGAACAATGGACCAGATGCTTCCCAAGAGGAGGAGCAGTAGGGTAAAGGCAGTGCCTTCCCTCTGTCTCAGATCACAGATTCACCCCCAGAGGGAGGTGAAGCAGATCCTGAAGGAGGAACTGCCCCAGAGGGACTTGAGCCTGATCAGGTTGAGTTCTTGGGGGCAGGGGCCCTTCTAGGGAAGATCTGAGGAAGGAGCAACAGTGCTGCCCCTCTCTTGAACCCCTCAGACAGCAGGCTGCTGCTGAGGCTGCTGGGAGTGCTAGTGGGTCCCATAAAGTTTATTGGGATGAGGGACTCCTATATTCTGAAGGTAGAGACCCAGCCCCTGGAGCCACCAGGAGGTTGGTAATACCTCAGAAGTTTAGGGGGTTCCTCTTGACCTTAGCACATGATATCCCTTTAGCAGGACACTTGGGCCAAAACAAGACCTGGGACAGGCTTGTTCCACATTTTCATTGGCCACATATGTCAGAGGACACTAAGGAGTTTTGTCGCTCCTGTGTCACATGCCAAGCCAGTGGTAAGGCAGGTGGCACAACAAAGGCCCCCTGATACCACTACCGGTGGTGGGGGTACCCTTTGAAAGGGTAGGGATTGACATTGTTGGTTCCCTTGACCCTCAAACTGCATCTGGGCACAGGTTTATCCTGGTGGTAGTGGATCATGCCACCAGGTACCCAAAAGCAATTCCGCTGAGGACCACCACAGCCCCTGTGGTGGCAAGAGCCCTCATTGGAGTCTTCTCCAGAGTGGGTTTTCCAAAGGAGGTCATTTCTGACAGAGGTACCAACTTCATGTCAGGGTATCTAAAAGCAATGTGGAAGGAGTGTGGTGTAACTTACAAGTTCACCACCCCCTATCACTCACAATGCAATGGTTTAGTTGAACGCTTCAACAAAACCTTGAAAGGAATGATTAAAGGACTCCCAGAGAAGCTTAGGCGGAAATGGGACCTTCTTCTTCCTTGCCTGTTGTTTGCCTACAGGGAGGTCCCACAGAAGGGGGTTGGCTACAGCCCATTTGAACTTCTGTTTGGGCATCCTGTGAGAGGTCCACTGTGTTTGGTAAAAGAGGGCTGGGAGTTACCTCTCAAGCCCCCCAAACAAGATGTGATGGACTATGTACTTGGTCTCCGCTCCCGGATGGCTGAGTACATGAAAAAGGCAACCAAAAACCTGGAGGCCAGCCAAGAATTACAAAAAGCTTGGCATGACCAAAGGCTGTACTGACTGTATACCAGCCAGGACAGAAAGTGTGGGTGTTGGAGCCTGTGGCCCCAGCAGCCCTCCAGGACAAGTGGAGTGGCCCCCATACAATAGTTGAACAGAAGGGAGAAGTCACCTATCTGGTGAATCTTGGAACTCCCAGGAGCCCCCTGAGGGTGCTCCATGTCAACAGATTAAAGCCATATGTTGACAGGGCTGACATGGGCTTGCTCATGGCAACTGATGAGGACCAGGAGGAGGAGAGTGACCCTCTCCCCGACCTGCTCTCTCAGAACCCTGATGATGGGTCAGTAGATGGTGTTGCTTTGGCAAGCAGCCTCACTGACCATCAGCAAACTGAGTGCAGACAAGTTCTGCAACAGTTTAGACATATGTTTAGCCTGACCCCTAGTCAGACTTCCTGGTGCACCCACGAGGTGGACACTGGAGACAGTCTGCCTGTCAAGAATAAAATCTACAGGCAACCTGATCATGTCAGGGACTGTATCAGGACTGAAGTCCAGAAAATGTTGGAGCTAGGTGTAATTGAGCCTTCAGATAGCCCTTGGGCTAGTCCAGTAGTCCTGGTACCCAAGCCTCATACCCAGGGTGGTAAGAAAGAAATGAGGTTTTGTGTAGACTACAGAGGCCTCAATGCAGTCACTAGGACTGATGCCTATCCCATACCAAGGGCAGATGAGCTGATTGATACTTTGGCCTCAGCCAAGTATCTAAGCACGTTTGACCTAACAGCTGGCTACTGGCAGATCAGATTAGCTGATGATGCAAAAGCCAAGACAGCATTTTCGACCCCTGGTGGGCACTACCACTTTGTGGTGATGCCCTTTGGATTGAAAAATGCACCTGCCACTTTCCAGAGGTTGGTGAATAAAGTTCTGACAGGGATGGAAACTTATTGCTCAGCTTATCTAGATGATATTGCTGTCTTTAGTTCCTCCTGGCAGGATCACCTGGTCCACCATCAGGAATGTTTTGGAGGCCCTGCAAAAGGCAGGCCTCACTATCAAGGCCACTAAGTGCCAGATAGGGCAGAGTCAGGTTGTGTACCTGGGCCACCTTGTAGGTGGAGGCCAGGTTCAGCCTTTACAGAGCAAGATCCAGACCATAATGGAATGGGTTGCTCCAACCACCCAGACACAGGTGAGAGCCTTCTTAGGCCTATCTGGGTACTATAGGAGGTTTGTCAAGGGATATGGATCTATAGTGACCCCCTTGAATGATCTGACCTCAAAGAAAATGCCAAAAAAGGTTCAGTGGACAGCTAGCTGTCAAAAGGCATTTGAAGACCTAAAGCAGGCCATGTGCACTGCCCCCATCTTACAGAGTCCAGACTACACCAAAAAGTTCATTGTCCAAACAGATGCTTCTGAGCTGGGTGTGGGAGCTGTACTGTCTCAACTGAATGATGAAGGTCAAGACCAGCCAGTAGCTTTTATTAGCAGAAGGCTGACCCCTAGAGAGAAACGTTGGTCAGCTATAGAGAGGGAGGCCTTTGCTGTGGTATGGGCCCTGAAGAAGCTGAGGCCATACTTGTTTGGTACTCACTTCATAGTTCAGACCGACCACAAGCCCCTCCTATGGCTTAAACAAATGAAAGGAGAAAACCCAAAACTTTTGAGGTGGTCCATTTCCCTACAGGGGATGGACTATACAGTGGAACATAGACCTGGGACCCAACATGCCAATGCAGATGGACTCTCAAGGTATTTCCACTTTGAACACGAAGACTCAACTGGTCAAGGTTAGTTTAGTGTCCCTGCGTTTGGGGGGGGGTTGTGTAGGAGAGTAGGATCTGCCTCTTATGTTGCCCCCACTTTTTTTCTGATGTTTACACTGGTTTCTGGCTATAGTCAGGCTGGGACCCTGCTAATCAGGGCCCCAGCCTCTCTGTTCTCTCTAAACGATTTGGAGTGCACTCTAGGTGCACTAGTGATTGGATACTGTGGTACCTTATGAGTCCCTAGTATATGGTACCTTAGGTACCAAGGGCATAGGTACTTCACAGGCCTACCAGGGGCTGCAGCATGTATTATGCCACCCCTGGGAAGCAGACTAAATCTGACACCACAGGCCTGCTACTGCAGCCTGAGTGAGGAAGTGCTAGCACCCCTCACTGAGATATAGGTTCCCTATATCTCTCCTGCACACACATATAACCCTATCAGTCACCCCTAAGGCAGGCCCTATCAATCCTGAGGGCAGGGTGCTTGGCTTCTATGTGAGGGGGTGCCTCTGCCTGAGCAGGGCCCCTCTGCAGCTCTCAGAGTCCATTCTCTGGTGCTGTTTGTGGATGCGGTTAAACCATATACTTTTAAGTGCATTATATCCTCGCGGTAAAATGCTAACTTTGGAATGGCTGCATCGAAACATGTCGTGTTTGGTGTCAAACACCTTGGAATACTACCCCCCCGCCAGTCCTGGCGGCGGGGGTAGCATTCCACCCTTCTAGAGGGATAGACATGTACCTACTGTGGAAACGCGGTAGAATCCGACAGAGCCCTGGCATCACAAAATGGATGCCACCAGTCACAGACACTGGGCTGCCCTCCTGCTGATGACCAACACTCGCAGTGGAGGGAGCCCAACAATAGATATCCTGTCCCAAGGGGTGTGACCACCTCCCAGACAGGGTTTAGTGTATTGGGGCTGGGTGGGTGCACTCTTAGAGTGCTTTGAAGTCCTGCACTGGGGGAGCAGAAGGCTCCTCTGTGCATATGCCAGTTCAAACCGGCTCAGGGGCTACCTGTCCCTGCTCTGGCGTGAAACTGGACAAAGGGAAGTGGGTGTAGCCACCCACTCCCCTGACCCTCCCATAGGTAGGGTCATAGAGCTAGTCCCTCCCCTCCTTTTAGTATAAGAGGGGGAACCTGTGCATTGCACCCTAGATTTCCCTGGACGACGCTCTACAAGAAGAATCCCGGACCTTCGACGTTCCACTACCTTTGGAAGACTGAAGAATCTCCTTGGAGTCAAGGAGTGACTCCCCTGCTTGGCAGGCACCAAAAACTACAAACGACGGTCGCAAACTACGCCGCTCCCGCCGGAGTCCGAAGTCCCTGCAGCCCAAGAAGTGGATTTCCTGACTTCTCAAAGGCCATCGTGAGTCCCCAGCGAAGCTGAGGCCAGTGGACCCCAAGAGTAACGAGGAACCGCGACCCCTGGGTACCGTGCACTATTGTCGAGTGCAACCCCTCACAACGTTCCACGAACTTGTGCTTTAGACCACGTGTGGTCCCAGCCTCCAGCAGGAATCCCTCCTAAGATCAGCGGCCTACCACGTCCCGAGTGACCGTGGGCCCCTGTGAGAGAATCCTCCCGAGGCGTCTTTGCGACCCCTTGCCAGCCGGCTTGTGGGTCCCCAGAAGACTTTCCAAAGAAACCAAAGGGCTCCCCTGGTTGCTCCAGGCCTGCCCTGACTTACCCTTGCTGGGTGAGTTCCACAGACCTTGCTGGTCTGCGCCATCGCCTCTTCACACTTTCCCCGAGACTTGCTGTTACCAAGGCTTGTTGGCTCCGATCGAGTTGCCGACACCGCAGTAAGCCGCAGACATTGTGGGACACGCCGAATCCAGCTCCTGGTCATCGTCGACGCCTCCTGGACCTCGTGGCTGAAGAGTCAAGGCAACCATGAACGACCTGAACCCTGCGACGACGGTGGGCATTCATCTTCCTTGCCCCGAGTCACTGCCAAGTGACTTTGAACACTGTCCCCTCTGCTTTCAGGTCATCCTTCCACCGAATCCAGGCTTGGATTCCACCGGACACTTCTTCACACCATCACAAGCAGCAAGTCTTCTTTGTTCGCCATTGAAAACGACGCCGCGACCCGACACCAAAGGACACCTGTGCACCCGGCTTCCCTGGGTGAGGTAACTCCAGCACTACGGTGCTCCTGTGGGTGTGGGCCCTCGAACTACTTACCCTGTAAGTGACTTGCTTGTAGGTTCACCAGAAGTATCCTAAAACTCTTACTTTCCCCGTGCGATTCTCGCACTGACTCGTACCTGGTTCGCGTCTGTGTTAGACACACCGCGTCCGACTCCCTTGCAAATCCTATCTGTAGACCGTATCCTTCGACTCGTACTGAGTCCGATCGGTGTGTTCGCCTCGAACACGCAAGGGACCTTGAACATTGATATCTCAATCGCGTCTGAGCGCATAGACTCGTACAGGATTCGCATCGGTGCCAGGTCACCGCGTCCGTCCCCTGTGGGTCTCCTACAACTACCTGGGGTGGTTCTTGGGGGTCCCTCGATTCTAGATGCCCTAGACCTAGGTCTAGCAAACTAAGATTGTAATATTCAATTGTGCTAAACTTATCCTGATAATATTTGACTTGTACATATGTTCCTATCCTCTAATCTCATAAAGAGATTAGTAGAGAGTGTTTATTAATAAATACATATATATTTGATATATATACCTGTGTGGTGTCTTTTCATTTGGTGATTCAAGAGATTGTGTGGTAAAACAAGCTGCTTTACATTCCTTCAAGACTTAGCCTGAAGGCTGCTCTCCACAGCTACCACTAGGATAGCTTTCTATAAAGGTTGTCTTAAACCTATCTACCATAAGAGTCGAATTGTTCTGGTGCAAGGTGTCCACTTTAATTAGTGAACAGCATATACCAGGCCAACTTCTCACATTGGTGGGCAGCGTGTGGGATTCCAGCTTGCTATTGTTTTACCAGAAAATCTCTATTTGAATTACTAACTGAAAACCACTATAGGTACTTAAGGTACATATAAAGTCAAGCTTAGTATCGATAAGTTCTACTGAACTTAGAGCTGTGTGCCAAGGGATAGCACACCCTTTCTACAGCTCAAGCTAGGATCAGTAGGCCACAAACTAGTGTAGGTAGTACAACACTGCACAACACTAGAATGTCCTTAAAGGGTGGAACCAGTGGATCCACTCAGCCTCAGTACAAGGACATGGCTTTCTCTGACTTGAGAGCCATGTGTGTTGAAAGACACCTGAGACTAGGACAGAGTCCCTCAACCCTGCACCTGATAGATCTGCTGACAGCAGATGATCTTAGATTGGCTCTAGGAGCTAATGGGTCTGAATCAGTGGGTGGGTCAATTACAGTATCTGGGTCAGACGATGAAAATCCGAATGACCAGGACTCTGTGATTGAAGGGCCAGGCCTCAAGGGGCCTGAAAAGGACAGAGGAATTCTCCCTAAGAGAACTGACAGAGTGGATGAGAGGCATAGGTCCCCTTCCAGGGAATCTGAGCACTCTTATCACTCTGGCAGAGAATTTGTCCACCAGAGGAACTCATACTTTCCCATAAGAGAGACCTCCTCTGAAAGAATGTGCAAACTGCTGCAGTATGAGGAAGCAAGAGTTGCCCTCAGAACCAAGCAGTTGGCACTGGATAGAGAAGCCCTGGAGATCCAGAGAGCTTCTCGACGAGAGGGGTTAGAACCCCTTGGTGGCAGCAACAGTGTCCCTAGAGGCAGAGAATCTATTCCAGACCATAGGAACCTGAGCAAGGTTGTTCCTCCCTACCAGAGTGGGGATGATATCCACAAGTGGATAACTGCTATGGAGAGGGCCTGTAGAGTACAGCAGGTCCCCCAGAAACAGTGGGCAGCAATCTTGTGGCTCTCCTTTTCAGATAAAGGTAGAGACAAGCTCCTCACTGTTAGAGAAGAGGATGCTGATGATTATGAAGTCCTGAAGAGTGCACTGATAGATGGGTTTGGCTTAACCACTGAACAGTACAGGTTAAAGTTCAGAGACACCCAGAAGGCACAGACTCAGGACTGGACTGACTTTGTTGATTGTGCAACCAAGGCTCTGGAGGGTTGGCTGGTTGGCAGTAGGGTTACTGATTTTAAGGGATTGTATAATCTGATGATGAGAGAACAAATCCTTAATAATTGCCAGAACCAGTTGTTGCATCAGTACCTGGTGGACTCGGATCTGACCTCTCCCCAAGAATTGGGAAAGAAGGCAGACAAGTGGGTCAGAACCAGGGTGAGGCAGAAACCCCAGAACCAAGGGGGTGACACCAAGAAGCAAGATCCTAAGGGCTCTGAGAAAGGTGGGGATAAGTCAAAAGACCAGAAGTCTTCACAAGGGCCCCAAAAATCTGCATCTGGTGGGGAGTCACAGTCCAACAAGGGAAAAGGCCAAAAGAAGCCCTGGTGCAAATTCTGTAAACAGAAAGGGCACTGGACTTCTGACTGTAACAAGTCCAAAGACCAAACCACCACCACTCCTGCCCCTAAGGCAACTGTTCCCCCTAGTTCAGCTACTGGTGGAGGTGGTACACAGACTAAGGGTTTAGTAGGGTTGACCCTGGGTTCTGAAGTGGACTCTGACCTAGTCAGAGTGCCCACTCAGGCAATGCTGATTTGTGAGGGAGACCTTAATATGTCCTTCCTAGTGAGTCCCAGTAATCTGGGCAAATACAAACAGCAGCCTGTAATAAATGGCAAACAGGCTTTGGCATTTAGGGACACAGGTGCTAGTGTCACCATGGTGGCAGAGGATCTTGTGGACCCTGGACAGATCATCCTGGGCGAAATGTACCAGGTGACCAATGCAAGCAACACCAAGACCAACCATAGTCTGGCAGTTGTGAATTTCTCCTGGGGAGGGGTAACTGGCCTCAAGAAGGTTGTAGTCAGTGCAGACCTCCCTGTCGAATGTCTATTGGGCAATGATCTAGAGACTTCAGCCTGGTCTGAAGTAGAGTTATGGACTCATGCTGAGATGTTGGGCATCCCTGCAGAGGTATTTGCTGTGACCAGGTCACAAGCAAGAATGCATGACACTGAACCAGCTCTGGATCCTGGAACAATGGACCAGATGCTTCCCAAGAGGAGGAGCAGTAGGGTAAAGGCAGTGCCTTCCCCTCTGTCTCAGATCACAGATTCACCCCCAGAGGGAGGTGAAGCAGATCCTGAAGAAGGAACTGCCCCAGAGGGACTTGAGCCTGATCAGGTTGAGTTCTTGGGGGCAGGGGGCCCTTCTAGGGAAGATCTGAGGAAGGAGCAACAGTGCTGCCCCTCTCTTGAACCCCTCAGACAGCAGGCTGCTGCTGAGGCTGCTGGGAGTGCTAGTGGGTCCCATAAAGTTTATTGGGATGAGGGACTCCTATATTCTGAAGGTAGAGACCCAGCCCCTGGAGCCACCAGGAGGTTGGTAATACCTCAGAAGTTTAGGGGGTTCCTCTTGACCTTAGCACATGATATCCCTTTAGCAGGACACTTGGGCCAAAACAAGACCTGGGACAGGCTTGTTCCACATTTTCATTGGCCACATATGTCAGAGGACACTAAGGAGTTTTGTCGCTCCTGTGTCACATGCCAAGCCAGTGGTAAGGCAGGTGGCACAACAAAGGCCCCCTGATACCACTACCGGTGGTGGGGGTACCCTTTGAAAGGGTAGGGATTGACATTGTTGGTCCCCTTGACCCTCAAACTGCATCTGGGCACAGGTTTATCCTGGTGGTAGTGGATCATGCCACCAGGTACCCAGAAGCAATTCCCCTGAGGACCACCACAGCCCCTGTGGTGGCAAGAGCCCTCATTGGAGTCTTCTCCAGAGTGGGTTTTCCAAAGGAGGTCATTTCTGACAGAGGTACCAACTTCATGTCAGGGTATCTAAAAGCAATGTGGAAGGAGTGTGGTGTAACTTACAAGTTCACCACCCCCTATCACCCACAATGCAATGGTTTAGTTGAACGCTTCAACAAAACCTTGAAAGGAATGATTAAAGGACTCCCAGAGAAGCTTAGGCGGAAATGGGACCTTCTTCTTCCTTGCCTGTTGTTTGCCTACAGAGAGGTCCCACAGAAGGGGGTTGGCTACAGCCCATTTGAGCTTCTGTTTGGGCATCCTGTGAGAGGTCCACTGTGTTTGGTAAAAGAGGGCTGGGAGTTACCTCTCAAGCCCCCCAAACAAGATGTGATGGACTATGTACTTGGTCTCCGCTCCCGGATGGCTGAGTACATGAAAAAGGCAACCAAAAACCTGGAGGCCAGCTAAGAATTACAAAAAGCTTGGCATGACCAAAAGGCTGTACTGACTGTATACCAGCCAGGACAGAAAGTGTGGGTGTTGGAGCCTGTGGCCCCAGCAGCCCTCCAGGACAAGTGGAGTGGCCCCCATACAATAGTTGAACAGAAGGGAGAAGTCACCTATCTGGTGAATCTTGGAACTCCCAGGAGCCCCCTGAGGGTGCTCCATGTCAACAGATTAAAGCCATATGTTGACAGGGCTGACATGGGCTTGCTCATGGCAACTGATGAGGACCAGGAGGAGGAGAGTGACCCTCTCCCCGACCTGCTCTCTCAGAACCCTGATGATGGGTCAGTAGATGGTGTTGCTTTGGCAAGCAGCCTCACTGACCATCAGCAAACTGAGTGCAGACAAGTTCTGCAACAGTTTAGACATATGTTTAGCCTGACCCCTAGTCAGACTTCCTGGTGCACCCACGAGGTGGACACTGGAGACAGTCTGCCTGTCAAGAATAAAATCTACAGGCAACCTGACCATGTCAGGGACTGTATCAGGACTGAAGTCCAGAAAATGTTGGAGCTAGGTGTAATTGAGCCTTCAGATAGCCCTTGGGCTAGTCCAGTAGTCCTGGTACCCAAGCCTCATACCCAGGGTGGTAAGAAAGAAATGAGGTTTTGTGTAGACTACAGAGGCCTCAATGCAGTCACTAGGACTGATGCCTATCCCATACCAAGGGCAGATGAGCTGATTGATACTTTGGCCTCAGCCAAGTATCTAAGCACGTTTGACCTAACAGCTGGCTACTGGCAGATCAGATTAGCTGATGATGCAAAAGCCAAGACAGCATTTTCGACCCCTGGTGGGCACTACCACTTTGTGGTGATGCCCTTTGGATTGAAAAATGCACCTGCCACTTTTCAGAGGTTGGTGAATAAAGTTCTGACAGGGATGGAAACTTATTGCTCAGCTTATCTAGATGATATTGCTGTCTTTAGTTCCTCCTGGCAGGATCACCTGGTCCACCTCAGGAATGTTTTGGAGGCCCTGCAAAAGGCAGGCCTCACTATCAAGGCCACTAAGTGCCAGATAGGGCAGAGTCAGGTTGTGTACCTGGGCCACCTTGTAGGTGGAGGCCAGGTTCAGCCTTTACAGAGCAAGATCCAGACCATAATGGAATGGGTTGCTCCAACCACCCAGACACAGGTGAGAGCCTTCTTAGGCCTATCTGGGTACTATAGGAGGTTTGTCAAGGGATATGGATCTATAGTGACCCCCTTGAATGATCTGACCTCAAAGAAAATGCCAAAAAAGGTTCAGTGGACAGCTAGCTGTCAAAAGGCATTTGAAGACCTAAAGCAGGCCATGTGCACTGCCCCCATCTTACAGAGTCCAGACTACACCAAAAAGTTCATTGTCCAAACAGATGCTTCTGAGCTGGGTGTGGGAGCTGTACTGTCTCAACTGAATGATGAAGGTCAAGACCAGCCAGTAGCTTTTATTAGCAGAAGGCTGACCCCTAGAGAGAAACGTTGGTCAGCTATAGAGAGGGAGGCCTTTGCTGTGGTATGGGCCCTGAAGAAGCTGAGGCCATACTTGTTTGGTACTCACTTCATAGTTCAGACCGACCACAAGCCCCTCCTATGGCTTAAACAAATGAAAGGAGAAAACCCAAAACTTTTGAGGTGGTCCATTTCCCTACAGGGGATGGACTATACAGTGGAACATAGACCTGGGACCCAACATGCCAATGCAGATGGACTCTCAAGGTATTTCCACTTTGAACACGAAGACTCAACTGGTCAAGGTTAGTTTAGTGTCCCTGCGTTTGGGGGGGGTTGTGTAGGAGAGTAGGATCTGCCTCTTATGTTGCCCCCACTTTTTTTCTGATGTTTACACTGGTTTCTGGCTATAGTCAGGCTGGGACCCTGCTAATCAGGGCCCCAGCCTCTCTGTTCTCTCTAAACGATTTGGAGTGCACTCTAGGTGCACTAGTGATTGGATACTGTGGTACCTTATGAGTCCCTAGTATATGGTACCTTAGGTACCAAGGGCATAGGTACTTCACAGGCCTACCAGGGGCTGCAGCATGTATTATGCCACCCCTGGGAAGCAGACTAAATCTGACACCACAGGCCTGCTACTGCAGCCTGAGTGAGGAAGTGCTAGCACCCCTCACTGAGATATAGGTTCCCTATATCTCTCCTGCACACACATATAACCCTATCAGTCACCCCTAAGGCAGGCCCTATCAATCCTGAGGGCAGGGTGCTTGGCTTCTATGTGAGGGGGTGCCTCTGCCTGAGCAGGGCCCCTCTGCAGCTCTCAGAGTCCATTCTCTGGTGCTGTTTGTGGATGCGGTTAAACCATATACTTTTAAGTGCATTATATCCTCGCGGTAAAATGCTAACTTTGGAATGGCTGCATCGAAACATGTCGTGTTTGGTGTCAAACACCTTGGAATACTACCCCCCGCCAGTCCTGGCGGCGGGGGTAGCATTCCACCCTTCTAGAGGGATAGACATGTACCTACTGTGGAAACGCGGTAGAATCCGACAGAGCCCTGGCATCACAAAATGGATGCCACCAGTCACAGACACTGGGCTGCCCTCCTGCTGATGACCAACACTCGCAGTGGAGGGAGCCCAACAATAGATATCCTGTCCCAAGGGGTGTGACCACCTCCCAGACAGGGTTTAGTGTATTGGGGCTGGGTGGGTGCACTCTTAGAGTGCTTTGAAGTCCTGCACTGGGGGAGCAGAAGGCTCCTCTGTGCATATGCCAGTTCAAACCGGCTCAGGGGCTACCTGTCCCTGCTCTGGCGCGAAACTGGACAAAGGGAAGTGGGTGTAGCCACCCACTCCCCTGACCCTCCCATAGGTAGGGTCATAGAGCTAGTCCCTCCCCTCCTTTTAGTATAAGAGGGGGAACCTGTGCATTGCACCCTAGATTTCCCTGGACGACGCTCTACAAGAAGAATCCCGGACCTTCGACGTTCCACTACCTTTGGAAGACTGAAGAATCTCCCTTGGAGTCAAGGAGTGACTCCCCTGCTTGGCAGGCACCAAAAACTACAAACGACGGTCGCAAACTACGCCGCTCCCGCCGGAGTCCGAAGTCCCTGCAGCCCAAGAAGTAGATTTCCTGACTTCCCAAAGGCCATCGTGAGTCCCCAGCGAAGCTGAGGCCAGTGGACCCCAAGAGTAACGAGGAACCGCGACCCCTGGGTACCGTGCACTATTGTCAAGTGCAACCCCTTCACAACATTCCACGAACTTGTGCTTTGGACCACGTGTGGTCCCAGCCTCCAGCAGGAATCTCTGCTAAGATCAGAGGCCTACCATGTCCCGAGTGACCGTGGGCCCCTGTGAGAGAATCCTCCTGAGGCGTCTTTGCGACCCCTTGCCAGCCGGCTTGTGGGTCCCCAGAAGACTTTCTAAAGAAACCAAAGAGCTCCCCTGGTTGCTCCAGGCCTGCCCTGACTTACCCTTGCTGGGTGAGTTCCACAGACCTTGCTGGTCTGCGCCATTGCCTCTTCACACTTTCCCCAAGACTTGCTGTTACCAAGGCTTATTGGCTCCGATCGCGTTGCCGACACCGCAGTAAGCCACAGACATCGTGGGACACGCCGAATCCAGCTCCTGGTCATCGTCGACGCCTCCTGGACCTCGTGGCTGAAGAGTCAAGGCAAGCATGAACGACCTGAACCCTGCGACGACGGTGGGCATTCATCTTCCTTGCCCCGAGTCACTGCCAAGTGACTTTGAACACTGTCCCCTCTGCTTTCAGGTCATCCTTCCACCGAATCCAGGCTTGGATTCCACCGGACACTTCTTCACACCATCACAAGCAGCAAGTCTTCTTTGTTCGCCATTGAAAACGACGCCGCGACCCGACACCAAAGGACACCTGTGCACCCGGCTTCCCTGGGTGAGGTAACTCCAGCACTACGGTGCTCCTGTAGGTGTGGGCCCTCGAACTACTTACCCTGTAAGTGACTTGCTTGTAGGTTCACCAGAAGTATCCTAAAACTCTTACTTTCCCCGTGCGATTCTCGCACTGACTCGTACCTGGTTCGCGTCTGTGTTAGACACACCGCGTCCGACTCCCTTGCAAATCCTATCTGTAGACCGTATCCTTCGACTCGTACTGAGTCCGATCGGTGTGTTCGCCTCGAACACGCAAGGGACCTTGAACATTGATATCTCAATCGCGTCTGAGCGCATAGACTCGTACAGGATTCGCATCGGTGCCAGGTCACCGCGTCCGTCCCCTGTGGGTCTCCTACAACTACCTGGGGTGGTTCTTGGGGGTCCCTCGATTCTAGATGCCCTAGACCTAGGTCTAGCAAACTAAGATTGTAATATTCAATTGTGCTAAACTTATCCTGATAATATTTGACTTGTACATATGTTCCTATCCTCTAATCTCATAAAGAGATTAGTAGAGAGTGTTTATTAATAAATACATATATATTTGATATATATACCTGTGTGGTGTCTTTTCATTTGGTGATTCAAGAGATTGTGTGGTAAAACAAGCTGCTTTACATTCCTTCAAGACTTAGCCTGAAGGCTGCTCTCCACAGCTACCACTAGGATAGCTTTCTATAAAGGTTGTCTTAAACCTACCTACCATAAGAGTCGAATTGTTCTGGTGCAAGGTGTCCACTTTAATTAGTGAACAGCATATACCAGGCCAACTTCTCACAATCACAAACCATTAATGCTTTTTTTTTTCTGCCTTTTTGTAAATCCTGCTCATCTAAAATAGAGCATTATCTTATTCCTGTCAATCTGGCGCTTAGACCAAACCGAACAAAAGCTCATGAGCTGTGTAGCTATAAAGGGGCCGATTCCGATCTCGGCCGGTAGGGCTCCGAATCGGATTCGGCTTAACCGGATCCGATTCGGAGCCCTATTTCCCGACCGATTCGTACGCGCGTCCGGGCGAGCGAGTACGATGCGAAATCGCCGACCGACTCGTCCGGGCGTCCCGACCGCTCCGACCGACTCGTTCCCGGGTCTAACCGCACCGACCGACTCGCTCGGACTCGACTCGCAACGCGCAATGGAAGCGTTCCCCGGCCGGGTAAGTACGATGCGTGCCGCGAGCAGTCCGACCGAGCCGCGCCTCCGGCTCCAAAGAGCAGTCGGAGCCGGACTTTGGGGGTCCGTGTCGGACCCCCCTGTACGCGTAGCCGCGCGAGTCGCACACAGGGGGGACCAATGGGTCCCCCCTACACGTGCATGTACGTCGCGACCCGCATCGACGCGAACATGCTGTAGGGGGCGCCCTTGTTCGCGTCATGCCCATTAAGTCAATGGGAGCCCGTCTAGCGTCGTACGACAGGCTCCCATTGACTTCAATGGGAGTCCGACCGAATTGAGTCCGATAGCATACGTGCGCATCGTACTCGTTCGGTCGGACTGCTAGAGTCCGATTCGGTCGGAAATCTCTCCGGGTCCGGCTCGGTCGGAGAGATTTCCGGCCCGAATCGGAATCGGCCCCTTAGTGTGTGAGTACTGGAAACCGCAAATATTAGGAAATACTAAACACGGAGGCTGAACCTAATAAAGGAGCAATTCATGGGCTTAAGACTATTAATTCTAACTTCATCCAGTCATACTAAAGATGATGTGTATAATACATCTACCAAGCCATGGGCTACTTGCACCGAGTGGTTTGATGAAGAATGCCTAAGGCACAAACAAACCCTTATGAATGCACTGAAATCTAGGCATTTGAGCCCAATAGGAGAAGAGTCTGTCAAACGCCTAAGGGAAGATTATAAACGGCAAATCAAACTTAAAAAGAAACAGATCCAAATAAGGGCTGATAGGCACTCTAAAGCTCTGTCACAGCAAAGACAAAGAACCCTAAGAAATCTTGGGAACTGGTTTGATGGGTTGCAATGGCCGCCCATCGAGCCTGGAGGTGGGATTCAGCTTGGCTTAATGGATCTAGCACTTTCCATATGTGTACTAGAAAGTTAGTAACTTTGATTCAGCACTCGAGGAGGCCCTAATGGAGCATGATATATACAACCACATAAGCCTAGCAACAAACAATATCTGAGTACCAATTCACAGAGGAGGACATTGAAGCAATAAACAGTCAAGGACTGCTAATAGTTCCAGGACCCAACAGTATCCCCTCTGATAACTTCCACACTAATATACTACTCTGGGCTCCTATCCTGAAGACAGCATTTAATTCTATTTGGGAAAATGGAGAAGTGCCACCTTCCTGGAGAACTGCAAGTATAGTTCCAATTCATAACAAGCATTGGTAAAGCCAATAGGTCTGCAATTAGCCGCCAGCCTTTTGGCAATTCTTGTTTTGTCATGGAAAAAAGGAAGGAAGGAAAGAAGGGAAGGGAAGGAGAAGGGGAGAAGAGGATAACAATACAGAACAGTTTGGAATAGACACAATCTGGTATGATTTGAAATGACAGCAGTAAGAAAAGCAAAACACTTCAAAAGGAAAACAGAAGATGGGATCTGATAAAGATGGAACGTGCATCAGAAACACCTTCTACCAGGCTCTAAACACAAAGACAACACTAAAGTAATTATAAAGTAAAAACAAATACACTGCCACTGAAGGGAACTAGATTGTGTGAGGATATGTTCCTTGTGAGAAAGCAAAATGCAGTCACTCAAAGTGAAGCTAACCAGTGGCTTAAGTAGTCTGACCCACTGCCCAATGCTGTAGTGGGCGGAAGCAAAATTTGATTAACACAACAACAGACCAATGGATGAAGATGGGTGGCTGAAAGTCCCTATATGTAAGTATATTTTACATGTTTTAGTAAAATCAAAAGGTCTTGGCTAATGCCAGACATAAAAAAAGCTCTCGTATGAACCTAGAAACTGCTGCCAAATCTCCTTGCTGGACGGAGTAGGGAAAATGTATACAGATTTTGTCTCACTATCATGTTGACTTCAGGAAAGGGGTGGGAACTGTAGACCAAGCAATACGACTTTACTTCACATGTATTAAAAATGTGGTGCTGAAAAAATCTACTTTGTACATGGTCTTCATAGCCCTAAAAGCAGCATTTGATTCAGTAAACAGAACCCTCCTCTGTTCTGTGCTATTGGAACACGGATTACCAGAAAATCTCCTTATCGCCCTAAATTTGATCCATTAGAAGACGCGCCCAATTTCAAGATCCAGGCTGTGGAGTCTGGAAAGAGTGTGTACTTTCTATTCAACCTGGCTATAAACGTTGTAGGTAAACTGCTTTTGGAGATGAACCTGGATCTACCAATAATGGGAGGAGAGAAATCAATTAATCAATCAGACAGCACTGTCACCCCTAGGGGTATCTGTAAAGAGCCAGGTCTTGAGAAAATAACATTACTATGATTCGCTGATGCAGCGGCGTAACGAAACTTTAGGGGGCCACCCTGCAAAGTACAAGGAGGGGCTCCCTCCGGAGTCAGTCAGGAGCTCTCAGGCCAGGGTACAGTGCTGAGTGGGCTCTCTAAAGCTCGGGCGACCCCCTTCACCACGGGGGCTGCGGGAGCCTATGTTACGCCACTGCGCTGATGAAGCCTTTCTCCTGGCACGAATGAGATGACAATGTACCGTCCACTGAGAGGGTTTGAATCTTTCTGCAGCTCCAAAAACCTTTATCATGAACACCAAGAAAACAAAATATATTGCTCTGAATCTAAAAAAGAATTTGAAGTCTACATTTCAAACTAAATTTTGGACCACATCAACTGTTTTGACTATTTAGGAATTCACTTTGATGACAAACTGGCTTGGGCAGAGTAAGCTGCAAAAAGAGAGTCCACCATGAGGCAGATCACAGGTGCTGTGCTACGCTTTTTGAACAAATGCGGCATAAGATCGCTAGAACCTGCTCTCTAAGCCAGAGAATGAACACACGGGCTCCCTGCACATATGTCCCTGACTTATGGGAACTGAGAAAAGTACCAGGACTGCAAAAACTCGAGAACTGCTTCCTGTGGCGCTAATTACGCCATGGCCAGGGCACACCAATGGAGGCACTAATGGCCGAGCTGGGCCTACACACCATTGAAACTGTGGTCTCTTTGAAACCCGTTTGCTACTAAGCCCGGCTTTGATCAAATCCTGCACTAAATATCTACCTAAAAGCATTTCTCGATGTTTGGGCATGCAAAGACCTCTTAAAATTACAATGGCCTGATTATAACTCTCAAACCTTGACAAAATAGGATATGACGACATTTGAAAGTATCCAGGCTCAATGAATATAATAGATCATGCCTTGCCATAATGAAAAGTAGTTGCAGGGAGCAGACACTGATAACGCTACAAAATAGGAGTAGTGTGTTAACGCAGTACTTAAGCATCAAGGCCCTGACTGAGCACCTACGAAACATACACAGATCGTATATCTCTGGAGGCAAAGTGGAGCCTGTACATAAAATTCAGACCAGAAGTCCTTCCAGACTTGGCCTATACAAACAAGTGGTGCAACAAGAACTGCCCAGGCCTGTGCAACTGCATTAGGGGGCCAAGGTACCTTTTTATGAAGCACAACACAAGACTTAGCATGGAGGCCATGTCACTATGCAAACGGATGGATTCCAATGCTATTGTCATGCCTGTTGCTGCCTACATTTTTCTCTTTGAAGGAATACAACAAGAACTGGCCCTTCTTAACTTCTAACTGCTTAACTCTTTTTAACTTTTATTTTTAAACAATTGGTCAAACTGACTGCAAGCGAACTTGGCACTTTAATGTATACTCAATTGGGTGAATTAACTTTGAGCGATAATACATATTTTTAACACAACCAATCAATTCTTATATTTGGTCTGTCCTATTTGTATGACGTTTTAGCTGAAACAATAAATTTAAACGAAATATCGCGTGGCAAACAGACTGCTTTGGGCATACCTCTTTTCACGTTCACTCTACTGTAGAATGCTGCATACGTCACTGATTAGTTCTTACAACTACCCTTGGGGTACAACAGATGAAGAATCATTTGGACGTCTATTTCAAATCAGGCAGCCTGAAGTCGCGAGCCGTCCACATCCCCTCCCTAGATTGTATTCTTACTACAGTTTGCACAACAATGCTAAAGGTGGCGTAGTTCCTGACTTCCAAACTGTTGACAAGCTTGCCTAGTGCGCGCATTCACATTGGGCTCTATGAACTCTTCAAATAGTAACTTAAGCGGGTCTTGCTTAGGAGCACCAGTGTTTAATTTGAGCCGGTGGCTGCGGGTGGAAGACACCGGCACTCATTTTTTAGGGACCTGCACATTTACAGAGGGAAAAACAAACAAAGCAGAAAGGCAGAGGATATGAAAGACAGAAAAAAACATCATAAATGGAGAGAGCCGGAACCTGCAAGAATGAAGTAAAGGGGCAGGGAGTGACTGGTAGAGGATTAAGGAGGGTTGAGGTGGATTCAAGACTACACTCCCTTGGTATTGCGTGTGCCAACCGTTAACTGCACCGAGTCAGGCTTCTGAGCGGAGCATTGGGCACCGGAACTCATTTTTTTTAACACATTAAACACTTGGGGCACCTTCAGTACATTCATTCAGGTGAATAGAGCCCTGTACCGTGCGTGTCTCCCCATCTACCTTCTCACCTGCAGACACTGTTGACTGGCTCTGTACACTTCTTTCACTGCCTTTTGCCTGTAATGCCCTATCTCCATGTTTCTCTGCCACACTCAAGTGAAGCGGACTACAGTTTGCTGTAGCATACCCTCCTTAACACAATCTAAATGTGTTCTTAGCTGAGATTAGGCACTTGGCATGCAGTCTTGTAACACCATGTCCAACTTGCATTCTTCCCTGGGGCGCTGCTGGCCCCGTTAGAAATGGCTAAACTGAGTTGAAAATAAGATGGAACAAGCATTTGCAATGCAATAGGTCTCGCATTTACGCGAGTTTAAGCTATTGGCATTTAAAATAACAATGCCTTTTATTTATATTTTAAAAACCAAAACATAAATAAAAGGCATTATCATTTATAATGCCAATAGCTGAAACTCTCGTAAATGCGGGACCTATTGCAATGCAAATGCTTGTTATAGTGCGTTGATGCAGCACGAGCAATGTGGGGCTTGAAAAGCAAAATGCAAATACAAAACTTGAGCACATGCCAGATCTCATAACCTGCTTAAAACGAACAGGGAAGGACTAAAACGTATTTGGCCCTCTGCAATAACCATAAACAATACTAAGCAAACCAAAGAAAAGAGACTATACAGGTAGAGGGAACGACAAGTAGATCTAAATCTAGGGGAATACATGTAGGCCAACCCACGGGAAAGAAAGATGAATACGAAAAGGGGGAAGGTAATGAATGGATTCCGTCTGGAAGAGGACGAAGTGTGTGAACTGAAATCTGCTCGATTACAAGTAACTGGTTTAACCTTTTGATAAGTGCGCCACATAATGGGAGGTAGGGGGTGCGGGGATCTGGCCAAGATCAAAGGATGTCCTCTAGTAGGAAAGCCGGACTTAGACTTGGAGTATTCAGGGTGCACAGGCACAGCCCCCTCACCTGGGAAGACGACGGCTTTGTCCCTACGTGTCCTCCTGTCACAGCCAAGGGTGTTACCGTTCACACTGTGGAAACACTGCCCTGTTCTCAGCTAACGAAAGGTTCCCTAAAGAATTAATCTTTACTCAGTAACAGCAAGCACGAGACAGGCTGGCGACCGGTAAACGGCTGGTGTGGCACGTGCACAGACAAGGCAGTATTTACAGTGTACACAACGCAGACACAAAACATGGAGGGCCGCCCTGACACCTCTGCTGACTCAGCCCGCCCAAAAGAAGAGAAATATTTACTGCTGGGAAACTCTTACACATTTATAATTGTGTGTTTTTGCCTTGATATTTGACTAAGAGATGCCCAATCATCGGTAATGCAATAATTAATGTAAAATCTGCACTACACACTGACATTTTCTGTTACAAAATTGAGCCACCTATGCAACAAGGTCCTTGTAAAGGGCTACTACAGGAGTCTAGCGGCCCACGCACTCCTCTCACTGCTCACTAACGGACTGGACTGCACAGCAAGCCAGGCTCTTCCAGCAGCTGTTCACTCGAAAGCATTGTCTAAACCAAGAACCCCATCTTACTTAAGGCCCTCCTCTTTCAACTGGTAGAAAATAGCTCGAATGAGTGAGTACTGCCTATTTCTGCAATTTACTGAGACAGAAAAACCCACTCAAACAGCCTCACAAAACTTTTACTGGTCCAGAAACACCTCTCCTATGTAGAACCCACACATTTTTTTACCAATCGCAAGAACACTGTCCATGTCTACAGACAGTGGACAGACAGACAGACAGACATCGTCCCAATTTGTGATTGGGACGAGTTCAATCGAAACTTCTTGCCAGTTTATCAGAAATCATACTAGCCTTTAGCAACAGTACCTACCCATATAGCGCTAGCATCCTCTTAAATCCTGCGTAAAAAAACAACCTACTAACATCATGCAAGAAGCAAACGGTCACTTCCACGTCTGATCTCAAACAAGTCGAAAATGTGCAGGAATTTCTACCAATTCTGTTGCCACTGCAAAAAAATGTTCTTTGCGCAGGTACAGAGAAAGATTTAAGAGAGAGTGGGAGTGGGGGGCAAGAAAAGAGGGAAAAGTGGGTGAGGAAAGATGGATAGGAAAGAGAATGGCCAGACAAGTGTTGAAGCACATCTCCTGTCCTCCGTACACACAGACAGGGAGGGAGGGAGGGAGCAAGCGAACGAGGAGTTGTGCTGACGCCGCGAGCCGTACGCGTGCACATCTCCTGTCCTCCGTACGCGCACATCTGCTGTCCCTTGTGCTAACGCCGCGGGCCGTATGCATACGCGTGCACATCTCCTATCCTCCGTACGCGTGCACATGTACTGTCCCCCTTCGGCGAAGAAATCGACAGCAATAGATCTCGCCAAGGCGAGCAGCGCATGCGCTGCGTCGCTAGGCGAGACCTAAAAAAGGATGATGATAATTTCCTCCACAGAAAAAAAAGAGAGGAGAAAGAGAAGAGGTATGTGTATGTCTGTGTGTGTGCGTGTGTTTTTTTTTTAAACCTACACTGTGAGGACCAGATCAATCCTCCTAGTGTTGGTAAATCCTGACAGAACTAGACAAACACCAGCTCTGTGAGGACCAGTGCGCTATGAGGACCAGTCCCTGTAGTGTTTTAGGTACTTTCAAGTGAGTGTGTCAAAACACTAAAAGTGCAGTTATATTTGCTTTGCTTTATCACCCAGCCCAATATCATAGCATGCATGGAGTTAGAATAGTAAATACAGACCCTATTACAGTTAATGGCAAGGCCCTCACAAACATGCGTTTGCCTGTGTGTTTATATATGCATGCGTGTGCACATCAAAGAGCCTATTGGGTGCCAGAGAATGAGGAAATGTCCAAGCAGGACACCTGTAATAGAATAATACTGTCATTGCATAGCACCTTAGCATTGCATTTGTGCACTGATGTGCCATTTAAAAACTAGGATCCATGATCCAAAAACACAGACATGTTATTTCTCCAGGGTTAGGAGGATTCCCACAGAGGTCCTGTCCCACCCAGGCACATTTCTGGCTTCTCAAATTCTGGCAGGCAGTAGACCTCAAGGCCCGCAGAGCAGCATCACTACAACAGACTGTCCTCTCTGGCCAGACCACTTGAAAGTGTACTTACTGGCTGAAGCAGGGTCGGCTTTAGCAGTGGTGACACCTAGGGGTCGATTCCGATCTTGGCCGGTAGGGCACCGAATCGGATTCGGCTGAACCGGATCCGATTCGGAGCCCTTTTTCCCGACCGATTCGTACGTGCATCCGGGCGAGCGAGTACGATGCGAGCGCGTGCGAATTCGCCGACCGACTCGTTCGCGGGTCCCAACCGCTCCGACCGACTCGCACGGATGCGCCTCGCACCGCGCAATGGAGACGTTCCCCGACCGGGCAAGTACGATGCGCGCCTCGAGCAGTCCGACCGACTCGCGCAGTCCGGCTCCAAAGAGCAGTCAGAGCCGCACTTTGGGGGTCCGTGTCGGACCCCCCTGTACGTGTAGCCGTGCGAGTCGCACACAGGGGGGACCCATGGGTCCCCCCTACCTGTGCGTGTACGGCACGAGTCGCTTCGCCGCGTACCCGCTGTAGGGGGCGCGCTTGTCGCCTCGCACCCATTGAGTCAATGGGAGCCCGCGTACGCGTTGTACGACCGGCTCCCATTGACTTCAATGGGAGTCAGACCGACTCGAGTCCGATAGCATACGTGCGCATCGTACTCGTTCGGTCGGGCTGCTATGGTCCGATTCGGTCGGAAATCTCTCCGGGTCCGGCTCGGTCGGATAGATTTCCGGCCCGAATCGGAATCGGCCCCCAAGTGCGGCAATCTTTGTTGGCGTCCCCCATGAATTCCTTCTCCATGGATTCCCTCACTGCCACTTTCCAACGGTACCCCTTATCTCTTCATAGACCCTCTCACAAATTTTGTGCTACTCACCGCAATATAGTGTGTCAGAGCGTGATATCATACATGCATATCATACACAGAGAATGAATGGCAGAGCTGAGGGAATTCACTACCCCCTATCTTCATTCTCTTTGCATTAGCAAAGGTGAAGCGGGTAGTCTGGGAAAGTTCTCTGCTCACAATATGTGTGCACAGGATCACTGACAAAACATCGACTCCTATAATATCGACATACAAAATTATCGAGTCACTAATATCGTATACAAAAATATCGACACCGAATACACATAACTAAAATAACAGAAATATCGATAAAAAAATATCGTCATAAAAATTATTGACTACAAAAATATTGACAAAAAAAAATAGAACGCAAAAATATCGATAAAAATAAAAAACCATATAATACAACAAAAATATCGATATGCATAATATCGACAACACAAACGTCAATAAAATACATATTAAATATACAAACAAATAACATTTAAACATAAAAAAATTATTTGCAATACTATAAACAAATAACATATTTCAGACATTAAAACAAACACTAACAAAAATAAATACAATATCACTAAAACTAAAACACAAACAAATATACTTAGAAAGTAAAATTCAAATAAATACACAAACACTACAACATAAAACAAGCATTGGCATAGCCAATAGGTCTCGCCTTTGGGGCCTTATAAGTGTTTAGCCAGAGCTATTGACTTTGCCAATGTCTTCAAGCTGTGCTGTAGAGAAGTGTGGCTGCTGTGCGGCATGCTGAAAAGTTATAATAAAAAAGTGTCAGAAGCATTTTTGTTACTTTATATATGACCAAGAAGGCATTATGTAAAACTGAACGACCATATTAAAAAAGTATTTACAATAAAAAATTCTCCGTTTTTTTTTGTTCTTGCAATGCTGGCAACTTGTTTCTGCCTATTGCAATGGTTGTTTGTTAAAGCTTTTTTTTTTTGAGGGGCATAAACAATCGGAGGGTGAAGGTTGGGAACTAGTACCTGTATTATAACACTAGCAGCGGCCAGACGCTGAGGAGAATCAACAGATGCCAGATTCCGAGAGCAGGCTGAGGTGGTGCTGAGTGATGCTGAGGTGGTAGTGGTGGTGGTGGTGACTGTTGCGGAGACGATGCTGAGGTGATGCTGAATGATACTCAGGTGTTGCTGAGTGATACTGCTGTGGTGCTGAGTGATGCTGTGGTGGTGCTGAGTGATATTGTCTTGGCGCTGAGTGATGCTGTGGTGGTGCTGAGTGATATTGTCTTGGCGCTGAGTGATGCTGTGGCGGCGCTGAGTGATGCTGTGGCGGCCCTGAGTGATGCTGTGGCGGCCATGAGTGATGCTGTGGCGGCCCTGAGTGATGCTGTGGTGGCCCTGAGTGATGCTGTGGTGGCCCTGAGTGATGCTGTGGTGGTCCTGAGCGATGCTGTGGTGGCACTGAGCGATGCTGTGGTGGCCCTGAGCGATGCAGTGGCGGCGCTGAGCGATGCTGTGGCGGTGCTGAGCGATGCTGTGGCGGTGCTGAGCGATGCTGTGGTGGCGCTGAGCGATGCTGTGGTGGCGCTGAGCGATGCTGCGGTGGCGCTGAGCGATGCTGTGGTGGCGCTGAGCGATGCTGTGGTGGCGCTGAGCGATGCTGTGGTGGCGCTGAGCGATGCTGTGGTGGCGCTGAGCGATGCTGTGGTAGCGCTGAGTCATCCTGTGGTGGCGCTGAGTCATCCTGTGGTGGTGCTGAGTCATCCTGTGGTGCTGCTGAGTCATCTTGTGGTGGTGCTGAGTCATCCTGTGGTGGTGCTGAGTCATCCTGTGGTGGTGCTGAGTCATCCTGTGATGGTGCTGAGTCATCCTGTGGTGGTGCTGAGTCATCCTGTGGTGGTGCTGAGTCATCCTGTGTTGGCCCTGAGTGATGCAGTGTTGGCCCTGAGTGATGATGTGGTGTCGCTGAGTAAAGCTATGGTGGTGCTGAGTGATGCTGTGGTGGCGCGGAGTGATGCTGTGGTGGCGCGGAGTGATGTTGTGGTGGCGCTGAGTGATGCTGTTGTGGCGCTAAGTGATGCTGTGGTTGCGCTGAGTAATGCTGTGGTTGCACTGAGTGATGCTGTGGTTGCACTGAGTGATGCTGTGATGGCGTTGAGTGAAGCTGTGATGGCGTTGAGAGATGTTGTGTTGGTGCTGAGTGATGCTGTGCTGGCTCTGATTGATGCTGTGCTGGCTCTGATTGACACTGTGGTTGCGCTGAGTGATGCTGTGGTGTTGCCGAGTGAGAGATAGAGTGAAGATATAATGCCCAATTAGAGAGGGTGGTGAGAGAGAAAGAGAGAGAAAGGGTGTACATAGAATAAAGAGTGGAGCGGGTTAGAGAGAGAGAAAGAAGGGGAGAGAGAGTGAATGAAGGAGTTTGAAAGAGAAACAGATAAAGGGGTGAGAGAGAATGAAAGGCTAAAAAAGATAGAGAGGGGAGAGTTAATTAAGTAGAGAGAGAATTAGAGAGGGAGAGAGAGAGAAGGAGAGAGACAATAAGAGTGGGGGGTGTGGAGTTTAAATAGAGTGAAGAAGTGACGCGGAAAAAGTAACCTTAAATATAGCTTTGTGCTTTGCGCGAATAAATATTAAAAAAAAACAGTGAGAGACAAAAATACTGGTAATTAGGCTGTGACTCCCAATATAAAACAAATAGCGATATAAGGTGAAATCAACCCACTGAAGCAATATTTCTAACTAGACAAAAAAAAGCTTGCATTTCAATGCTAATCGCTGTTGTTTTTCATGTGACGGTAGTCCAGGGCCCTCAGTTGGTAATGTGAGCTGCTGCTGCGATTGAAAGATCAGAGTCCAGAGAGTTAATGAGCCATGACGAGGAAATGAGGAAGAGATAGGAAACCCAGATGGCAGCTGCGCGTGCACGCCATCGTGAACTCAAGCTGGTCGCCAGCCGAAAGCCAGTGTTTGCACTTCCAAAACCCGCTTACTAAAACTCTCGGCCAGACCAGCGCAAGCGCTGGTGCAGGCCGAGACCTAAAAATCACCACTATCAAAAATAAACAGAAATATATAACATATTTTTAAAAAATATATATCATTTATTAATGCATAAATGTTAATTACATTACTAAAAAAAAAACGAACATTAAATAAACACAATTAAAATTAAACAAAATAAATTATAACTGCCAAAAAATTCAAAAAAACCTATCTCAACCAATGAATTTAAACTACACCAACACAAACCAATAGAAAACTCTAATTAATTAAATAAACACTATAAAAGCAATCAATTAATAAACACAAAATTTACAGTGAAACGGACAAACACTGCAGAAAGGACGAAACTTTGAGAGACAGAAAAAGAACGAAAAAGATCTACACATACAACTAAACAGAAAAACTCACATTAAAGGTAAGGACAAAACTTTTTAAATATATAAATAAAATTAACTTAAAAAAATGCATATAATCAGACTAACTTAAAATATTATATGTTTTTCTTTATATTTCATAGACTAAACTTGACTAAAACTCTACCTAGAAAATTCAAAACAACGGTTTCCTTCCAAAACAACTAAAAAATCAACATTAACGAATAATATAAAACAAAGTAAGTATATATCTTAACTAACTAATAGAGTTAATTGAATAAACCTAAAAAAATATTTAAAAAGCAAAACATAACTAACAAATACTGTTATTGTACTTCCTTCTACAGGCTACAACAGAAAAACAACAGCAAAGAAATAAATTACATCAACTAAAAATAGTAAGTATTTTTTTTAAATAAAAACAACTAAATAAAATTAGGGACTAACTAAACTAAACTAACAAACTGAATGCAACACTTCAATAAAAATAACATTTTGTTTTTTAACCAACAAAAAAAAAGAAGCCAGTGAATAACCTACAAACTTCGAAAAAGTATCCAACAAGAAAAGAAAAACAAGATATAAGTAAGTATATTTTAAAATGTAATAATTATATATAAATGTTTACTCTTCACTAATTAATTAACATACATATATATATCTAATTACATTCACAGATATATATATATATATATATATAATTACATTCACAGATATACAAAGAAAATAACAGAATGGGCAAAATTAATTTCCTCACAAAAAGGAAAACTACTTTTGTGCTACATGAGCTATACTTATTCACAAGAGAAAACAACCGAAAATAAAACCCATTGGAAATGTTGTAAATACTACTCCAATTCTTGCTAAGGGAGAGCAACAACAATAGAAACAAGTATTGTTAATGTTAGACAACACAACCACCCCCCTCCCCCAACATCACAGAAATTGAGGTGAGAGATGCTTTAGAAAACATCAAAGAAGCAAGCACCAGCTCACAACAAACCAGTACCCAAATATTAAAAAATGTACTAACTCGTGTTCCTGAACATGTAACAGGACAATTACCTTCTATCCCAACTCTAAAACAAACGCCTCATAGCCAGAACTAAAAGATCTACTGTTCAAACACCACCCCCCCAAACCTTTGCGGAAATAGAAATTTTACAATACACAATTACATACAAAAATAAAAAAAACCATTCTTTATAACAACAATACTGATGAAAAAAGAATTATAATCTTTGCCACCAACACCAACATTCAAAAGTTAAAACAATGTGAAACATGGATGATGGATGGGACATTTAAAATTTGCCCTAAACCTTTTTATCAACTCTATACCATCCATGGCAAATATGAAGAAACTAACATTCCCTTCATATACACCTACTCCCCAACAAACAAAATACTACCTACATAGAACTCCTTACAACAATTAAACAACAAACAGAAAACTACTTCCCACAAAAAATAATAATAGATTTCGAGCAAGCAATGATTCAAGCAATATTAAAAATATATCCACATACTGCAATACAAGGTTGCTATTATCATATCAACCAAAATATATGGAGACATCTCCAAAAATCTACCCTAACTATAGAATATGCCACAAACAGCAACTTTGCTTACCACATAAAAAAACTAATAGCCCTGGCCTATGTACCAACAACAGAAGTACCCAATCACTATAATATACTTATCGAAAGTCCTTTCTACCAAGCCAACGAAGCAAAACTAACACCCTTGCTTGACTACTTTGAAGACACCTGGGTAGGGAGACTACATGGGTCAGGGCACCGAAGACAACCCAAATTACAAATACCCTGGTGGAATGTCCATGAAAGCACCCTACCACAAAAAGCTAAAGCAAATAACGCAGTGGAAGGATGGCACAATGCCTTCCAAGCCACAATAGGAACAGTAGAACCAACTTTCCACTAACTAATAGAAGCCATCAAAAAAGAACAAAGGGGGTCATTACAATAGCGGGTGGATCGCCACCGCCCGTATGGCGTGGCGATCCGCCCGCTATTTCCCTCCGCCCGCCACACATTTACCCCCGCCATATTACTATGGCGGGGGGACCCCGGCGGACGGAAAAACCGTCCGCCGCTTTTCCGCCGGTCGACTTGTCGACTGGCGGAAAAGGGGCATTATATGGTGGCGGTGTCTGCAAGACACCGCCATCCATATTACGATGCTGGCGGAGGTGTGCCTTTCCATGGCGGCATTGCCGCCATGGAAAGGTATACAGTAATTGCAATTGGGGGCCCGTTGCGGGCCCCCAGGGTGTTGGAGGGGTGGGGAGTGCACATGGGGGGTACCTATGGTACCCCCCTGCATTTGAATGCACAAGGTGGCAGGCACCGCGCGGTGCCTGTCACCCTGTGCATGCAAATGCACAACATGCATTTCCAGCATTGTGGCGGGCGGTGCTGTGAGCACCGCCCGCCACAATGCTGAGTATGGGGGATGCGCCCGCCAGTGTGGCGGGCGCATCCTAATACGAATCGCGGGACCGCCGCACATGTGGTGGGCGGTCCCTTTCTCCGTTGCGATGGACGGCGGACTTTGTCCGCCCGCCATCGTAATGGACCCCAAAGTTATCAAGAATTAAGGCTAGAACAATCCCTAACTAAAATAGGTCCTAAACTTAGTAAACAAACAAAAACAATGTACGAACACTTACAGTACAAAACTCTACTCAAACATCAAAGGACTAGAATACATAGACACAATAGCAAAATCTATACTTTAAAAATAAAATAATAAATCAAACACCATGCAGCATTTAAAAATTACAAAACAATGAAACCACATATTTCTACTCTTTTTTTAAATTAATAATTATAATTATGCCATTTAATAATTAAAAACGTTCATAAAAATATATGACATAATACAATTATTTAAAAAAAAAAGAAACAAGCAAACAAAATGTTAACAAAAAACATTTCCCACCCATAATAATTAAGAATAACTTACAGTTTTGTCGCAGTAGATGGTCCTCAAA
Source organism: Calotriton arnoldi (assembly GCA_963921515.1). Classification (NCBI taxonomy): domain Eukaryota; kingdom Metazoa; phylum Chordata; class Amphibia; order Caudata; family Salamandridae; genus Calotriton; species Calotriton arnoldi. The sequence continues at coordinate 339,394 of CAWUFW010003426.1, read as the reverse complement.
AATAAACAAATCCATTGCATTTAAAACGAAATATGAATTCATGAAAAATAGAATACCCCCCCAAAAAATGTAAAAATACAACTGTAGAATAAAGGCTCCAGCGATGCAATCCTCTCAATAACGAAACCCTCAAAAACCTGAAAATTAGTTTAAAAAAAAAACGCTCCAACAAACCCAAATAATAAAAGAAAATGTAAAAAAGTAATTCGTTTAAAAAAAACAAAATACATTTTCCTTTTTAAAAATAAAACGAGTCTTCAGGACCACAGCTTATCGAAACCGGAAACCTGCAAAAAGGAAAAAACAACATTCTCCCACATAAACATACACAAACCCACACACATTAATTACAACATTAAATACAGCATAACATAATTAAAGATCACATAACTAACACTATATAACACTCTACTACTCTTCAAAGCCACGTCAAACACATCAAACACTAAACTACCAAAACAACTCCAAAATACACAAAGGGGGTCATTAAGATGGCAGACTAACTGGAGTCCATGCGCCATCCTGGAGGAGACTGGGACCGTCCGCCATACATGCGGCGGGCCCGCACACCAAATCAGGATGTCGCATCCTGCCATTTAACATTGCAGCGGGTGCTGCTGACTGCAGCACCCGCCGCGATGCCAAAAAGGCAGGATGTGCATTTCACTGCACTACGTGGCAGGCACCACACGGTGCCTGCCACGTAGTGCTGTGAAATGTAGGGGGGTACCATGGGTACCCCCCAGTGCACCTACACCTCCCCCAACACAACGGGGGCCCGCAACGGGCCCCCGTAACTAATCCCCACCAGCCTTTCCATGGCGGTATCGCCGCCATGGAAAGGCCGGCTGTAGCCAGCATCATGATTTGGTGGACGGTGCCTGCTAGGCACCGCCACCATTTCATGCTCTAAGGACCGTCCGCCAGGCATTCAGTATGATTGCTTTTGGTGGACCAGTGGTGGACGGTCTTTGCGTCCGCCTCGGTCCGAGCGCGATTCCCTCCGCCATCGTAATGTGGCGGGGGGAATATCGCGGTACGATTGCGGAACGACCGCCACAGCATGGCTGACGCTGACGGGCCTTCCGCAATCGTAATCGGCCCCAAAGAACGGACATTTAACATTCTAACAAGTCTAACTACACTACCACTACCTTCCCCCTGCCCTAAAATTACCTTAAAAGTAAGTTAAATTAAACTTACTTTAAGCGACAAAACGCAGCTCCCAACTGCGAGGTTCAGTCTTCCAAAATGACCTAAAAACGAAATAGATAGACAAAAAAGTGAGCAAATAGAAAAGAAAATGGCGGCTTAATAAAAATGTTAAATCGACTACCTCCCCATAGGCAAGAATGGAGAATTGAAGAGAAAAAAATACATATATATTTTTATATTTTGAAAAAATAATATAAAAATATAGAAAAAATGTACAAAAATTGTAAAATATATATTAAATATTATATTATCACAAAACATAAAATATAATATTTAATATATATTAAAATATATATTTCTTTGATGTACTTAGTTTCAACATATAAAATTACAATAAGACTATTATGAATGTGCAAACAATATAACAATGTTTAAGTAAAAAATATATGATACAAAAATATATTTTGAAACAAATTTGTATATTATTTAATATATCAAATATTATTTAAAAAAATAATATTTAATATACTAAATAATAACCAAAAAAATGTATAAACTATGACAATGTAAAATACATATTATATCATTTTATTACAAAAATTAAATTATCTAAAATGTATTAAAAAATATGTAAAAACAAATGTACTAAAATGTTTATATTTCTTTAAAATGAATGAAAAATAACAAAACATAAAAACTCAATAATGAAACTATAAAAAATATACTTATTTTACTATTGCATAACTGTTGGGGTCATTACGATGGGGGACGGAAAAGCCCTCCGACCACCGTGGTTGCGGAAAAAAACCGCCCGCATGCTCCGCGGCAAAACCGGCGGTCACATTACGATGCAATTATTGAAAAATCCGACCGCGGCGGACGGATTCCACAAAAATCCGCCCACAACGTCAGGAAAACCAGAAAATCCGACCGCGGCGGACGGAAATGCTGCGGAACGCAACAAAAACGCCGATCCACAAGCGGAATGACCGCAAGTGAAATAATGATAAGATGGCGGAGCAAGCAGAATGATAAGTCTTTTCCGACTGCTGCGGTCGCGCGAAAAGATGAATGGCAGAGCTGGCGGAACGATCATTGTGTTCAGACCACTGTGGTCACGCAGAAAGAAGAATAGCGGTCGAATGCAATCACACCACAAGGCCTCCAAGTGTGGCTGATTTTTTTCTGCTGCCTTCAAAAACATTTGACACACCCCAATGACACACCCCCATGGCATTTAAAAAGATACAAATCCCAGGTCAACATAGAGAACACACCTGACATGAATACCCCATTTGGACACACCCACATAGCTGAGTATAAACCCAACCCCTTCCCTGACCAGCATTCTTTGCACAACTCCAGAAGTGAAGGGCCAAACACCACAGCAGAAAGGAGAGACAAATCATCACCCATCACACCATCACAACCACCCACACCAACAACACCAACACACACCTCACACATCTCCACCACCACCTTCCTACCTGCACTTGTCACCCATTTGCACATCACACACCATGTCACAGAAAAAAATGCCCAAATTCACAGACAATGAGTTGTCAGTGATGGTAGACGAGATAATCAGAGTAGAACCACATTTGTTTGGAAGCATGGTCCAACAGACACCACTAGTCAGAAAAAAATCAAATGTGGGAACGGATAGTCAACAAAGTCAATGCAGTAGGGACCACCCTGTGCACACTGCGTGGCATCAAGAAGAGGTGGCATGACCTAAAGACCAGGGTGCAATACCGTGCCAACAGGAACCATGAGGCTGCTCAGAGGACTGGCGGTGGCCCTCCCATTCCACCACTAACATTCACTGAATGGGAGGAGAAGGTGCTTGCCATACTGCATCCAGAGAGTCTCACAGGAATAGATGGGGGAGTGGAGGCTGGTAAGTACCAACAAATATATCCCATCACACTGCCATGTACTGTCTTGTACAACTATAAAGCCACACCTAGACCTAAATGCACTTATGTACAACACACAATTCACAACACATGTCTCACATATCTACCATCTCCTTCCTCTGATTCACCTCAAAGGTAGCTAGCAATATTTCCATGTGGGTATGTGTACAGGTAGCCAGCACTACAACTCCCACCAGGCACCCTTGTCCCACAGCTGAGCAGGATGGAACCCTCCCCCCACCCAGAACCATGTGGCAGCCATTTCATTGCTCTCCTCAACCTCACAGGTAGGTAGCCATCTCAACAGGGAGGGGGGTTTGTGGATAGGCAGCCAGCACTACAACTCCCATCAGGCACTCTTGTCTCACAGCTGAGCAGGATGGAACCCTCCCTCCACCCAGAACCATGTGGCAGCCATTTCATTGTTCTCCTCAACCTTACAGGTAGGTAGCCATCTCAACAGGGAGGGGGGTTTGTGGATAGGCAGCCAGCACTACAGCTCCCACCAGGCACCCTTGACCCACAGCTGAGCAGGATGGAACACTCCCCCCACCCAAGAGCCATGTGTAACCTATTCCCTTCCTCTGCTTCACTTCACAGGGAGGTAGCCATCTTAACAGGGAGGGGGGGTGTACAGGCAGCCAGCACTATAACTCCCACCAGGCACCCTTGTCCCACAGCTGAGCGGGATGGAACCCTCCCCCACCCAAGAGCCTGTGTAACCTATTCCCTTCCTCTGCTCCACTTCACAGGGAGGTAGCCTTCTTAACATGGAGGGGGGTGTGTGTACAGGCAGCCAGCACTACAACTCCCACCAGGCACCCTTGTCCCACATCTGAGCAGGATGGAACCCTCCCCCCACCCAAGAGCCATGTGGCAGCCATTTCATTGCTCTCCTCAACCTTACAGGTAGGTAGCCTTCTCATGCTCTCTTGTCTCACCCCTGAGCAGGATGAAACACTACCCCCACCCAGAACCATGTGGCAGCCATTTCATTGCTCTCCTCAACCTTACAGGTAGGTAGCCATCTCAACAGGGAGGGGGGTTTGGGAATAGGCAGCCAGCACTACAACTCCCACCAGGCACCCTTGTCACACAGCTGAGCAGGATGGAAAACTCCCCCCGCCCAAGAGCCATGTGTAACATATTCCCTTCCTCTGCTCCACTTCACAAGAAGGTAGCCTTCTTAACAGGGAGGGGGTGTGTGTAAGGCAGCCAGCACTACAACTCCCACCAGGCACCCTTGTCCCACAGCTGAGCAGGATGGAACACTCCCCCACCCAAGAGCCATGTGTAACCTATTCCCTTACTCTGCTTCACTTCACAGGGAGGTAGCCATCTTAACAGGGAGGGGGGTGTGTACAGGCAGCCAGCACTATAACTCCCACCAGGCACCCTTGTCCCACAGCTGAGCGGGATGGAACCCTCCCCCCACCCAAGAGCCATGTGTAACCTATTCCCTTCCTCTGCTCCACTTCACAGGGAGGTAGCCTTCTTAACATGGAGGGGGGTGTGTGTACAGGCAGCCAGCACTACAACTCCCACCAGGCACCCTTGTCCCACATCTGAGCGGGATGGAACCCTCCCCCCACCCAAGAGCCATGTGTAACCTATTCCCTTCCTCTGCTCCACTTCACAGGGAGGTAGCCTTCTTAACAGGGAGGGGGTGTGTGTAAGGCAGCCAGCACTACAACTCCCACCAGGCACCCTTGTCCCACAGCTGAGAAGGATGGAACCCTCCCCACACCCAAGAGCCATTTCATTGCTCTCCTCAACCTTACAGGTAGGTAGCCATCTCAACGGGGAGGGGGGTTTGTGGATAGGCAGCTAGCACCACAACTCCCATCAGGCACCCTTGTCCCACAGCTGAGCAGGATGGAACACTCCTCCCACCCAGAACCATGTGGCAGCCATTTCATTGCTCTCTTCAACCTTACAGGTAGGTAGCCAACTCAACAGGGAGGGGGGTTTGTGGATAGGCAGCCAGCACTACAACTCCCACCATGCACCCTTGTCCCACAGCTGAGCAGGATGGAACACTCCCCCCACCCAAGAGCATGAAGCAGCCATTTCATTGCTCTCATCAACCTTACAGGTATGTAGCCTTCTCATGCTCTCGTGCATCACCCCTGAGCAGGATGGAACACTCCCCCCACCCAGAACCATGTGGCAGCCATTTCATTGCTCTCTTCAACCTTACAGGTAGGTAGCCAACTCAACAGGGAGGGGGGTTTGTGGATAGGCAGCCAGCACTACAACTCCCACCATGCACCCTTGTCCCACAGCTGAGCAGGATGGAACACTCCCCCCACCCAAGAGCATGAAGCAGCCATTTCATTGCTCTCATCAACCTTACAGGTATGTAGCCTTCTCATGCTCTCGTGCATCACCCCTGAGCAGGATGGAACACTCTCCCCACCCAGAACCATGTTGCAGCCATTTCCCTCTACTGTGCTACCTAACAGGTAGGTAGACAATGCATGCACCCTGTCATCCTTCTCAAAATTCATGGAGCCATATGACCACCACATCCCTCACATGTCAGCCAACTCTGTATAGATCCAAATGTTATATCCAGTGTGCAGACAGCTAAGCGCATGTAACTGTCACAGAAATTACACTTTGACCAAGTCACATGGGAAATAAATTCAGCGCCCAATCATGAACAGCACAGAATGCAATGTGTAAGTGTCATGGTTTCAAAGCATGAAGGCTCTTATGAACACAACATATGCACAGTCAATCCGTCAAACAAACAAAACCACATGATTTGAAAGAACATATAAATAATTATAAATTATAAATAATTAAATTGTTAAGTTTTGGCATAGCTGAAACAGATTCTCTGAAAAGTCAACTAAATCCACGCCTAAACCAAAGTTTATGTGCACCAAGTTGGTAGATGATGACATGTCCTTGTAAACACACTATCTGTATGTGTCACATGGTTGTTATTTACATGTCACACTAATGACAAGTAATGTATGCACCTCAACATCATGATGCTGATAATCTTTTACCAATACCAAGTGATTGCAATGTAAAATATTTGGCGTATCAAATGTAACATCCTAAAGTGTGACACCAAGGTTGTGGAGTGCACTTAACTGACAATCTAACCTCTGTTCAACAGGAGCTCCCCAAGCAACAGCTGGTGAAAACACCACCAACCAGCAGAGCCAGTCTCCCCACCCCCCTGGAATATGAACTCTCTGATGCTGATTCTCTACGTTTCTCAGATGAGGAGCACCAACCTGGCCCCTCAGGACTGCCAGGGCGCACTCTGTCTCAGGGCCTCATTGTCCCCATCACCACAAACAACACACCAGCGACAACCACTACGCTGACCCCTGCTACAACGACCTGTGCTGCAGCCACCTCCACCATCACCACTGCTGCCTGCAACACTGTCCCTGGCTCAGTGGTTACCAACACCACCACACAAGCCGAGGATGCCGGAGATAGTGTGCGGGTGCAGCGACAGCCAATGCCACAGGTCCGTGTCAGCAGGGCAGGTGGGAGGGCAACTGGGGGACAATCACATGAGGACACTGAGGCAGAAGCCCTGGTCACCGTCGCAAGAGTCCTTGGCGCATATCAACAGAACCAGGGACAGATGGGCCAGGTTGTAAAAGAACTGCGTGAGCTCCGCCTGCTGCAGAGGTCGATGGACACGCGAATGGGACAACTTGTGGATCTCATGGGCCAGCTTGTGGGTGTTCTGAGGGACATACATGCTGCTCAAATTATGGCTCAACCCCCCTCCAGTGGCCAGCCTGCTGAAACACACACCACCTCAGCTGCGGCCACAGAGATAGGTGAGTTGCAAGACAATGACTCCTCAGACACCTCTGAGCCTGCAGCAGAGGCCCCCCCCTGCCAAACGCAAGAGGGGCCGTCCGAGAAATATCACAGGACGATCACGTGGCAAAGCACCAACCAAAGCCAAGTCGCTGAGCCAGCCATGATGCCACATGTGTTGCCCTGAACATTGACTTTGTTGATTATTCTATCCCACATTGCCATGTTGATGGCAGGAGTTTGTTGGACTGTGTAATTCCATTAATGTGGGGACTACTCTATTTGTCTCCTTTACCATCACTGACAACTCTACTTTAATTTTAACACAATCTAATAGAAAATAAACGCTATTTACACATCTATGCCTTTGTGTCAGTTCCATGTTTATCACAGTATGTACAATGTCAACTCTGATTCGAATGTACCACAAGCTCGGATTGTGATGAGACATTGATGGGGCGAAGGAACCTAGAAAGACACAAGAGGATGACATTGAGTTGTCAGTTGATGCCATTACAGCAAAAACACACCACTAGTCAACACCGTACAAGACTCATCACACATAACAATGACCACCACCATCAACATAGACATGAGGTAAGTGGAAAACAATACACTGTGCCACACCCATCAGCCATTAGCAGTGAGCCAACAACAGCCAGCATCCAAACACCTCATCTATGCTTTGCCACTAACAGCAAAGCCAACAGACAATGTCATTGTTGTTCAATGGTACTTACACTTCTCCACTATCATCGTCACTGGGCATTTGTGGATTTGCAGTGGGGGGAATCTGCTGCTAATCATCGTCCAAGATCAGGGGGATCTCTTTGCGCAAGGCCAGGTTGTGGAGCATGCAGCATGCAACTATGATCTGACACACCTTTTGGGTAGAGTAAAGTAGTGCACCACCGCTCTTGTCCAGATACCGAAATCTAGCCTTCAGAAGTCCAAAAGCACGCTCCACTACACGACGTGTCCTCCCATGTGCATCATTGAAGCGGACTTCCCCTGGGGTCCTTGGATTCCTCAGTGGGCTCAGCAACCAAGGCCAGTTGGGATACGCAGAGACACCTAGTTGTGAGACACACAGACCAAGTTTGTAATACAAATAGTTGAGGAGAACAGCATGTCACACATACAGCACACTACTTGACTCAGCATACTCCCCAACAAGCCACGCACGCTCCGGATGCAGATTTTCCATCAATTGTGGGATGATGCTGTTACGCAGTATGTAGGAGTCATGTGCAGAACCCGGATATTTGGCACATACATGGGAGATAATCATATTCGCTTGGCATACCACTTGCACATTAATGGAATGGTAATGCTTCCTGTTACGGTAGATGTGCTCACGTGCCTGTGTTGGAACTAGGCCGTGTGTGCAGTCAATGGCTCCAACAACATTAGGTATGTGACCAAGGTCATAAAATTCCCCCTTCACATCTGCCAATTCATGTCTCCTTGGGAAGTGGATGTAGCGGTCCTTGTAGGTCAACAATGCAGACAGGACATCACGCAGCACCATGCTGAACATAGGTTGAGACATCCCACCTGCGATGGCCACCGTGTACTGAAACGAACCAGTGGCAAAGAAATGCAGTGCTGCCATCACCTTTACTGTTGGTGTCAAAGCTGTGGGATATGTTCTGTGAGGCCTCAAATTGGGCTCCAACTGAGCACATAGCTCTTGAAAGGTAAGGCGATTCAGACGGAGTTTCCTTATGATGTCCTCATCCTCCATGTTCCCCAGCACTGGGAAAGGCCGATGCACAGTTGGTCGTCTCCTACGTATTCTGAAAGAGGACACATGTAAATATGAGTCAGAGATGAGATGTGGCAAACATCTTACATAATGACTAACACAGCCCCAACATTGACATGAACGTGAAATCAGCTTAATGCACAAGTCACATGCACAGACACCTTGATCTCATGTAGCCATTCATGTGGGCAGGATGTACATACTGACTACTGTCAAATCAGAATCAGACTATGTGAATGGTATATGGTACACTCCTACATCTTGTGTCACCAGCCCTGGGTGTAGCTGACACAGCACATGTGGCAAACAGCAACAGTGCTGAGTTGTCGTAGCTGCTGTCCCTGCACAACCTTCTTTCTTTAGTCTCACTAAGCACAACATTATTACAAAATGAGCACAGTGAGTGTAAGCTGGACAACTATCAATATAAATACAGCACTGTTTAAAGTGATATAGGCAGATTATGTGGTCAGTCCATCATGCCTGTGGGATGATTTGCCATTTCACACATTGGCATGTTCACAAAAATGAGACTCAATTACACCTCAAATCTGTATACATGCACACAAAGATCAAATTTGGCATGTGAGTAAGTACATACCAATGCATGTAATCATGTGTACTGACATGACATGTGTGGGAATCATTCAGTTAAATGTCACACTCTCATTTCACTTTACAACCAGGTGCAACAATATAGTGTAAATGGATAGTGATCAGTGATGCAATTTGCCAAGTGACAATGCTATAGCACAATGTGTCCATAGGTGCGGTAGGCGTGCTCCGCCACTGCGGTCACGGGCATTGGACACAATTGAAAGATGCCGGATTGCGGTAGGGACCACCTGGCCCCGCGGTGTGACACCGCCTATGCGAATGTCATTGCAGCCAATGAGAACCACCATCGCGGTAGTGCAATACATTTTTGAAACTCGCGGTAGGCGTGCACCGCCACTGCGGTCACGGGCATTGGACACAACTGAAAGATGCCGGATTGCGGTAGAGACCACCTGGCCCCGCGGTGTGACACCGCCTATGCGAATGTCATTGCAGCCAATGGGAACCGCCATCGCGGTAGTGCAATACATTTTTGAAACTTGCGGTAGGCGTGCATCGCCACTGCGGTCACGGGCATTGGACACAATTGAAAGATGCCGGATTGCGGTAGAGACCACCTGGCCCCCGCGGTGTGACACCGCCTATGCGAATGTCATTGCAGCCAATGGGAACCGCCATCGCGGTAGTGCAATACATTTTTTAAACTCACGGTAGGCGTGCACCGCCACTGCGGTCACGGGCATTGGACACAATTGAAAGATGCCGGATTGCGGTAGAGACCACCTGGCCCCGCGGTGTGACACCGCCAATGCGAATGTCATTGCAGCCAATGGGAACCGCCATTGCGGTAGTGCAATACATTTTTGAAACTCGCGGTAGGCGTGCACCGCCACTGCGGTCACGGGCATTGGACACAATTAAAAGATGCCGGATTGCGGTAGAGACCACCTGGCCCCCGCGGTGTGACACCGCCTATGCGAATGTCATTGCAGCCAATGGGAACCGCCATTGCGGCAGTGCAATACATTTTTGAAACTCGCGGTAGGCATGCACCGCCACTGCGGTCACAGGCATTGGACACAATTTAAAGATGCCGGATTGTGGTAGAGAGCACCTGGCCCCCGCGGTGTGACACCGCCTATGCGAATATCATTGCAGCCAATGGGATCTGCCATTGCAGTAGTGCAATACATTTTTGAAACTCGCAGTAGGCCTGCACCGCCACTGCGGTCACGGGCATTGGACACAATTGAAAGATGCAAACCAGGCTGACTAATTGCATCAGCAGAGTACCACTGAAACAACCCTAGGGGCCTATAAACGTCTGTGAGAGAGCCACACCTGTCACTTGCATTCAGACACTGCTGCCTGCCATTCATCACCACTAACTGCTGCTGCACCTCTACTCTGGACCCAGTCATGGCTCGAACAGAGAACATCAGGGCCCGTCCCTTCACTACAGAGGAGCTGGAGGTACTGGTGGATGAGGTCCTTGCCCAGTATGGCAGGCTATATGGTGCTCCAGAGGTACTGGTAAGTGTATGAGTAAAAGTTTGATAGTGCTCTGAATGCTCACATGATGTAACTCTACAGTAGTATGTGCCTGTGAGTGCAAGCCAATGTTCATGCATTAATATTTTGCCAACAGCATGGTCCATACATGACCTAGAACTTATTGCACTTGAGTATGTGGGGAGGATGGCAACATAGACACTGGTGCAGCTCATTTGAAGCCAAAAAACACACATGTTGTTCTGAGGCTGGGTAATGTAAATGTGTGAGACACTGCCTAGCATGATGACTTCACGTCAATGGGGTGTATAGCCTTATTTCCACAGATCCCTGACTGCATGCAAGGATGTAAAGGACATAATGTGGTTTAGCAGTTATACAGTTACACTGCTGATTTGAGACACTCGAACTCTGAACACACATTCCCTGTGCCATGTAATGTCATAGTTCATTAAGTGTTCATATGCTCATTTGTGACATGTCTAATGTAGATTGGCCAGAGGGTAGTGAATAATGTGTGCACTGCTTTCATATTCACCCTATGGAGATGTGGATATCCTGCACAGGAGTACAAGGCCTGGATCTATCACTATTTGTGCTAAATCACCTCGGACACATCTTCCAAATGTACGATGGACATGTCATCCTTCTTTTGATTCCATAATGTGTACAGTCTTGCATGTCTATGCACTGTTCCATCATTATTATTGTACATGCATGTGATTTCTGTGATGGCCCACGTGTTTCCGCAGTGATAAGCCCTCAGGCCTGCCCAGTTAATGCACAATGTTTCAAGGTTCCATCACTAAAATGACTTTGATAAACATATGTGTTTGCCACCATCCTATTTTTGAAGGAGATATCATAGGCCTGAGGAGTACACAAGACAGGCCTACACCTTGTGACAAGAGGGTGTGAATGTAAGATCAGTTACTTAATTGTGACCTCCATGACACGTGTAGATATGCAATGGTGAAGGACATTAAGGGGTGTGTAGTGTAAGACACAGTGAGTCTGACCACTACCCATCATTCACAGTGTATCGTATGTCATGCTCACTTGCATAGTGCATCACAGATGAGGCACATTTTCAAATTGCTTTCTGTGCTGGCACTCTGCATGTGTATGAGATGGGCATGCAGTGTGTCCATCATCATATATGTTTACATTGCAATGATATGGCTTGATCAAAGTGTACTATGTGACATGGTGAATGGGCTCTGCTGTCCATTGATGTATCTGTGTGTTATGTGTTTACATGCTCCTGTACTGTCTCACAGTGGCACACAACACAGTGTTACAAATATTCCTCTTCTTGTCTCCCATGCGAACAGCTCAAGGTCCATCAACGTAAGGCCATATGGAGGGCCATTGCCCGCAAGGTGCGCTCCCTGGGTGTCTCAAACCGACGCCATACACACTGCCACAAGAGGTGGGATGACATCTGCCGGCTCAGCAAAAACATTGCAGAAATGACCCTGGGGCTAGTCCCTCGAAGTGGCAGGTTGGAACGCAGGAGCATGACACCACTAATGGCCCGCATACTGGCAGTAACACAGCCAGAGCTGGATGGACGTTTAAGGGCCCACCAGCAGCAAGTTGAGGGTGAGTATTGTGCTAAGTGTGACTTTGCGCATGAGAGACTGCCTGACTCACAGCCCAGAGCAAGGGCGTAGCTCTGTGATGTCTCTGGTGTGATGCAATGGCTCCTAAGTATCCTCCGTGTTGAGTGCAGAGGGTCTGCATGTGTCCAACATTTAGTTGCTCATGTGGGTAATTCCATGAACGTTGTCATAGCAAGTCAACTTGACATGTTTTCATCTCACATTTTGTGAATGTTGTCTGCAATTATACCTTCCTACACATGAAAAATCTTTGTGTGAAGTGTGTAGCCCAGTACACTTGTCAGGCTTGTGTGTGCTGTGTGTCTACCACAATAGTGTGCTCATGTGATGATGTGTAAGTGGCTACATCAATGCACAAATGTGGACTGAGGGACCAGTGAGTTGTTAGAGGTCACACCAGTCCCATGGGTTGTGTTTTTTCAAAATGATTGAGATGACAGCATCATTGCAAATAAGATTAGCCAAATATCGGCAGCATGGCATCACAAGATGTGATTTCCTGCCACAGTGACAGCAAGTGCACACAGGTGCTGAAGGGGTAGGTGGTGATGATTGCAGTGATGCATTGGCTGATTAGCATTTGCCAATTGTGCACATGGCAACATGACTGGGATGGTTAGACTCTGGAATTTAAATGCAATGTTGCAGAACCAGGCTGTTGTGAGATTGTTTGGGCACTAGGGCTTAACATGGTTGGATGTGATCAGTGGGTAAGCCAAATTGTGATGTGACTGAGGTGTTGTACTGTAATTTGATAGTTGAACAGAAGCAAATGTTACCCAGAGTGTCAGTCCTCAGTATGTGCGCATTGTGGAGGGGTGTCCATGTGCATCAGTGCATGGTGAAGTTGTGGCTACTGCTTTTGACCAGTGATTGTTTTTTTGGCACATGAATGTGTCATCAATGTCATCAGTCATCACAACGTAGGGATGTCATATGCCAGATCCTAGGTATTGTCATACATTAGCTGTCCTAATGGCAGCCACTCACACCTTCATCTACAGAAGGCACTATCATGCCTTGGATCAATGAAGGCCTGTCAGGCACTTGAAAAGATGTTGGTATGTGACATGTCACAACACATAAAGGCCTTGCATTAAATTCCCATTCTCATGCTATTGTGCATTACAGGGCACAGGTGCTAAAAAAAGAAGTGGGGGACTAACCTAGTTAATCAGTATGCAAGTGACATCACGGCGCGTGACATCACGGCGCGTGACATCGCGGCGCGACATCACAGCGCGTGACATCACAGGAACTGGCATCACAAGAAGTGACATCAGATCTTAAGCCCTCACATATATGTTTAGCAGGTCTATCATGTGTACATTTGAGCGCATTTCGAGTAAACATGCAAACCCTCCTGATTTAGGCAGAAGATTCACACTTTTGTAGGCTACACATAAAACAATGTTACCTTTTATCAGCGTTAAGTTTTCTCTAGCCATAGTGCTTTAAAAGAAATAGTGATATTTAAATTATTACAACGCCTCCTCAGGGGTATAAGCACTATACAAATGCTATTTATTTTGTGCAAATGCTGGGAAACATCAACACATCTGAAGTTTCTACAGTGCGTGCATATCTCCTAAACAGAGCCTGAACAAAGTGAAAAGCTGCCTCTCTTCAGTATGTGTGAAGTGCTAACAAGGTGTGAGCCTTTGTTTCCCCTCTGCTGCATTTGCATCAGATGTGAGGCTCCTGACTGCTGGCAGCCAGGAGACTCCAACAAAAGGAGGCCTGATGACCCCTCAGATTGGGCCTTTGTTATGGGCCCAGCAGGAGTCAGAACTAAGAGAGCCCCGTCCCCGCCTGCACGTTGTTGCAGATAGAAAGCAGATAACAACGTGCAGGCGCTGCAGGATGTGTCCCGGTGTGTGTAAACTACACCGGGACGAATTCAGCATATTTTACAGTGGGGCCACACTTCTTGGCAGAGTGGACGGCGTCCACCCTGTGAAAAAAGTGGGGGGACGCCGTCCACCCGCGTGTACCCCCGACTCGTGCCCTGGTGCATTGTCTATGAGACTACATTGTTACATGGGGCTTATTTGCACTTCATTACCCAAAAAGATGTGTCCTGGTGACATATGCTGCAGTGTGAGTGTCAGAGACATCAACTGGCAGTGAACAGCAGTGAGCATCATGTTAGTGTGCATTTAGAGATGTGTGCTGTGCACATCAAATAAATTGTTACATCTACACAGCTGACACCAATGTACAACTGTAGTTGTGCTTCAGTGCCCAACATAGTGGAGTTAAGGAAGTAATATCACTTGCAAATGGATACATTTTACTTTGTGTCTGTGGTGTTCAGTGAAATAAACTTCAAATGTGACTGAGACAACATGTTTGTATGTGTAGCTATCTTACCTACAGGCACAATTGTATGTGATGTTTAAATGTAGGTACATTCACAAGTATTTGGTTGTGTCAACGCAACATGGAGCATTACTATCAACTAAGCATGTTTCCATGCATCAGCTGATGATTGCATAAATTTGGCATATGCTGAAAGTACATGGAGTAGTTAAACGTGGGAGTTTCAGTCAAAGGATTTGAGTTTGTATTGCATATAATGTTTGTGAGTATGGCACTATACTGAACCTATGTCTCTGTCTCTTGCAGCATCTACCGAGGGCAGGGAAGGACAGAGGCCCGACACCGTTGGGGAAGCTACTGGCACGACTGGTACACAGGAGTTCAGTGGCACTGAGGGGACCAGCGCCTCGGAGGGGGACAGGAGTGCCCTTGAGGATTCCCGCCCAGAAACACCAATCTCCACATCTTCCCAGTCCATCGGTGACTCCTTGATGTTGTCGGGCACAGGAAGTTCAAGATCTGCATCTTCTTCCGTCACACCTCGTCCTGTGTCCACTCTACCGGATGCTCCCCCAAGTGCTATCCGTGCCCGCAGCCCTAAGAAGGGTAGAGTCTCCTTCCCCCAGGCACCGCGCCCCCGCCCTGTCTCCCCTGCTGCCCTCAGTGTGGAGGCCATAGACATTTTGCGGCAGCTGTGTGTGGGTCAGACTGCTCTCCTGAATGCCCTCCAGGATCATGGCAACAAGTTGTCACAGGTTGTTGCATTCATGGAGGGCATTCATTCGGACGTGGGTGGCCTACACCGACCTGTCCAGTCTTTGTCCTCCACAGTGACGGCAGCCATTCAGCAGTCCCAAGCTCCCAGTCCAGCTCCTGTCCCTTCCGTAACCACACTCCCAGTGCCCCCACCTGACCAGAGTACACACACACCAGAGCCCTCAGGCACCCAGTCATCCACACGCAGCACACAACACCAGCACTCTAAGTGAGCCAGACACCATACACCATCACCACAGCACACAAAGAGCCCACATGACCGCAAAACAAAAAGCCCATCACAGGACACTCAGGGACATAAGGCAAAAAAGCATGCATCTACATTACATTCCTCCGAATCCTCACCATCCAAGGGCACTCCCATCCCCACACCTGATCCCAAAGACACACAAACACTTGCCCTGTCTGCAGTGAACCTGGTGCCTGCCACAACTAAGCCCAAACACATTCAGAAGGCAGTTTCACCCAAAACTTCGACTCCCACCCACACCCCTGTGAAGCATGGACAAGAGAGCAAAGTGGGGAGTGTACCTCCACAACAGGGGATGCAGGGGAAAAGGCAACCCCGCCCCCAACGTACCACCAGGTCCAGCAAATCCCCACGGGAAGAGCCACCACCACCTGCTACACCTTCGGGGAAGAGGGAGGCTGTTGTGCCCACCTCACTTCTCACTTCTGGCAAGACACTTGTGGGATATCGGATCCCAAAACAATTGAGACCCAGCCCTCAACATTCACCATCAGCCACTGAGCCTCCACACAGCATGTCTCCACCTACCCGTGCCACCACTCCACCCGGTCCAAGCAGCCCTCAGGCTCCCACAACCACGGATCCCTCTACCTTAGCCAGTTCTCTCCCTCCCAGGTCCAGTCCTCCAAATGGCCCAGACATTCAGCAGCCCCCTCCCAGTTCAACTTCAACCCAAATTTGAAGCCAAGTCCCCCTTCCCACCCCATTTCTCCCTGAGCGGTGCCTGGACTGCCCATTCGAGGCCCCTATCCTGTGGTGATTCCCGTGACAGTGGACTGTGTTACATATTTGTTGTGCAAGTTTTCATGCACACATGTGCGGACTTGAAATTTGGACTAGCCAAAGGCCTTGATGTTTTGCACTTTTGATGCCTATACAGAGCTTATGTAATAAAGAATGTTACTCATGTTCTGAGCTTTGTTGCTGCCCTTGCTAATGATGCAGTGCAATGTATGTGTATATGTTCATCTGTTGCATGCTCTGTATGCTACATTCACATTGGCATCGGCTTGCTTTTCTTTTGCAGAGGTTGCCAGAGGTTCCAGCCACTTTTGTGCTTCTTGACTCAGAGGCTTGAGGGTGCAATGATGCTGGTCTGTGATGGTCTACTCTTGTCCTAATCTTTCTATTGTCGGGTCTCTAGTTTTGTACACATGTCATATTTGGATGCTGTACCACAACAGCAGAGAATTCTATTCACATGATAACTTGCGGGGTGGACAGGGTCCGTCATATCTGTGGAATCTATCTTGATGTGTACACAGCAGTGTAGATGTGTAGTCATCTTGTGTAGGCCTGGCTTCATAGTCACATGGGTACATTAGAATGTGTGCACTTGAGTAGTCATACAGTGTGATTGTCCTGTCATTAGCTGAAGTGTTGATGTGTATGTGCCCTTGAACATGACATCTACACACATGTATGATCCAGTTGATGAGTGCCTGTTTGTTTACATGATCAGATACCTGCTGTAGATTGTGGGCACATGTAGGAGTTGTTTGTTGAGCAATGTGCATTGTGTCGGTATGACCTTGCAGTCCTGGGGTACACCTACTTGTTGTCAACGTCATTTGTGAGTATGCAGAGTGTGTCACTGCAATGTCTGTGTTGTGGTTTTATGATCAGCCATGGCTCTTGCTTATGTTTGTGCTCACTGTACTGACTGGCTCAGGCAAACAAACATTATAAGTGACTTTTCACACACATTGATGTCATTTTACACTTTATTTTGACTATGTGGTATTGAGTCATACCGGCCCCAAGAGTAGCTTTTGATGCCTACACATTGTGAGTTGCTCCTCTATGTGTTTTAGCTCTGTACACTCCTCACCTGCCCAATACTAATGTACACACCACTTCAGTCTAATATCTTCCCCCCATGCCTTGCCAGTGTTTGACCCTCCACACCACTTCATAGTGTGACACTATACTGTGGGAGGATGATCTGTGTCCAGGACCAATGTGCCCCTCAGGACTGGTTCACAATTTGTTATGTGCTATTTTCTTCTACTTGATTACAGTCATGGTTGCACATGTACAGTGCAGATGATTTTCCAGCACAGTCCTCTAGTCATGTTCCATGCATCTGTGTTTTCCTGAGTTGTGCAGCAGTAGGTTAGATTTAGATTTAGATTTAGGTGATAGCTAAAGTGTATATCTGTTTGCTGAGGTACTGCTACCCATCCTGAGTGTGATGTGATCTGTGATGATTTGTGATGTTGAAGTTCATGGTGGAGCACTCAGATATGTGTGATACTGGTTTTGGTGGTGTTCACACACTGCTTACTGTGCATGCACTGCTGTCAGTGGATGTTGCTTTGTCCTTGCCAGGTGTGAGTCCCCCTGATGTCCAGCTTAGTTTGCTATGTAATGTTTTTGTATGTGCATATGTTATGTATTTGTTGTTGAGGGATGCAGTCTTTATCCTGTGTTGGCTCTTTCTACTGACAGGTCCATGTGTGTGTAATGTTTTTTAGCATGACATTGTGTGTGAGGAGTTTGTGTATTTGAATGCATTCAGATGTGTGTTGAATTTGTAGTGTCCATTTCTTGTGTGAATGTCACATGCGGCAATGTGGATTCTTGTTCATTAGCTTGTTTTGAGTGCACAATTGTGCTATGGCCTCCTATATTTGAACAGTCACTTGTCAGGATTGTGCATGTGCATGCTTGTGCTACACATTGACACCATGCTCACTTTGTAACTGGTGGAGTGTCTATGTCTGTGTTTGCAGATTTGTCTGGTTGCACACAGTTTGTGTTTATGATTGACATTTGTTCATGTATTTTCTGATTGGTTTGGATGATGGTGTCTGTGCAGTTGGCCAGAGTAGAAATGTTATCTATTCCGCTGCTGTCTAGGATCACATTGCCTATCCACTCTTTGCCTGCACATGGCTGAGCGTGTTGGACTTCTTTTGATGTGGTTTGTGATACATGTGTTTGGCAATTGGTTTGGGATCAGCATTGGTTCAGACATCCCTGAGTGGGATTCTGACATTTGTAGATACACACCAGGGTGTGGCATTGGTTATCAGGAAACTCACAGGACCTTATTTACAACTTTATCTGTGCTTCTCACAGGTGTTGAGTAGTGAAGGTGGGAGATGGGTAGATGAGGGGTATGTGTGAAGGTCATACTTGGGGTTGACAGTCAGGGAGTGTCACCGTGAGCCATGAGTGTTGTGCTGGTGGCATACACATGTCAAGATAGTTGACACAGATGAGGGGCTGGTCACTGTATGGCCTATGACAGTTCATATCATCCCGGGCCAATGCATTGCTTGCATTGCTGTATCACAGGGATATTGCACAGATGTTACTTTTGTTTAATTTCAATCACTGTGCCACCCATGTATGATTTGATGGCCTAAGTGTAGTGTGATATGTGGTACCTCTTACATGTCATGTACAAATGGTAACAGTAATTTCTCCATGCTTTTCCTGCACTGTGCACTCCACTTTAGGCTAGTTTAGTTATTATGATACAATGCTGCTGACTTATGGTATGTGTATGAGACTACGTTTAAGTGTGTGAGCTGTCTGAAGGACTTAACATGCAGTGTGAACAGTTCCAAGGTTGTTAATCTGCACAGTGACTCTTCATTTCTTCAATTAGTCACTTTAATTCACATTAATGGAAGGCAGGTGTGAGGAGGAGGAGGGTTGTCATGAGTCTCAGGTCAGAGTTTCCTGCTGTCAAGATGGACTCTTTCTGACACTTTGGCATTCATTCACTACTTTGTAGTTGGTGCTACCTTTGTTGAGGTGGAGTAATGGTGTGTAGGTGTTCTGTGAGTTGGCAGTGTAGAGAGTGTTGTTGATGTAATGGACATCCTCACATGGTGTCATTTATTGCAGCAGTACACTTGTGAGTCAAATGTACAGTGGTGCTTACTTTGAGTTTGCTGTTTGAGTCAGGAATTTCTTACTGTGTTGCATGGTATGGTCTGTCATTGTGTGATATGGTCTGCAATTGTATGTGATGAGACTATCAATGTCTGCTTGGGGGCTGTGGTGATCTGTGATTATGTGGCAGGGGTGTCTAATATGATGTGTCATCTACCTTGGCTCACTGACTCATTCCAACACCTTGTTGGACTAGTGTTAAATACACATACACACCCTGCTTGCTCTGCCCTCCTCTGTTCCACATTGTATTTGGACTGACCCTTATTTGTGTGCAATGATGACTATTGTCATTTTGGAGGGACTCTTGCCTCACCCCACACTCATGTTACTATACAATTGCTGATGATCCTAATGAGATGTCACTATAGACAGTGTCCCTGCATGACTTCTTGCTGCAGATATGTTGTGCTGAGTGGCGCTCCTTTTATGATACATGTGGTGTGGATGTTGTGATGTTGATCTTGCTTGTCTGGGACAATGTCCTGGACTCCTACTACATTGTGGGCAGGTTTTACCACGGCTTCACCACTGGGGTGACATGACCGGCACGACTGGGCTAGTTGCAATCATTTCTATGGGGATGGGTGACCCCGATGCAGAGGTGACAATTTGTGACGTGCAAGACATGTGTACTTAGACTATGGTATGTGTTCCTGTCTCCACCAGGGTGTCTGATGTAGACAGGACACGTATTTCAGCGCGACAGTTGTGTGTTGTTGTTATACAGGGGTTGTATGCGGGGATGTGTTATTGTCTTACCTGCGATGTTGACCGCGACGGCGTCTTATCTGCTGGTAGTGGATCAGGTACAGCAGCGGAAGGGCTTGTAGAGCAGAATCCATGGCGGCCAGGAACGTGTGGAGGTGTCTCGGACTCGAGTTTCTATCTCCGCAGTTGTGCTTCCGCCATCTTCAAATGGCTGGTTTCTTCGCTGCGTTCTGATGGGCTGGTTGACGCATCGTGATTTGTCCGGCGGTCGGAACATCATTCCGCACGGTGGTCTTTCTCTATTGGCTCCCTCCGGCACCGATGCGGAACCAAAAATCTGGCGGATCCGGAAACTCCGCGACGGACGAGAAATGGGATATCTTTGCCCATTGTAATATGGCGGTCGCGAGGACCGCCGCAGGAGTAACTAAATAGACGTTTTCTGCCAGCACCGCGGAGGGGCATACGACCGCCATCGTAATCAGCCCCTGTGTTTGGATAAAAATGTAACAGTTTTTCCAAATTGTTAAAAAAATATAAATGTATTTAACAATATATTTGTAATTTTGTAAATGTACATTAAAAATATATGTTAAAATGGTCTAGGTTTTATAATGTATTCTGATTAAAAACAAAATTAGTTAAACTTTTTTATTATTATTTTCAAAAATTGTAAAATAAAACTGAATGAAAACAATTTAATTGTGAACAACTAAAATAAATACACTTTATTGTGAATAAAAATGTTAACAAAAAAAACTCACATACGTCTCCTTTTTTATTTATAATTTCTGTATAAAATAAGAGAATATGCTAAACAATAAAACTGAAACAATTACTATTCCAACTCAAAACAAACTAAACTCAGGGAAAGTGCTGGACAATAAATAATTACAAATTACTATTCCAACTCCAAACCAACTAAACTCAGGGAAAGCGCTGGATAATAAACAATAAAAAATTACTATTCTAACTCCAAACCAACTAAAAACAGGGAAAGTGCTGGATAATAAACCATAAAAAATTACTATTCAAACTCCAAACCAATTAAAATCATAGAAAGTGCTGGATAATAAAATATTTAATAAAATACTATTCCAAACCAACTAAAATCAGGGAAAGTGCTGGATAATACAATATAAAAAAATTACTATTCCAACTCCAAACCAACAAAAATCAGGAAAAGTGCTGGATAATAAACCGTAAAAAAATACTATTTCAACTCTAAAACAACTATACACAGGGAAAGTGCTGGACAATAAACCAATAAACATTACTATTGCAAATACAAACAAACTAAACTCAGGGAAAGTGCTGGATAATAAACAATCAAAAATTACTATTCCAACTCCAAAGCAACTAAACGCAGGGAAAGTGCTGGATAATAAGCCATAAAAAATTACTATTCCAACTCCAAACCAACTAAAATCAGGAAAAGCGCTGGATAATAAAATGTAAAAAAATACTATTCCAACTCCAAAACAACTATACACAGGGAAAGTGCTGTACAATAAACCATTAAAAATTACTATTCCAACTCCAAAAAAACTAAACTCGGGGAAAGTGCTGGATAATAAACAATAACAAATTCCTATTCCAACTCCAAACCAACTAAACGCAGGGAAAGTGCTGAATAATAAACCATAAAAATTACTATTCCAACTCCAAACCAACTGAAATCAGGAAAAGTGCTGGATAATAAAATAAAAAATTCCTATTCCAAAACAAATATACACAGGGAAAGTGCTGGACAACAAACCATTAAAAATTACTATTCTAACTCCAAAAAAACTAAACTCAGGGAAATTGCTGGATAATAAACAATAAAAAATTACTATTCCAACTCCAAACCAACTAAAATCAGGAAAAGTGCTGGATAATAAAATATAAAAAATTAATATCGCAACGCCAAACCAGCTAAACTCAGGGAAAGTGCTACATAATGTAAAATAAAATAAAAATATTACAAATCACAATTATCAATATTATGAAAAAAACTAAAAAAAAATTAAAATTAAAATTTTTAATCTATACATAAATGTATAACATTTTGAAATTTAACACAAAAAAATTTCAATTTTTTTAACATTTAAAAATATCCAAAGATGTCCAAGAATTTTATACATTATAAATTACAATCTTTACAAAAATTGACAAACAAAATTGTTTTTTTTACAAAAAAATCATACATTTTTATATTTAATTCTACATTTTCCAAGTTCTTTTTAATAAAATTTAAATTTCAAAATTTATTAGAATTAAAAACCTTTTAAAAAAACTTTCACATGTTTTTTATAATAAATTATTTTTTTTGCGTTTGTAAAACAAACAAGAAATAATATTATATGCATACAAATAAATGTATAATTTCAACTTTTTTTAATATAATTTTGAAATTTTTAAAAACATTTTAAGAAAATTAGAAAAACTTAACAAAAATATTTACACCTCTAAAAAAATTCAAATTTTTTAAAATGTATTTTTTAATTTAAATTTATAATTTTGAAAAAAAATTTTTCCATTAATATATTTAAAACATAAATACTTTAAACAAATATTTTTAATTTACTCCCCACCCTTATCCCCTATAAACCCAACATCCCACTCCTAAAATTATACATAAAATCTAAAAGATATATACTAATTTAAACAAATATTTTTAAATTACTCCCCCACCCTTATCCCCTATAAACGCAACATCCCGCTCCTAATTAAACAAACTATAAATTTAAAAATATATATTACTTTCATCAAATACATTTTAAATTACTCCCCACCTTTATCCCCTATAAACCCAACATCCCGCTCCTAAAAATAAGTGAAAATACATTAAAAACATACATTTTAACATTAAAAAATATATGTATACATATGAAATAAGTACTAGCAAAATATTTAAAAAGATTTTAAACATTAAACAAAACAAAAAAATATAGTCGATATTATTTACAACGATGTTTTTAACATCGATATTTTCAAAATCGATATTTCTAACTTACACAAAAATCGATATTTTTAACAACGATAAAACTTACCTCAATATTTTACACCCTCGATATTCTTGACTCGATATTCATGACAGTCGATATTTCTTCATTGATATTCTGTCTCTTCACCGTGTGCACACACATTAAACTGCAAATGAAAATCAAAGGCCAACACGAGAACTCACACAGGCAATCTCACCCAGAGGCATGCACTCGCATGCAAGTGGACAGTCATACACACAGGCCGATTCTCATGCACTGGTATAGTGCTTAAAAGAGCCAGTCATGTAGCACATACTTCACCATCAGCCGTAAACATACATAGCACGGAAGCCTCAAAACGAGTATCCAAGCACTGCAGACTAAAGTGTGCTCTCAATGCCAATCAAAGGAGAGTTGTTTTGGTGAACACCATCAACTCATGTTGAGTTTTCTAAGTCTCTGCATCTGAATACATTTACTGGTGCACACTGATTTAAAGGCATAATGTGCACTCGCAGATACATTTACAACGAACAGACACCTAACTAAAAAAAAAAACACAAACAGAGATTTATATAAACATAGAGTCACACACTTACACAAAAATAATGAAATACATGAATAAACGAGCACATCTTAACACACTCAACTACACAATTTCAAACATACATACTTCACAGATAAAGATGTAGTTGCATTTAAGGGAGTTCCCTTTGTCTAATTAAACACACATATAAGAACACAAATAAATAGATGTTCAAAGAGTTACACCTGGACCTTACAATGATTCACTCTGCCACCATGGAGCCATAGTGGGACTTATTTTTAACTTAACTTCCTTCCACTCAATAAACCAGAATTCCCAGCACGTACTACAAGGGAAGATAGCAGCTTTTGCACCCGACTACTGTGAACCCATGCAGGCGCTACATGCGCAGATTGCTGTCCTGCAGGGGAATTACTTTTTTAGCTACAGGTAGTCTTCATTACCCTGATTCATAGTCCTCCTCGTCCCAGACCTAAACAGTGAAGTGGCTCCGCCTCCAACATAGGTGTATACCACACCCTGGGTCGAAGACCCTATCTCAAAGAAGACTTCTTTTATTTGTATTACTAGTATAAAAGGTCCCTCCCCCTTCCCCTCCTTCTGTAATACCAAGTCAAACTCGATTGGAAGTGCAGAACAGGAGCAAGGGAGGGTTGTGGTCTGGGACAAGGAGGACTACTGATGTGAAGCTGAGGTGTCACAGAAGTACCTGAACCTCCCTGACCATGACCTTTCATGAGGTTTCACCAGCATTGTGTCCAGTAGCAACTGCATCCCCAATTTTTTGTCCAGAGGCAAATGAGCCTCCATAGCCTCGAGTACAGTTCAATTCCCAAAAATGGCAGCATTTCTGTGGTCCCACCATTTATTTATGGTGCTAAGGGGACTCCCATGAGCTCCTGAAAACTTACCAGCAAATGCTAGTGGTCCGCGGAGCCAGAGTACGTGACAAAAAATAAATCATCCAAGTAATGAGTCACCCACTTCTGCCCAGTGCATCATGTACACATCTATTGCAAGAAGGAGTTGAACCTCTCGAACAGAGTGCATGAGATTGAACATCCCATGGGGAGGGCCTTGTCCACATACCACTGCCATCCAAATTGAATACCCAGTAACTGAAAATCCTCCGGATGCACAGGTAGCAATCGGAAAGCTGATTTGATGTCAAATTTTGCCATCTGCACACCTACACCAGCTTTTTCGACCAATGCCATTGCTACATCCACTGACGGATATGACACTGACGACAGTCACTCACTGATGTTGTCATTGACTGATTGTCCTTCCCGCTGGGCTAAGTGCTGGTTCAATCTGAACTGACCCCTTCCTTCCTGGGAACCACCGCTATTGGGGAGACAATCAAATGATCTATGGGGCATTCATCAAATGGGCCCACCATCCTACTTTCAAATACCTCTTTCATCAACTTTTCCTGTGCAACCTGCGGGTGTGTCTTAACAGACTTTAGATTTTCTGCCCAGTGACACACTCTAGGCCCTTTGTACCCTAGCCGAAACCCTCTCTGAAAACCTCCTTGCAGGATCGCAGCATCATCCCTATGCAGGTGGAAATGCAGCCAAAATATTAAATTGTCTTGCTTATCCAGAGTATAAGCTTTTCCCCCCAGGTCCATGTGCCCCCCCTTCCTCCCCTGTAGTTTCCTGACGTGGCATTTGCCCCGCCTGATCCTCCTGCAGTCTGCTGCCACTGATTGCAGTTGCCCTCTAACTGGCTGCCTTGCGTTCCCCCAGCTTTGCTATAGCAATGGGCGAGGGCATGCTTCCCAGAGCACTTGAAACATTCATGTCTAAATTTACAATATTCAATAATATAATACATATAATACAATAAGGTCAGCCTCAATTCCCTCCCATTTGGCCTCCGGATCCAGCACCATCCAGGCATGAAATTCATCATCATACTGTGCTCAAGCACTGCACCCGAACGAGATTTGCGCCTTATGTATGACAACCATTTATTTGAAGAGGGCCACACTTCGCTCAGGGTATTTCTCATAGTATACACTGGCATACATTAAAAAGGACACCGTCCAGCTCCCTATGGTCTTTGGCACCCGTGGGATTTTTACCAATTCATATTCCTCCTCTTTGGATTTCTCCTTGGCACTCAATTCTCTATGCAAGATATTAAACATTTATACGTACTCCCCTTTAAATTATTTCTTTCGTAGATAGCCTCAACGGTTTAGTGATCCCCATGTGGAGGAGTTCCTTTATCTTCGATTCCTTGCTCTCCTTGCCTTCTACCACTTCTGCTTTGCTGCATTCTCCATCTTTCTCTTTGCAACTACCCCCTGTGACTTTAACAATCTCATCGACTAACCCCCCTGCTGTCCCTGATGGGGCCCCCCCCTCTGTGCACACTATCTCTGCCTTTTTTGCCACCTGCATTACCTGTGGCCCCTTGTTTTCTGTCCACACTCCCATCTCCCTCAAGTATGTGCCCTTCAGCAGCCTTGCTTCACCTTGCCCCCCTTGCACCCAGCACCCACGCCTGTTGATATCATCACCGGGGCCGCCCTTGCAGCCCAGCCACTCTTACCTGGCATTAAGGTCGGTGCCCACTCCGAAGCCTGTTTCCTTGTCAGTGAAAGTTGCCATTCCTCCAGCCGTTTACCAACAGATTTTGCCTGAACCTCCTGTGGAGGCTGAAAGACAATACTGGAACACTGATTAGCATGACCCCACACCCGTCCGCTCTCTCAGCACCCTTGTACCACCACTTGTGTTCCATATCACCGGGCACATCACATTCCACAATCTCGCCCTCTTCAAGACTGTCCTCCTCGTAGTACAGTTCCACACAGTTGGACCATATGTCCTTCTCCACACCACTTTTAACTCCAGCCACTCCCAGTGGTACCTTGCGCCCCACCATGTACCTCACCCCAGGAGGCCATACCAAACCTTCCCTGGAGCTCCCCGCATGCACGACGTTGTGACCTGTGAATCCATCTAGTTGACGATGCTCTCCACGCGCCTGCCTAAAGCCCGGACGAGGCCTCACCAGACCTTCATGTGTCCTTTAGGGCGGGTCGCATAATGCAGTCTGGCTGGCTGTTGTGCGCCATACCTTCTCTTCACCTCGACGTGTGTGAGCCGCACTGTGCTCTTCCAAGACGAGAACTTGCCACCTGTAAGAAAGAAGATGGGTCTGGTGTGCAGCTCCTAGAAACCCCTACTGCCTGATCCTCACCTTTCAAAGCTTCCTCACCACGGCGTGTGGAGGACCTCCTCTCACACTCCAGAAGGCCCACTGAGCTCTCTGCCATCTGCACCTGTGTACTCTCCCCACCCCAGGAGTAAACACAGATGGGCCTACGCTTGGAAACCAGGCATTCCTCCTGCTGGTCTTCTTCATGACTCCATAATAGTAACTTGGCTAAAAGAGCCAATGCTGGGCCCCTCTTCCATTCCTCAGTGAAATCTAGGAGAGAATGGGTGCTCCTCGCCAACCTTTTCCCACCCCATCTGCTGGTCCTGAGCTCCCCAGGGGGTACCTACTCCTGAACCCCTTAGGCACCCTCTGTAACCAGTCCCAAGCTCCCCCTAACACCCTTGTCTTGGTCCCAGACCCATCTGCCTCTCTCCCCGTCCCTGCAGCGAAACCAGAAGCCCTTTCCATCCTCGGGCCTAACCGAATCTGCCCAAGGGATGGGCCAACAGGCCTCCCCCTTGTTATGTTCTGTTATGTTATTTATATTTAATATAGCGCACAACTCACCCGGGGGCATCTCGGCTCTGTAACGGAGTCAAGTATTAGTGAAGGGCAAAAAGGGGCTTTAAGTAATTTCCTGAATTTGTAGTAGTTCATACAAGTACGGACGTGTAGAGGGAGCCTGTTCCAATAGTAGGGAGCAAGGTAGGAAAAAGCCTTTCCTCCACTGTGAGCCAAACGGATACGCGGGACACACAGTAGGGCTTTAGCACAAGATTTTAGGCTACGGCTGGGTGTGTATGCTTGAATTTTTTGTTGCAGGTATAATGGCCCTTTGCCACTTACGGCGTTATGGGTGAGGCTGCAGATTTTAAAATAACACCTTTTTTTCACTGGCAGCCAGTGCTGTTCCTTCAGCAACGGGGCTGAAGAGGAACCCACAGGGCAGTTAAGAATGAGCCTTGCCGCGGTTGCTTGGCAACTAGGGTCTCATTGGCAGCTGCTAGAAGGGCATTGCCATAATCCAGCCTACTTATTACTAAGGCTTGGACTAGAGTCGCTCTGGCAGAGGTTGGAAGAAAAGGAAATATTGTGCGCAAAAGACGCATGGTATGATAGCATAATCCAGTGGCGCCTAAAATGTGTTCTTTCATCATCAGAGCTTGGTCAAATTTCAGACCAAGATTCATTACCGATAGTTTGGGCAGTGGAGTGGCCCCTAATTGTCCAGGCCACCAGTCATCTGTCCAGATGGAGGGAGCCTTTCCAAGCAGCATGATCTCCGTCTTTTCTGCATTCAATTGGAGATAGTTCTCGTTCATCCATACGGAGATGGAAACATGCCCAGGGCGAAGAGCTTTTCTGAAGCAGTCAGGTCAGGATCAAATGTGAACAACTACTGGGTGTCGTCTGCATATGATATGATTTGAGAGCCAAAACGCTGTGCGATATTAGCAAGGGGGGCCATATAGATATTAAATAGAGTGGGGCTCAAACACGAGCCCTGTGAGACACCCTTGTCTAGGCTCATTTTTGGAAGAGGAATATGGGCCCAGGATGACAGTTTGATGTCTATCATTCAAAACGTGTTGGAGCCTTTTAAATGCTGGGCCTTGTATGCCGATCTCTCGCAGCCTTTCCAGCATCCTTGTATGAGAGACTGTTTAAAATGCTGCTGAGATCTCTAATAGCACGAGCATGACTCGGTTTCCAGCGTCAAGACTTAGGGGCCGATTCCGATCTCGGTCGGAGGCGCACCCAATACCATTCGGTCGGGAAAAAAGCCATGCGAAAGCCTGTTTCCCGACCGAACCGTACGCGGGTCCGGCCGAGCGAGTACGATGCGAGTCGCCGACCGACTCGTCCGGGCGACCCGACCGCTCCGACCGACTCGTACCCGGATCGTACCGCTCCGACCGACTCGGTCGGACACGCATTCGCACCGCGCAATGGAGACGTTTTCCGGCCGGGTAAGTACGATGCGCACCTCGACCGCTCCGACCGACTCGCGCCGTCCGACTCGAACTCGCTGTCGGAGCCGTACTTTGGGGGTCCGTGTCGGACCCCCTGTCGCGCGTACCCGTGCGAGGCGCACACAGGGGGACCCATGGGTCCCCCCTACCTGTGCGTGTACGCCGCGAGCGCCTCGCGGCGTACTCGCTGTAGGGGCGCCCTTGTCCGCCTCGCACTCCATTGAGGCAATGGGAGCCCGCGTACGCGTTGTACGACCGGCTCCCATTGAGTTCAATGGGAGTCCGACCGACTCGTGTCCGATAACATACGGACGCATCGGACTCGTTCGGTCGGACTGCACGGGTCCGATTCGGTCGGAAATCTCTCCGGGTCCGGCTCGGTCGGAGAAATTTCCGGCCCGAATCGGAATCGACCCCTAAGACGCAGAGAATCCGGCACAGCCAACAGCCGTTTCTGTGCTATGGCCTGATCGAAAGCCGAATTGCAAAGAGTCCAGAATTTGATTGGACTCTAAATAAGTTACCAGTTGTTTATTGATTAGGCTTTCAAGCTCTTTATCCAGAAGAGGCAGCAAGGATATAAGGCGGTAATTAGCCAGCGACCTTTGGTCCAGGGTAGGTTTTTTTAAAAATAGGTCATACATAAGCTGTGTTCCATTCAGCCGGAATGGAGCCAGTTTTCACCAAGCAGTTGAAAATATCTAGTATAGCTGGGGCGAGGCGATTGGATAGTAGAGACATTATCCTATGGGGGGCAAATGTCCAAAGGAGAGCCTGATTTGGCTGTTGCCAGTGAGCTACGAATTTCCTCCAAGGTGAAAGGTGCAAAACTGTCCAAGGTATGTGACATACCCTTTGACTCCTCTTCACTAGTAATAGAGGGCCCTGGTCTGAGAAAGATGAAATGTTAAATTTTGCATAAATGCAGGAGATTTTCTCCTGAAAGAAGTCGGCAGGAGTCACAGAGTTCCTGGAAACCTGTGGGAGGCTGGGCACATGCCCATGGGGTGGTAAAGTCTTGGACAATAATAAAGAGTGCTTTAGAGGAATTACCTGCCTGTTCGATTTCCACCTTGCTGTTTTGATGTTATGGTGGTAGCAGGATAAGGCTTATTTATAAAGATCCTTATCTTGAGGCTTCTTATATTTGCGCCAGCACCTCTCTAAATTCTTAAACCTTGTTTTTTCAGTTTTTAGCTCGGAGGTAAACCAGGGAGCCGAGGGTCAATGTTTGATAGAGCTATGGTTTTTATGGGGAGATGTTAAGTCTATAGCTGCAGATGGGGCAGTGTTGAAGGACTCTAATAAGTTAGTGGCCTCAGGAGTACTTTGCGGGGGACTGAGGTAAAAGGCTTCCCGAAAAGCCTCGGGTGTGAGTAGATGCCATGGCCTGTAAGTGTTTAATGTCAGTCTACTATTTCTTTTTGTGTAGGGGGGTTGAGTTATCCTAACATAAAAAGTAATTAACGAATAGTCAGTCCATGTGAGGGGAATTGGTACCTCAGTTTCCAGAATTAGAAAATAGCAGGTAAACATCCTGTTATTCCATTGAAAGGGTACCAAGGTCCCCCGCCCACCTGCTCCTGTTGTAATATGTCTCCAAAAGACACACAGATGATGGCCGGAATGTAGAGCAAATCAAACATTCACCCCCGTCAATAGATCTGGGTTAAATCCATCGTTCTTTTGCTCACCATGCCACCCCAGTTTGGACCCAGCCATATGCAAATCAGTCTTGACCCTGTGCCTCATGGGAACAGTCCAGCACAAACTGCCAAGCCAGGTCCTTCCTGGACCGGAAACAAGCATCCTGAGACCAGTTTCGGGGAATCACCCCTCATCAGCCAGGCTAGCTTGAATCCAGTGGCACAGTGAGTCCGGGACCTATGTCTGGGCATACCCGACGCACTTAGGGTGAAAAAGCAAAAGACACACAGGTGATGGACGGAATGCAGAGCAAATCAAACATTCACCCCAGTCAACAGATCTGGGTTAAATCCATCGTTCTTTTGCTCACTATGCCACCCCAGTTTGGACCCAGCCATATGCAAATCAGTCTTGATCCTGTGCCTCATGGGATACATTCAATCCGAACTGCCAAGCCAGGTCCTCCCTGGACCGGAAACAAGCATCCTGGGACCGGTTTGGGGGCATCACCCCATATCAGCCAGGGTCAAGACTGATTTGCATATGGCTGGGTTCAAATTGGAATGGCATGGGGAGCAAAAACAACGATGGATTTAGGCCCAGATCTCTGCACTGGGGTGAATGTATGACATTGTTCTGCATTCTGTCCATCAATTGTTCTTTTTGTAATAAGTCCCCAGGCTGTAGCATGAGCCCCTTCTCCACCTCATTAGGCCCTTGTGTGATGCGAGCGAGACCTCCTTTCTGTCCTGTCCTCTGGCTAAGGATACTTGGGGGCATGTGAGTGAAATCCGCCCCCGCCCCACCCACACTGATCATACCTCGGAGCTCCTCCCGCGCACCATCCCGGCCTCTCTTGGCGTTTGGGGCTGCCCCTTGAACTCGTGGGCGGCCCCGTGTACCTACCTGGACTTTTCCACTGACCACGGCCTCACTCTGGGTGGAGAGCACTTCAGGACCGAGGGAGCGACCCCGCCCGATGCGCGCCTCGCCGGCCGATCTGCCAGGGCAGGTGCACATCCTGGGACCAATAGATCAAGGCACCCGGCTTCTTCCAAAAGTCGAATGCCCTGCTGCACCTTTTGTTCTGCCATTATCGAGCAGTCAAGGAAGCGCTATCCTACTCTCAGACCTATTCAAAAGCAAAAGCTCGTAGTACACAAAAACTTGCAGAACCTACTCTGCTCTAAAGCTTGCAGAACCTGCTCTGCTCTAGGGCTGCGACAGTGTGTACCTACTACAAAATGGTGGATGGCATCCCAAATTTGCCCCATATAAAACCCTTGAGCTACATCCATTAGCTGATGTAGCCCAAAGGCGTACAGTCATCTAGACTGCACCTGGCTTCACCCAATGCCCTCGAGGGACAGACCTCCTTATTGGTCATCTGTCCTCCAAAACCCAATTAGGAAAGAGCGCAAATTGCACCTGTGTAACCTTGGCACCCGGTGCGCAAGCACTGGTTGAACCGTCCTGAATCCGGAACAGGGAAGAGGGGGCTCTACTTTCTCATCTCTTCCCAAGGCAAATGGCAGTTCAACAGCCAGTCCTTGGGAAAATGGGATTCTCCATCCATTGATGTCAAGTCCACTTCTGGGAGCACCTTTCCCTTGGGCGCAATGTTTTAAAGAGTTCCATTGATGGAATGCGGAATGTGACATCTGAAACTAATCAAGGCAGATTGCCCTTTCACTTTTCCTTACCTAAATTCTTTCTCCTTGTGAGCTTACCTTGGATGTGTTGCTCTCTCCAAATAGAGCTTCAGGTACAAGACCCATGTACCGAAAGGAGCTACCCTACTAATGAGCCGGATACTTTTCTCAAAGGAAGTCAACCGGAGCTGCATATCAGAACTGGCAACCCTCCTCTGATGCTTGGTCTGAGCCTCATTCTCTGCCAGATCCTACCCAGGCTGGAAAGCAGCAGTGATCTGCCCTTCCGTCCACTCCAGAGGGTGGGAAGCGTGGTATATCTGGTGGGAAGTCTGGATGTGGCTCTCGGACTACCCAGGGTAAGACCCCTGAGTAGAAGCAGAGACAGCTGGGGGAGAGGTGCAGAAGGACAGAGCTAGTGCCCCCTGCTTCGTAAGTTAAGACATGCCCTTGGGACATCAGTGGGACACTCGTAACTGGCACATCTGAGCACAAGCTTTTCTATCCTTGACCTCTGCCAAAGCCAGTCGCTTACAAATTCCTTTTCGCTTGGTGTCAATTAGGAGCACCCTCCTGAATCGAATGTATGACGTTACAACGGGTGGTTTTACCACGCAGCGGCGGTAGGTATCAACGCGGTCGTTACAACAACCGCGTTGTTACCTACCTGCGTGGTATTGACAGCGTTGTAAACGCTGTCTCCCTCCTGAATCACTCCTCCTTGTGGTCGATCAAATAAACGCAATTTCGCTGATTAACAAAACTTTGTGTTTAAGGGACTATTTAGCTTGAGAAATGCTTAAAAAAAGTCAATATTATTACTTTTCCTACGAAAAGTGTCTGCTTATTAAACTTTGGATGACACCATTCTTTCCAAAACTTTCCACAGCTGCGTCACACTTTGAGTCACAGCCAATTTTCCAGTTTACCAGGAAAGATAACAAGCCCACGTTTTCAGAAACCCCGAGTTCTCCCTTTTCATGTCTGAAAATCTTTCCCAATCCCCGTTATTTTTTTTGCATTCTGTTACTGGCTGTCCTGAATATCTAATTAGAGAAGAAAAACTGCAAATGATAAAACACACCTAGCAGAGAACAGCTTGAGCACTCTGGCTTTTCCCAAGTTCTTGCTGTTCTGTACCCAGCTTTGCAGGTAACATTGAGAAATCGCAGTGTGAACAGGCTGCTGTGTGCTTTAGGCTCATGGTCTGCTGTTGCTAGGTTTTGCCTTGTAGGAGCACCATTTATGTCCAACTCATGCCTTGACGCAGGCTCTGCAGATCTGCAGGCAGCTTGATTTGACCACAGGCATTCCAGAGAGAAGAATGAGCTGTCATTTTGGCCGGAGCACAAGCCTCCAGGCTCAGCAGCTACCAGCAAACAGCTGGGGGAAGAGGGACATGGGCCAAAGGGACTGAGATGAACCACGTGAAATCACTGCAAATGCAACAAGGTCCAGATTGAAGCTCAGTCCCACTGGACTGACACGAGCTGCAAAAAACTTTCCCCTATTACACAGCGTGCACCAAAGTTGAATTGTTTCATGGTGTTCAAAGAACAGATCCCATTTTACCTTCCTCGGTGTTGTACAATTTATTGAACTCATAAGGATAGAAAATTACGCGTCCTGGAAGATTATAACCTGTGACTTCAAAGTTAGGAACATAACTTTTCAGCTGGAGCAAGAACCAGTTTAGCTGTATGTTGGTCTCATCAAGAGACATCCCGCACGCCCTGGAGTGGTGCAAACCAGGCGGATGTCTAGTGAGTAAGTTTGGAAGTGGTCATGTTAAACTGGAAGAGGATGAGAAAGGATTTGTTGACCAATAGTAGGCGAGTTAACTTGAGGCGTGTCACCTGCATGGGCCATGGAGTCGATCAGGGAGTTCTCAAGGTAGACCATTGATTCTTGGCAAGTGACATCCCTTAATGGGGTTTGCAACATAACTGCTCTGGTATGTTGTTTTAATGTGCCCGCCCTTCACCCTTTTCAGACTCCTCCATTACTTTATGGTGCATATATTCACGGTGTGGAATTCAGTCAACAATACAATGGCCCATTAGAGTCTGGCGTGAGCACTCCCGAATTATTTTACTCCTGATTTTTTGAGTTATTTTCCATTGATTAATCTCTACGTAATTTATAGGTTCAGTGTTCCAATGGGTGCACTGGGTAGACATTGGCAGTAGGCCTCATGCGTGCATTGTGAATCAGTGTATTTTATACAGGGAAAACCGTGCCCACTTCAGTTTCATGTTACAGATGGATTTATGTGCCACTATCATAGAAGGCATGATGCATGGTAAGATGATTAAATCAGGAATGAGTGTTAAATTGCCAGCAGTAAGTATCCAGTAGCAGTACATTATCCAGTGCTTAATTTGAGCCGGTGGTTTCCGGTGTTTGCCACCGACACTTAATTGTCAACACCAGCACTTATGATAGCTGCCACATGATGGCGCTGTTCGTGTAATTTAAAGATGAGCAGAACAACAGTTGTTTATAAATTTATTATACATTAAAAAACAACTAATGCCTGCCTCCCAAGCCATTCTTATAGCTTTGGGGGTCTCGAGCAGTCTGAATTGTTAGACTTGTAGTAGTGTGATAGTTATGTATGTATGTCATTAGCAACGCTGGCAGGGGCAATGGGTGGTGCTAGCTGCAGTGGTTTCCTGAGGAGAGCCCTGGCACTTATTTTTTTACAAATTAAGCACTGCTAATATCCATGCGCCATGCATCTTGAGTGAAATGAGGTACCACGGGTGAAATGGTGTTGGAGGGGCACCAATTCCAAACACAGTTTGATTACATCGCCTGAAGGTCGAGCCAGCACTGGTAGTACAGATTGGTGAAACAGAGTTTGACTACATTGGAATGGGGGTAAAGTCAGCACTGGCAATAAATCATAGTTAGTTCGAAACAAGGTTGAGAATGGCGGTGGTGTAAATAGAGGTTTGTGGCAGTCACTCGGCGGAGGCTGTAGAAAGGATGGTTTTCATCAAAGTGGTCAGCTGGTTGCAGAAGGTAAAATAAAAACAACATAGTTAAAAGTTGCTAGAGTGGACTGTAGGTAACTGGCTGCAAATGACAACCGGTCTGTGTTTATTTATGCACACAGACAAAAAACACTCTACTGGACCACCATGGTTGTTTATATATACAGAAAAGGCTCCGGGGACTGGACAACTGAGTGATTTAGTGTAAAACAGGAACACTGGCTTTTTTAGCGCACTCAGGGCCTCATTTATGAGGCCGCTTGCGCCACTGGAACGTCACTTTTTGTGACGTTCCATGGCGCAGGAGCCTGTCCATATTTATGAGGCACCACTCAGCCACTTTATTTTGGCTTAATGCTGCCTCGTAAATATCGTTCCATTTAACGCAGTTTTCTGCATTAAAGGGGCATGCAATGGGTGTTGCTGGGGGCGTTCCCAGCAACATCCGTGCCTTTTTAACACTGCCCCAGATTTATGAGAAATCGTAAATCTGAGGCAGCGCCAAAAACTTACGCCTCCGGCGTAAAGGAGACACAGCGAGGAGAAATATTTTTATTTCTCCTCGTTTTTCCTTTTTCTATATGTGCTGCATTCTGCAGCACACATAGAAAGAGGAAAAGGCCTCTTGTGATAGTTTTTGTGCAGGAAGGTTTCCCTTCCTGCACAAAAATAATCATCCCCGCAATGCAGGCACCCTTGCACCATGGTGCAAAGGTGCCTGCGTTGGCGCACAGCAGCCCATTGAGCGACGGCGCAGGGGAAAAGGAATGGATTGCGTCGTATTTGATAGATACAGCGCATTCCTGCCCTTTTCTTTTGCCGTAGGGCAGTGCAGCAGGAAGGCCGGTGGCGCTGCCCTACAGCAAAACCTCATAAATGAGGCCCTCAATTTTTATTTCTGGAAAGATCCCTATGGGGCTTGTGTGGGCCTAGAGGCCTGGTTATGTTTTGAAACTTGATGTTACATTGTATGATGTTTTCGAATACTTGTGCTGGCAGAGAAAGTGCAAATTTGATTATGAAAGGTTCAACATTACCCCAGTTATGATAAATATGGTGTTAAAGTCCCCCGTGGTGTCTTCTGAATTAAGAGCTTGGAAGGCCAGTAATGTCACTCGCTGTCCTGGTGTTGGTAAAGATTGCTCGATATCCCAGCATGACGTGTTAAAATAACTGTGAGGAAAAGATTCAAGATGTTTTTCTGTTAGGGTTGATCATTGTTTTTGTTTACAGAGAGTTACCCCTGATGAAGCGCAAGTGTGCGAAATGCATTGGGTATAGGAATTTGGATGCTGAATATACAGATAATATCTATCATATGGTTTTACAAAATATTGAAGATAAAGTTTTTGCAGTTTGGAAGTAAATGTGTTTTATGGATTGATATTGCGAAGAAACGTTACAAAATAATGAAACAATAAATTATGAAGTAAGAATAACAAATAATAAATTGGAATGTTTATTTGATAACTTTCATCATAAGAAAAGTGTCATTCTGCAATAGGTGTGCCCGGTTCTCCTTGTATAAAATACACAGGTTCACAATGCATGAAATTCAGTCAAACTGGCCTGCGTTGGAGAAGGGTCTACTCAACAGCAACAATCCAGTTATCATTGGATACTGAGGTCTCCTGGCTGCTTGGAGTCCGGCCAGAGACTGTCAGCATCAGTGTATTAACATCAGTGGAGCCTGCCACTGATGTCACTGGAGCCTGCCACCAATATCATGGTAACCCACCGCTGCCTCATTGCTATACAAGGGGCACACTGAGATGAAAAGATACACTCTTTTTCAGCACAAGCTTTCCTTACAATGTTCTCCTGCCCAGCAGCTACTGAGAATACCATCTCCCCTTCCATGGAACTCTGCGACTCCCTGGCGGTCTACTTCCACAACAAAATACCCACCATCTACAGAAACATTGAACCCCAATCCACAGACTTCTACAACCTCTTCACACCAGCGGACGCCACCCACAACCACACACTCATCACATGGGAACAGTTCACCACACGTAGCACCACAGCCATCATGAACTCCATCCACTCTGGAGCACCTACGGACCCCTGCCCCCACCACTTCTTCAACCTCAGGAGTGAGGTAATCAGCTGCAAACTCACCTCCATTATCAAAGAGTCCATCACTGCAGCAACCTACCCCTTCAGATAGAAACATGCAGAGATCATACCCCTCCTCAAGAAACCCTCCACTGACCCCAGTGATCCCAAGAGCTACCACCCAATCTCTCTGCTCCCCTTCCCCACCAAAGTCCTTGAGAAAGGTCATCAACCACCATCTTACCGAACACCTGGAGAGAAACAACCTAATGGATACCTCCCAATCTGTGTCCGCGCAAACCACAGCACTGAGATCACCCTGATCGCTGCCACAGACATCAGAACCCCACTCGACCAGGGAGAAACAGTGGCCCTGATCCTCCTTGCCTCTCGGCAGCGTTCAACACTGTATCCCACCACACCCTCATCAAGAGACTCCACCACATCGGGATCCAGGAAGACACCCACAAATGGATCGCATCCTTCCTCACAGGACGAACCCAGAGAATCTGCCTACCACTCTTCACCTCAGAACCCAAGAACCCTCAAGGTTCATCCCTCAGCCCCATCCTGTTCAGCACTTACATGGGCCAACATCGTCAACACCCATGGCCTCAACATCATATCCTACACATTTGACACCCAGCTCATCCTTTCGTTCTCAGAAGACCCATCCACCACCAGAACAAACTTCCACAACTGCATGACGAGTTTCATTGAATGGATGAAGACCAACTTCCTGAAACTCAACAAGGACAAGACGGAATACTGATTTTCCCTGTGGAGCGACACTTGGTGGCCTTCTGAACTAGGACCCACACCAACAGACCAAGCCTGCAACCTCGGCATCATCCTGGACAGCAAACACACCATGAAGTGCCAGATCAACGCAGTCTCCTTCGCCTGCTTCCACACCCTCCGCATGCTCGAAAAGATCTTCAGGTGGCTCCCCGTCAGCACCAGAAAAACCGTCACTTAAGCCCTAGCCACCAGCTGGCTAGACTACGGCAATGGACTGTGCACAGGAATCACCACCCAACTCCTGAAGAGACTCCAGACGAAAAAGAAATCATCCGC
Source organism: Calotriton arnoldi (assembly GCA_963921515.1). NCBI lineage: Eukaryota > Metazoa > Chordata > Amphibia > Caudata > Salamandridae > Calotriton > Calotriton arnoldi. The sequence continues at coordinate 300,985 of CAWUFW010003426.1, read as the reverse complement.
CAAACTCACCCTCAACCTCCCCAAAAGGGCCCACATCACCCTCGTAACTCAGGAACCTCCACATGCTCCCCATCCAGAAATATGCCAAATTCAAGATGCTGATACATGCCTACAAGACCCTCCACGACCAAGGACCGGCATACATCAACCACCGCCTGAACTTCCACCAACCCCCAAACACCTGCGCTTTGCCTCCCTCGCCCACACTCCCCGCATCCATCAAAGCCACAGTGAAGGAAGCTCCTTCTCCTACCTTACCGCCAAGTACTGGAATGACTCCTCCCTCCACCTCCAAACATCCTCCTGTCTTCCAAAACTCAGAAAGGGACTCAAGACCTGATTTTTCGACTGATCCCAGCAAGAACCTTGTGCCTGGATACCCTTGCGGGTGATTAGGTGCGCTATATAAATACAGATTGATTGATTACCTTCAAAAGGTCTCATTCCTGCTCGGTCCTCTTTTGACCTTGTAGTCTTAGATGACATTCTCCCCAAGCTTCATTCTATTTTATCAGGCTCTCCTTTGAATCCCTTTCTCGCTAAGGTGGCTAAAGGAGTTGCCACATCTTTAACTCCTTTCATAACTTCACTCTGCTATACTTCATGAAATTCTGGTACAGTAACCAATGCATAGACAAAAGCCTTTATTTTTCCCCTTCTAAAAAAGCCTGCGCTTGATCATGCTAGGAAAGCTATTGACTGCCCTTGACCGCAAAGATCATGGAAAGTTGTGTGAATCAACAGCTGTCTAGATATACATGATCTTTCTTGTTTAAACCATTTACAGTCTGGCTCCGCCCTATTCCAAGCAATGTGACTGCTTAGTTGCTGTAGTCAATGTCATCAGGCTGATTCTAGATTTTGGCTATTCAGTTGCCCTTACCCTTTTAGACCTAACAGCAGTCTTCAATACAGTCTCACACTAGATCTTATTGAAAAGACTTGCTACTGTTGGCATAAAGGGCACAACTGCATCTCATCCTTTCTTTACGTTCGCTATCCAGCAGTATCACTGAGACATGTCTGTTCTGCCTTTAAGTCTATCATTTGGGGGGCCTACAGAGCTCTTCTTTAAGCTCTGTGCTTTTAACCATCTATATGGCTCCACTTGCTGCATTCATCTCATCTTCTGGCCTTTGATTTTACGCTTATGCGGTTCATACTGACCTTTTTCTTCATCTTGATGGAAGTCTTGACCATCTGCAGAACCAGTTCTAAAATTGTCTACGCTTGAGGGCCAATTGGATGAGCATTAATTCCCTCAGGCTTAATGCTGATAAGACTGAGGTCATTGTGTTTGTAAATCCTTCCATCTGGTCCTCCAACTGGTGGTTTGACTTCCTTGGTGCCCCTCCGCCACCTACTGCTAGAGCTCGGAATCTTGGGGTAATTTTTAATGACAAACTCTCCTTTGAAGCTCATATTGATAAGCTTACTTCTACCTGCTTTTTATGCTCAAAATTATCAGGAACATTTCTTCACTTCTTCCCTGCTCTTAAGGGAAAACTCTAGTCCAAGACCATATCATATCTAGGCTGGACTACTGTGATTCTCTCTGCGTGGGACATCTTAGTTATCTTCTCCACAAATTGCAGTACATCAGAATGCGGCAGCTCGCCGTATTCTGGAATTAAGCAGGACAGCCAGCATTTCAATTCACATTTTTGCTCTTCATTGGCTAATTATACGTAAGCAATGTCTCTAAGGCTCTTTGCTTCTGTCAAATGTCTCTATAGACAACTACATGGCTTGTTTTATATCCCCGTGAGGCACCCTCGTTCAAGTACTATGTACTATGCCAACATTCCTAAATTTAAGAAAGCCTGCATTGGTGGTCGTTCTTTTACGGTTACCACTGCACAAGTCTGGAATCCCCACTTCTTGTTTGTGTTCGTCTATCCGTGTAGAAAAATATCTACTAAATATTTTGCAAACTGCTTAAAACCTGCCTAATCTCTAAGTAAGCTTTGCTCGCACGATGGTCATTTCTCAGCACTGGTATACTCCATTTCCTAGGTATTTGTTCGCTCCATAAAATCTTCAGTCAATCAATCAATCAATCAATCAATCATTTGTAGTCCATTTGACCACACTTGGGGATATCATACATCAGCTAGTCTTTGTGTTCCCAAAGCAAAGCCTTGGACGTGCGTATAACAGCTGCACGTGTTGATGGCATTTGATACTGCCTACTCATACCCTGTCGACCTAACTGCAGACTCAACCAGAAGGACAATATTTGTTGGAACTTTCAACACTCTTGCTGGCAGTAATTTTCCGTTGTTTATATCTAATGTTTGTGTGCGCATAGACCTGTCCTCCAACGTTCATGCTCGAAGTAGTTACTATGGTGGGAGGACGCTAACATTTAAGGCTGCCAATGTGCAAGGCGCGTATTTTTAGCAGGGTGCCCTTTGGGAGCAGTAAAAGATGGAGGATAGGTCTTGAGGGCCATCAAAGACAGGAACGATAAAGGGCCTAAAATATCCTGTGACCTTAAAGAGGGAATATGATGCAATATGGCAGTGGGGGAGGAGATAGTGGTGCGTACGAAAGGCTATAATAAAAAAGGGAAGTTATGTTGACATCATACAGATCAAAAGTATGGAATTTTATAAACTGCTGTACAGATTGCATCTAAAGGCAGATGTAAACAGATTAGTGCAATCCAGAAGAGGGTGGATAAAGGGTTGTACGGTCTTAGCAATAAAACTATATTTCCGAATCTACATGTGGACCAAAGGGGTGGGGAGACCAATGATTATCTACCCGTTTCCTCCAGGTCCTCCTATATGGGATGAGGCCAATTTGCCTGTCCCACATGAGAGGAGCCAGGGTGGTGCAACCCGTGGTGGCACACAGGCCCAGACTAATAGTGATGAGTTTGTGGGTTTTCACTGTGCATTGTAGGGCACCCTATGCACAGTGTTGACTACATCACCTGAACAAATAGCTCCACCGGTGATTACGAAGTCCACAAACAGCTCCATAAAGTCAGAAACTACCCCAAAGAAAGACAAGATCACAGATTATGTGCTAAAACACCTGTACACGTGGTAAAGGCTTGTGGGTGGAGACCCCACTCCCAAAGGGATGTAAACACATAAAGGGGCACTTTTTGGGTCAAGTAGCACGAGTACATTCAATCAGGGACACATAACACACACATACCACACATACAGACCCATAGGTTCCATCACATACCTGGGAATAGAATAGAAGGCCAGTGAGTGACCTGATTTCCCTGAGGTATTTCTTATAGCTGGCCCTCTGGACTGTCTTAGGTACTCTGGTATCCCTACCTCTAAGTGCATGCATCAACCACAAGATTCGGGAACTCTCTCATACATAATCCAGTGTAAATCCATGGGGCACCAGGAGGGAAACACTCCACTGTGTCTCCCCTTCAGGGCACAAACAAGTGCAATGCAGAGTTATGATGCACAGGACATATAGGTTGGCACTAGGTCTTCCACCAGGGCATCACCTACCAGATGCCGGATCTGAGTATAATGCCCATATGCCCAGCTTTGGACCCTCTTTCAGGGTGGACTCGTCAGAGGTAGAGAGGATGCTGCGCAATCCACTTCAACCCTACTCTTGATTCATCTCTCTTCCACCAGGGGCATTCTGGCCCAGGTCGGCCGCAGGCATGCCCATCCATCCACTTCGCCAGTCACTCTGCTACTGGGCACACTGGCAACCAGGCCTTGCCCAGATAATCAGGCCACCCGCCTGTCGGTAAGGGATCGTTGCCACTTATCCCGCCACTACCAGTCTGAGCCCAGCACTCCCACCAAAGGGCTCAAAAGGAGCATTCACTCAATTCCAATTCAACCTCCTGCCCAGGGAATGCACTCTGGTGCTCTAGGCGCTTCATTCATCTGCCCACTTACTCTGTAGGCAGGTGGGGCCTACACATATGACAGCGATAATTAAGACGAAGCCTATAACAGCAGAACAAAGGGACCATTAACAGAAGATGAACTACCCCTGGCCTGGGAGCGATGGGAAGGGAAATGATTGTCTGTGACACGCGGGCCAAGGTGGTGCATGCACGAGACCTCCTGGCCTCAGTGGACCACGGGTCATGACTCTCTATCTGCTCCCCTGTGGCTGTGACGGAGCAGGGTCCTCCTTTCTCTGGGGCACAAGCTGCCCAGAGCAGTCCAAGCCCCTCTTCGATCACCAATCTACGTCTATTCTTGACAAGCAGTGGGCGAGGACTACACGGTGTCCCTCAGTAAAGGCCGAGATCGCGAGGTTCACAGCCTCCCTTCCTAGCGTCAATGGTGACCTGCCAGAGCTTTGCGCGCACTTTTCTCATTTTTCCATGACAAGTTGCTCTTTCCCATGGAAGCAGGCATTAGTCTCGGTCCCACGGATGGCCTTGAATTTAGAGGAGACAGCAGCAAACCTTTTCCTGCTTCCAGTGACCCTAAACTAGTTTTATCGCTGCCATGTTTCCTCTGGCTTTGCCAACTCTTGCTCGTGGGAGGAACCGGCGGCACGGCCTCACCTTCCGGCGTGACTATCATCCATCTGATTGTATAAATACATGCTGCAATGTTATACTTTCCTCTCTGCTTGTTGTCGGCGTTACTATGGTGCAGGGGTGACTAATTTTGTCCAAACGTTTGGCTCTCAGTGCAAGCGTTGGGTCTGGGATTTGTTGACATATATTACACAAAGCCAACTGGCTCAGGGGTGCACCTTTAATCTGATTTATTTTTTTCCGTTCCTCTTCAGGCACATTTTTCTTCAACACTTTCTTGTGAATTTTAGGCTCGTAATGTGTTCCAAAATATCATAAAGCACAAGAGCTCGAATGCCGTGCACCGGTGTAAACACTTCTTGAGCCAATGCATTGGCTTCCTCTCATAATGTAATTTCAGTGGACATTAACTATGTCTACAAGGGACCCCAACAATGTAGTTTGAGCCCTTCTATGTGGACTGGAGGCATGGCCTTCCCCTGCAGAGATGCCCTCTAGGGGTTGTGTCAGCATCTGCTTAGTCTCGAGTCTCCATGCTGGCCATATAATGGACTCATTGACCCCCCATCACACTCACCAACCCTGTGAGTGGCAGAAGTTAGGGTGGTCCATCCAGAGGGTACGTGCATGTCAGAATTTCTCCTTGCCTTTCAAAACCATCTTTTAAGTTGAATTGAGGACTACCCTCCCCAGGAGCCATTTTATTCTTTGCTGCACCCCGCTCCACACAACCCCACACTATTAAGGGATTCACCCCCAGAGGAAAAGCTAATGGGCCTGAGGAGCAAGTAACTGGACTTCGAGTCAAAACAGAGAAAAAAATGTGGCGAGGGTGTATGTTGTAACTAACTAATCGGAAAGAAAAAACTGTAACTCAATTTAGGCCCAAATATAGAATTAAGGTCGTGCCAATTGACTGCAGGCATTTCAGAATACACTAACGGGTTTAGGTGGGGGACAAGAAAATGGCCTAATTCCATTTTTTTTAGATGCAACAAAAGTAATCTGGAACTATGTTGAACATGTACATGTAACTGTTGCATAGACAGCGGCTATCACTTCCACTGGCATGTCCTGTATTCTTCCTGGCTCTGCCATTGCAGTTCTCTGAGGCCATAAAGGTAGTGGCATGAACAGAAAGTAAATAGGACACTTGGGAGCCTCTTCACTCCGTGTTGTTTCTATTTTTCTTGCCTTTCCCAAGAACCGTAAAAGCAAATAGGAGACGGTTGATGGGCTACAGGTGGGACAAAAGTTTAACCATTCGTTTTCGCTAGGGTTCAAAGGGTGGATGACCTCATTTTCGAGAATCGACGTCCTTGAGCTCTGGAGCAAGAAAGGGAGTGGCTTGCAAGGCATGCTTCAACAGGAAAGTGGTTCATCAAGCACCAGCGCAGCAAACAAAAAGGGAGCAAGCAGTGGAGACAGATTTTGTACTATGATTATAGTCATGCAAAACTAAGAGGTTTACGTGTGCTGATCTCTAGTCTGGGGTCCTTCTCACCTTATCTTCCCAAAGGGGATAAGAGTTGAGCCCAATGTCTCCGGCAGCCATTGTAGAACGACTGACACCAACCTATCCCTTACCCAACACTGCCTATCCACAATCTTAAGAGCCTAAAATATTAAGGGGCTGATGTGTGTTCAGTGAGATGGTGAGGTTAGCTGTGGTATCAGATTATTGTAATCAGAATTTTGCCTTACATACATTTCAGGTCCTAATTATCGCTTAAAAAAATATCGCCCATTGGAGTTACCAAGAGAAAATCTACACCCAACGAGCTATGATTTTATACATGATATTTAGGACACAATATTTGTGTCAAAAGATATTTCGGACTTCGATATTCTCACATACAATTGTTTGGTGAACCCAGCAGCAATGGTGACCCAAAGCAAACGTGACATTGTCACTCTAAGAGAGGGCACGATCCTGAGCCGCCCTCCATCCTCGTCACCTCAAAGAGTAACTCTCCCAGAGACTGAGGTCACTGAATATTGGTTGAATATTCCTAACTTCCACCATATATCTGGCAGCATCAAAACCATCCACTGGCTGCAGGTGCAACAGCGAATTGAGTTTATAGCTATGTGCTTGGTACACAAAACCCAGTTTGGAGGTGGAGCGGCGGATCTACAGAAACTATTTCTACAGTACACTCCTCGGCGCAACCTTAGATCGGCCAACAAAGGTTTAGTCCAGATTCCCAGGATACACAGAGCTAGATGGGGGGGTAGGAGCCTGACATCCAGTGCGTCTAAACTATGGAACCAGTTACCTGACGATATCAGACTCCAACCGTCTAGACCTCGTTTCAGGAAGTTGCTGAAGACGTGGCTATTTGCTAGGCAGAAGTAATGTTCCTCTCCTGTGCTAAACCTGTGTCCTCCCTTAGCGCCAAGACGCCTCGGCATTCGTGCGCTTTATAAGCATATTACTTACTTACTTACTAGGTTAGCTTGAGCCAGGAGGTTGGATCTTCTTTAAAAACAAGGAGGATCTCAGAGAAAAAGAATTCACCTCCAAACCCTCAGGGATTCGGCTCACAACTGGGTGCACCTCAAAACCCAGGTGGAGCTGGAGCCTCAGGGACACTCAGTCATGCTAAAAGCACTGAGACTCTCATGGAAGGTCCTTGGTTCCATGAAACATGACACTAGGCTCCCTCACTGCCTTGTTGGGTTGCCACCTTTCCCAGAGAAAAATACCGGCCATTTGTTCATGTTTTAAGGCCCGGACATGATCCTTAAATAGGACTTTGTGTACAATTGTCTGTATTCATTTTCAACATGGCTTCGCTGTCTTTGTATACTTTATTACCACTCATGGATCATTAGGTAGCTCTAGAACACATTTCAAATTGTTTTCAGCTTATGTTTGCTATTCCAAGTGTGTACAGCTAAGGGAAAAAATAATGATTTTAGGTGATTTTCCTACTTTTTACACTGGCTGGGACCTTAAAATACTGGTCATGTCGGTAAAAAAAAATAGCCAGGTGGCAACTATACTGCTTTGCTTACAGTATGACCAGAGTACTTTGCCTGCGGTGTCATGGTGGGTTACCCACAATGCAGCATGTAGCCCCTCAAGACGGTGGCAAGGAGCAGGCTCTTCCTGTTCCCTGAGTTTGGAGTATCACAAAGGAAAAGAGGGGGAAGTAAAAAATATATACTTTAGAATTGATTTGAAAATTTAGGCCAGCAATGAATGTTCTTTCACAAGCCACAGGAATGTTGGAATTGCACCTGTCCAGGTTTGTCCCAAACAGTTCAGGTTTGGGGCGATCTACTCTAGTCACAAGTAAAACCTTCCTTACTATAGCCCGCGGTGGTGTGGGTCTTGATATAACTGTGCACAGGAAAGAGAGATCTGGAGGAAGCTATTCATTTGTGTGGTTTGAAAAAAAGCTTCCAATGGCAAATTTAAGGAATTAACAGTTATGAAAAAGGGTGATGCCTCTCTGTGCAAATGGTTTCCTCTGTTCTTCCTGTATATGTAGCAGATTTGTGTGAGCCACTGAGTTCTCGACCCAGATGGCTGGCTCTGGCCCAGCTCGAGATCCTCTTGGACCCTCGGACTCAAAATGAGCGAGCCAGCTTTGTGGCTTCTGCCTGCCACTCGTGCTATATCCTCATGCTCCAAGAATTAAAGACAAAGCATTACCCTCTAATGTAAAACAGGAGAAAGAAAGAGATGAACATCTAGTGGCCAAATTGCATAATCTGAAACTAGAAAACCAGGGAGCAATCCCGGCTTCCCGCTTGACCAAATTGTGTGATTCTAGGCAAATATTTTATTTCACTCTGCCTCCTGGTTCTTCTTTATTGCATATTAGAGCACCTTGAAATAAGTGACTGCAGGATATGATGTGTCGAAACCTCTTGCATTTAATTTATTAGACTAAAATGTTGCTCCATGTACAATCATAATCTAGCCCATATACAGGGTTCACTACAACTGACATAGCACTTAGTTCACTAACAGCATCGTCGTGGGTGCCCTGGGCGGCATGAATGTTTCTAAGTTCATGTTTAAAAACTGTCACTTTTAATCCATGCCTCTCAGTGCAGTGATATAGTCTGAAGTATTTAAATGAAACACTTCCAAATGTTAAGAAACACACTTTGAATTTTGAAGCGACTTAATCATATTTTTACATGGTACTTATAGCATGATATTCATGCCAAACTTTCTCAGAGCTCGGCTCGTGCACAAGCTCTTAGAACCAAGCCAGACCCTAAATGTCAGTGTCTGTGTTCAGTCATCAATGTCAGTGCGTGCATGCCAGTTTGGGCCCAAGTGTCAGAGCCTCAGGTTCAGTGCCCTGGTATCAATGTACTGGTGTCCCAGGACTAGTGTCCATTTCCGGTACCTTAGTATGAATGACACTGCAGTAGTATCCCAGGGTTAATCTCCCGGTGCCAGTACTCCAGTATCAGTATGTTCATGTCAGTGTTATGTTGGCACAGTTAGCGTCCCTAAATCAGCATCCCTACATCAGCATAATTTTATCAGTGGCAGTGTCATGTACTTTTTAGTGCCATATCAGTCATCAGTTAGGCGTCTGTTATTGTCCTTGAGTCAATGTAAACGTTGCTCTTTCAGTACCACCATGCCACTGTCGCCATTCCTGGCTTGGAGATGGTGACTCTATACGAATGTTCCAGTGGCAGAATTAGTGTTTCAAAAGCCTTCGTCTCATTGCCTTAGTGGTAATGTCCCACTGTCAATAATGCTTTCCTGTGTCCATGCTCCCATCATAGTCTTGTGGCAGTGCCCCTGTGAGAGGGTCAGTGTCCCCATGTTGGTGTGAGTGTCACTAAGTCTCTGTCCATTTGTCCCGTGTATGAAAGTTAATGGTCTGGTGTCAGTGCCGCAGTCGTAGGGTACTCATTTTAGGGTCTCTGTGCCAGTGTCTGTTTGCCCACTGTGGGTACCAATGTGTAGTTTCCCAGTAGTAAATAATCATTTATTTTAGTGTTTATTGTGTCTTTATTCCCTTTGAAAGTGCTAATGCGGAAAAGTAGGAGAAATATTGGACATGATCGGGATGGAAGAGGCTAGCAGCAGCTGAAAATATATATATTGTGATTCCGGAGGGAAAGGGCTCAGGGCATATGAACTGAAGATAAGAGTACTAGGGGCATGGAAACTTTGTGAAAAATAATGAAACCCTCATTTGCAAGCTACTTAAATCATTGTGGTAACCCGCAATAAATATATCTGCAGCGCAACTAAATTCTGTACAATGAATTTCGTGTAAAATGCAATAGAATTGCATGATTTTTCTTAAATAGGATAGTCTTATGTAAAAAGATGGGAATTGTGCCGTAATTACATTTATATAGTGCTTCTTTCCCCGGACGAGGAGCTACAAGTCTTTAGCAGATGTGTTTGCAGCATAATTTTTTAATGTCATTTCATTTCCAACCCACTTCGAATTTGGTAGGTGACTTACAACTGACAAAAAAGCAGTTTAGTTGTCGAGTTTATTTACTGACGGAAAAGTAAAGGTTTGTGTTTAACAAATATTTGTTTCATGTGGCGGAGCTCGTCTTGCACTTAGCTGCAGCCTTTTGTACTTTTTTTTCGGAGGTGAATTACAATTCAAAATTTGCGAACATACATGACAAGAATTTTCAATTCTATTAAGGACACTGAGGCGAGGATTATGCTTCTATTTCTTTACTGGTAAATTTCTCAGCAGCCGATAAGATTACAGAAAAAACAAATACTACAATACCCATGAGCACACAGGGTATCACATGATAAACTATAGAGTAACCAATATATAAGCTGCAGATGAGAATACAACATCCTCTTTCTTTGACAAAATAAATAAACAGTTAAGTTCATGAACAACAGTCTGACATCTGAGAACCATCTGTAATCGAGAAGAACCTCTTCTGGCAGGTAAAATCAGCAGCCCAACGGGGCTCCATACGCTAGACTTGGTTCATGAACCAACGTGACACTTTGACTGGCGATGAGGACGCGAAGATCTTCCACGAACGATGACCAACGTGCTTTACTTGAGATCAGAGCCTGAAATGAAAAAGATAGGGCTGTAACACCTTACTCCCTCACATATTTCATCAATATATCAGAAAGGGAAGGGAAAAAAGAAAGGAACATATATGCGGTATGAAAATACTCAAAGTTAGACAATGCAAATCATAATATGCAATACATAACCGTGGGTGGGATAATCCTCACCTCCGTGTCCTTAATAGAATTGAAAATTCTTGTCACTTATGTTCGCAAATTTTGAATTCTATGTCAGGACCGGAGGCTCCGATTATGCTTGTTTAAAGCTGAGCCACCACTACTGATGCCACATCCACAATAGGCTTATAGTAAAAAGACTTAAACTTTGTGTCAGATGACCAATCAGCTGCGTTCATAATATCAGCTAAGCTGACCCCCATAGAGAAAGCCTTAGAAGCCATAGCTCCACGAGCTGAATGTGCACCAAATTTTGAAACATCAATACCAGCTTCGCCCATGAGCCAGCGCACCCATCTAGACAAGGTAGCTAGGGCCACTGGGCGAAAAGGTTTCTGTAAGGCGATTAACAATTGACCTCTCATATCTTGACGAAATTCAGCTGTACTTACCTCATAATCTTTGATACATTGTACAACACACAGTTTAGGATTATTAGGAAAGGCCGGGTAAGCAACTGTAGCGGTATTACACTTAGTACGTCTGGTAATTACAAAAGTAACACCCTCTGGTGAAAACCTACGACCCGCTAGATCCAGCGCACAGATATCTGAAACCCGTTTGCAGGACACTAGACAGAGCAACATAGTCAGTTTTGCAGAAAGCTCCTTTCGTGACAGATACTTATTGGAGGGCCAGGCCTCCATGAATCTCAAAACAGAGGACACATCCCATAACTCTGAATATTTGGGACAAGGGGGTTTGACCAACCGGATACCTCTGAGCAGTTTGCATATCAAAGGATGCTCACCAGCCGGTTTGCCATCCACTGACACGTGACCTGCTGAGATGGCAGACCGAAAATTATTCACCGTTCTATAGGCAAGGCCGGAAGAAGCGATGGAAGCAAGAAAGTTTACAATAAAGGAGACATCTGCTGTAGAGGGATCCACTTCCCGTTGAGAGCACCAACTACACCATCGTTTCCAAGCTGAAGAATATCGCTTGTGTGTGTTGGATGACCAAGCTTCGCTGATAAATCTGTCAGCGTCTCGCGAAAGGCCTGGGATCTTCCATCTGTCCCTGAAACCCGCCAAGCTACCAGAAGGAGTTGCCCTGATTCTATGAAAGGATGCAGGGATTTCAGAGGGTCCAGCAACAGGTTCCACCTCTGGGGAAGGAGGAGCAGCACTGCACAAAGCATCTCCAGAAGCACTGGGAACCATGCCTGTGATCTCCATAGTGGAGTGATCAGAATCAACTCTGACTGATAACGTTTGGTTCGTGCCAGAACCCTGGGAATCATCACAAATGGCGGGAAGGCATAACATAGAGCCGACGGCCAATCCTGAAGAAACGCATCCATGGCAAGAGCCTCCGGATCCGGACGCCAGCTGTAAAACGCTGGAATTTGCCTGTTGAGGCGTGAAGCAAACAGGTCTATCTGGCAGGGACCCCAAAGGCGATTCAGCGACTGGAAAACCCGTGGATGGAGTCTCCAGTCGCTGAAATCCCGAAGGTGACGAGAGTGCCAGTCGGCAATTTCGTTGTTGCAGCCCGGAAGATACTCCGCTACCACTGAGATCTTGTTCTGAAGGCAAAAGTGCCAAAAATCCTTGGCAATTTCCGCTAGAATCCGGGACTTTGTCCCCCCCAACTTGTTCACATAGCATACTGCTGACACATTGTCCATGCGAAGCAGAATGCAACAGTTCGTCTTGCAGGGAGAGAGACAGCGAATCGCAAAGGAGCCCGCCAGAAGTTCCAGGCAATTGATGTGTAAACTCAATTCCTCCTGTGACCAACGGCCGCCTGTGGATATCTGACCGCAACGGGCTCCCCAACCCCACAGACTGGCGTCGGATTCTATCACTACTTCCGGAGTAGATCCGAAGAGGGCTCGACCATTCCAGGACTCCATGTGGTCCAGCCACCACAACATTTCCAACCTCGCCTCCTCTGAAAGAGGAATCTGATTTGAATAACCGAGGCCTTTCTGGAGATGTCGAATCTTGAGCCGTTGAAGCGCCCGGTAGTGAAGAGGACCCAGGAAAATTGCTTGGATGGAGGAAGCTAACAGTCCTACGATCCGGGCTACAGATCTCAAATGACACAATCTGCTTGAGCAAAATCGACCTCAACTCTCTCTTGATAGACCTGATTTTCTGGTTGGGCAAGAGGAGTTGACAACTTTGGGAGTTGATCAGAAAACCGAGGAACTCGATCGATTGAGACAGAACAAAGACCGATTTCTGTGGATTCACAAGAAAACCGAGACACTGCAAAAGATTTATTGTCCATTCTAGATGGGTCATCACAAGAAGAGGACAACGAGCCATGATGAGAATGTCGTCCAAGTAAATAATCAGAAGAACACCCCGTGCTCTCAATGATTCTACTACGGGCCTCAGAAGTTTCGTGAAGCACCAAGGTGCTGACGAGAGGCCGAATGGAAGGACTCTGTACTCGTACCAAACTCCCTGCCATTGGAACTGGAGAAAGCGCAGATGAGGTTCGTAAATGGGAACAGACAGATACGCATCTTTCAGGTCCAGACGGACCATCCAGTCCTCTTCCTGAAGGAGGTCGCGTAGAAGATGAATCCCCTCCATCTTGAAATGCCGATATACTACCCATCCATTGAAATCCTTTAGATTTAAAACTAGCCTGGATCCACCCCCCTTCTTCTGTACTAGGAAGATGCTGCTGATGAAGCCTCGTGGGTGACTAGTCGAGAGCACTATGGCCCCTTTCTGAAGGAGAGAATCTATTTCGTTGGAAATGAAGATCTGATCTTGATGGGAAAAATACATTGGATGTGGAAACAAAACCTGATTGGGGGAATTGTAAAATTCTATCTTGTACCCCTGCACTGTCTCCAAGATCCATGCATCTTGCGAGATCTTTTGCCAATTGTGGAGAAAAAACTGTATCCTGCCCCCCAACATCACTTCCGTACACGGAATCAATCTCACCTGAAGTTGCGGCATCTTGTTGTCCTCCCTGGTTACCTCCATATCTTCCTTTCCTGAACCTGTTCTTGGCTCGACGTGTTGGATAGAAGGAGGAGGAATTGTTATAACTGGACTCCTGATAACCTCCACGATGCGATTGGTACTGGCCACGCGGGGCGCCTTGATGGAAACCACAGCCGAACAACCGCCCACGATATCGTCCGGCCCTGCCGAAAACCAGTCGGAAAGCTCTTTTAAGAGACCCCTGCGCTTTGTCTAAACCACTAAAGGTGGCAACAAACTTCGTCAGCTACTTAAGAAAAGGCTGGCCGAAGAGGAGACCTTGAGCCAAAGGACCGGACTCAGAAGAGGAAAGCTCTGCCAATTTTGGGTCGAGCTTCAGAAAAATGGAGCGACAGCGCTCGCTAGACATAGCGCAGTTCGCGTTCCCCAACTGACAGATGGCCCTTTGCGCCCATCCAATCAGTTCCTCTGGGTCAATCGCCATTGAAGATTCCTTGGCACGAAAACCCAGCTCCAGAATCTTTGTGAGGGGACCCGTCAAATCCAAGAGTTTATCCTGACAAGACCTCCATGCACGATCTATACCCTTCTTAGGATCTTTAGAGTATTTTTTAAGATAGGTGAGCATGGAGGGATCCACCTCCGGCGTTTCTGCCACCTTATCAGCCAAGTCTGGACGAGGACATTCTGAACGAAGCCTTGCTCTAACATCCTTATCAAAAGCTTGCCTAATGTGGGATTGAACATATTCAGCGACCTCAGGAGGCGGAAGCCAAGCGGAGGAATTGGGATGAACTATCTCCGTTGGTTCAAAGGTGAGTAATTTAGGGTGAGATGGTGCGTCTACATAACGCTCTTTTCTCAGTTTCTTGGCAGGCCTAGGGCACTCTTCTTGCTCAGAATCCGGGTCCGAGGAAGTATCATCATCATCCCCTTGAGGTGACTCTGAAGTAGGTGTTTTCTTAGAAGACGTACCATAGTCATGGTCTTTAGCCATGGCAGGGGCCAGCCTGACAAAATCTGCCGCATGGGGATTTTTAGACCCCTTCCCAGTGGCGGAAGGACGACTGCCAGAACCGGGAAGCCAGCCCTGCTGCAGGGCGTAAGTACAAAGGTGACGCTTCAGTGGCTCAATAGCCCTGACCAGAGCCTTATTTACAGAGTGCTGTACTCCAGCGTCTAAAGCCTCAACAAGCTCCTGCTCCATGGACCCAGAGGGTTCCTCATCCGAATAGTCCTCCTCAAAATATAAATCAGACATAATGTCACACTAAAGTGACACACCTTCCCACAGGAGGACAGCCCGTAATATACGACAAGGGCCAAGTTGTGCAGACAATAATTGCAAACTATAGCTAATTAAGCCAATAAGGGGGAGTGGAGAAAAAACCCCAGGCAAGCCAATGCACAAGTGGGGAAACAAAGTGAAAAACTGTTTTTTGTGCATAAACAAAATTAAATGTGGAGGGAGGGCTTGCCAAATACCACTCTAGGCAAAGCCTATGCAATAATTATCCAGCCCCACTCTCTCTTATAGACAGGGTATCGCTGGGAGCCTAGAACGAGCAAATGTGGAAAAAGAGCAAGTTTAGCGCTGCTCGCGCGCTCGTTTAAACCCGTGTTTCAGAGATATGCATCAAAACGGGTAGAAAAATGGCTGCCGTGCATGCGCAAAGCAGGCCGCCCGTAGAACCAGAAAGAGGACTACGCGTCTACAAGACGCGCGTCCCTGCTCGCACACTCTCCCGCTCCACAATGAGGACTCGGGCACAACCGGCGCCCGGTCGGGGAGGAAAACGCTCCCAAGACTCAAGCGGCAAAAGAAATCAGCCGAAATAAGCAACTGCGTGAGTCGTGAATCACAGCACGCGCCTGGAAACGGTTAGCAAATAAAATAAACAGACAAATTAGAACCGCTACGAAGCGGAAAAGTCCGTAAACATAAAGACGCGCAACGCGCCCAACAACAATGCAATAAACAAGGAAACAGCATATAACGAAATCACAAAGCAATGAGCGGGCTGCGGAGCAGCAACGTAAATAATCGTAATCACAAAGACGCGCTACGCGCCAGCAAATACACAGTAAGCATGCAAATAAGAAGATAAGACGTAGCAAAACTGCAAGGCACTTAACTGGCTGCGGAGCAGCAAAGAAAGAGGATGTTGTATTCTCATCTGCAGCTTATATATTGGTTACTCTATGGTTTATCATGTGATACCCTGTGTGCTCATGGGTATTGTAGTATTTGTTTTTTCTGTAATCTTATTGGCTGCTGAGAAATTTACCAGTAAAGAAATGAGAAGCATAATCGGAGCCTCCGGTCCTGACATAGAATTGACGTGGAGCCTAGCGTTTCTTTCGTCTCACGCACCCGACCCGCAACCAGAAGCATAGTAAAGATGTTATGTGCCCTGGTGCAAAGCAAGAAAAACTGCCCGTTTGACTGCTTTTGGGGTAGTAAAACTCAGCAATTATCAGTGTTCATTGAGCACCTCGGAGCTACACGCGTGGGTGCCACTGCACCAATGGTAGCTCGCCCCTGCACCAGTGCTTTAAATGGGCCGGTACTGAGTACCAGCACTTTTTTATTTTGAGAGGGAGAGTACCTGCGCTTCTCAAGAAAAAACGTACTACTTTTAATTGGAGAGTACCGGCACTTCTTAGAAACAAGCAGGCACTCTGGTACAGGGTACCTGCACTTCCATTTTCCCATTTCAAGTACTGCCCTGCTGCACCCAAACTCCCCACAACCCCCAGCTACCTCCCTGTCGTGAAGTACGCTGTGTGCTTAGCTTTCTCACAGGGATCTAGCTGTGTATAACGTCTCTTACCACGCAGTTGCATTCCGAGCAAAACCTTCAAAATACTAATTAAAAAGACACGCAAATCCCCTGGCTTCCGCGTGTAAGTAGTAGAGGGTGAACGCAGGCTGCCAGCGGCAAAGAACAAACGAGCCGCGCTGACCTTGTTCCGGGTTCTGATGCCTCTGGCTTCCGGCTGGCCTAGATCTCGCGCTCAGCGAGCACGGAACAGTAATCCCCTCAGCTCTTGTGGGCAGGAAGTGATCAGGTGGAGCTGGAGGGCGGGAGAAGCGCTCATCTGTTTGTAGGGCAAGGTGATGATTTGCTTGAACTGCAATCTTTATGGCTTGCGTTTTTAGGCCTGCAAACACAAGTCTTCAATACCTCACAGTCACAAACACGTTTTCAGTGGTTTGATTGTGTTGTGCGTTCCTCCAAGGAGAATTGGCCCACAAGGAATTTGGAATTTTTTCGACATGTTGGTAAGTAGAGCACAAGGGAGGCAGACCTACATGTCAGAGCTACAAATTACTCAGTTCAACGTTTGCATGCTGGGATTTGTAGAGCTGTTTATCCCATTAAAACAAAGACTACACGTCAAAAGATTCAAATAAAATTCCTGGAGTGAATAAGCTAATAATGCATGGACTTGGGAAAACTAAGAACTCTGTCTAACATGTCTTAAAGCACTTTCAAGAAACTCGGACATCGATGGTCCCCAAAGGAGAAGAGAGAGAGAGCAAAGGAGAGAGGCTATAATTGTTTGAAACTAAGTACTAAGAGTACATATTTAATCAAGGCTTATTAAGAATACAGATTAGAAAACTCCACGTCCTGAAAACCACCCTTTCCCTTCAACTTTAATGTTTGATTCTGCGATTCTGTCACCTTGACTGGCCCCATGCCATGCGTCTTAACTTTTCCAAAAAAGTAGATTTGCAACCTGCAATGAATGTAAAACATTGAAACCATGATAGTAGGCCGCCTTTGCGGAATGGATGGTATTAACTTCTTACTCCCCTGGTGGAATTTTAGCTGACTAGTGCAAAAACCAGCTGTGGTTATGGCACACTGTCCATGCAAGAAACATCACAAGGAAACATAGTCTTTGGAACCTTCAGACAGGAACAACTCTTTAGCTAATTTTCCAAGCAACGGAGTTCTCCCTCTTCCAAAACTTCATCAAGGATTTCATTCCCCAATCCACCCACCCACAATACCTTCCTATAAATTAAGACCACCGCTTGTTCCACCAAACAGTCTGAACAGAGTAACCTCCGCCATAGAGCAAAGACAGATAAATAGAGCTTCACAAATCCTACCAGGAACAGAAAGGCATTTGCCAGTGATATGCTGAAATTGAGGGTCTGACAATCAGTGGAAATTGTTAGGCAGTGGTGGAAATTTCAATGCTCCCCCTACGCACTGCAGCGTAATCCGAATATGGGCGTGGTTCGCTAGTACGAGTGCAGAGGTATTGAACTTATCACCACCCGCTGTGCATCTGCAACAAAGTGCAACTGTGGTTGAAGATCACCTTTTTAAGAAGAAAAGGAAAAGAAGAAAAGGAAAATAGCGTAGGTGTCATTTTGTACACTAATGCTATCCAAGCCATTCGAGCTTCGGTAGCAAATCAGTTTCCACTAATTGAGATGCTAGATGGTGCTCAGCTTGGCATCTAGTAGCTTCATACATGACATTTATGAGCAGTGACCTCAAGATAGATGCTTTGCATGTGACCGGTAGGCAGTACTTGTTTTCACAACCTACTGGATGGTGGTTTGTGCTGTATCATAAGACTGTAACCGAATTTAGTGCTCACTAAGCAAGCAGTAAGCATGCTAGCTAGTGGAATAGTCAGATTTAGAGCTTAGTTTGTAAAATAATAAGTGCTGGGCCCAAAGGTTTCCTCAGCAGCCAGTGGCTGGTGCTGTCAAAGGTCAGGGTGCTTAATACCAATGCTGGGTAGTCTTGATTTCACCTCAAACGGCTATAATCCACCACCAGACACTCCCTGGCTCTTTACCTCACTCTTGCACGTTCATTTCATCCCTGCTTTCTTCCTTTGTTATTGTTTTTTCTGTCTCTCTCTTATTTGGATTTTCCGCCTTTTGCGTTTTTTACTGCTGCTCTAGATCAACGTCTGTTGACCGGTCCCTGAAAAAGAGTGCCGGTGGCCCCCCCTGCAAGCAAATTAAGCGCAGGTCAGATCTTCCAGCCCATTTGAGAAAAATCTACCATATTTAGACTTGTCCACTATTAGAATACTTGACTGTACATCCTCTGTCCAGACAGTATTCCATTCTCTTTCTCACTACATAAATATGGATTAAAAACAGCATCAGGTTTTTAAATAAATTTATGTTAGCAGCTTTTGGGCTGTGGTCTCAAGGGGCAGACTTTATACATTAAAAACTCACATTGAGTGCAGCAATTATAAAGGGGGTGATGGGCTTTTTTGCAGCGTTAGACAGCACACAGAGTAGCCTAGCCCAGGGAGGGATAAAATCTGCAATTTATCCTCATTCAGTGGCTGGATCGTTGTTCTTTAGCCTGGTGCTTAGGTGAGTAGCCTGGCTAATGTCCGATTTGTAGCCCCACATTGTGGTTTGACCAGCATTGTCAGGTTTTATCATGAGTGCTGCATCCCTAGACAGGTCTCAGCTCGTGATTGAGAGGTCAGTAGTTGCACCCATGCTCTTCAGTTAATTTAGGATCAGGAAAGGTGTGACGGTTTGCTGGTCTGGTGCTTTGCACTGTATCCTCGAACAATGATTGCTCGTGTTTGTGTTATCTCATCGGACAATGACTGCATCTTTGGTGGTGGATGGAGCTGTGCATTGTAGCTTCTGACAGTGACTGATATTATGCTGTCTGATGGTGCTGTGCATTGCAGTCCAGGGAGGACCTGGCCTGGCAGTTCGGGCTGGACTGTTCCCATGAGGCACAGGGTCAAGACTGATTTGCATATGGCTGGGTTCAAACTGGAATGGCATGGTGAGCAAAAAACGATGGATTTAGGCCCAGATATCTGTACTGGGGTGAATGTATGACATTGTTCTGCATTCTGTCCATCAATTGTTCTTTGTGCATTGCATGATGGCATCAGTGGTATCCGTATGGTGTGGCGCATTGAATAGGGGTATCAGTGAATGGTATCATACTACTGGTATCAGTAGTGCGGGTATGCCTAATAGGCTCCTACATTGACTGCATCAGTGGTGACAATATCGGTACACTGGGTCAGAAGACAGTGCATCAGTTGTGTCAGTGTGGTGGAGTGCATAAGAGCATTACACAGTGACTCGGTCGATGGTGACAGATGATACCATGGTCTGTATGATGCATCAGTGGTTTTCAGGTCTTAAGGTGCATAATGCCATCAAACAATGACTGGGTCGACGATGACCCATGATGCCTCCAATAGCATCAGCAGACAGCGACTGCACCAGTCGTGTCGGGGATAGTGTTCAGCATAAATCCATTTGGCATTACAAGGCTGATTTTGCTGGGTATGGTAGTCTGCACTGAGTGGGAAATTGTGCTTCGGTTCTAAGTGAACGTTCCACGGTTTCTGATGATCACTGCCAGGAAAAATGGAGAGGAAAGAACCAGTAGATGTCTGCAGAAGGAGAGACCTAACTAGAATAGGATAGGAGTAGAAGCAATTTCTGCTTTCCAAAGAGGTTACCACCACACCTGGCTGATGAGTAATCGGAAGACAGAGCAAAGCCACAAGCCATACGAATTATAACAATGATAGGCCAAAACAGGTTGTGACAGAGCTACAAACCATATCATTGTCCACAGTGATGTACTCCCTCACTCATTTGTTGCTGGTAAACATCATCTTACTGTTGTGGCATTACGTGCTTGTTTCATAAATATTGGATGTGTCTCAGCAGTTCTAGCGTAGGTACGTAGGCGCTGTTGGCCAGGGTGGGAACCAGATGCTATGAACTTGGCAGGATTAGGTGAGTCACGCCTATTTTATTAACTCCTGGTGCTGCGTGTGAGTCACAGTCTAGCTTGCTTGCACAATGGGTTGCCAGCTCGGTGGTTTGACGCTAGTCCATCCATGTACCTGCTCGGAATCATACAAAAAAGGCTTGTCGACTCCGCTGGTGAGGCCATTCCGCTCCACATGCTGTGATAGATGGATTCATAGTGCTGCAAGGGTGATGTCCATAGCTGAATGTGAGCAAATCAGGGTAATCAGAAGTTTGTCACAGTACATAGCTGGGTCTATTGGAAAATACTACACCCTATAAGGCTAGGTGCACACTCACCAAAGATACGCATACATTGACAGCAATCAGAACCTCTTTCTGTGTCATTAGAACCATTCATACTAATAGTTTAATGTCTTACCAGACTGATTGCTCACTGCATATATGTTGAAGGTGTTTTGTCTGCTCCGGGATGCTTACTGCTGGTGTAATACCTTGTGCTGGAATTATACCTCTTTACGAGGAATCTGGTGATGCACTGGGTTTCTGATTGCCGTAAAGTCACAATGTGTGACATTATTGCTTGTGGACAGTTGTCTTCATGGTATCTGCTGGAGTTGCAGGCAAAGTTGGCGGTGGCACAGGGATGGCTCTTGGAGCCAGGGGGTTACGCGATCTTCAGAGTCTTACAACGAGATGCCAGTCAGCTCCATGTGATTCATCACAGGGGCCTTTCCCAGTTATCAAGACCAAGATGGCCGCAGCCCATCCATGAATGGAGACTCATCCCAGTCCATCATGGCAAGCCAATGGCCCACTTCTTCCTTGTACAAGAGTGTATATAACTATACAGCCCTTTGGCTCTTTGGGCAGAATTGCTTATTTTACACTCAATGCAGAGCAGAAACCAATTTTGCTGTGAGGCATTGCGCAAGGGGAAAGCTACAGCCATGCATGCCAACAGACCTCATTTAGTCTTCCACGCAATTGGCTTCAAGTTAGCTTTCTCCCACCTGAATTTGTCCCCACTTCAATACAAGTCAATGGGGAAAATAAATCTCCCGATTATGTTTTTAAAATCTTCCTCTTTCTGCTTTGTAGATGTTGGCACGTTTGCAAAGCGCAGAGCAACATCTACTAAGATTGTCCTGCTGCTGCTGTCATACCAGGCTATAGCAAAGAGGATGATGGACGGAGCGCTTGAGCAAATCAAACACTCACCCCCAGTCAACTGATCTGGGTTTAATCCATCATCATTCTTTAGCTCACTCCACCACCCCAGTTCAGACATGGCCATATGCAAATCAGTCTGACCCTGTGCCTCATGGGAACAGTCCAGCCCGAACTGCCAAGCCATGTCTTCCCTGGACCGGAAACAAGCATCCTGGGACCGGTTTCTGGCTATTCAGCCGTCATCAGTCAGGCTAGCTTGAATCCAGTGGCAAAGTGAGCAAGGGACCCAGTCTGGGCATACCCTGCCAACTTAGGGCGAACAAAGCGATACCAAAGGGGATGATGGACGGAGCGCTTGAGCAAATCAAACACTCACCCCCAGTCAACTGATCTGGGTTTAATCCATCATCATTCTTTAGCTCACTCCACCACCCCAGTTCAGACATGGCCCTATGCAAATCAGTCTGACCCTGTGCCTCATGGGAACAGTCCAGCCCGAACTGCCAAGCCATGTCTTCCTGGACCGGAAACAGCATCCTGGGACCGGTTTCTGGCTATTCAGCCGTCATCAGCCAGGCTAGCTTGAATCCAGTGGCAAAGTGAGCAAGGGACCCACGCCTGGGCATACCCTGCCAACTTAGGGCTAACAAAGCGATACTAAAGGGATGATGGATGGAGCGCTTGAGCAAATCAAACACTCACCCCAGTCAACTGATCTGGGTTTAATCCATCATCATTCTTTAGCTCACTCCACCACCCCAGTTCAGACATGGCAATATGCAAATCAGTCTGACCCTGTGCCTCATGGGAACAGTCCAACCCGAACTGCCAAGCCATGTCTTCCCTGGACCGGAAACAAGCATCCTGGGACCGGTTTCTGGCTATTCAGCCGTCATCAGCCAGGCTAGCTTGAATCCAGTGGCAAAGTGAGCAAGGGACCCACGTCTGGGCATACCCTGCCAACTTAGGGCGAACAAAGCGATACCAAAGGGGGCTTGCAATGTTCAACACTCCATCCATCATCCCCTTTGGTTTTGCTATGTTCGCCCTAAGTTGGCAGGGTATGCCCAGACGTGGGTCCCTTGCTCACTTTGCCACTGGATTCAAGATAGCCTGGCTGATGACGGCTGTAAGCCAGAAACCGGTCCCAGGATGCTTGTTTCCAGTGCAGGGAAGACATGGCTTGGCAGTTCGGGCTTGACAGTTCCCATGAGGCACAGGGTCAGACTGATTTGCATATGGCCATGTCTGAACTGGGGTGGCGGAGTGAGCTAAAGAATGATGATGGATTAAACCCAGATCAGTTGACTGGGGGTGAGTGCTTGCAATGTTCAACACTCCGTCCATCATCCCCTTTGGTTTTGCTATGTTCGCCCTAAGTTGGCAGGGTATGCCCAGACGTGGGTCCCTTGCTCACTTTGCCACTGGATTCAAGATAGCCTGGCTGATGACGGCTGTAAGCCAGAAACCGGTCCCAGGATGCTTGTTTCTGGTCCAGGGAAGACATGGCTTGGCAGTTCGGGCTGGACTGTTCCCATGAGGCACAGGGTCAGACTGATTTGCATATGGCCATGTCTGAACAGGGGTGGCGGAGTGAGCTAAAGAATGATGATGGATTAAACCCAGATCAGTTGACTGGGGGTGAGTGCTTGCAATGTTCAACACTCCGTCCATCATCCCCTTTGGTTTTGCTATGTTCGCCCTAAGTTGGCAGGGTATGCCCAGACGTGAGTCCCTTGCTCACTTTGCCACTGGATTCAAGATAGCCTGGCAGATGACGGCTGTAAGCCAGAAACCGGTCCCAGGATGCTTGTTTCCGGTCCAGGGAAGACATGGCTTGGCAGTTCGGGCTGGACTGTTCCCATGAGGCACAGGGTCAGACTGATTTGCATATGGCCATGTCTGAACTGGGGTGGCGGAGTGAGCTAAAGAATGATGATGGATTAAACCCAGATCAGTTGACTGGGGGTGAGTGTTTGATTTGCTCAAGCGCTCCGTCCATCATCCCCTTTGGTATCGCTTTGTTCGCCCTAAGTTGGCAGGGTCTGCCCAGACGTGGGTCCCTTGCTCACTTTGCCACTGGATTCAAGCTAGCCTGACTGATGACGGCTGAATAGCCAGAAACCGGTCCCAGGATGCTTGTTTCCGGTCCAGGGAAGACATGGCTTGGCAGTTCGGGCTGGACTGTTCCCATGAGGCACAGGGTCAGACTGATTTGCATATGGCCATGTCTGAACTGGGGTGGCGGAGTGAGCTAAAGAATGATGATGGATTAAACCCAGATCAGTTGACTGGGGGTGAGTGCTTGCAATGTTCAACACTCCGTCCATCATCCCCTTTGGTTTTGCTGCGTCATACCAGGCTGACACTCTAATCAGGATGCCTTGTACTATGGTGTATAGGTGAAAGTGCTCTGTCTAGCATGGGATTTGTACTCGAAGCATATCCTTTAAGTACAAACTTCTATACCATGACAAACTCGAAAGTATACTAAGCATTGGACATAGATATCAGCACACATTCAATGCATGTTGTTTTTGGAAAATGAACACATTTCTCCTTGTTAACCATGCTTCAAAAAGGTGTTAGTTTGTTAACTCAAGGCCTGGTCTGACTATCTTAGTCGATCAAGCCTTGTGTCAAAACCTAAGGGTGTTTGCATTTATCTGCCCAATTAATGCCCCAGTCATTCCTCCTTGAAACAAAGTGACATAGAGGAGCGCAAAGCGCTTTTTGCACTGAGAAAAGGACACTTTTCAGTGCAAAATACCTTTTCCACTTCAAAGTGAAAGCAAATGCATACCTGCTGACAGACTCGATTCAGGTAGGAGACTCCAAAAAAATGTAAGCCACAAATGGCTATTTTTTAGGTGTCTCAGGCCTAAAATTGCATCTGCTTCAATGTAAGTCAATGGATGAAATACATTCCCCCAATTATTTTTAAAATCTCCCACTTTCCAGTTTTAAAATGTTGGCATGCGTGCCAATGCGTTGCTCTGCGTCATGAGCAATGGCGTAAATCCTTAGTAAATCTGGGCTCTTGTGACACAACTTGTCCTGTGTTCTCACTTGAACAAACAGGTTTTACAATCCTGATTCCGGTCTTTCCTTTAGTGTGATTCCTGCATCTACAGCCATGACTCCTCTTGGCTTGCGACATCAGTCTTGCACACTCTAAGCCATGGGTACTCGCAAACATTTTCCCAGGCGCCACAAAATTTGGTTTGTGATGTGACAGAGGGCCGCATTGATGCTTGCGCGATGGCGGTCGTGAAGGTTGTGTTTTGGTTGGGGTTATGGCAGAATGGTGGGTGTAGGAGAAGCATAGCATATACATCTAGAGGCTGAATTGCACAATGTGAAACCAGAAAACCTGTGATTAATCCCAGCTTCCCCACTTTATCAAATTGTTGATCCTAGGCAATTATTTTATTTCGCTTTCCTCTTTTTTTTCATAATCGCATATAAGAAAACCTCAAAATGCATGATTTCAAGATCTGCGCTGTATAATATTGTTCATGTATTTTAGGCACCCAGGCCACCCAAAGAGTGCACATAACAACTGACCTGTCTCTTAGTTCACTTTTGGTATTGTTTTCAGGGTGGGGGGAAGAATGAATGTTTCTGAATTTATGTTTGAAAACTATCACTTAAAAAAAAAATGCTTCTCAATCCACTGATATCATCTGATGTACTAAGGTGAAACGGTTCTGCATGTTAATGAAATACACTTTTTGATTTTTGAAGAAACCTTATCATATTTTCCACTTTTGCTGCACTATGTTTTTAACATTGAAGGTGTTCCTAAAGTCCAGCTATGCAGGACAACCTTGTAACTTCCTTACTTCAAATTCAATTAACGTTTAAATAAAGGCTTGCCTGTTTATTTAACATCTGTTTAACCTTTGTGCTGAGTCAAGTAAACAGCAGCCCAGTCCTGCTGTCAAACAGCGGCCCACATGTAAAGGTCAGGAGGGCCGCATGCGGCCCCCGGGCGGGCTGTACTGTGAGTATCACAGCTCTAAACAGTGCTGGTAAGAGAAAGAGACAATTCTTTACTCAACTTCTACTCTAAAGTTATGTTGGCTTAGAAGATCTGAATCTGACCTTGGTATTCCAATTTTGTGAAGGTGTACTGGAAGGACTTTAAAGAAGACTGGTTCTAAAAAGTGTGCTGTCAACCAAAAGGGTTTTAGGTGACTGTTTTGCTCCACTGTATTTTGGCGATACCGGCCTGTAACCAATTTCAATGCTGGGACAGAGTGTGATAATGTTTATTCTGTTATTGAAAGGACTTTTCGACAAGGCCCGGATACAATTTCCTTTGCTGGCATAATCTTATGTAATTTCAGCAACTTTGGGTTACTCTTTTGTGAAATTCCCCAAATTATACACCGTTCGCAGAAATAAAAATTGCGCTAATACACGGGAACTTCATGAATGTCCAGTATGAAGACAACTGCTGCTTGCGGTGTATGTGTTTATGGCGGTATTTTTTCGTGTAAAATGTGTACTGTAGTCCAAAATGAACACATAATCGCATTTCATGCTAAAATATAGTGTCTAGTGACTGGTTTTACTTAATTACGCATACTTTTTTGTAGCTTTCCCAACATTTTGCATAATTTTGAAAATGCAAATTACATGAATTTCACACAATCCTAGATTTGCCTATGAAAGTCTCATGTACTGAGTGTATTATCTGTTGACGGAGGACAACGCTGGAAACATAGGTTAAAAAAAAAAGATGCTAATGCCAGTTATTTAAACTAAGAATAGCAACCAGTTTATTAAATACAATTCATTTGTTGCCATTAGGGGTCTTCATATCCATTCGCACACTTTTAGGTCTTTCTCAGTACTGACAGAAATAGCACCTTGTCATTAGGAGTGTTATGTTATGCTGTGGGTGACTAAATTCATGTGAAGTGTTGCTCCTGTAATACTACTTTGCATACTCTCAAATGCCTCCATGAATTGGCCTCAGCACATGTAAAAGGGGAATAAAAGGGAGTATTCTGGGGATACTCATATGCAGTTACTAGAAGAAAGGACTGCACCCTTTTTACACTTTTATTAATAGGAAGTTGGACTTTCAGGCTAATTCACAAAGGTATATAAAAGTACAAAAAGAGTACTCCTCTAGGAGTACTTACCATATTCATAAATGCTTTTATGAATCGGCCCCAGTGGTTTGCAATTTTAATATATTTATAAACAGAATGTGTGCTCTTCACTACCTTTAAGGGCCCAATTAAAACTTCCCTGTTTACTCCATGGGGGAGATACCAAGACCAGAATTTATGATTCCAGCTGGTTGATCCTCATGAGTTAGTGGAGGTCACAAGTTAATCTTCCTGGGATGGGGAATAACTAGGGCTCCTGGTTTTATGGTATTTATTTCTTTAACATTTCCACCTGTATTTATCCATATTTATTTTTTGATCATTTTATCTGTATTTATCCACATTTTATTTTGTTGCAAGCAAAAACTGAAGATGCAGCTAGTATTTTTTCACATGTATTTCAATAGGCAATGCGTGTTTGGTTGTTATAGGTTTAGATAGATTTATGTGGATGGGTAAAAGGGTTACTGCTTTTAACAAAGAGATACTTTTGTTACTTGCAGTTAATAAATTGCAGTCTATCTAATGTAACCCTCTCGGACTTATGCAACACATCATATAGATTGATTTACACTCATATGATTTATTGCCAATGTATGATGTAAAGTGCTCTGACACCTTGCTTTATGATGAGCAGGGCTACAGTGCTATAAAAGAAATAAAGAAAATAGTGGAACTTAAATTGTTATTTGTGTAATTACTCGGACATACCAACACATCTAACATTCCTACAGTGCATACATATCTCGGTTCCAGGGACTGAACAAAGTCGAGAGCAGGCCTCTCTTAAGTACCTGTGAAGTGAAAAGCTGTGTGCATTTGTTTTCCCTCAATGCTTTTAGGTATTCGTCTTCCTCCTCACCACCCCCCACCCCCCTCCCCCATAGCTCCCAGCCAGGATACTTAAACAAAAGGAGGCCTGATGGCCCCTTAATGTCGATCTTTGTTATGGGCTCAGCTGAAATTTGATAAGCCCTCTCCCTGTCCTGCACTTGGACAGGCTCAGAAAGTAGCAATGGTAAACATATGTATATGCATTTTTCCATTTCTATTTATAAATACAGACGAAGGAGAATATTTTTCCGTCTGTATTTATATGCAAAACTCTGTTTAAACAGAAAACCGGGAGCCTGAGGAATACGCTACCAGACCCAGAATTACCATGTCCTTTAGTGCAGGGTTTGCCTGATTATAAAGAGTTTGCTGCTGCCCGGCTTCGAGGGCAACATCTGCTCTACTGGTGGTGCTGGTAGAAACCAAACTGTGTCTCTATCCACAACCTCTGCCCCACTCCATCCTTTTTTTTACTGAGTGTGGATCCACAAAATGGAAAATCTGGCCCAGTGTTTACAGAACTGGTCATTTTTGGTCCAAAAACACAAGACAACATGTGTTTTTCCTGAAGTGGGATTCCCCAAAGGCGACCAGTCCAGGCAACTCATAATGGGGCCCCTAAAGGCATGTCCTGTGGTATTTAAATTGGTTTATGAATTGTCATACTTGACCTATTTTCTGTGCCTCCTATGGTAAATGTGGGTTGATTGGCCCTATGTGTGCTTCTAGCTATGTTGACAGATGATTGGCCAACTCCATTTTATTCGATGTAAGAAACAAGCCAAGAGGTCTTGCCTTTGAGACCTATTGACATTATCAAGGTTTTTTTTAACCATGCTGTACAGCATCCTGATGCTGTGCAGCATGGGTAAATAGGAAAAGATATCTATCATGCAACCGGCCCTATGATTTTGTAGGTGTTCACACCATGCATGTGCACGCCTACAAAATAACACAGGTGTTTTTCTATTTGCCAGTCTGAGTTGGATCAGCGAATTTAAAGAAAGTAATGCATAAAAACTTTTTTTAAAACACAGGTGTGGGAAGTAACACAGAAGGTGGGATTGGAAGCTACACAGAGGGCTCAGCTGGGGCAACACAGGGTGGGAATGAAACAAACAACACATGAGGTGGGGAGGAGAAGCAAGGGGTGACAGACAAGGAGTGTGAGGGTTGAGGAAGCAACATGTAGGGCGGGAGTGGGGAGTGAAAGCAATGGGCAACACAGAAGGACAGTCAGAGGGAATGGAAGCAAAACAGAGAGTGAAGGAGGAAAGGAGAAGCAACGGGTGAGAGAACAATGTGGAGCGGGCTGGGGAGAGGCAAACGGGTGGTAAGCAATAGGGAAGAGGACATGAGAGTGAGCACAACATGAAGGGGGCAGAGAGAATCACACAGGAGACAGAGAGGAACACAAAGTTCAGGGAAAAGAACAAGAGGGAGACAGCTGAAAAACACATGCACTCTTGTGGAATGCTTGACTAAAAAAGAAAAAGTAGTGCTTGTAAAGCAAGCACTAGAAGCACAGATGCCAGTCAATCGAAAGAGATGGTAAAGAGGCTATGCTTCATGAGAGGGACAAACCAATATTGACAAGCTGGGACATGAATAAGATGCAGACAAATGAGAGTGACAATAAAGCTAACCAAAGATAAGCAATGGCTGGGTTCCCAGTCCCTGTATATGCTGGGTAAGCTCGCAGTACATCTATCACAACTAGCCCGCTGTGATGTTTGGTAGACTCAACATAAAAATGTGATTCTCATTGAGAAGGGATGTGGTTATACATTGGCAACATGCGGGGCAAGATGGCGCCTGTGTAATCCTCGGCCGCCCTCCGCCCATGCCACACTAGATCTGTCATCGGCTATGCGGCCTGCCTTGTTCTTGCCGACACTCAAGCTCCTGGTTTCGCCGCGTTGGGGGTCTCGTCGGTTACATTGTTGCAGCGGGCTGGATTCGGCTGCTGATGCGCGACGGCTGGAGGCTGCTTTTGAGCGCATTTACGTGCACTCTCTGTTTGAGGTCGTTGCCCTACTCTGTGAAGTCGCGGCTTCCACTGCAGCGTATTTAATATCTAAAAGAGCTCGGCGCCGCTTTCAACGAGGGATGTCGACCCGCGGTGGCAGAGGTGCGAAGGTAAAGCCGGCAATTAACCCCGCCGGTCCTGCAAGCACGGGGGGGCCAACTACGTCACAGGAATCCACTGTTAAAGGTAAAAAAGACAATCTATTCTCCAAGCGGGGAGCAGGGAAAGCTTTGGGGGGTTGGCAAGGAAATCAATGACTCCCAACCCTCAATTGCAACTCTATTCTCTGGGGGGAACTCTGTGGCCATGACGGGGGGAAAAGAAAAAGACAGTAAATTACGTGAGAGAGTCAAAGAATGTAATTCCACCAAACCTGCGCAAGAATTGTCTGATACAGTGTTGATTGGGGCTATGGATTTAGAACCAACACAGTCTGTGAGCCAGCCCTCGGAGAGTGCTGCAGAGAGTATTAAAAGCACCAAAAGAGGTTCTGAGCATGGCAAACCCTCTCCACCTACTACCCCTGTCTTATTGGACCCAAACTTCAAGAATAAATCTCCACATTCGAGTGTTGAATTTCAGTCTAGTGATTGCCCTAATGGCCTACAAAGTACCGAGTTCATTCCCCCCCTCGAGGTGCCCTGTCTCCTGACCTGACTGGCGACCATTTTTTCTCTGTGTCTGATGGTTCAGACTCAGAGATTGAAGACAATTTTCTATCTTCAAGCGACGACAACCAGACGGACTACAGCCACTGCGAAAACGTAAAAGAAACCGGCACGGTGCAACGAAGGAAGAGTATACACAATAGACGAGATGGGAAGCGATCTGGAAAACAATCTCAGTTGAAATGGGATTATTCCGACACCCAAATTGGTTTTCCGGCTGAGGAGCATCTCGGTAAGCCTTGTGGCTCTGATAACCAACAAACCTCTCCTATTTTTTCCAATGAGCCCTCGTTGTCTTCCATCCTGTTTTCGATAAAACAGTTCCAACAGGAAGTACGCTCAGATAGCAGACAAGCCAAGGGTGCTGCCAAAAAACTACAGGGAAGGCTCAGAAAACTAAACAAAACCTGTTCGGACATTGGAGAGAGAGTCACTATGGTGGAAAGCCGTACGGAAAACTTAGAATCCGAAGTCTTGTCGTTAAATAAGCTATGCTCTTCCCAAAGTGCATGTATGACTGATGTTATGTGGAGATTTGAAGAGCAAGAAAATCGGCAACGCCGGAACAATCTTCGCTTGTTGGGAATCCCTGAGGGGGTGGAGGGGGAAAATTCTCGGGGCTTCATAGTGAAACTCATGAAAGGGGCCTTCCCGGACCATCCAGAATGGAACTGGGACCATGAGATCCAACGGGCTCATCGTTTTCCCCTCACCCTAAAAAAACAACCTAGCAATGGGGCCAGGCCCAGGGCATTCCTTGGTTTTTTTGGGAACTTTTTGCTCCGGCAACTGGTTTACGACCAGGCCCGCCCAAACTCCCAGAAGTGGCATGACGGGGTGAAATTTTTTGCAAAGCCCGATTTTTGTCACACTACTGTGGAACGGCGGTGGCGCCTTCGCCTATTAATAACTCCTTTTCAACAGTCTGGTGCTCAAGCCTTCCTAATGAACCCTGCTAAACTTAAAGTTATTTTTAATGGTACCTCACGAATGTTTTTCTCCGAAATCAAGGCTCAAGAGTTTCTCGACGAATTGAAGGCTAAGAAAGGATCAAGCTAAGACCCCATTAGGCTCGTACCAGTACTGGTGTACTATAGTTTTATAGCTTTAATGGGTACTGCCTAACTTTTCTTTTCATAGCCGAGATAGGGTATTGACCTTTTGGGACTTTTTGGAGCTATATAGGGTCATATAGGGTTTGTTAGAAGAAGGCTAGTATGTAATTTGTTCTTGTTTATTTAAAGTATAAACTGGCCGTATTTAAATTAGGGCTTTTTTGAGCTTTTCGTAGTATCTCTTTTTCTCCTTTTTTTTTTTCTCAAGTGGCGGGGCAGGGTGGCGGAGCATTGCTTATGGTGTCCATCATTCAGGTTTTTCCTGATTGCTCATTTTTTGGGGGGAGGGATTGTGGGTGTGGGGTGGGTAAGACGACGTACTTTGGGAGGGTTATGAAACTTTGTATAAGAAGGATCTTTTTCCCCAGTGTTGCAGGCAGGGCTGTATCATGTCTCGTAAATTGGGAACCTTTTTTTTTTTTTACAGGAGCTAGCATTTTCTCTGATTGGGCTGAGTTGATGATTATGGGAATGTTGGGAATGATGATTCATTTACAATCTACAGTAGATGGTGGCTTTGCTAATGTTATTGACGTATCATGATCAACGTAACATATTTTAGAATAGCCTCATTAAATATCTGTGGTTTGAATGACTTAAGGAAACGACAGAAAGTTTCCCATGGCTTACGACTAATAGGAGCGGATGTTTACTGTCTTCAGGAAACTCACATCGAGGGCTCGCAATTACATCTCCTAAATTCACTAGGACTCAGTTTAGTGGGGGGACCTCGCACGGGGCACGAATAAAAGGGGTGGGTATCCTGGTCCAACGTAACCACCCACAACAGCTAGCTCGTACTAAATCTGACCCCCAAGGGAGGTGCGTCTTAACCGAATGCTGGCCCACTGCGGAGTCCTCCTTCACTCTTTGTTCAATTTATGGGAGCACTGCTGATGATCCTGCGGTATTCAATTTTATTAATGAAGAGCTAGCCCATTGGCCCCTCCCAATAATCATTTGTGGAGATCTTAATATTAATTTAAATAGCGACTGGGGCTTACATTCTCAGACAGGGTATTCAGGCCGGAAACCCAAAGTTTTTCATGCTCTAAAAAATCTAATGGAGACACATGGGCTGGTTGATGTCTGGTCCAATCTCAAACCAAACCAGGCAGGGTATACTTATTACTCAGCTCCACATCAATCTTTCGCTAGGCTGGATTATTTCCAAATAACCTCTTCTTTACTTTTTGACAGCAAAATTGACATCCTTCCCCGTATCTTATCAGATCATAACCCACTGATTTTAAGTTTAAAAGGCACAGTGTTTCAGAAGCCTGCTCCAACTTGGAGCTTTGAGAGAGCCTTATTGCTCGATGAGAATTACAGAAATCATATGAAAGTCTGGATTCAGGATATTTCTAGAAGTTAACATCGATTCAGCTCCAATTATGGTTGTCTGGGATGCCCTGAAGGCTGGTATCCGAGAGGAGACATTACAATTCTCTATAAGGAGGAACAAACAGGAGAAGATCCAGATTTTAGAGCTTCAGAGAGAAACTGGGACAAGCGGAGGGAAAACTTATTGGTTCAGTACAGATAGGGGCAGATATTGAATCTGCTCAGCTGGCAATCGCTTCTATTAGAGCTGAAATGGATTCCATTCTGGCTGCGAAAGCAACCGCTAAATGGGCCGCCTCAAGAGAGAAGATCTACGAATATAGTGAACAGGTTGGCCACCAGCTAGCGATTAGAACCAGACAACAATTTACTTCTAACGAGATACATTCCATCCAGCTACCAACAGGGGTAATTACTAATGACCCTAGTGAGATCAGGGCTGCCTTTCGGGATTTCTATGCTCGGTTATATACTGAGGAGGGTAATTACCCCAAAGATATCAGACATGAGGAAATAGATCAATATTTAGATACAATTCCAGTGGCATGCCTTGATACAAATGATTATAATCTACTAGAAAACCCTCCGTCCCTTGATGAAGTGGTTGAAGCTCTAGCAAAATTACCAGATGGAAAGGCGGCAGGTACGGACTGCATTCCAGTGGATTTTTACAAAGCCTTTTCTACTCAGATCAGCGGGATATTCATCAAAGTGGTGGGCCAGGTGTTTAATGGTATCACCCCTCCCGCTTCATGGGCATCGGCTAAGATAATTATCTTCCCTAAAAAGGATAAATCTCCATTAGAAATGGGCTCGTACCGCCCAATTACTCTCATTAATGGAGACTCTAAAATTTATGCTAAAATCCTGGCGTCTCGGCTATCTTCAAAGATGAAAACCTTGTTTTCCATCTGGCAACATGGGTTTATCCCGGGCAGGGGTACCACCGATCATATTCGACGCACCATCACCCTGCTCGACGCGGCTCAGATCTCAGGAGACCCGATGGCACTAATCCTCTTAGATGCCGAAAAAGCGTTTGATCGGGTCTCCTGGGTGTTTCTGTGGCGAGTTATGAAGAGGATGAATTTTGGGCCTAATGCTATTCAAGCCATTCAAGGCCTTTATCTCAATCCCACGGCTAGGGTATTAATAAATGGGCAATTGACCGAGCAATTTGAGATCTCGAGGGGCACCCGTCAGGGTTGCCCTTGCTCCCCGCTCCTCTTCGCAATCTACATCGACCCTTTTATCAGAAAGCTTATTGGTAATCCGGAAATTCCGGCTATGTGTAGACATGGACTATATACCAAAATTATGGCCTATGCTGATGACTTAGCGTTTGTCACTCCAGATCCTGAGAAGGCCATCGTCGCTATAGAACATGAAGCACAATGCTTTGGAATGATTTCAGGGTATGCGTTAAACAAAGGGAAGACGCAGATTATTATAAATAATCGGATCAACTGGATTGACCACAGAGTGGTAAGGAAAGCAAAATACTTAGGGGTAAATATTTTAGCAGATACAGATTGTATAGTTAGCGCGAATCTGGACCCTCTTGCCTTGGACACCAAGAAGGCACTGGGCCGGCTCAATAATTTACACTTGACTATGGTGGGCCAGTGCAATGTCATTAAGATGGTGTTCTTTCCTAAAATTTTATATTGTTTTAGATCCATTCCTCTTGAATTTTCCCGTCAAGCTCTACAGAATTTTGATCGCCTTTTTTCCCAATTTATTTGGGCCTATTCTCAACCCAGAAGAGCATTCAAATTTCTGTCTCTTCCTCTTGACAGAGGTGGGTGGGCTCTCCCAAACTTGCGTTTATATTATTGGGCTACGGTACTGCAAGAATGCCCCATATTGCTTCAGGATCAGTCTTTTACCTTCCACTACGGGTCTCCCCTCTCCTTTTGAACTTTTGCTTGGTTCTGAGGCTAGAGGTTGTTTGTGGCGCCAATTGGAATTTGGTTATTTCAAGAGGGTCAGATTTAAGACCATTTTAGGGGCTTACAAAGTCTTTACGGCCCTGCGTACACTTACTGGGTTGGGCAGATTAAATCATTACACCCCTACTCTTAATAACTCTTATTTGCTCGAAATTTTTAAGGATTCATACTTCAGTAAATGGTTCCGCTCCGGAGTAACAACTTTAGGGGCTCTGATTTCGCCAATGGGGGTTTTTTCATTTGAAGAACTCAAAGGTAGATTTAAATTAGATCAGAAGGAGGTTTTTAAATACCTTGCAATTAGAGATTTTTTGTTACGGAAGGCCGGGGGGTCGGCTGGCTTTGCTAAATGCGAACTTATAGAGCACCTACTTGTTCCACTCGCTCCTCGCTTAGGGTCTATCTATTTGTTGTTGAATAGACTTATGCCGGACGACTTGGGTCTAATGTCAAGCAAATGGCAGTCGAAATTAGAAATAACCGACGATATGTTTTATTCGGCTTTGAAATCTGCACAGAGCGATTTACTTTCAGCCAATTTGAGAGCACAATTTTATAAAACTTGCTTCTCTCTATATTATACCCCAGGCAGAATTGCCAAATGGGGTACCGGCAAAGGTACATACTGCCCCCGCTGTCGGGAGTATGGGGCAGACTCAGTGCATATGTTTGCGACATGTATAGAACTAAAGTCATTGATTTCCCAAATTCAGACTTTTTTGGGGAAAGTACTAACACGAGATGTTGTGCTCACCCCCACAACCATTCTGCTGGGGATACAAGACTCCATCAGCAGAAGGGAAGGTGGGGCTTTAATCTTTGTAGCTATGGCTGTCTTTAGGATTTGTATAACTTCTGCCTGGATTGACCCAATTCCTCCTCAATATCCGCATTGGCTTGCTAGACTACTTTCAATAGGTAATTTGGAGAGGGCTATTTATGCCAAGAAAGGGGTACGGGCCAAGATGAAGGGCCTCATCATCTGGGAACCCCTGTTTGGTTGGCTTTCCCAGGTTAACTTTGAATGTTAATTAAGAAGCTAGATGAATTTTATCGTGTTTGATATACTGTACAAAGTTTTATTAACTTATGAGGGAATGAAGCTTGATCCTTTTGGAGTGGCAGCTAGGATTGTCTTAATGCATCTAACCTGATACATTGCAAATTGTTTATATCTAGAGATCTTTTTATCATGCTGAGTGCCGTACTTTCAGTATATGCTAGCATTGGTCACTTTAATTATGTTTAATTGTTTAATTGTAGGGAAAACCTCTTTTTTTCTTGGTTTTAAGCACTTTGCACTTTGTACTTTGTACTTGATGGAATCTTATTCAAGTTGAAAGTTGCCTTTGCACATTGCATTTTGCACATCGTAACGAGTGTAATCTAATCTGCTTTTACAAAATCTGCTGCTTTGTGGATCTGCTGCTATTAATGCTCGATTTGATGTGATCAGTATTATTATTTTCTTCTTTTATGTGTCCTTCTAATTATTGTTTGATTGCTATTGGATGTCGTCTTGGGGTTGGGTGGGGGGTGGGCCGATTGACATTTTCTATGTTTATTACATTCTGTTAATTGTGTTGCAATAAGAAAATAAAATTTTAAAAAAATAAAATAAAAAAAAATAAAAAAGAGAAGGGATGTGGTCAGCAGTTCAAGATGGACTGATTCTACTTGAGATTACCAAGGCAGATTTCCATATAGCGTAGGTAGACTCTGTCAGTAGTAACACAGGGAGTAAAAATATGATGGACTGGAATGTGGCCCAGGGTAATTATCAGTGGCTCTAGTTAAGTCAAGCATTCCACTCAGTGCAGCTTTACTCAGAACAATTGTAACCTACCTTAGTTAAGGCTTTAGCCTTGGCTCCAGGAGGAAGACACGTCACAACACCTAGCACTAGCTCATACTCCAAAATATTGCCGAACAAAAACAAACCTGAGCACGCATCTCCAACAGATCAGATCAACTGTCCTAATTCACTTTTTACCACCTTTAAAAATTAATTGAGGCTATTGATAGTTGTCAGCATTATTAATCTTTTGATCTGTTACTCTTGGCCTCTGTGAGGATCAATATTTAGTGTAAAATATTTATGAAAGTCTTTAATCTGTAGGCAATTTGTGCCAATGAACTGGAATAAAATACTGACATTTTCAAAAAGTGCCCTTTGTTTGGGTAAGAATTCTGTAGCGGCTGGCTGTGAATCTGTGAAGTGCTGAGAGCAGATGGTCGGAGCCAACTCGGGCAGGGAAAAAATTGCCTGGCACAGCAACAGAACCAAGTCAAACAGTGAAAAAATCACTGAGCGCAGGGAAGAAAGACACACAGGCTGGCCCGATAAGCGCTGGCACCGAACGGG
The DNA here is from genome assembly GCA_963921515.1 of Calotriton arnoldi. Lineage (NCBI taxonomy): Eukaryota > Metazoa > Chordata > Amphibia > Caudata > Salamandridae > Calotriton > Calotriton arnoldi. The sequence goes on along the minus strand of CAWUFW010003426.1, from coordinate 263,986 downwards.
CCCATATAGCGGAACCGAGTTGCACTGGGGTGAGCCACCCTGCACTCTGAGGAGGCCACCAAGTACAAAGAAAGGGACAGGCTGCACAGTGGAAGGTTAGGTTTGTGCACTGGGAAAGAACTGTTACTGACCCAAACAGCGACAGAACCGAGCCGCACTGCACACCGTGGAAGCCATCTTGTAGAAGGAAAATATCTCACTGTACAGTGGAATAGAATACTGTCAGGCAAGGGCCTATCCGCACAGGGAGACAACTGACCAAACATGGAACAACTAACCAGCTTTCACATGGGAAACGCCAGGGGAAAGATCAGCTCACAAATAAACAGTGCTACCCTATAGAGAGACAGTGCCAATGCATACAGAAAGAACCAACGAGCCAAGAGACTGAACCGCAGCAACAAAGAACCACTGCACAAAGGAAAGGAGCTCACTGGCTGCTGAATGTTGGCTCTGCATAAGCAGCTAGCTCCTTTATGGAACCTCAAACAATACCATACATCACAGGCAAACAGCTGACACACAATAAAGGGAAACAACCTTTGGAAAGCAGTGGTGGCCTTCCAGCCAGAGCTGTGATAGAGCAGAAATTATATCAAATGATTTAACTGATAAAAGAAATGATTATGACTACTTTAACGCAGACAATGACAAAACATGTGTTAAGTTTCACGTTATAAAAGTGATGCAACAAATACAGTTCAGATACTGCATCGTAAAAGCATGCAGATGAAAAGATAGATTTGAGACATATTATATGTTTAATTAATATAGAAGTGACTAATGATTTTGAAATACTATTTTTACTCATTTATATGTGTAGAATAATGTAGGAGAAAAATCTCACATTATGGATTTTAATACTAATGGATTTGATTCACATGAAAAGTTACAAAATGTTATTCTATGTTATAATGTGTGCACCGAAAATGACAAAAGAAAAGTAGGTGTTACACGAATATATTTAAATGTGCCTCATAAAACTCCTTTAACATGAATTTTATTTATGTAATAGTGGGATAACACATAAATGACAAAGATTAAAATTCATTTTCTTATGAGTCTAATGATGACACAAACAATTTTATCAGTACCCTATACTTATATGTACTAATTATGATCAGATTGAAATGTTTATTGATGTATTCTGAAGTTATATGCTAGCTTTGTTATTGATGTGAGGTTCACAATTTAGCATGGTCATTGTCTTATGTTAGCCACATTTTTCATGTATACCTCATATTTTACTTTCCCTTTCCAGTGAAGTCATGGACTGAATATTCTAAAGCGTAAGGGAACTTCTTGAAATCTAGCAAACTGTATTGAAATGATAACTGTTTCTTTTGACATCTCCCGGACTGAATAGCACATTCGCAACAAATGTTGTTACACTCTGGAAGAGCTGCATGAGAACGGAACCTTTTCAACCCTCATGTCATCATCTTCAACGTTTCATTGTTCAATGTGTCTTTATCTTACATGACATGAGTCACTGCGTAATCGATTTACTTAATTTTTCCGGATTTGTATCTTCTTTCCTGCTACACCACCCTCGTCTTACTTTGGACTGACCAATGGAACTGAGTGGTCTGACAATTTGGTGATGCCAGAAAGAAAACCAACCTTGTTCTGTGAAAGAACTGCCTGGCACTGGGCTAGAACCAACACAGACAGAGCTGAACCACATACAAAAATAACTGCACCACACACGGCTAGAGCCAGCCTGCACACGGGAAATGATATACCAACAAGAAGGACAATGCTGACCAGCACACCAACAGTACTGGATTGATCTGGAGATTGGATACCAAAGTTAATCGCGAGGAATCTGATTCAGTAATTTAACCAGAGACTGCGAGTCCGGTAGTTGCGCCTAGAGCTTCGTTTCCTCTGCTCGAGAATCTAATGGCGATGATGTGTATTCAGAGCGCCCCTCACCAGCCCAAAACGTTCTTCGTTTCATGTTTGCTGGGAAGTGACCGCTACGTATTCTTGGTGGCTGGTGGCTTAGGGAACCCCCACTTTAGCAGCTTAAGCGGAGCGGTCACTGGGCTGGATAAGCTGGTGAACTGGGTCCACATAAGCATTAATTGGCTGTTTTTGGCCTTCTTATGTCTACAGGTCTGCAGACAAAATGTCGATAAATAGCACTGCTAGGAAATACCAATAGAGAGGGTTGTTAGCGTTTACTGGCATGCACAGGGAAGAAAACACAGAAAGAAAAACATTAAGGAGCCGATTCCGATTCGGGCGGAAATCTCTCCGACCGAGCCGGACCCGGAGAGATTTCCGACCGAATCGGACCCGTGCAGTCCGACCGAATGAGTACGATGCGCACGTATGCCATCGGACTCGAGTCGGTCGGACTCCCATTGAAGTCAATGGGAGCCTGTCGTACAATGCGTACGCGGGCTCCCATTGACTCAATGGGTGCGATGCGGACAAGTGCGCCCCCTACAGCGTGTACGCGGCGAAGCGATTCGCGCCGTACACGCACAGGTAGGGGGGACCCATGGGTCCCCCCTGTGTGCGACTTCGCGCGGCTACGCGTACAGGGGGTCCGACACGGACCCCCAAAGTACGGCTCCGACAGCTCTTTCGAGCCGGAGTGCGCGGCTCGGTCGGACTGCTCGCGGCGCGCATCGTACTTACCCGGCCGGGGAACGTCTCCATTGCGCGGTGCGAGTCGTGTCCGTGCGAGTCGGTCGGTGCGGTTCGACCCGGGATCGAGTCGGTCGGAGAGGTCGGGACGCCCGGACGAGTCGGTCGGCGAATACGCATCGTACTCGCTCGCCCGGACGCGCGTACGAATCGGTCGGGAAATAGGGCTCCGAATCGGATCCGGTTAAGCCGAATCCGATTCGGAGCCCTACCGGCCGAGATCGGAATCGGCCCCTAAATAGGAGAAACCAGAGAGAGGAACACATAGAGAAACAATGAGCATGAGAAAGAAAGTTATGAAAAAAGAAGTAAGGATGAGAGAAAAAAGATGGGTAGGTAGCGAAAAAGAACTGGAGGTGAAAGGAGGGTGACACGAAGGAAGGAAAAGTGAAAGGAAAGATGGAAGAAAGGTGAAAGGAATGATGAAAGGGTGAAATAATAACTGATGAGTATGTGACAGGATTGATAGATGTAAGGGGCAAAGGTTGGATGGAAGAGTGAAAGGACTGACTGCTGACAGTGTGAATGGATGGCAGGATGGAACAAGGGATAGTTGGAGAAGAGTGAATGGATGGATGGTTAAAAGATGGATTGATACATGAACATATTGATGCGTTGATAGATAAAAAGATGGATGGATGGACAGACAGATGGATGGATAGGGTAATGATGACAAGATGGATAGTGGAAGGGATGGATGGATCGATGAGTAGACGGAAGGGTAAATGGATGGATAGATGAAAGGTCGGTTGCATTTGCTCACTTATCATGCTCAGTCTTGATAGAGGTATGTTTCAAGTGGGGTTATTTTAATTTTCTGGCTACTCCCTTGGGATAGAGTCACCCAGTGGTGGCGCACAGAGCTCGGTGGGCCCTGGCTATAGATGCACATGGAGAGTGAAGGTACGGTACCAGTCCCTGGTAGAAGCTGACTGAGCAGAGATTCGGCAGGCTCATGAGATGTGTAAGTACACGGAATGGGTTGGACTCTTGTTCGTACACTACGGTCCCTCTGCTTTGATTACTTTGTTTTCTTCATTGACTTTCATTGTGTTGCTCTGAACAATGGTCTGCGCACAAGGCCGCTCTGTCCCCAGGTTTTTCCTGCTGGCAACCACTGCATTTAACAAGAATTGGCAAAATCAACAGTCTCGGCTTAAGGACCTATTGTCTTTGTTAAAGCTTACATCACATGCTCGCCTACAAAATGAGACGGCCGCAGCGACCACGTCTTCATGCCTATTTTTTGGTTTTATTTACTGCTCCGAGATGGATCAGTAGAAAAAAAAGTTTTTTAAACAAAATTCTACCTGGAAAACGTGTCACGTGTGGGGTTGAAGAAACGCTGAGGGCGGCGAGAAGCACAAAGACAAGATGGAGGAATACAGAGAGTGTTGGGGCAGAGAAGCACACAGGCAAGAGAGAGTAATATATGGGTGCGGGGTAGGGCGGTAGAGAAGCGCAAGGGAGAAACATTAATGTGGAGCACAAGCATGCGAGCCAGGGTGCACACAAACATGTGATGTTTGAGAGTAACATGGAGCATGGGGGGCAGAGAAGTATAGAAGGGAAACAGCTTGAAAACACATGCATTCTCAAGGTGTGCTTCACGAATACGAGTGCTGGTGGAAGGATAGAAGGAGCGAATCAGGCTATGCTCAATGACAGGAACAGAGTCATGCTCTAAACAAATAAAGTCAGCGAATAGGGAGCAAGCACATGTGAGTGACAAAACAAGAAGCCAATGGTAAGCAATGGGCAGAATGCATTCCTAGGTCAGCTTTCTGCATGTCCCCCAATATGTCTTTGCAACCAGAGAGCTGGCTATCTGGTAAGCTTCTACCGAAGAAAGCTCTATTGTCACACCCCGGAGAATCCCTAATCCAACTGACATTAGATCCTGGCACAACATCACATACCAACTTTGCTTTCTGGAAGGAAAAGCGCTTCAAACCGGTTTGTGCTTGAAGCTGGCCGGCTTCTGTTGGATCCCTGACAACTTTGTGGGCGTATCATTAAAAGCTGCCAGTTCTAATACGTAAATACCATTTAAAAGGCCCCCTTGAGTAACAGCTTACCTCATGTTTGCGTATAATTATGTACAACACTCCCATTATGTCTGAGCGACTCGACTACTCAAATAAGACGTCAGTGACACAGGCGCGATTGTGCCAACGATTCGCAGCTTTCTGTGGCCCATTCCAGGCGCCAGCTTCTCACCAATACTCAATTTTAATGACGTTGGTTAGTATTTCTTAACAATATAGATTAATTTGGAAGATGTGTCCCACAAACATACGATATGTCATATTCGGTACCATAACCAAGCTGCAATTATACATGGCATGTTTATCATCATTATGCACCTTTCATCTGCTCAGGATTGCTGCCTCAAAAACAAGCAAGGAATAAGAAGAGACAAGGGATATTTGAAGATTGCAGATGACGTGACCCATTTGGTTTACTCCAGCAAACAAGCATATGATTTTTTGTTTACAGTTAATTGCAAGACTCAGCTGAAAGACATGTACCTCTGTAGTCTTTCCTTATTGGGCAGCTTAAAAGCTGGGCCACAGGAATTATGCACTTCTGCAGCTGTGGTGTTTTGTGCATAGTTACGGATTTACCACATTTGCTACATAGCCCATCATCTGTTGTCTAATTTGTAGAGTTAATAAAAAAACAGTTTCTTGCTCAAATGGATCAAACTAGCTAACGTTTACTAAAAACACAGCAACACATAGTGCCTCGCAGTGGAAGGTCTTTCAGAAATGTTGAACGGCCAACTTTCAGTGGGTTATTGCTGTATTTGGGTGTTAAACTGGTTCTATTGGGATGAAACCTTTGCACAGACAGTGTTAACATGTGTAACAAGCATTGGAAATGCAATAGGTCTCGCCTTTGTTCAAGTTAAAGCAATTTGCTTTGGTAATGGTATTGTTTTATATCTTTGTATTAATCAGTGTATGTTTGTGATATGTTGTCTATTGCATTGCAAATGCTTGTTGAAGTTGTAAGCCATCATCAGATTCAGGCTCATGTTGTTTTCTGTGGAGTGGCTTTAAATGTTGAAGAGTGCGTCAGACATTTTTTCAAAGAAATGCAATTAATATCACTGGAGTCGCAAGATTGTCTTTAACTGTCAGCACTCTTTAGCTTCAGCAGCAGTGGAGAGTTTAACTGCTCATCAACACACCATGGAAACCCTACGACTCACTTTTCTTAGCTCCAGATGCACACCTGGGAGCACAATATCGCCACACTGGAGCACAGAGCCCTCGCACACCACAACCAATCACCCATCATCTGTCAACACACCCCATATTTTGTCAGCTCCTAGGTGTCACCCCTCCATCATCTGTTTCTAAAGCACCTATACAGGAGCAATGCAATACCCGGGACGCAGACATCTATCGGCACACCCCTACCCCCTGGTGGCTGCTTCCCTCTCAAATCTGTTGCACACTCTTCGGATTCACTCACTGCACACTTTCATAGTGGCTGGGGGGAGGTTGTCACAGAAGCCTGTGTACCTGCCCTAAACCGCACTACCCTTGCCTAGGGGGTACACTGAGCAGGTGGGGTGTTTAGGACCTGTTTCTGTTAAAACTGTCTGGGCGGGGGTGGAGGGCAGAGTCAGACTCCAAAATGATTAAACTGAATGAATTCTGCCACGACGAAGCTGCGCCTGCGCACACCATTGCACATAAAAGTTAAAGAACTAAGTGGTGTTTTGGGACTGACGGCGAGACAGGTTAGCACGCCACATTCAGAGGAATTTACCAAACACTCAAGAAAACGCTGTACCCTAAGGTAGACGGATCCATGGGGTAGTGGGTGGAGAACGTCACTTCCTGACTGCTCTTTGCTCACAGACCTGGCTCTGTCTCCTGCCTTCAGCTTGCTTAGCCAGCACTAAGGCAAGCATGCAACCCGAAAGAGCAGCGCGGACCCCCGAGCCGCCTCCCTCTGCCCCTTCCATTCCGGTCTCCAGTCTGCCCGCTGCTTTCTCTTTACTTTAAAAACACACCCACTGGCACTGCGGTCTCAGACTAGTCCATCTCAGCTTTGTATACTTTGTAGAGGGTGGTTCTCAAGTCTTTGGGCACCACAATACTTATCGTCTCTGATGTTATACGTCACATAAAAAAAACACTACTTTCCTAATTCTAAATAGCCCCGCTGGGCCATAAATAAGAGACTATACAGAAACTAAATACTTTTTACACGGGCGAGATGAGATCTCGGGGACTACGTGTCCCAGAATGCACTTTCCTCGCTTAATTCAAACATCCACTTAATATAAGCATCAGGTCTCTGGGACTGTATGGGTGTCATGTTAGACACTTACAAGAGTTTCTCAACAGAAATACAAGTCCCAGAAGGCAGAGTTAACACAGAGACTTCACGTCCCACATGGGACAGCTCGAGATATCCGCAATGGCCATGCAAGCATCCCCGAGCCTCGCCCTTTTCCCTCAAAAACGCTCGCTTGGCGCTTTTCCTCCCCTCTCAAGGAAGAACCTGACAATCATGAAGAGAAGCGCGCCGGGCATGGTGATATAAAAGTGGGAGGCCTTGGGCAGCACCAGTTCCTCATCGTCTTCTAAGTCGGCCCAGGTGTAGTTAGTGGGCAACCAGAGCAGGCCCCACCAGAACCAGCCCTGGACCGTCTGCAGCGTCTTGGCGGGTGAGCGAACACCCAGACCCTGGCAGGAAATCAGCCCTCCGCCCGGCAGGCAGGCAGCCCGAAATAACAGCTACAGGATGTGAGAGCCCTGTGATTCGCAGAGCATGTAAAACAAGTTAACAAAGTGCAGACAGCTAACTAAAATGGAAACGAGCTAAAATGGAACTAGTTAAGAAAATAAATAAATAAGACTCAACACATAATGTTTTAATGCAGGCACTCTTACTGAGCAGCGCACGCTAAGCAATTAAAATAACATTTTAAAAACGACAAATAACAGAATAAACTTACGGCGCGGCTAACTTTGCCCTCCGCCTTGGGAAGCCCATGAAATAATGAAGAGCGCAACTCTGGGAAGTTTGGTTTGGGATGGGGGAAGGGAAGGGAAGGGAAGGGAGGAGCGGGTAGGATTTCCAATGAGGAGCCAGTAAACAAGCTACCAGCACACCATCATACGTCATGCCAAACCAAGATGGCGTCGGCCTGTCCAGATGGGCCGTCCTAAAAGTGGACAAGGCGGTAACCCAAAAGCCCAGTTTTCAATCACGCGCCAGCGTTTAACATAAACGATGACGCGTGCCAATTGAAAACAAGGGCGGGGCTTAAAGTCCCTTCCGAAACTGTATTGATTCCAAAAGGCCCTCGCATGGCGAGAGCAGCACATGCGCGCTGCTAACGCCAGGCGAGACCTAAAAATGACAAAATAATGATGCAATAATATCACAAAATGTCCCACGCTAAGCCACATAACTTGCCCTTTCTTGCCACATACATTGGTCCTCCCCTGTCGCATAATTCGAGTGGCTCTATTTAAACAAGCTATGACCAAGCCTGACTTATACTGAAATAGAAAATATATTTCCTTGTGCCTGTGCCGCAGAGGCAAATGAGTGGCCAAAAAAATAAAAGGCCCTTGACTTTGAACCATGTGACAAATGGCACTGAGTGAGCGAGTGAGCACTCATTCGGTTGCTTTCCCAGGGAATCCTGAAAAGAGCCTGGTCAAATAGTGCTTTTTACTCCTCAATTCTCCATTAATGTAATCATCTGTTCATCGATCCTTTTCTCAATCCATCCTCCCTTTCTCCGTCCATCCTTATCTCTATGCTTCAGTCCTCTCTTCTCTCCATCGATCAATCCATCCATTCATCCTCCTTCATCCAACAATCTCATCTTTACATACATGATGCTCTTCATCCTTCCATCCATCTCCACATCCTTCCATCCGTCTCTCCATGCATTCATCCATCAACCCGTCACTCGCTCCCTGCATCCCAGCATCCCTCCATCCATCCATCACTCCCACACCCATGCATCCCTTCAACTACCCATCCTTCTCCCCTTCCACCCCTCTCCCTTCTTTCCTTTCACGCTCTCTTTTTGCAGTTGGTCCTCTGCTGCCCTCAGTTCCCATCATGCAGTTCTCTTGCAGGACATTTGTGAGCTTCTGTTGGGAAGTCAGTGTCTCTGATCAAACTCAAAGGGTCATTAAACACAATTTTAAAGGCGTTGTTTACACACCCTGCTCAGTGGCACCCATCACCCTCCCTTTCTGACTGCTTAATTTGGGGGGGTTCATGAGTCTCTAAAACCGGGTCAAAGTAAGTCACCTGTGGCTTGCCTTTCTAAAAAAGCTTTCAATTCCACATGCAACGGCTGGTCTCTTGCACCTGACATCACAACCTGTGTTTAACAAGTTACCCAAAGAGGTGGCGGTGCAAGATGGAGGCACATGTTCTTTATTATATTGTCTCATGCTTCCACTCTTGTTCCATACTCCTGGGGAGTCTGTAGTGCTTTAAATGGGCGGGTAATGAGTACCTGCACTTCCTTATTTGGGGAGGGAGAGTACCTGCACTTCTTTATTTGCAGTGGGAGAGTATCTGCACCTCTTTATTTGGAGAGGGAGAGTACCTGCACTTCCTTATTTGGAGAGAGAGAGTACCTGCACTTCCTTATTTGGAGAGAGTACCTGCACTTCTTTATTTGCAGAGGGAGAGTACCTGCACTTCCTTATTTGGGGAGAGAGAGAGTACCTACACTTCCTTATTTGGAGAGGGAGAGTACCTGCACTTCTTTATTTGCAGTGGGAGAGTACCTGCACCTCTTTATTTGGAGAGGGAGAGTACCTGCACTTCCTTATTTGGAGAGAGAGAGTACCTGCACCTCCTTATTTGGAGAGAGTACCTGCACTTCTTTATTTGGAGAGAGAGAGTACCTCCACTTCCTTATTTGGAGAGGTAGAATGCCTGCACTTCTTTATTTGGAGTGGGAGCGTACCTGTACTTCTCAGCAGAGGTGCAATACTTTTAATTGGAGAGTACCAGCACTTCTCAGAAGTAAGCAGGAACTCTGGTAGAAGGCACCTGCACTTCTATTTTCTTCATTTCAAGCACTGGGAGTCTGTCTGCTCCGGTGATGCCCAGGCTGGAATTCCCTTGTTTCTGTCACTTCCCGCCTTTCCACATCGGAAACGGTGCCCAGTGGCCAGCTGGCATCCTCATGGTCCTAGTGCCTCTTTGTCTCTTGACATGACAGTTACTGCTCCTAGAACGCAAAGAGTCAGTGGGGGCGATAGGTCCAGATGTCTGAGACTGCTTGGCCAATGCAGAAACAACACAATGAAACGTACAAAAGAGAGTAAAAGGACACTTAACAAATTTAGAACAGCATAGCAAAAATCACAAGCATTCAAATGAAATACCCACTTGCAAATAGAGATTCTCAAATGGCAGTGACTAGAGCAGTGGAGCAGACCAGAGCAGTCCAGCCCGGAGCAGAGCAGAGCAGCAGACTGAGCAGCGGCGAGCTGCGAGTGTAGCGGTGCAGCAGGCAACAGACCGTGCACTCGCAGTCCCGCAGTCCCGCTCCTCCAACGGCCGGTATGGTAACGGGAGCAGGAAAGAACGGGAAAGAACCTCACTGCAGGAGCCGGAGAGCCACAGGCGCCTGCGGGGCTCGCTGTCGGAACCTCTGTGCTGGCGCTTGCGGTGAGTGGCGGGTAGCGAGCAGCAAGCCGGCAGCCATTAGCCGGCGGCCGCAGCGGGTTCAAGAGCGGAGGCGGCAGGGGCGGCAGGGGCGAATCCTTGGCGCGGAGGCGGCCCGATAGATCAGGGTCAGCCAGTGACCCGCCTGCGTGCTCCGCTTGCTTTGCTGTGCTTTGCCTCACCTTGCTTCCCCACCTCGCCGCGGGGGGGTTCTGACTGTTACCCCCCGCGGGGGGAGAGTGCACAGAAGAGACTGGTGGCAGCTGTAAACAAGGCCGAAAATAAGGCAGCAAGATAGAGTGCCGCTGCAACAACGAGGTGCTGTTAAGCCAGAAGAGTGGGCAGGGGAGAGCACAGGAGAGAATATAATGTAGTGTACGTCTACACAAGCTATTTGTACACCTTACCACGTGTGCCCCGTACCACTGTTTTGACAGAAACCACAGTAACCACAGCACGGTTGAAGCGGGGACTGCGGCAACAGGCAGTCACAGCGTGGAGAAGCACTAAAAGCACATACTGTCAGCCTCAGTTCAGAATTTGAAATCAAACTGCAATTATAGTGAAAGCAGAACACGAGACTGTCAGTTACGGAGGATGAGATCAGGCAAAGTTAGGCGGACCCCAAAGCAGCCCCAAAAAATTCAAAAGGCCCAGAAAGCGCTGGGCGCCAATCGAGGGGACATAAATCAAAACTCAAAACAGAAAAAAAGGGAACAGCTACAACTCTACAGAGCCCATTAATCTCCCCAATCGCAACTCTATTCAGGAATCAGAAAACTAGAGGCACACTAGAAACAAACAAAGCCTTCTTCTTCCTCAAAAACCCAGGGACCGTAATCTTTTCAACACCCTGTGTCTTGCCTGATTTGCCTGCCCCATTAACTCCTCAAAGGGTGACACAAAACAAAGGAACAGACAACACTCCTACTGCTCAGACAGCCTTGGGACTAATAGTCCCCATATCGGACCAAATGGACCCAAGTAGTCAAGAATTAAACCAAGACTCAAGTAGAAACAAATGGCAGCTATACAAGGAAAAAGAAGAAAACAGCTTGAAAAAAGAAACTACCATGGTAGGGGCGGTCGGAGAGGAAACATTAATGCCAGAAAACCAGCCTGAGATATCTATAGAGGGTCTGGAAAAAAGTAGCAATACTGGGAGCAACCCCAAAGCAATAGCCAAGTCCTCTAATGAAGAAGGAAGCATTTGGAATGGAAGCAATTGGAGTGAAGAAGGTGGAAAGCAAACTGCAAGGACCAGCATATTAGACTTGTGTGCAAGCCCGAAAATTGCTTCATGTGTTACCTCAAAATCTATAACCTCGTTCACACCTATAAAGTCACTTGAGTCCAAACAGGCACTGAGAATTGAAGCCCAGATACAAAGGACAATTGCAGACGAAGTTAACGACCTGGAAGATCTAGAAAACTCATGGTTGAAGCTCCTAAGCCCTACATTGAGCAAGGAGTCATCACAAGATCTAACAAAAATAGAGACACCCGAGGCCAATAAAACCTCAAAGCAAAACGCAGGGGAGCAGTCCGACTTGGGGAAAAATCTGGACAATAACGGAATAGCAACGATACCTACCCAGAGTACCAATCAAACAGAATCCAGCAATCGCTTGCCTAATCTAGAACAGCATATGGGTATTAATCAAATACTGCAGCAAGATGAAAGTACCCAGCGTCTCTACAATCCACCCGGAGCTTCTTATGTCCGTAATAGAAACACTTCAATCATCAGCAAAAGCACTAAATTGGCAATCGGATAAACTTGACACCCAAATAGAACTAATGAATATTATAGCGCTCCATATAGCAGGGATAGACACTAAATTGGACAAACTTAACAAGCTAATAACAGCGGCACAATCAAAATATACGCTAGAACCAAGTCCCTGCACCTGTGGCCCAATCATTGACAAGCTCAGCCTCTTTCCATCCCTCTTAGAACAAATATTAGCACTTAGACAGCTAAGTACGTCATGTTCTAAGTCCAAAGAAGCCGAAAGTAAAATACAACCAGCCTCCTTTAAACAGGTGGACAAGAACGAAGAGGACAAGGAAAAACAAAAAATGTCAGCTGAGAAAAAAGCAGGTACCACGTTAAATTCACCTATTTCACCTAAACTAATTAAATTAACAAGAAGACAAAAAAAAAAGTGAAAGGAAAGTAAGAAACAAACTATTAGCAGGCAATACGGAGCAAGGAATCAAAATGTTTCCAATATTTAGTATAACTAAAGAAATAGACTACACATTAAACACAACAAGGTCTTCAGAGGGAACAATGGACATGTCAACTGAGGCTCCAAAAGAGTGGCCTTTATCAACATCAGTAAGGGAAGAACAAGACCCTAAGAAACGAAGAAACACCAACGCCAGTAGTACAGTAGAGCCCGTACAGAGTGAAAAGGAAAAAATAGTAAGGACCGGGAAGTGTACAGAACTTGTAGTACAGAAAAAGCCAATAACAAGCCCACAGAGCAGCACCCAAATAGAGAGTGATGACGAATCAAGTCCAACAAAAAGTATCACGAGAAATCACCAAAGAAGTGAACACCACGACGGATTACAGCCGACTGGGAAAAGGCAACATGAGAAAAAAGAAGGGCAAGTAATAAAATCCACATCGCATATGCCCAAAAACTGCGCCAAACAGGTGAAGCGGAAAGAAGGGACAAAAGGAACGACACCTGGAAACGAAGGATTAAATTCGCAACAAAGCAAGGAACCAGGGAACAATGACTGGAGCCAGTTGGGACGAATAGGGAACAGACAAGAGGAAAATGAAAACAACAAACAAGGGTTTAATGACCTTGTGGAAACGACCCCACGAGGCAAGGACAGCAAGGCCTCCTCAATCGAGTACATCAAGAGCTCATCTCCTAGCCCGGCAATAAAGACCGTCTCACAACACGGAAAACTTAGAATTAGGGTAAACAATAAAGTGGAAGATGCACCCTTGGAAAGTGCACATGTGAACCGGCCAAGGTTAGCAACCTTCGGAAAGGAACTGGTCCCCCAAAGAAATGACCTCGCCGTAACTGGGAAAGAGAACAACCAGACTAGCAGGCCACCACTAATAATTACACTATATGACATCGAAAATAGTAACAAGCCTAACGGCGTCAACCGCAGAATACAAACATCTACATTGGTGGGAACAGATCAAGAAGTCAGCAACACAAGCACCACAGGGCAGTATGGACAACAATTACAACAAATATTATTAACACCAGAGTACGAGTCCCAGGGGCGGTACGATACCCTAAACAGGGGCAACATACTCAAATTGATAGCATGTATCCCAGGGCTAAAACACTTAAACTCAGACCATCTACTCTCTGTGGAATTTTGCCAGGCAGGACACGGTAACTCCAATGAGCAAACCCTCACAACCTGGCAAACGGAGGAAGTCGCCCAATTAATTATGACTTTTAAACAACAATTTGACACATGGGGCATAAAGCTTTCGAAACCGGCCAAACCACGCTACCCAGGCCCACTAAGGGAAAAATCCGCAGAGAAGGGAAACGTAGGGCACAGCTCCGCGAAAAAGGAACAGGCTTATTCAGTCCTACGGAATGCAAGGGGGCACAGTCCACCAACAACAAGTTGCAATGTGGACCAGCCCGAGGAAAAAGCAATCTTAGAACCCGCTATGGACCACTGGAGTTGGCTTGCAGGTACGCTGAACTAAGTGAAAACTAATTGACCCCTACATAAACAGACAACGAACAACAGCCAAGACATCCTCCACCTTATCTCATGGAACATAGCTGGAGCCAAGAAATGGCTAGAAGACGGCCGGCCCCTTCAAAGCTGGGCATCATGCGACATAATCGCCTTACAGGAGACTTGGGCATTTGAGGAGTTGCCGCTCGTCGGATTTACACATTTCAGTACACCAGCAGAGAAAAATAGGAGGCATGGTCGTCCAAAAGGTGGGTTAGCAGTCTATGTCTCGACTGAAATTAACCTCAAATCAGAGCAAATAGCTCCTTATGAACCAAATGTGCAACTAATAAAATTGTCTCTACCACACAAAGAGGCACCTATACTATTAGTCAATACCTACGTACATCCATCGGTGAAAGAGAAGAAAGTCCACATTCACTTGCTAACAACTATAATCAATGACATACGAAACAGCAATCCCTTTTGGGAAATCATTATAACAGACGATTTCAACTCAAACTTAATCCACACACCGGAAGAGGACGAGAAACTAGCAGCGGATAACGAGTTCTGGGACGTGCAACCTCAATACCAGCTTAAGTCGGATCGTCCCAACGCAGTAGGACAACAACTGGTGACAACTTTGGAATATCTGGGGTTGAGAATAATAAATGGTAGAACACCAGAAGACTACCCTCCAATGAATACTCACCTTGGAGGGAAATCGCAATCAAGGCTCGATTATACAGCAATATCACTACCATTATTGCCCTTCCTCACCCGGTTTTCAATTGAATTCACTACTAAAAGTGATCATTCATACCGACACATTCACTTCAATCTAAAGCCCCCAAAGCATCAAAATAGTGCGATAATTGCAGAAAGCACGCTCACAACCGACTTGAAACGACTGAAATGGTCAACAGAGAATATAGATGAACTACAGGTAAAAGTACAGAGAATTAAAATGGAAAGCGAAACAAGTGAATGCAATAAGATACAAGAGTGGGTAAGTTTCACTGACAAATTGACAACAATTATGTCTGTTAAATCCAAACAAGCCTCGGAGCCGAAAAATACCATTTTAACATCAACTGAACTTGTTAAACTTAAGCAAGAAATAAGGAAAAATGTAAGGAGACTAAAAAGAACTGAGACGTCCCGCCTAGACTGGGAACTAATACAGAATCTGAAGAAAGAATATAAAAAGAAAAAGTGGGAACATTAAAGACGACGGGAGGACAATTTCTGGGCTAAACTACTATACACCGCAAAGAAAATCAACTCAAGTGCATTTTGGGGAATAATAAATGGTCTAAAGCGGCCCGCTAATCCAACCACCTCAAGTGTACAAGAAAATGATTGGGTCTCATTATTAATAAAGAGGTTCACAGATACTGAACCATCGAATCACCCACTATGGAGAGAGAAGGTGCAAGTAATTACTAAGGAACAAGAGGAACAAATGAACTATGACAAGATTGTCCCACAAAACATAAATAGTACCCCAACTTGCCATCGATCCGAATTGCGAAACACAGATGAAGTACAATGGAAAGAGGCTTGCGGTTTAGGGTCCACACTTGGAAATCAGGGCTTCAGTGACGAAGACGTTAAAAAAGTAATCTTGAAGGTTCGTGGAAATAGGGCCCCAGGTCCAAATGGTATCCCCCCAATAATCTTCAAATCAGCTCCTGACTTCTGGAGCGGAAGACTAGAAAAACCTATTCGAAGTGGAGAAAGAAAAGCAAATCCCTTTAAGCTGGCAAGGATCAGTAATTACCCCGATCTTCAAAGGCGGCAATAGAACGTCCGCGTCCAACTACAGGTTAATAGCACTTCTGGACGTGGACGCAAAGTACTACGCCTCACTACTACTGGAAGATCTGACTATCTGGTCTGATACCTCAAAACTGATACCACTCAATCAAACAGGCTTTAGAAAAGGGTGTGGGACAATTACAAATATCCTGTCGCTCTCGCTGATTGCAGACAAATATATCCGGAGGAAACAACAGCTTCACCTCTGTTTTGTCGACTTAAAGGCGGCATTCGACAGCGTGGACCGTCATATCTTATGGGGAAAACTGCGTAAGTGGAACATCCCGGAAAAAATACTCAGGGGAATACTGCTTCTATATTCTAACACATTGGTGAGAGTAAAGCTAGGAGATGGCTCAAGGCTATCAAGAAAGGTTATAACCACCAAAGGGCTGAAACAAGGATGTGTTCTGGCCCCACATCTCTTTAACCTTTTCATGGCAGACCTGGCACCAAAACTCAATACGATCATATCTCATCCACCCAAATTAGGTACCTTATCATTATCGCACTTATCATACGCGGACGACGTCGTCTTGATGAGCCTAACTAAGATCGGCCTACGAAGATCACTTGTAGGAATGCTGGAATACATAGCCGATAACAGGCTAGAGATAAACACTGCAAAAAGCAAAACATTGTTGATCAGTAGACATCAGACGGCCAAACAGCAATTTCAACTAGAGGGCAAAAAACTAGAAGCAGTATCTAATTACAAGTACCTGGGTTTCTAAATCGACAACAGGCATAATCACTGGGAGCAAAAAGCATATATGACCCAGAGGACAAACGCCTTATCATTCGCCTTCGGGTCTCTAGCAAAAAAACTGAAGGGGCCATCATTTAAACCCTTATTAGCAGTAATAAAAGCCAAAATGCTACCAACATTATCATATGGCAGTACGGCATTACACAGGAAAGATGCCGACCTGCTAAATAAATCTCAAGTTTCAATTTATAAAAGAGTTTTTCAAATTCATCAGGCCGCATCTCCAGCGCAGGTGAGGCTAGAATTTGGGGTAACCAACGAAACGCTGGAGAGAATGTATGCAATCATTAAACAATGGTATAGCCTGAAGCAAAACGCAGCAGAATCGGAATTGAATAAGGCTCTGTGGGAGGAATTAGAGAAAGATGAAAAGTCTCCATACAACCAATACCTAAAAAAAGTATTATTAGAAACTTGTACACGTGAGCTCTGGGAAACCAACTTGTCCTATTCATCCTTCAAGCAAGCTATAAATAAATCAGCAAAATTTCACTCTTTGCTAGTCGACAAAAACATCCTCAGTAAGAGAAAACACGCTTGGATGATAATTACCAATTATAAGACACTTACCCCAGCGCCGTACCTAAACATCACATTCTCGGCCTATCGAAAGTTACAACTAATGGCCCTGCGTCTAGGCAAACTGCCGTCCATCGCGGATCAGCCGACATGGGTCCATAAAGGGCCGAAAGAATGCAGACTATGTGGCTGCATCAAAGAGGATTTCGTTCATCTAGTCTGCATTTGTCCTAAACTATCACAAGCACGAGCCACTTTTTAGGTCTCGCCTGGCGAAAGCAGCGCAAGCGCTGCTCTCGCTATTGCGAGTACCTTTTGGAATCGATTCTGCCGAGGGCTTTCGTGCACGCGTCTGCATGGACAAACATGGCTGCTCTTGCCATTTGTCCATAGCAAACAGCATGCGCGTGTCCGTACGGACTGTGGACAGTCCGACGCCATCTTGCGAAGCTTTTGTTGCCATAGCAACAAATGCCGCTTCCTGTACGCAGCTTGTTGTGTTTCAACGCGCGGCGTGGAACTTAGTGCGCATTCTTGTGTGTTTTTGTTATTGATTATCACAGTAGCATACTTGCAAGCTACCGGCACGTTTCGTAAAAATGCCGCTTCCTGTACGCAGCTTGCCGGGTTCAATGCTGTCTTTCTTGTACTTAAACGCTCGGCGTGGAACTTAGTGCGCATTGTTTGGGTGTCTTTCCTGGCGGCAGAGCAACAGTTACTATATGTGCCTTAAAAACGAGTCGCAGGCGTTTCCATTTGTTTTCTGGCGGCAGAGCAATTGTAACAAAGAAGTATGTGTCGCTATTTTTTGTTGACTCTCGGCGTGCAACTTGGTGTGTATTTTTGTGTTACTTTTTAAATTATTTTCTCGGTAACATACTTGCAAGGTATCGGCACGTTTCATAAAAATGCCGCTTCCTGTACGCAGCTTGGAAGCCATCCACAAAGCTAAACATGCACGCGTAGGGACAAAAAAATGCACGCGCATGTGGACAGCCCAACGCCATCTTTGTTTACTTTCATTAGCGTAGGGATGTGCACACGCGCGCGCATTTTTTTGTCCCTACACGTGCATGGCGGCGTGCTTTCGCTTTCCCAGACAGGCTGAAGGGCCCGGCGGCAGTGCTGAGGAATCCGCCGCGGCGCGCGCAGCCACCGCTCGACCCCAGGAGCTGGCGCGAGGCTTTCCGCAAGCATTAAAGTCACTTGCCCAGTAACAAGCATTGAAAATGCAATAGGTCTCGCCTTTTATTAAGTTAAAGCCATTTGCTTTGCTAATGGCATTGTATAGCAAAGCAAATGGCTTTAACTTAATTAAAGGCGAGACCGATTGCATTTTTAATGCTTGTTTAAAACATGCTATGAACACCAGAGGTATAAGGACATGCAGATCCGCAATTATAGCAGGCTTGGACCCAACAGACATCTCACTGAACTGTCAACTAATAAAGTTCCTTTCTGTACACGCACATGTATTAAAAAATGAATTTTGAGTATTGTACCCTAACATTAAATAAGACTGATTGGTCCTGAGACAGAATTTTGTATTTTAAAATAATGGAGAGCAGGGGCAAGAACGTCTTGAGAAACATTCTCTCTCGTATTGCTGATTATGTGTTAATTAATGCTTTGGTCTAATTAATCGTCAATTATGTACTTTTGAAAACTTCAGTATATTATTAAGAGATTAATTAATTGATTTATGATATTTTATATAGAGTTGAGAGCTAATAACTGTCAAACAAAAGATTTTATGACTTTTTTAGGATTTATATAAAACAATTTTTTATTGCAGTTCTCCAATTTATTAGAAAGTGTTTTGTTGTGGTTTTAATTAACTTAAACAATAAAAAAAATTGACTTTGAAATAGCAGGTCGATAATTGTATGTACACTGTATTCTCAGAATGCGATTAGTCACAAAATAAGTGATAAGCACAAATGACCATGAGGTTGAAGCAGATGATAACTATTTGCAAATCATTAAAAGAGGCCGAATACCCTATACAAACTTTCACAATGGCGTCCCACTGGGGCATGGTGCGACAGATGCGACCTCTTGAAGACCAGCAGAGGGGAGGCAAGAGAAGGCTTAGGCTAAGAGTAACTCTCTCCCGCACGTGCGTAAGACGTGTTTGGGGTGTATAGGCCCAGCAGGCATTGTTAGGCATTGTCAGCCAGGCAAACACAACACACTTCAGCAATCCCTAGCATGTGACAGTCGTGTGTGCACTGCACCTGTTTGCCTCTGGGAGATACTGATCCACAAGGCTGTAACTAGGCAGGGTTGTTTCAAGACTTTTTGGGGCCCTGGGAAAGCCATATTTTGGGGCGCCCTGCTCATAACACCTTTGAATTCTATTACTCACATTTGTGCTATTGTAGCCCCTATGATGCCAAATAATGTTCGGAAATGGGTTTTACCCGAAAAAATGTTGAATTATGTCTTTCTGAGGACCCCAAACATCTTTGCAGGGACACTGGGCAAAGAGAGACAGAGGTAGATGTAGAGGGACAGAAGAAGGGGGGAGGTTCCGATAAAGAAGTAGACAGAGGTGAGCTACACAGAGATAAGGCCCTTGGAAGGTGGGGCCCTGGGCAATTGCTCTCATGCCTTAAAACGTCAGACACATATCCCAGACTGTGTGATGACCAACATTTAGAAAGTTCCTTGATACACTGGTGACCAGATTTAAAATATGGACAGCTCATGCCCCACAGCACCCGCGCACTTCGACCTCTGGACCTTTTGGCCAGTGCTATCCTGCTCTTCCATTCTCCACTGCTGACGCACTTCCTGGGCGGGTCATATCATGAGCAACAGCCGATGCGAGCGTTTCCATCAGCAACATCAGGCGAATCCTATTTTGCGATTTCTTACTTTAGCATAATGAATGCCAGCAGGTAGCTATGCTATGATATGCTATGCTGACATCTCTACGCTACGTACATGCAGTTTAGCAAAGTATGAGCTGGTAAGGCTTGTGATGTGTGGCTTGCTAAGCTGTTTGTACGTATATCTGGGCAAACATTTTTTATCTTGGAGTCTTCTTGACTGGGCCAGTCAAAGAGATATTTATTTTTTACTGACTGAAGCATGTACACAGCTATCAGAAGCGGTGATGTGAATAGAAAGGAATGTGCTACAAAGTCCTCTTTATGTGGGCGTTTAAACAAGATCAACTCACATTATAGCATTGCTTTGCTTTTGGAATGTGTGCATATCTTGAACTTCAAAAACTCTTTTTGGCAGTGTACCAAACAAGAGGGCATATTGAAATCTTACCAAACAGTTATTTAGTGGCAGGCAGTGGGGGCGGGGTTGGCAAGGATAAAGAGGCAGAACACTTGCTAATATGGTGAAAAGGTCAGAAATGGCCAGAAATGGCCTTTCTGATAAAAGTACTAGCAGCTTTACCTTTAAGGCATGATTCTTGAAACTGAGTTAATCCAGCTGCCATATAGACGCAAAAAGCTCCTGCCGGATGTATGAAACCATAGCGAGTTGCAAACAAGTCACAAACGTTTTTGATGCCGCTAAATCAGTTGGTATTGATGTACCAAGAATCACTTAGATGTATTTCCCAAAATTGCACACCGTACTGAATCACTATCAATTTCTTATTTTTGCAATAGAAAATACCGAATCGCTAATTGCAATTACCAAATAGCGAACCACTGTTTCGATGATCTAAGCATTCACAAATAGGAAATTCGGCAAAACACAGCATTTTGCACTTGCAAAATACTTTCAGTTGGTAGCAGGTGGTAATCAGGTGCAAAGTATAAAAGGAGGCCCAAAATTCACTGCAATCTTTCACAAAGGCTGCACTCTATAGTGTAGTAAGGAGGGAGTCGATATTTGAACCCAACAGAGGAGGAAGGGGAGAGAAGAGAGAGGACCTCATTTATAAGTTTATGCCATAGGGCAGCGCCGCAGGCTGAACTGTCCTACGGAAAAAGAAAAGGGCAGGACTGCACCATATCTACCAGATACGGCGCATTCCTGTCCTTTTCCCCTGCGCTGGCGCACAATGGGCTGCCGTGCGCCAATGCAGGCCCCTTTGCACCCTGGTGCAAGGGTGCCTGTGTTGCCGGGATGATTATTTTTGTGCAGGAAGGGAAACCTTCCTGGACAAAAACAATCACAAGAGGCTTTTTCCTCTATCTACGTGTGCTGCAGAAGGCAGCACACATAGACAAGCATTTACAATGCAATAGGTCTCGCATTACTGAAAGTTTGAGCTATTGGCGTTGCTAATAATAATGCAACACCAATAGCTCAAACTTTCAGTAATGCGAGACCTATTACATTGTAAATGCTTGTTTGTATTCGAACACCAGTCCGGGAATATTTTGGGGGAAAGTTATACATCCATCAAGTAGTTTAGGAATGGTTGAAATGTAGTAATTTTGAATGGCAGAACCAAGGAATACCGCTATGTTTCCAGTCAGCTTACCCCTCGTGGAATGACGTCATGTTCATTGGCAAGGCGCCCTTTCAGCCCTAGATTTGTTAAAATTATAGAGATTTGGAGTTGACACGCCATTTCATGCCACGGCGCACAGTGTATACAGCCCAGGGATTTTCTGATGCAAAAACGTTGTTTTTAGGCGTTACTGACCCTTTGTCTCGGGATACTAAAACCGAGAAGACTACAATTCCCAGAATGCAATATGTGATGTGTTGTTACACCGCTTTGTTTCTGTTGGTCTACTCAGAATAACACCTCAGATCCAATGTGCAGTGTAGGGGATTTAGATCCCTACACCTGCACTCGTTCATCATTACACTCACTATGGACCCTGACGGGGGACTGCCGACACTTTACGCCGGCCATGCCCCACCTGACCGCTATTCCAATCCGGTGCGGATAAAGCCGGTTCCGAGCTGGTGGGGCCACAAATGAGCATGCAAAATGGGGCCTGTTGAGAGAACGCCTACGTGCTAATGGGGGATGTTTACTTTTAAACTACGGCATTCCAGAAGTCACATTCTTAATTTTTCATGGCCAATTAAGTTAACATTTTTACATTGGGGAAAAAAATATGAAAATTGCCATTTACCGTCCGGTCAGAAAATTCATGTCAGTTGTCTACTGGTTCTGTAGCATGATGGTCCACTTCAGCCAGGCCTTCCTTAACAAGTACCACCGTGGATTCTGGGACTTGTAGTTTGTTTTATAATAATAACGACTTCAACTGCATAATAACTACTTGCAATGCCAAATATTTACCTAATTTCATGATGTTCCCATCATGCATAGTATAATTCGCTAAAAAACACGTGGCAGCAAGTTTGATAGTTACATATTACCCCTTGTCACCTGAGAGATCTGGTAAATCGGTTTTGTACTTGGGGACCGCAAAAAAAAAAAAATACACAGGCATTCGTAGAACAATTTATAAACTAACCACAACTTTCAGGAAATTATGAAAGTATTGGGTATTTTATAGAAGACAGAGCAGAGAGTTATAACAATCTGCCCACAACTGGTGTTGGAGGTGTGGGGTGTTGTACCTTTATCTACCCTCCCCTAGGCAGGTCTTTTCGATACTGCCCCAAAGAGCAATCTAGTTCTGACGTTAAGTCACAAAATGCATAGAAAACTCCTGGGTGGGAGGAGGTACTCAAACACGAATTAGGACACAAAAAACGCTAAACCTCTGCTAAACATTCAGGCTTCATAAGAGCCCAGGCTGCCCTATGGATGCATGAATAGTTTATTGTAGCCTGCCTTTTCCATTGCATTCTGGTACTTGTAGTCAGCCAGACTGAGCCGAATGAGGGGGCTACTCTCAATATTTGAGTGAAAGGATCCTGAAATGTCATCGAGGCTGGTACCCTCGTATGTGCAGAGGTCCTGGGCAGAGATGCTGCATTGTGGGGGGCTGGTTTATGCCCCTGCCAGTACCAGAATGCATATGAAAAAGAGGAGCTACTCATACCTATAGCACAACCTAGAATTTATCCGACACTGGTTCAACAGGCCCCTCAAATGTCAGCTCACAGGCTCTCTGACTCACCTGACTTTGATGTCCGCCTCCAACCCTGTGCGCACAGAGGAATGCTGCCATTTGAGAGACGTATTCCTGCATAACAAGAACAGTAAGGGCCAGTCGCTGTGATCCCACCCCAAAAACATAGGGGGAACTGGTTCAGCCAGTGCACGGACACGTGACACCCCCCCACCAATGCCAGCGCGCCATCGGCAGTGGCCGGGGAGCTTTAAAGAGTTTCCACAGGCCCTGTTGTTCAGGTGCATGCATTTTAGTCTAGGAGCGAGCTGCTGGCGGAGGAGAGAGGAGCTTAGGTGAGCGGGGTTGTTTACTGTGGCTGTTTGGGGTCCGCATCTAGCTGTGATGGTACAGTTGTATACTTGGGACTAGCTGAGAGGCCGCTTATAAATTTCGGCGTGGGCCTTTACTTAACTGCATAATTAGTCTGTGTTTATTTTGGTCCTTAAAACACTTCTTGTTGCGGGTTCTTAAACTATTTAGCATTCTATGAGAGGAGCATATCGTGCGGCTTGTGCTGTGCCTCCCAATGTCCAGGTTTTGTGGCCCCAAACCATAACTTTTATTTTAGCAAACTCAGTCGTTGTAACCCATGTCTAAATCGCCTTCGCCCTTCGGGCACGAGGCCAGAGCGAAAGGCTTTACGAGGCCGCCCCTGGGGCCCACAAGCACCTGTGTGACTTTTGATGACTAGGCGTGGTATCTGAAAATCAGTCTGTAGCAGCAGAATCGAGTTCGATTTATAAAAAAAAACACGCACCCTGGAGGTAGAGCACAGAATTTTAACGCTGTCCCAAGCACTAGAGGCCTTGGTCTATGTTAAAGATGGACTGAGGCACTTCGGGGTGTGGTCCTTTTGGAAGCCATTACCTGGAGTCTCACGCTAGGATTTGCTGCTTGCGTTTTACTGCTGTTCTGCGGGTAATCGTGATTACCTCGGCAATTTGCACCCACCCGGGTTCGAACCTTCGGAGTCACACATAATGATTAGTGTTCTTAGTAATAAGAACGTGTGGCTAGCATGTTAACTCGCCGGGCGGCGAGGTGCGCGAGACTGGGTGTTATCATCACTAAGATGCCACAGACCCTCGTGCAAGCTAAAATAATAAATAAACAGCGCGGTGTAAAATCGCAGCTTAGGAAATGTGTGGTTTCTGAAAGTAAACGTAGTGCGCGCACCACATAGGAGCGGGGGCTAGAAGGCGCGGCAGCAAAGCGAGACGAACGCGCGCTGCTGCGCGTTCTGGCCACCGTCGGGAATGGGCGCGGCAAGGCGGGACATGCACCCGCCTTTGCCCAATCGCGTGCCGTTTTTTCACAAACAACGCACGCTACAGCCAATGAGGGCTTCTGAAAACAAAACCACACGCACGAGCGTGTGGGTGCGTTTTCAGAAGCCCTTTCTAGAGGTCTCGCGCTGCGCGAGCAGTGCTGCGCACTGCAACGCTAGGCGCGAGACCTAAAAAAGGAAAAACGAGGAGAAATAAAGATATATCTCCTCGTTGTGCCTCCCTTACGCCTCCCCTGGGGAGGTGTAAGTTTTTGGCGCTGCCTCAGAGTTACGATTTCTCGTAAATCTGGGGCAGTGTCAAAAAGCCATGGATGTTGCTGGGAACACCCATTGCACGCCCCTTTAACGCAGAAAACTGCGTTAAAGGGAACGATATTTACAAGGCAGCATTAGGCCCAAAAAAAAAAATATGGAGCAGGCTCCTGCGCCACCGGCGGCGCAAGGGGCTTATAAATAAGCCCCAGACAGTTTTCAGATAGAGGGTCACTTTGTTCCACCAAAGAGGTGAGGGGGTTTATGCTATGTATTGGTTTAGCAAAGAAGACATTGGGGGTGAGATGAGAAGAAGCAGCATGGCAGGGGAGCGTAAAGGAAACAGAATAGTACCTATATCACAGCGAACAGTGGACGGACAGCTGAACAACACTAATCAAAGTAAATCAATCGGCACTTGGTTCATGCTCCAAACCAAAGAACAGGAAGCAACATCGTCAAGTGCTAGCCAATTCGGAGACGGCAATTAAGAGTGACACTAAAACCAACGAATAGTAAGCAATGGGCAGACTCCAAACCACTTACAATTTATAATACTTCTCGCATGCAACAGCGCATGTGCTGTTGGCAGGCGGGACCTAAAAAGACTTTCAAAAAAACATGCGAATATACCACAACCAGGAGTGCAAGTTCGCATCGACAGAAAAATAACAATGAAAAGCCATTGTGTACTTAAACCAAAAAGTCCTATTAAATATGGCACCCTGCAGTGCTTTCTTAACACAATCTCATCAAAAACTCAAGCAAAAAGGAAAATTAAGTGTGAAACTTCAACAAACACATTAACTCCTGGAAAGCGGCACTCATCTTTTCAAGGAGCAGCCAGTGAAGAGATTGGGTGTACTGGTAATGTTTTTACAGTTTGTCAAGAACATTCTTTTCCAGAGATACCTTTTATTTAATTATGTTTGAGAGGCTGCAATGACTTGGAATGTAGATAATACACAGCGCTCGACTTGCCACAAAGCGGGATGGAATGTTATAGAGACAGCGCAGCCTGATAGAGCGTGTCTGCCGTGTGGCAGAGAGATCAGGGAAGCAGGGTGCCTGATCTGTGGTCAGAAGGAAGTAACTGAAGTGTGACAGAACTAAAGGCCGCATGGCATTATGGAAAGAGAAGACACACTATCTGAAATTGTGAGACCAACGAAGGCGTAGCTCATGGCGTAACAGCAATCAGTCAGAAAAATGGCCTCCATGAGAATGGAGAGGGCTCAGAGGGCTGGCTGCCGGGCCCTCCTTGTCTGTCCATTCTCTATCTATGGGCTTGTGACTCAATTGACACCCAAAGATTGGGGAGAACCGCCTTCTATTTTTAACTTTCCATTTGAACATACTGTGTAATTCTGGGCTGATAATTTCTCAATACCTCATGCCTATTATCTGACACGACTGGCATGGTTTACAGAATAAAGGCGAGTTTAATAGCAACACCTGGGTCAAGCTGAAGAAGATATATAGCTGAAAAGCATAAACAACTGCTAATGTGGAGGTGGGTGTAATTCGCCAACATCAGCTTCTGTGGTCAAAGGGGCATGGTATGGCATTCAGGAACCAGCTTACCTACTCTGTAGGGTAACCGTGGCAACTATCGAGCTCTGCTTTTCATTTTTGACCGATTTAGACAGCACTTTAAGGGTGTTAATGTTAGAAAATTGAATTGCTATAAAGAACTCTGTTTTTGAATTTTAAAAAAATGATCCTAAAAACGGGACATTATAGTGACGATTCGATTTATGACGTGGGATGCTTTTCTACTTGGCATTATATATCATTCACAAAAAAAGTTATCAGAGATTTGCGCATGATGAATGCACGTTGGACAATAATATGCCTTGTTTTGTAGCTGTTATCTTGCAAGTTCAAAGATTTATACACAAAAGCATACACACATTACTCCTACAAACACAAACTATGGGGGCACGGGTAACATTACACATTCACCATATAAGGTGGGAATTCTGCTAAGAGTAAATCAGTTATACCCCAGAAAAATCACAATCAGAAAGCAATTATGCTCCTAAACACATATGCGCTGGAAGTTGTGGTGCGGGGTACTGAAGTACCCCCAAAATAAACATGCTGGAGTTCAGAAAGTAGATAAGTTATAAAGATGCCTTTAAATTTAGTTTATATCATCAACTTTGCAGTGCATTTAAAGACAGAGGTCAAATGTCATGCTATGCCTTCTGACAAATTGCTGCTTATTCTTTTAAAAGAGCATTTGTGTTTACCTTTCTTTCTCTGAGTGCAATTGTGAGAGGATTTGTGTAGTGAACTATTGGTCTGATTTAGAGTTTGGCAGAAGGGTTGCTCCATCACAAATGTGACGGCTATCGGCCTTATAACAAGTGCACTACATATGTATATCAGATCATGTCAAAATTGCTGCTTCTATGTACATATATGTGCATACATAGAGGGTTACGCCTGCTACTACTAATTACAACAAGTGCTCGGTGTATATTTATGTATATATAAGTTAATTACAGTTATTTGAACCCATAAAAAATGTACAGCATGAAAAAATGTGGACAGCAGACCATGTAAATACTGCTGCTTCAATGTACATATGAGAATTTATTTATAGGGGTTTCATCAAGTACTTTACTAAGCCTCATGTATACATAGATATGTATATATAAATTATTTTCATTTTGCTATTAAAAAAAACGTTCTGTCCTTCCCATTACTCCTCCCTCTGACTCATCACAAACCTTTCTTACTACAATGAACTCCCAAACATCTTTCTCAAAATTTCACCTTTCCTTTTTAGCCATGCCACCCAACTAATAAGCACATACAGCCACTGCTTACAAAAACAATCTTACTACTTCCCGTTTTGAATTCTACTCCTATCATTCTATCCCTACCCAAATTCTGCTAAACACACAAGAAATCAAGAGCACAAATATAACACAACTAATGCACAAGACAAAAAAATTGTACTAACCTATTAACTACTAATCTTGGGTTCTGGAGTAGCATGCTACGCACCGAAAAAGTTCTTCAAAGCCTCGTCAGGGGTCATAGCGCTACATAAATACATTTACAATTGCAATTACAATTACATCCAATGACTCTTGTAATTAGTCATGCTTGTGATGGAGTACCCATCCACCAAACTCTAAATAAGGCCATATGTGACAATCCTGCTGGGGTGGAGAGTGTGAGTGGAAAGGCTGTAGGATATCATTTTTTTCAAACACACAACAAAATGTAAATATCTGCAAATTAACTGAACAAATATTTCAGAATAAACAACAGTCTGGAAAGCACAAATGAAGCATATTTTTTGCAATTCTGAAGTGCAATTGAAACACAGATTTTAATAGGGTCAAAACAAGTCAATACACTTGGTGATGCGCAAATTAGATTTTTCTTAAACTCGATTTCCACACATTATCGTTTGTATGCTATATAGTTTGAACAATAAAATTGTATATCGGTGCAAATTCAGTGCCCGTTTCAATAAACAAACGTGCTGTCTGTAAATTACAGTTCCTTACCATACCAGGCTTTAGCAATATATTTGCGACATTGTGCTCTAAAACTCTCTACCGGGCACATACTACTTCCTTATCACTCTCCTGCTGAATACATTTGCTACACTTTTTCTTTGTGTGATGCCTGGATTTTTACAAATCCCTACAATTTCGTAATGTAACAATGATTGCAACACAATGGGGGCGTGGCTTAGCCGGCTGCAAGATGGCCGCACCTTGAGTGGGCTCTGCCGGCCAAGCCGCAATATCCGCAAAAATCCTGCAGAAATCTCACCTGCTACCGCCCAAGACGCTACTGCTGCTCCTCGCTGGCGCTCTGGGAGCAGACCGAGCCCGCTCCTGTTTCTCTGCGGCATCGGGGAGCTGAGTTACGCTGTGAGCCTGCCCAGGGCCTGGTCCGCCCAATCTTGCAGAGGACTCCTGGGCTGTTCTCCGGGACCGGACGGGGGTCCGAGCGCCGGCTGCGGATTCTGCCGGTGAGCGCTCGCCTGCTTGCTCCGGTGAGTGTTGTTGCTCGTGGGGGCGGTCTGTGGCGGGGCTGGGGCGCGCCCGTTGTCACCGCCAGGCCTGGGCACCATTTGCTGCCTTCCCACACTTGCGGCCCCGGCTTTCTTCTCCGGGCCTGGCGAAGGGGCGGCGCGCCCCGCGACTCCTCGCTGCATTCGCCCCCCCTTGCTCCCGGAGGGCTGCTGCTGGGCCTTGGGCGCCGGTCCCGCAGCCTCTACGGAGCCTTGCTGCCCCGAGCCGGGCGCCCTCTTTGTGGTGGGCTGGGCCCTGGCCTACAGCCTCTTCGGCATACTACTGCCTGGACACTGTTGCGGGGAGTGGCGCCCGGCTGTGGCTCTGGCTCCACACCGGCCCGCCGTGCCTGGACTGGCTGACTTGCCACACCTGCCCCTGGAACCCCTGGAGCCCCTGGGGGGGCGGACTTAGCGGCGCCGCACCGGCTGGGCCCCCCCTTGTCAACAGCTTGCTGCCGTTCAACGTCTCGGACCGGGTGGCCGCCATTTTGTGCCCGCGAGCTGTGCCGCCGGGCTCGGCACTCTGTTCCTCTGCCTGGCGCCACTCCTGTGCGCCCTCCTCCGTGCGTGGCTAACGTGCTGCCACCTACTCTGCTTGGCGACCTCCGGGTGGCGCTTCTCCCCGGTCTGGCGCGGTCCTTCATCCTGGGACCCCCACCGGAGGCCTTCCACACTGACTGTGGGTACAGAGGGGGCGCTGCCTTACCTTGCCACTGGTACGCCGGCCTCTGCCACCTTATTCCTGTGCTGGTGGTTGGGGGGTTCGGGCGGCTGGCCCGTGACTGTCGAGCCCGCTACTCACTCTGCCATCGTGTCCGCGAGTGCGGGCGCTGGTCACTCCTGAGCCTGGACATCAAACCTGCCCCGCTGGGTCGTCGTCATTTGGGCCTGACTGCCCACCGTATCACTTGGGTCTGCTCCTCACTGCCTGATCGCCATGGGTCGAACGGATCCCAAGCAGCCCAGACTCACATTTGACCTACGGCGCCAGACGCGCCAGGAGGGTGGCGGAGTGGAAGGGGAGGACTCGGCGTCGCCACCCGACCCATCGCAATCTCGCGAAGACGACCTGAAAGCTATCATGCTGGATGTAAAATCCACCGTCACCAACATCGCGGCCCAGCTAGACCAGCTGTCAACTCGCTTGGACAATGTGAAGGCCCGGGTGGACACGCATGACGCTAGGCTGCTTCACGTGGAAACAAGAGTGTCGGACGTGGAGGATGCGGCCACACAGGATCGGCAGAAACTGCTACACATGGACAAACTCCTGGCCGTAATCCGCCAACAAGAATGAGGATTTGGAGGCGCGCTCCCGGAGGAGCAACCTCCGCATCACGGGTGTGCCAGAGTCCACCAACATATCCCGTATGGAGGATTTCGTGGAGCAGCTGGTCCGCGAGCTGTTCGGAGATGCCCTCTCGCCCGTGTTCATCGTGGAGCGGGCCCCACCGTTCCCTTGGTCCTCGCCCTGCCCCGGGCCTGCCGGCACGCCCCATTATCGCTAAGATCTTGAACTTTAGGGACCGGGACGCCATCCTCAGGGCGGCCAGAGAGAAGGGCGAGATCCGCCACCAGGGCAATTCCCTCTCGTTCTACCCCGACTACACTCAGGCTGTCCAGGCGGCGCGTCGTGAGTTCCTGCCTGCCAAGAAACTCCTTCAGAAACATGACATCTCCTACTCTCTGGCCTATCCAGCCAAGCTACGAATCCGTCAGGGCTCCAAGACTCTCACTTTCCCGGATCCTAGGGAGGCGTTGGTGTTCGCTAAGAAGCTTGACCGTCCGGAACGTTCTTCTCCAGCAGGCTCCCGGGCCGCCTCCGAGGCCCTACTCAGTGATAATGACTGACCTAAAGATCGACTAGATCTCTGTGTTTGTGGGCGAGGTCAATCGATCGGACTCTTGGCTGACCCTTGGCACTGCGGGTCCTCCGTGCCGCCACTGGCACTGATGTTCGAAGCTTGAGACTGGGCGGAGCACTTCTGTATTCTGGATGTATTTACTTGTTGTCTGCTTGATCACGTAGGCTTGGCCACCCTGTCTTACTGGCAGGGGTGTACGCTGGGCGCTGCCATGCCCCCACGGGATAATTCCCTTGTTGGCTGCTCACTGTTTCCTTCCTAGTTGCGGGTTCCTGGGGTGGGTGTGGGTGGTATCTCAGCCTGATTGGGGGTTGGTGTGGGTGCGGGGTGGGGGTGTTCGGGGGGTCTCAAGTAGGGAGGGTGGGGGTTGGGAGGGGGTGTGCTCGGGAATGTGGTCGTCTGCACTCTGTATGCTATTGACTTGCCAGGAATTGGTTTTCAGATTGCGTTATGTGCGGCGGGCTGGGTCGGGTTGGGGGGATTTCCTCGTGGGTCTTGTTTATTATTTTATGGGGATCGTTTTGTTGTTGTGTCCTCATTCTCTGTTTCTCACAAGAATGCATCACGCCACTGCTAGTCATGTTCAAATCTGCACGACTGTTCACGATATCCTCTTCCTCCTTGATGGCACTGTTTTTCCTCCCCTTTTTGCTCTTAGCGCACTTGCTGATCCCTCCAAGGTTGGGCCTTCTCGAATGGCTGGCTACTGGCTGGCCCCACTATCCGCCTCTGGCGAATGTCCTGTTCCCCTCCTGGTCGGGTATTGGTTGTCCCAGCGCTTACATTGGCTCACTCTGCTACCTGGCCCCCTGCTCTGCGTCCTAGCTTTATTCAGGTGTAGAGTACCATGACTGACACCATATGTTGGACTTGGAATATCCGTGGTCTGAATGATCACCGTAAGGCCAGGCTCATTCACTCTCACTTACAGCGTCACAGGGTCGACGTTTGCCTATTGCAGGAAACCCATCTGCTGCCCGAAACAGCTACCAGACTCCAGTCGCGCTATTGGGGGGAAATGCACTCTTCTTTCTATTCCTCTTATTCTAGGGGAGTCTCCATTCTGATACGCAGGGGGCTCCCCTGGCAGACTACTCAGGTATTCAAGGACCCGGACGGACGGTATGTTATCTTGCAGGGTTCCCTGATGTCCCAGCCGGTGACGATTGCTGCTGTCTATGGCCCTAACTCGGACGACCCTGATTTTTTCACACATATATGGCACCTCATCTCTTCCCTGGGCCCGGCGGCCCTCGTCTGGGGTGGGGATTTCAATATTGCTCTCTCCGCGGCCCAGGACCGCTCTGGCTCACACTCATCGCACCCTCGCTCTACGGCTCTCCTTCAGTCCATACTTACGGACAACTCGTTATATGACGCCTGGAGGCACATGTGGCCTGATGCCCGTGAGGGCACTTGCCTCACCGGAGCCCGGGGTTGCTGGTCCCGTATTGATCTATGGATTGCTTCACCGGATGTCCTCACTTGGCTCACTTCTGTTAACCATATGGCGCGCACTTTCTCCGACCACGCTCCCGTTCAGCTCTGTCTTCGCCCCCCAACTCCCCACAGCGTTCATTCACATGGCGGCTCCCTCCGAATGCCCTCCGTGATTCTGTTTTTAAGCGATGAGATCCAAACGGCGATTATAAACTACTTTGATTTAAATGTCGGCTCGGTGGAATCCCCGTCCATCCTGTGGGAAGGCTTCAAAACAGTTATACAGGCGAGTGCATCTCCAAACAGGCAGGTGTCCTCCGCTCCATCCGCGCGTTATTGGACAGGACCGAATCGGAGATTATGGCCCTGGATGTAGAATATGCTGCCCACCCCAGGTCAGAGACCCTTGCGATATGTGCGTGCTAAGCACTCTGAATTTGTTGCGGAGGCCGACAGGGAACTCTCTTTTCTGGGTAGGGAGGCCAGAGCCCGTCGCTTCGGTGAGGGCGATCGACCCGGCAAGACCCTGGCCAATCTTCTACGTCCCCCGGGGCGGCGTCGTACATCGCGGCTCTTCGGGATGGCGGTCTTGCCAGAACCACCTCCCTGCAGAAATCCAGGTCCGCTTTATGGACTACTACTCGCAACTTTACGCTGCTGGCCCCTCTCCTTCGCCCGAGGCCTTTGAACAGTATTTCGATACCCTTGCGCTGGTGTGGCTTGAGGACCACCAGCGTGAATTTTTAGATGAGCCCTTCTCTAAGGAGGAGATACTAGCGGCTATAAATAGATCTACCCAGCGATAAGGCTCAGGACTGGACGGCCTACCCACCTCGTTCTACAAGGCTTTTGCCGCGCATCTGGTGCCACATTTGGCCGCCATGTATAACGACTCCTTCGATACAGGCCTCTTTCCGTTGTCACTCCGCGAGGAAATGATAACGCTACTCCTCAAGCCGGACAAACCTGCTGACAGTAGGGACTCCTATCGCCCCCTCTCTTTAATTAACATCGATAATAAGATCTTCGCTAAGTTATTGGCCTCCCGTCTTCTCCACCTCATGCCCCTTATCGCCCTCCCCGATCAGTCCGGTTTCATTCCGGGCCGTGTCACCTCGCATAATCTTCGCACTATATTTTCGGTTCTTCATCAAATAAACCCTACCCTCCCCGCGGTTGCCGCGCTACTCGATGCCACTAAGGCATTCGATACGCTGGAGTGGCCCTTCCTCTTTTTTCTCTTACCGCGCCTAGGTTTCAGTAACGTTTTCATTCGTAAGATATCTCTTCTTTACACTCGCCCGTCTGCCCGCCTACGAATTAATGGTCAGGTATCAGCACCCATACAGATTGAACTTGGCACTCGACAAGGTTGCCCGCTCTCCCCTATGCTCTTTGCGATTGTGATGGAGCCGCTTGCGGCCCGGCTCCGGCAACACCATACTCAGAAGGGTATTGGCTTTGCAGCCCGCGCCCTCTTGGTTTCCTGGTATGCCGACGACATCACGCTGTATGTCCGGCATCCCCAAGATAACCTCAGCCCCCTAGTCCGTGAAATAATTCGATTTGGTGGACTGCCTGGTATCCAGGTGAACTGGAGCAAGTCAGTGTTGTTCCCTCTCACCGATGCCACCACGCCGTTCACTCCGGACTTTCCTTTTGTCTGGGCCTCAGGTCCCACCCGTTATCTGGGAATATGGCTGAGCAGGAACTTGGACGACCTCTGGAGGGCCAACTTCGGGCGCGCAGTGGACTGGCTGGAATCTAAGATACCCCATTGGAACCGACTCCCCCTGTCTCTGGCGGGTCGCATAGCTATCGCCAAGATGGTGGTCCTCCCGAAATTCCTATATCTCTTCTTAAACATTCCAATACCTCTCACTGCACATTTCTTTCGCAAAATCCGCTCTTTGATCATTTCTCTGGTCTGGGCGGGCAAACAGCCGCGGATTGCATATGACATCCTGACTCTCCCAATGTCATCGGGCGGTATGGGCGCTCCCAATTTCAAACTCTATGCCTTAAGTGCCCAGGCCAGTTTCCTACATTTCTGGATTCACCCCACCCCTTATCAGCCGCATGTGGCGGTTGAAGCTGACCTGGCCTCTCCCTGGCCGCTGACTACCGCCCTGTTCGCCCCGAAGTGTCGCCCGGTAGCCGAGGTGAACACGGTTGAGACACTGCGTTGGGCCTGGCAGGGATTGCGCCGTCTATCTAATGCACCGTCGTTATCGGCTAACGCTATGCCTATTGTGCGACACCCTGCCTTCCCCCCGCTCCAACCCACAGGCATGGCCAAACATGCAGCCCATATGAAGCTGACGATTCTGGCTGACCTTTACCCCGGTGATATTTTTTATTCCCCTCCAGCCTCATCGGGCCCGATGGACACACTGATCTTTTACCAACTGCGGGCTATCTGCAAGACGTTGCACCCCACGTTTCCCCAACCCCCATCCTCAATGCCGGCTCTTGACTACATATACACGTCCCCCACTCCTCGCAAATTGGTAACTAAATTATACGCCATAACGCTGACGACCACCTCCATCTCCACCGACCGTGCACGCGCGGCATGGGGCGAAGAGTTGGGCATGGACATCGCACAAGCAGATTGGCGATATTGCTGTAATCAGACGAAGAGGCTATCTCCCAACTACCGCCTTCGTCTCATCCATTTTAAATATTTGCATAGGCTGTATCGCACTCCGGTTCAGCTACATAGGCTGGGACTTATTCCCCACGATAGATGCATGCGGTGCTCGGCCCCTGCCGCGGATTTTACTCACCTCGCGTGGTTGTGCCCTAGGGTATCGGATTTCTGGCTGGCGGTGTGTGCCGCCATATCTGAGATCACTGCTGCGCAGGTTCGGCCTGACCCCCCGTTGTGCCTGCTGGGCTTTGTGAAATTCTGCCCGGATGCTTCACGCCGCCTGATCGCGATGCTGCTCGTCCCTCGCCCGGCGCAGGGTGGCTATGTGTTGGGGCCGTAGACCGGCGCCTAAATTCACCCACTGGCTTGAGGATACTTCGCGATGTCAGACCTTACTATCTGAATTTTGGGACTTATTGCCTGCTAGATCCCGCCCATCTGATATATGGGGTCCCCTGGTGTCGTACCTCCACTCCCGTCCTCAGACGAGTCGGGCGGCCTCTCCCGCGCTCCCCGCCGGCACTATGCCCGCGGCGGGCGCCGGTGTTGGACCGTGATTGCCCTTTTCCCTAACCCCATCTTTCCCTCCGACTGGGACTGCTCCTCTCCCTGTGGCGCTTTTCTTTGCAAAATGCTGTTAACGGTGCCATAGTCGTGCAGTACGGAATAACGAGTCTATCTGAATGTGATTGCCTTCTGATGTATAATTCAGTGAACAACGGGTTATGTAGGATGCTTTAAATTGATAAAGTTTGTATTTTGTCTATGCAGAATCTGTTAATAAAGGTTTTGGAAAATTAAAAAAAAAAAAAAAACAATGATTGCAACACCCTTACTCAGGAAATTGTTCCAGCACTACTGTCAAAACACATAAAACATTTTACATTGGAAGCCCTGGCCCTCTTCCTTTGCAACATCTCAGTATTCTGGAATCAAAAAAACGTAGGATGGAGTCACCAACACTGAAGAGAAAGTGCAATGACGTCAAGGCTGTGTTGCAAGAGCGGCCCCTGCAGGTAAGAGGGTGGGGCGGTGGGGCAGGGTTAGGGATTCGACAGACGACCACAAGGGAAAATTAAATAAATAATGAATTTTCCCTCGTCGATGACATCTGTTGAAATGCCCCCCACCTGGCCCCACCGCTCTTACCTGCATGGGCCGCTGCTGCTGGTTTGAAGTCTTGGGGCAGGGTCTTGACTCAAGAGTTGAGCCATTCTGGTAGGAGGTAAGCTTTTTATTTCATGTTAGGCTCTTAGGTTACAGCAACAGCAGATACGTCCTGTCAGTTCTCCACCCTTCCTCCAACTGTTCCTAACTCTTAATTTCCACTCCACACCAGACACCAACATTCTATTACATTATTCACATTCAGCATTCTAGATACCTGCTCTAGCTTATAGTGAATGGGGACACACAGGATTCTACAGGTAGCCATTGATAACTCAGCCACACGCCCTTGCATACCTGCCATTGCCAGTGTGTAAATTAGCAGTGGGAAAAATGTGTTTTTTGTGAGAAGTGCACCCAATTTTCATGAAGATTCTACAAAAGTGTATGTATAAAGCGAAATGCGCGTGGTAGTTATATAACATGAAAATGCAACACAAGGGAATATCTAATCTACAAAAGTCCCCCTCCAACATTCTTCACCACGAAGTTTGGGGACCTCATGCTTCTTTTCTCAACCACATTACACCAACCAATGGTCAAAAAGTCTCCGATTTGAGGTGAATTGCCACACTACAGTCTAGAAACATAGCAAAGGTGTTTTTACACTTGTGTCGTTGATGTCTGGTAACAGAGATATCACATAATGTTAATATTTGCAAGTTATATGTTTGCAAGATAAAAAATAGGACAAACACCACCACCATGCTATGCCTTGCATGTGCCATCAATAAGGAGTGGAGACAAATATAAAACTAAATTCACGTAGGGAAGGGTTCGAAGGACATTGCAGCAGAATTCTATTTACTTCACCACTTAAGTCTACATTTACATAACACATTAAGTGTTGTGTCAATATACCTTGCTACACCAGAAATATATGAAAAAACATTTGTGTAGGCAGATATTTAAAGGTAAATCTCTTATTAAATAAATGAGTAATTGTTACTTTGTCAGTGGCATTGAATAACAGCTGAACATACACGTGTGAATCTGAATCCAAATAACTGACTAACCTATCCACCACTCAAATTACTTCCATATTTCACTATACTAATTCAACACTAATCCTTTATGGGTTCCGGTGTAGCGTGCTACTCGCCGAAAAAGCGCTTTGACGCCTCGTCAGGGGTAGTAAGCGCTATATAAATGCAATTACAATACAATACAATATGTACAAAGGTAAGAGTCGTTGAATGCTGCACCTAGCCTCAGACTAAGCACTACTTACATATAATTAGTGATGAAACAAGCAAACGTGATTCAGTGCAGACACACACATATGCATTTGGTGACACTTCAAAACAGCAGAACACTATGACCGATGCAGTTGTTCATGCCATGCACAGTTTACCCCTGCGAGTTCAACCTCTACACATGGGCTATGAATGATGTCTCAGGGTATGTATGATGGATGGCCTTTTCAAGCCACATTTCATCATTGCCAACTCACTATGGTAGACCTCAAAAAGTGGGGGAGGGGAATGAAATAGCACTCAGCAAAACAGATCCCAAAACCTACTCTTTCACGCATGTCGGTCGATGTGAATAGACAGATGCAATGAGATATTGGTCAATACACAGCAGGTCATAACTATCCTCCAGACAACATCATGGGACTATAGTATACCACCCCCAACGTGCTCCAAACATCAGAAGCATGATGCCTTCAGAAACATCCACTCAATGTTTGTGTACCTGCTCTGTTGTGCAGCACCTGAGGTACATCGATGGAGCAATGGAACAGAGTCAGGAGCTGGGGACAGGCGATATTCTGCACCAATGGATTCAAGCTAGCCTGACTGATGAGGGGAGATACCTCAAAACCG
Organism: Calotriton arnoldi; assembly: GCA_963921515.1. Taxonomy (NCBI): domain Eukaryota; kingdom Metazoa; phylum Chordata; class Amphibia; order Caudata; family Salamandridae; genus Calotriton; species Calotriton arnoldi. The sequence continues at coordinate 226,290 of CAWUFW010003426.1, read as the reverse complement.
GTCCCAGGATGCTTGTTTCTGGTCCAGGGAGGACCTGGCTTGGCAGTTTGGGCTGGACTGTTCCCATGCGGAACAGGGTCAAGACTGATTTACATATGGCGGGGGTCCAAACTGGGGTGATGTGGCGAGCAAAATAACGATGATTAAACCCAGATCTGTGACTTGGGGTGAGTGTTTGAAAAGTTTCAACACTCCGTCCAGCCTTTTATTTTGTGATGTTACGATATGCAGAATCACCCAAGAGCATGAGAAACAGATTGATAGAGGTGAGTAACAGAGGAAAAATGCGCATTTGCTGCATCATAGACTGTTTTATTTCAACATATGCTGCTCTGAGTGGCTGTAAGGTGTGTGAAAATGTGTTAGTATGCAGGTTAACATGCACTATGGTAATATTTATTTAACAGGTAACGTTCAAATACTCACCAAGCAGCCACATGTCTCTATAGATGCTGACGTGCAACGATGCTCAAATCAAGCTCTGCCAAAGACGAAGTTGTTATGTGTCGCTCCAGGGAAATTGGCATCTATAAATATGAAGTTTTGCCTGGCACTGCAGACAGCTTGCATGCTGATGGATGCCAGCAGCGTCGATCTTGATACAGTGTGCCAGGATAGCTGTAGCATATGATGGGTACAGTCAATAGCATAATTCTGTTTCCTGTGGCATGGTGATGCATTGCTGGATGTGGCTGTGTAGGCATTACAGGACTTGTTGCAGGGCATAGGATTGTTTGGGCTATGATATGCCTTCTGTGATGACACTGGACCTCTCAAAAGAAGCAGCTGGCATGAACACTCAGAGTAAGTGCCATAACATGACCAGTAGTGATATGGAAGGGTCAGCTGCTGATGTGAGCTCCAGTTCCCATTCCATGACTATGTCAAGGATCACATGTGCAGGGATGGCACAAGCTTTTGTGGGGCCCAGGGCAGAGCATATGGTGGGGTCTTCCTGGCCACTTGGCACAACAGACATGACAAGGAGGCTTATTTTTTGCTCAAAAGCATTTTTATACCCTAACTTTATACTCATGCACTTTCCCTCTCCTTTGCACTTCCTTTTGTCTTCTTGCACCTTTTCCTCTCCACTGACTCCCCCCTCTCCACCCTGTAGGTTGTAAGCACTGCACAACGCCCATTCACATGACTCTGCACTGCTTTCAAGTGGCCCAATATCACATGTCACACTTTTAGGCAGTCCTGGGTAGTTGGCCTGGAGTGCTTTCCATTCTGGAACATATACTTTTACTCTGTTCATTACGAATCTCAGAATGCAACGTGTTGTGGACAAAAAACAGGGCTTTGCCCAAGGTGAGCCCTTCCACCTCTCTTTAAATATACATACACCAGACCCTTACCAGTGGCGTAGCTACTAGAGCTTTTGATGCCCGGGGCGAGCCCATGGTTTACTGTCCAGTGCCGGTAAGAGCGGGGGTGCTGGCGAAAGACGACGATGAGTAGGGGGGGTTTGCAGGCGCCTGACGGACAACGAGTGGGGGGTGGGGGCGTTTAGCGACGCCGATGAGGGAAAATAAAGAAAAATCAAAACTTAGCTTGAGCTTGCCGCTCACCGCCACCCCCAAAAAAGTGATGCCCGGGACGGACCGCCCTCCACTCACCCCCACCCCCCCAGCTACACCACTGACCCTGTCTGTTTCTCTCACTTATTCTCCAAGCTTGCATTCACCTGTCCTATGATATCCCCCCTCCCCCAGTGGAACATAGAGTCTATCTTCCATGCCCATGCATCACTGCCTCATTCATGAGGGGAGATATCCATGCACATGTTACACACACACACACAAACACACACACACACACACCCACACACACACAAACACACACATACACACACAAACACACACACACCCTAGCCAATAGAAACAGCAGCAGCAGAACCATTCAAGACATTTTACATACTTTATATACTTACCCTAGGACGGGTCCTACTCTGACTGACTTCTGGCATGTACTCCTAGGATCATCTGCCACCTTACCTATACTTTGCTGCTATTTTCAACACATGCCAGGCTCTGCATCACATTTACAGTGAGACTGAACTCCACAGGGCCTGGTACATATTAATTCACCTTGTGACTGACGTACAGGGTCGCTTCATCGTTAATCACCTTGCAGGGCCTTTCGATGTGGTCTGGATCTGATGTGCAGCAGTCTATTCAACATGAACAATATACACTGCGCTTATTGGTGGACCGAGCATGCGCAGTTTTTCACTGCCACTCGGAGCGTCTGCAGCAGTGTTGCACATCTTCAAACCCTTGACATGATTGTGGGAAACAAATGAAGGGTTGGCAGCACATCCTTTGTAATTTCGCTGACTGACTTTGTGTAGTGTGACTTACTCCAAGGCTGGATAAAATAACGTTAAGCTGGAGTATTTCTTGAGTAGGGGTGTGTTTTCATTTATGCACTCACCTTCCTTCCTGCTGATTTCCTCACTTGTGTGTGTGTCTGATAATTTGCATTGCCTCACTCTTGATCTTCCTTCATTTTTCCCTTGCTACACCCTTCTTAGGTTGAGCCTCCCAGACAGCGCAAACTGACAGGCTGCAAAAGACTTATTGTTGGCTTACCAAAAACTTACAGTGGCATAGAGACTGTGCGCTGCTTACAATAGGTTGGCTGTATTATCACTCCCATTTGCTGGCCTATTATTTAATAGCTTTCCTTGTCCATCTTGTGTTTGTCCCTCCCCTGGAGCATAGCGTCTTTACTTTTCGGGTAGTACTTTTTTAGGATTCGCCTGCCCAGTTCTTGCAAAATTTCTTGTATTTAAAAAGAAAATCTTAAAAGGGGCTACTTACCTTTATTTACCATTGGCTGGCTAGCATGTCACTCTTGTTTCCTTGCTTCCTATTGGTCAGCGCCTCCTCCTTGCCTCCGTCTTCCTCCCTGGTTTCAAGCCTTTATCCTGCCATGGAGCCTGTACCAAGTACTGGTTCCGGTGGCCAGTGTCCTTCTACTGCAGGTACTCTTTTTTAAAAAAAACTTTTCAGGCCTTATCCTCCACCCCACCCTCCGCCATCTCTGCTATTTTTAACATCCACCCGCTCGCCATTGATCTTTTAAAACTCCCCCCCGCCGTCTTCCCACTCTCCTTAACCCACCCTCCCACTTTCCTTTGTTTCTAAACCCCTGCCCCCTCCCCCTCTCTATTGTTTTTCCTACCCTCCTCCCTTATGTCCCAACCCCCAAGCACTTTTTGCTTACATGTTGCACTACAGTGCTGGATCCTGTGCAACTTGGCTTAAAGTTAAAGAAAAAGTGCTATGACGGGGTCGTTGTTTCTCTTCACCTCTGCTTGCAAAATACCCTCTCCAAGTTCTATGTGTTTGTTCTCTTTCTCTTGCTTGCTTATGCTGTCTCCCATGTACTTCTACCCGCCGCCCACCTTGCTGCTTTCTCCCATGTGTGCTTCTCCTCCTCGTTGCTCTCTCTCCCTTGTGCACTCTGTTGACTCCCCATAGCTTTCCCCCAACTCCCCTCCTCCACCAACATCTCCACTGGCCCCCCTCACCCAGCCGTTCTTTTTTTATAAAATATAGTATTTGGGAGGACCTGCAAGTTGCTATCCACCCTCCACTTTACACGTTTCCATACTTCTCATGTCTGATCTGTCTGCCCTGAGCTGTAAACTTGTTTTTAAATGTCAACCTGACACAGGCAACCTTATCCCCACTACTGTGCAAAGCACAAAAACAGTTAGTGGTGCCCAGCTGTAGAGCCAAAGAGTGATTCGTGCATGGGTACTGGACATACTGGCACTATGCATCTCTACTTAAGCAGTAACCAGAATGCAACGCTTGCTTGCACTTAGTGTAGGATCTGGGGCGAGGGGCAGAGTCAGCTGAGCAGGTGAGAGTCAACCTTTATATTCCTCACTCAGAATGGCAAAACAAGCATTGGCAAAGCCAATAGATATCGCCTGCAGGAAAGCGATTGGCTCTCTCAATGCTTTTACTCATGCTGTACAAACAGCACGACTACTGTGCAGCACGGCTGAAAGTAAAACATGTACTAGGATGCAGTCAGCTTTCTTTTTTATTGCAGGCAGAGCATTAGGCAACATCGCGTTGAGGAGCAACACGGACAACGAAGGAGGGTGTAGGGGAAAATCACCATGGTGCAGCCAGCTCTGGCCACGTCATAGCACTTTTTTTGTTGCTTGTGGGGTAGGAGTCAACACGGAGAGAAGAACACAGGAGGCAACTTGGAAGGAGGAAGGGCGAGTGGAGCGCACCGTGGACAACAGGGGCAGATGGGAGGGGCTGGGAGCAAGCACACAGATAACGGATGGTGGGAGGGCTGGGCCAAGCAACAACGGAAGAAGGGTGGGACAAAGAACAACAAAAAATGGAGGGAGGTGGGGCTGAAGACAAGCAACAAGAGGCAGGGAGGGTGGGGGAAGCAACAACACATACAATAATGGAGAGAGCGAGGGTGGGGGCAAGCAACACGGATGAGAAAAAGCAGGTGGAGACAAGCAACCCGGATGAGGGAGGGAGATAGGGTGGTCAGCTGGGGATAAGCAGCACTGATGTGGGAGGAAGACAGGAGCATCAAGATCTAAAAAGGCGAGAACTGATTAGGACATTGCCCATTCATACTGCACACGTCCTCAACTGCATTGTTGAAATTGGGTGTGTTTATTGATTCACTCATATGTAATTATTTTAATTTTCAAAGGAAAGATGAAAGGCCGAGTCAGCCCTGGCCGGATCTGCAACTCCCAAACTGAAGATGAGTTTTTGCGCTAGTCTCTATAATTGTGCCATCACCCCACTGGCCCATATTTCCAGGCTTACCCCATCCACTGCCAAGCGTAAAGGCACACACGAAGAAGGAAAGAGTTGAAGTCATAGGGCACTTTTCATCTGTACCTGGAGACTGCATTAGTCTTGTGGTGTCTGTTGTACTTTCCTCTTTTTAGCCTAGTCAGACGCCTGTCATGGTGTTACCCCTTGTAAATACTGTGTACGGTTAAGAAAACGTTTAACAAATTCCTGTTTGACAAAGCCGAGTATACATTTATTTGACAGTTAAAGATATAAACGCTTTAAATTGTGCAATAAAATCACATGTATTAGCCAGCACAATGATAATCATTGTTTATACTTATGGTAGATGAAAAGTGGAGCCAGTTAGCATAATCAATAATTAGCACTGTATCTGTACCATCATTGAGTGATTGGTACATGTGGATAGAGTCAGATATAGTCCTCAATCGAACGTACCTCCTTCTGCCCACTGCTCCCTCTGCTGTCAATCACCTCATCTCACACAACTTCCTCATTGCTGATTGCTCACTAACAGTTCCTCACTCCATGTATTATTTTTATTTTTTGCAGTTTTATAAATCGTGAACTCGACCCAAAAGTATTGGAGCGCTTCACATGAGCACCATTTACATGTCCACGAGGTAGCATTTATGTTTTTGGGGACCATAGGGAGATTATGTGATTTGCCCATAATCATAGGATGTTGAGCTGACTCCTAGACTGGAACCTGGTTCCCCAGTTCCAAAGTCGGCAGCTCTGGCCGTAACGCCACATCCTCTTATGGTATATGTATTATGCCAACATACCCACAACTATCTTCCTGTCTGTCTCTTTCACCTCCCTTTCTTTGACACTAACTCGACTTTCTCCATCTAGCTCTACAGCTATCCATACATTCATCACTATGTTCACCAACCTAATACCACCCATCCGCCTACCCATTCATCCATCCTTCAACCATACCCCAATCATTGATTCATCCTTCCATGTATCCACTCAGTCCTCATACCACCCAGCAACTCATTTAACTCTTTACATGTTTGGGAACAAAAAGGTAACCCAGAATTTGGACACCCCAAAATTTACCTCATTCAGTTCCCTCACAGTTTACTGTATCAGAGACGGTGTTAAGCCTCAATGTCATGAGGCAAGGTGTCCCCGAGTAAAGGCACATCCCAAAACATCAAAATCAAGAAAAACACAGTTCATTAAGAAATAATGAATGAGCCCACTCAATGACTGAGCTCTCTATCAATGAAAATTAAAGGGGTTTTATAACAAAAATTCAAAATGGGCAGTACAGAGTAAATGCCATGAAGGTTCTTGAATGCAGAATTATACGTAAGTATGTAAAAGTCAGAGCATATTCCAAAGTTCCATTGGGCAGCAAAATCAGGAAATAATCAGCCAGTATCACTAGTAGAAAATGCAAGTTTTCTGGCTCACCCCAAAACCGAGGGTTTTTTCATGCAAAACCTACATAGAAAATTAGAATGTTTACAAAATCATCACGGTGTGAGCAAAGTATCATTTTGTCAGCTGATCAGAAAACAAGAAAAATAAACATCATTCCCTTAACACATAGGCACTTTTCCATGCGCTTGAATTATTAACCCCCTCTATGCTTATCTGGAGATGTTCTAACAAATATGAAACATTTCTCTGAATAAATAGATCCAGTGAGGTAACAGGAAAAAAAGCTACATGTAACAATATTGCATTCGCACCAGTGAAGGTTCACCATGAGCAGGACAACAACATTCATGGGAATAAACTATTATGACTTCAGCTTGACTGTGTGCTGCGGAGCCTGTGGGAGAGGAATGTGGAGGGACATGAGTGAGTGTCAGAGATGACTTCCAATTTTATGTAAAACAGAAATGTGGCCTAACTAAAAACATTATGATTTTTTTTTTTACACATCATAAGAAATGTGTTCCTAATATAATTATGTTAATCGTAACTATAGATATAAAATCATATGTGAAAATGGGTATTGCACATTGTTAATGATACACAAAAATAAAAATCCACAAAACTCTTAACAAATCTTTGTCTCACATTATTCATCCATCTAATCATCCAACCATCATCTCTGCCTGCTATTCCAACTTTTCTGTACAACTCTGTTCAGCCTTAGCCACTCCACTTTGTACATAATGCAATGTAACTGAAGTTAAAATATCAAACATTTAGCATCCTACCATGTGAGTACAACCAACAGCAACAACACTCAGTTCCCAGATTCCCAGCCCGGATGCTTGGGAAGATGCAGTCTGTCATCATCTTAAGGTAGCTTAATTGAGCTGGACAACACTGTGGCCCATATTACTGACAGCGAAACGGCAGAAAGTGCTGCACCACAAACTAAATGAAAGCTAAGAATGGTAATATTGTAACTTCTCAAATTCAGCTGGTACTCATTTTAGCAACATTGGTGGGGTGAAAAGCAGAGTCGACCACGCTTGATGTCCGAGTTTGTGTATGGTATCTGCCTTCGTGCTCTGATTTCTTTAAAACCAACATTATACCTTGAAATCTGATGCGACCTGGCCCTGGCCCTGAACCTCACATACAGGTACAGAAGGATCTGTTCCCAGCAGGATTTACAGTTGAACCAGTTGCCTTTTGCAAGTCAAGCACGTGGGGCTTGAAAAATGTCAATGAAGCCCTGAGCCCACAGGCCAAGATGTGCTAATGTAACCACCCTGACCCTGTGTGGTGAGCCCACCATGCACATGGTACATTTTTTTAAAGTATTTAAGCAGCATCAGCTATCTGAGAAGTACATAATGTACTGAACAGAAGATTCTAAGTAATTCAAGTTCAAATTTAATTTTTACAGAAAGTCTGGGGCGCTTTCTATTGGAGCTACAAAAAAATCAAGCATTGGCAATGCCAGCAGATCTGACTGTAGCTGCCAGCCTTTGGGCGTTTTCAATTCTTTTTTTGATCTGTCATGGGTTTTGCAAAACTTTATTGTTGGGGAAGCTGCTGTCCCTCGTCAATCTGAAAAAGCAATTGGCTAAAAGCAAAAAAAAATTGGAGTGTAAAAAAGCACACATTACTACAGAAGTCCCTAGCACTGAAAGGAACTACTTTGTGTGTGTGTAAGTGTTCCCTGTTTAAGGGCTGAATGCCATCGCTCACAGTGAAGCTAGCACATTTCTGAAGAGGGCTGGCCTACTGCACCATGTTGTAAGTTGTAGTGGGTGAAACAAAAATATGGATGACACAATAATGGACCAATGGATAGAGAGGGCAGACTGATAGTCTCTTTGGGAAAGTATATTATACATATTATTTTAGTAAAATAAAAATGCCTTGACTAACCCCAGACCTAAAAACAACACTGTTGTAATTCCAGCCATTCTTCTTTCAGTGAAAGAAGACCAAAACAGTGCCTTCACTTCACCACCCTGCAGACACCGCTCAAACATACAGCACTCAGGATATCAGCAGCCATGTTTAGCAACATAAATTAGCCCCTGGCATGGCATTGTTTTTTGAACACATGTTCAACTTGTTCTTAAATTCAGGTTAAGGCCGATGGGTAGTAAAGAGCTATATAAATTCAGATACCATACTGTAACTGTGACCACAAATGACTGTCTGTATTGAGCCTATCTATTACAATGTAACTGCTCCCTCTGTACATAATAGCCTAAAATAGAGATTTAAACGCTTTCCTTTCAGCCGTGATGGAGCTTGCCGGAGGAGTGCGTATGAGGAAGAAGGGTTGAAGAGAAGTGTGTTCTTAACAATAGTCTTTAGCGGAGCGGTCCCCTCCCTGAATACAATGCTGAAGTGGGCGGCAACATCAGACCTGAAAAATATTGTAATGTTTGCCCCATGTCCTGCTGCACCAGTTTGGCAATTGGCAGGAGGGTTATAGGGTGGGCCACTTAAGGAAATGACTTTTAAGATGGAATAAACTGTCTTCATAGTCAAAGAACAAAAGACAAAAGAGTGACCTTTGATGTATGTAGAATGAGAGAGAGAGAGAGAGAGAGACAGAGAGAGAGACAGAGAGAGAGAGATACATCTGGTGGATACATTTCAAAATGTAAAACCAAATAACCTGGAACGAATGCTAGCTTTTCTACTTGTCAAAACTGTGTGATACTGGGCAAACATTTTGTTTCACAGTGCCTCCTTTTTCTTTATTATCCATAAGAGAGACTTTTAAATACTTGAGTTTAGGATTTGCGCTGTACAAGGAAGTGTAATGTTTGATTTAGAAGACTGTAATGCGGCACCATCTATAATAAGAATCTAGGCCACGCTAACGGTTCACATGAATATTGACTTGCCTCTTAATTCATTATTAGCATTGCCATCAAGGCGGGGGCATGAATGTTTCTCAGTTCATATTTAAAAACTGTCACTTTTAATAAATATTCTGTCTATGCGGTCATATAATCTGAATTACTAAGGTGAAACACTTCTGCACGTTAAAAGAATAAATTTTTTTGAATTTTGAAAGGACTGTATCATATCTTAACATTATGTTTGTTGTGCATTATACATGCACAACATTTTCATGGCTTGGCTCATGCATGGACAATTGGAGCCAAGCCAGACCCTTGGCTTGGCTCTGGCTTGACTTTCCCTATTTTTTTGCTGGCATACCCCCCTTGTGTTTGCGAATTGAGGCCTAGTGCGTGGGGGTCCAGAGGCAGGGCTGTTGTGTCTGTTGGTTTGTCTCGCTGTTCTCATTTCACTAACAGCTTTACACTTGTTAATTGTTTGGAGAAGAACTTAAAATATGTATATATATATATATTATATGTCTATATATATATATATATATATATATATATATATATATATATATATATATAGATATACATATGTATATATATGTGTGTGAGTGTATATATATTGAGTCATGTGATCAAGGCAGGGATCTGCCGAAACGCGTCATGGCTGAACAACTCTGGTGTAATTAAATAAAAATTTGCACTGAATCTGGGTCCACTCTCGTTTTTAGTACCTGAGGAGTCGTGGAGAACGAGGTATCTGTATATATATATATATATATATGTATATATTCTTTTGCCAATATCTTTGGCGCTGGTTGACGAATCTTCGCAAAATTTTCAAAACTAATGGGGCGCTCCAGTCAGCTCCTGTCTTGAAAGTTTCTGGGTGATATGTCAAGCGGGGGCCGAGAAAAAAGGGGGGTCCCAAAACGCATTTTCACCATGTTAATTTCCATAGGAAACTTTTGTCGCGGCTACAGCCCGAACTACTGAATGGAATTACACCACATTTGGCAGAGAGATAGCTCTTTGTACAGAGTGCACTCTTTGCTTTAAATGGTGTAAATCCATTCAGTATTTCCTGAGAAATTCAAAATTAAAAAAATATCGATATCTGGTGGCCACGGTGGATCCGCGAACCTTCCCGATCACGAGCTTCATTCTGATTGGCTGCCAACACTCCAAACCAAGAAGTGTTGGCAGCCATCTTATGACTCAGTAAAACCGAGTCACAAGAAAAAAGAGTTGAAAATGGTTAAAGAAAAAAGAAAAGGGGGCAGGGTAGAAACACCCTGACCCCCTAGGACTGGTCAGGGGGTCCCACAGGGACCCCAAGGGCCCAAAAAAGCATTTTTTTTCCCGGCGAATCCCGCCGAGAAAATTAAAAAAAACGAAGCGTGGTGGCCCGCGCTTTGTTTTAAATTAGCCCTCGGGTGGGCCAGGTCCCGGGGGCAATGTTGATAATGTATGCAGGGGCCGCGTGAGCCCCCGCATCCCCGGGGACCGCCACCTCCCAGGGGCTTTTGAAATAATATGCGGGGAGCACATGGCCCCCCCTGCAGCTCCGTAGACCGCCACCTCCCCGGGGCTTCTTTGAAAAAATTGTGTGGGGGGCTCCTGTCCCCCCACGCTGCCCCGGGGACCGCCACCTCCCCGGGGCATTTATGATAATGGCAGGGGGCCTCGTGGGCCCCCCCAGGCCCCGGGGACTGCCACCTCCCTGGGGCTTAAATTAGAATTATTTAAGTGAGGGGGGGCTTCTGCCCCTCCCCACACTGCCCCGGGGACCACCACCTCCCCGGGGCAAATTTAATTAGGGTGGGGGTCCTTTGCTGACCCCCGGCCCCGGGGACCATCACCTCCCCGGGGCTATTTTCATGTTGGGAGGGGGGCCGCGTGGCCCCCCTCCTGGAGCCCTCTATGGCCCTGGGGATCGCTACCCCCCAGGGCCAGCTCCAGCAATGTCCCGGAGTGCCTACCCCTGGGACATTGCAGTTTGCTATGGCAGGGCGGGAGCACGGCTCCCGCCCTGCCATAGCAAACTTCTGCTTTGCTTCGTGGAAGCGAGAGCAGGAAACTTGCTCTCGCTTCCACGTAACAAAGCAGAGTTGCTTTTGAACAAGGGGAGCTGCATGTCAGCAGCTCCCCTTGTTCAAAAGCAATGCCGGCTCCCGCAGGAGGCGGGAAGCTGGCAGGGACCGCGGGGGCATTGGGGCCCCCCCGCGGTCCCCAACGTGAGGGCCGGCCCCGGGAGATGGGGTTTCCGGGGCCAAAAGTGGCCCAGGGAAGGGGGGCCACGTGGCCCCCCTCCCGAAAAAAAAATTCTAAAATAAATAAATGAGGCAATGCCTCGGGGGATGGGGTCCCTGGGCCGAAATCGGCCTTGGGAGGTGGGCCGCACGGCCCCCTTCCCGTTTTTTTTTTTTTTTTTATAAATGAAAAGTGGCAGGCCTAAAGTGGACTTCATCCCCCGAGCAGCAGTGTGCCAATAGGCGCGTTTGCAGAGTGGTATAAAAAGGGTGTGTGGCCTCGGACCACTCTCAGCAATCCAGCTGTGTGGGGCTTACTGGAGATACCTGGTGGGTTAGTTGGGACCCTCGGGAGGCAAGGGGACTTCATCCCCAACCAAGAGCGCGCCAGGAGGCGCGTTTGCAGAGTGGTGCAGAAAGGGGGTGTGGCCTGTGTGCAGCTCTCAGCAATCCCACTATCAGGGGCTTACTGGAGGTGTCAGGTAGGCTAGTTGGCCCCTATGGACGCCCAGCATCGAATGGGACTTTAATCCTCATCCAAGAGTACGCGAGGGAGCACGTTTGCAAAATGGTGGGCAAACGGGGTGTGGCCTGCTATGAGAACTTACCAATGCTGTGTGTGGGACTTACTGGAGGTAATAGGAGGGGTAATTGGCCCCCAAGAACGTCCTTGGGGGCCAACTACCCCTCCTGTTACGTCCAGTAAGTCCCACACAGTGGTATTACTAAGAGGTCTTCGGAGGCCACGCCCCCTTTCTCCACCACTCTGCAAACGCGCCTCCTGGCACACTATGGGTTGGGGGATGAAGTCCACTTTACTCCTGAGGGACTTTGGGGGCCAAGAAGCCCTCCTGGTACCTCCTGTAAGTCCTACGCAGCGGAATTCCTGAGCGCTGGTCGGAGGCCCAGCCCCCTATCTACACTACTCTGCAAATGCAACTATTACGTTATAGTTATAAATTAGCATTTTAAAAACCTTAGAAATTCACTGAAAAAACCATAGGTTTCAGGGACATTATAGTTAGTAATTAGCATTTAAAAAACCTTAGAAATTCACTGAAAAAACCATAGGTTTCAGGGACGTTATAGTTAGAAATTAGCATTTAAAAAACCTTAGAAATTCACTCAAAAAAACACAGGTTTCAGGGACGTTATAGTTAGTTGGACATTTCACTCATACAAAACAAGAGAAATTCGGCCGTTATAGGTAGTTGAGCTAACTATAACTCGCGCCCCCGCAATGCACTGCTGATGACGTCACATATTACATCACTCATGACATGGTCAGTGACATCACTGATGACATCACTGATGACATCTCAAATGACATCACTGATGACATCATCCACTTAATATCTGATGCACCTCCTCACACCCTAATATAACCTTTCATACACCCACTCTAAAATACAGACTACCATTCTCGAAACCATAGACACACCTATACCAGTTAGTACATACTCACTCACTGATTCATAGGTCTACACACATCCACTCACTCACCGATACAGTCACTCATACAGGCAGTCACTCTTCAATACAGCCTCTGATATATGCACTCATACACCAATACAGACAATAACATACTGCCACTCACCCACAGAGATACTCACACACCTAGTCAGTCACCCAAAGAGTCAATCACACTGCCATTTACTCACCTATACAGATGTACACACATCACCTCACTTATTCATACAGATACTAACACATACTTACTCTCTTATGCAATTACTGACACAAGCACACACTCATCTATACAGCCACTCTCACAATCACTCAATCTCATATATAATCCGTTATATACTCCAACTCTCACATATACTGCCTTTCACATATGTTGTTACTCACACATATACCACTGAGACATCCATTCACTCACCAACACAGGCATACGTACACTCACTCACCCATACAGCCCCTCGCAGACGCACTCATGAACCCATACACCCACTGAATCACTCAGTCACACATCCATGCAGGGAGTTACACACCCCCACTCACCCACACAGACACTCAGGCACCCATACAGGTACTTAAACAACCAATCATTAACCCATATAGACACTCATGTAGCCACTTACACACCAACTGACAGACTGATACATACATTCACACAGATTAGTCACTCACCCATGCATTCACTAAGACACGTTTAATCACTCACTTATACAGTCAGTCACGCACCTACTAAATCATCCATTCAGACACTTATACACCCACTCATTCCTCAATACACCGTGGCGTATATATATATATATATATATATATATATATATATATATATGTATATATATATATATATATATATATATAAAACATACTTAAACTTTTCAGAAACACACAGTCACTGGATGAAGTCATCAGTGATGTCATCAGTGATGTCATTTGAGATGTCATCAGTGATGTCAACAGTGATGTCACTGATCATGTCATGAGTGATGTAATATGTGACGTCATCAGCAGTGCATTGCGGGGATGCGAGTTATAGTTAGCTCAACTAACTATAACGGCCGAAATTCTCTGGTTTTGTACAAGTGAAATGTCCAACTAACTATAACGTCCCTGAAACCTGTGGTTTTTTCCAGTGAATATATATATATATGTATGTATGTTTGTTTGTATGTATATATATATATATATACATATATATATATATATATATATAGGTATGTATGTAGGTAGGTAGGTATGTATATATATATATACCTAAAAGTAGTCAATGTGGACTCATAGAAGTACTCCCTGAATGGGGGCAAATTTACTACTTCACAGACATTGGTAGTAGTAGTCCAGGATAGCTGCGTCATTCTCAGATTTATAGGGCATACAACTGGCCTCCCTCATGTTCCTAACCCTGACATCGAACTCCCTGAAGCCCTAGCAGCTTTGAAGGCAGCCTCCTTCTCGAACCCTCCAGCCATGGCAGCATACCCCTGCCTCAGGCCATCCTGCCCAAAGAGAAGCCTCTTTTCGTCCATGCTGGCTTGTTGGGAGGGGTGAGGGATGCCCTGTACAGTGAGCCGAGATCTCCTGATATGACGTCAAACCTCAGAGCCATTTCCCTAAACCTGAACCCCTCTTTGAGACACAGTTTAGAAGGAGTAGTGCTCAACTGCACCTTGCAGCTTTATGTCTTTCCCACAGTGGACGCGGCATGGTGACATATGCCAATGCTTACGCAATCAAGCATTCCCGCGCCTATCTAATGGTGTGGCCTGATGCTGCGTCATCGCTCCTTTTTTTGTCCAATGTTGTCCACCATCTGCAAAAAATATTTTTTGCATAAGCATTGGCAAAGCAGGTGGGTCCCAAAGTTGTAACCAGATGGCTTTTCCAATGCTTTGAGGCAAGTAATTTTCCATTTTTGTGCCTTATCCCTAGAAAACTCACACATTCACACCTCAGTAATTCATTTTTGCTCGAAAGCAGAGCAAGTAATGTAAATGCTTTGCTTTCTGGGTTTGACGATTGAGAAATATTGCGCTTGACGATTACGCATGATTTCTTTAGCCTAGCGTGTGTATGCTATGCATAAAATTCCAAATGAGAAATTGTAATCTTTTCAATTCATTTTGTCGAGTGATTTCGCCAAATTGCTATTTTTTTCAAATGGGCCGTATGGAATTGCAGTTTGCAATTTAGTCATTTATTCTCTTTTTCATATTTCTTATATTTAAGACGTAACTGCACAATGTCTAGTTCATTTCATAAAAGCAAAAGTTCATACTTTTTGTATTAAGTCATCTGCAAGACAGCCCAATAAAGTCAACATCAGGCCCCATGCGGGGCCTTATCTGTCATTTCTTGCTAGATTGTCTGAGGCGGTGCCTGGGAGCTGGGCTGAGCATGTAGAATATGTACCTTGCTATGAACGGAATGCTGGCTTATTTCCTGCACGACGGGGCTCTGACGTCAGAGCCTCGCTGAAAGGCAAGCTGGCACGAAAACCCAGAATCTATCCATCTTCCACACCACACCTCCCCTCCTTCGTTCTTGTTCTGGCGTCGTTTAGGGGTTGCAGATCGTGGGCATACACAGTGGCCTAACGCTGGGTTTTGGGCATTTTGTTACATCTCAGTGGACAGGCACTCGACCCATTCAGCTATCTATGTGAAATTAGTTTGGTGGTCCCAGAAAGGGTGTCCATAGGGAGGCGGGACAGATAACCAAAGCCACGTGAGACAATATTTTAATTAATACTAGACTCACATAGCAGGGCACCATCTCGGGCGTGCTGGACAATCAGGGTTCTCACTCCATGAATTTTAAAAAGAAATGGAGAGTAAATATTAACTCTGAAGCAACAGTATAAACAAGCATTGGCAAAGCCAATATGTCTTACGTTGTCCACCAGCCATTTGGCGTTGTCAATGCTTATTTTGTTTCCTCATGTTTTTTGTAAAACTTTATTGTTGGGGAAGGTGCATGCCCTCATCAATCTAAAAAAAAAAATTGCCTAAAAGCCAACTTTTTTTTGTCTCAGAACGATGGACATTGCTATATTAGTCCCTTCCACTGGAGGGAGCTACTTTGTGTGTTGATGTGTTCCTTGTAAAAGGGCAGAATGTTGTCACTTAAAGTGAAATTCGTCAGTGGTTTAAGTGGGCTCACCTACCGCTGTTTGCTATGACATGGGGAAGAAAAATGTGAATGACATACTACCAGACCAGTGGATACAGAGGGACAGCTGATAGCCCCTTTAAGTATATTATACATATAATTTTAGCAAAATCAAAACGTCTTAGCTAACGCCAGACCTAAAAATTATTTACTACAAAGTGATATGCTTTACATGTAACTCTCATGAAAAGTACATACAATTTTGCAATACTCAGGCTTTCACACGTGTCACAAGAGCATTATTTTTCTATGCTATGCTGAAAATGTTGTCTCTGCATAGTTGGGGATTCCTCGTTCAACGCAGCCCTAAAAGCAGCCCCCTCCCCCTTCCTGTATCCCACTTGACCAGTGCAGCCCTGCCATAGAGGTCTGTCCACAGTGGGAAGCAGACATGGATCATGTTTTCCTGCCTCATATATTTAAGCCTTCCATTTTGAATGTCATTCAATTTCTCTGGTCGCCATCCTTTGGAGGTGCGGCCATCGCTCCATTGATCCATCAAACTCTAGGCGCGCCATCCACTCTGTGACGGCACTAGGAGCTGCTGGGCACCCTCAGGAAAGGAGGGTGGCTCTCTATAGAGGTCGACGAGCCAGAGAACTTATGGGGAGAGCTGAGCCAGAGCCAAGCCAAAGTCGAGACAGGGGTCTGTCTTGGCTCTAACAGTCAAGGAACAAGCCCAGCCAGCAAAATCATGGTCAGTCTACGACAGTCATGGCGACAGGAAGGGGGAGAGAGGGATGCACAGAGATGGGGCGGCTGCAGACTGTCCTTTGGTGGATGCGGCACATTGGAACAGGCTGGTGCCCATGTTAGGCCAATATTAGAGGCAATCATAGTCAGTCAGTCAGTCACATGCCACAATACTTACTCTGCCCTAACCCTACCAGCTTTTCACATAATTCTGTACCTTCTCAATTCCCTTCCTTGGCTTATATTTCCTCCCCTTCTATTTCTCTCCCATTTCTCAAAGCTCTCCATTCCAAATGTCCTCTCCTTTCTCAGTCATGTCCCTCACTAGGCAGCCACCTGTCTCCCTCTTTCTGCCCTACGTCTTTCTAAGCACTGACCGTCTTCCTCGGCTCTGTCTCTCTTGCTATCTCCTGCCCAGTTTGTTCCGCTACAACCTCTTTTCCCTCCTTCTCTGACTCGCTTTTGACTCGAGGGTCCTATAGGGCCGAGCCACAGCAGAATCCAGCTCTTGCTCTCTACCGGGGCACTACTTTTTTTGGACAAAGGACAGGTACACATGAGGACCACATCAAACTTCTCGCTCAGGGAGCTACACGTACATTTTGCCATCCTTTTTCAGGAGAAACACAAGCACTGCGGGGCTGATTCACAAAGACTTTCCATGCTTGAGTTAGATTCAGATATAAAGACAGATTGCAGCAGCGCTCAAACAAAGCAGCACCCGCAGGCTGCAGTCTTCTCCATAGCATTGTGGGAGTCGTAGTCCTTGCATTTTTCAGTCTTTTTTAAAAGTATAATCCTGGTACATTTTTTTATGAGGAAATCTCTTTTCATTTAAACAGTTAGCATAGGTCAATGTTCATTAACGCAATCCTCTGCCATCAAAGGAAATGAAGACACAATTACTACATCTACCATTATCCCATTGGGCAGCACTGAGGATCACACCCCTGAAGTGTTATGCGCGGCTTTGTTTGCTTGCTACCAGAGTCGGTGTTCAGCAGCTACACTTAGGCCTGAAAATCTTAACATAGGCATCCACGAACTGTCCATGAGTCATAAAATAAAGCCGAAGTCCAATGTACGTCGTCAGCACGGTTCTATAGGTGAGTAATATATGCAGCTCATGCAGACATTAGGTCCACTTAATGGGTGTCCGCAAGTGGCCAGACTCAGGGGGGGGGTTAGAAGAAACACTAGCCCAGTAGTAACTTTTGCAGTATTCACAGCACTCTCAAAAGTTATGCAAATGTATAGGGAATTTCGTGTACCAAACAAAGCACTACTATCAAATTATGTTTTTGAAAGGATGACATGTATGGGAAAAAATCAATAAATGAAGAAGGAAATAATAAAATGAAAATAATTTTGTGATTAATCAATTTTGCTAAGCTTCTTCGTTTGGAACCTACTCAAACCACTATTGTGCAATGATAGAAATAAGAAAAAGGGTTTATGTATCCCAAATACACGTGCCTGGATTATGCACAAGTCATACACATCTATGTGAATTATCATACAGCAATTACTGGGTATGGGTTATATGTAGTTTATATTTTGCAAAAGTTGTTGTTTCTACTGAGGCTTTTATGAACCGGATGCTATGTGTTAAGGCTTGATCACTACTCCATAAAAGGCTGATTTACTCAAGTGAAATATCCTTAATGCCCTGAGCAGACCATGCGATAGCCACCCCAACTTTTTGTATTTTAATTTTACGTTTTTTACCTTGATTTTAGTGCCCAGGACTCTTAGTCGACCTCTTAGTTCACTTGAATGGAATACCTGCTACCACGATATATGGCGTCATTTTATGCCGAAAAAAGTTGACATTTCGCTACATTTTGTACTTATCCCTACTAAATATCCAAAGCAGGTCAATGATAAAATTATGTTCTCCCACTTTCTGCTGCCACATTTCTATTTAGGGTGTTTCCAAATGTTGGCACGTATGCCCCTTTGTGACTAGGCATCCTGTTTGCGCAGACAGGATGTATGGCATTCTTGCAAGCTGGCGGCAGGCACTGGGAGTCTTGAGAGAGACAACCTTAGGTGGAGGCCACCTCCTTCCACTGCCTGGTGGAGACGGGTGACCAAGGGTGTCTGCCGCCATCCGGTCGGTCTTCGTCTCCTGGAAATAGAGTCCACGGCCACCATGTTTACTTCCTCCCATATGTTCGTAGAAAGTTAAAGAATGTCGCCGGATTCTTCGAGTCTGCCTATTTTGCTGCTTATTGTAGCACACAAAGACCTTGCTTGGAGCCTGATTTAGCGTTTGGCAGACAGCCGCCTTAAGAGTACCGTTGACTACAATGCACTTGTAATACAGCGGGCAGGATATCCTTTAGGGGTTTTTAAGTGAATTTCTAAGGTTTATTTATCATATGTTAATGTGTTATAACCAAAGCTAACCATACCGTCGTCTTAACATTTGTTTGTTTAATCTTTTTTTTTTTTTTTCTTTTTGACCAGGTACAACATGCCTAAAAAGTTCCAGGCGGCCAACCCACAATGCAACCCACAATGGGCAGCCGATTCACACTGCAACCGGCCTTCAGTCTGGCGGCCCTGTGGCCAACCCATCACGGGTGGCCTACCACGGTGCGCATGACCATAAGCTACATTTCATAAGGGCAAAGTTGGGTTATTAATTGCATGTGGTCTCCAAATGTGTCTGTAGTCTGCTGACATTTTGCAGGCACACCTAAAAAGGAGCCCATAGACCAGGACTTTGACAAATAGACCCAGGACAGGCATGGACCTCCCAAATCTGCAGGTTATAGTCTGCAGCCTTGGGACTGAGGGCCTCATTTATGAAAAGTGTTGCATCGCTGCGTGAAAACAGCGATACAACACTTTTCAGTGCTCTTTTCCTGCGACACCATCGATGTGCCGTATTTACTGTACGGCGCTCCATGTCGCAAGGATTTACAGGTGCATCAATATTCCTGACCTGTCTGTAGGCACAAAAGTGGCACATTGCTGGGGTGTGCCTGAAAACAGACGCAATTCCAGCAATGTGTCCTTTCACATGGAGCAAGCCCCATGTGAAAGGGCCTGCATCACTCCTTACGCCTGCTGTGAAGCAGGCATAAGGATGTGATGCAGTGACGTCCTAGAAGTCGTGTAATGAAATTTCATAGATTTCACTGCACTACTACTATGAGCCTTTTTTGTGGGGGAACGCCCACCCTGCATACATTATACCTGACGCAGGTATAACGTAGAGCAAGGGATAACAAAGTTACGCAACTGCCTAGATGCGTCACTTTGTAAATCTGGTGCAGTGTGGCGCATATTTTGCACCGCTGTAGCATCACAAAAAGTGACGCAACAGCGCTGTAAAGGGCTCATAAATAAGGCCCTGCGACCGCAGTCTATAGACGGGGGCTCAACATCAGTCCATATAGTCCACAGTCATGTCATCAAGACATGGACACAGTATATTTAAAGTGGAGCCCATAGTTCGCCGTCTAGGAATTTTGACTAAGCCTCCGCAAAACTTGCCTTATTTCCTTTGTGGAAATTACGCGAAATTCCAAGAATTTATGTGAAATTATACGTTAATATGTGAAATGCAGATCCAGCACCTCGTGTCCAAAATGGAAGCAAGATAGGCCTCAGACTTGGTGATCTATGACAGCCGGGGTCCACAAGTCCCACATGGCTTCACGAATCCTGTGACACACAGACAATTTGGGGGGGGGTCGTGTATTTGGTGACTTTTTGGGGGTCTCCAACATCTTCGAGAGAGTCAGGATGTGCTCACTATGCCCTTTTATGTGCTTATGTGGCCTTTCCAAAATGTTTGAAAGATGTGCGGACTACGTAAATATTGAAAACATTTTCAATTGCAGCTGTCCAATCAGATTATCCAAGTACGCAATCTGTTCTGGATCAACGGACCCAAAATAGACGACAGGAGAAAAGTTCAGCAAACACAAGGAGATGATGGACGGAGAGCTGAAACATTTCAGACACTCACCCCAGTCACAGATCTGGGTTGAATCCATCATCGTTCTTTAGCTCACTTCGCCACCCCAGTTCAGACACAGCTATATGCAAATCAGTCTTGATCCTGTGCCTCATGGGAACAGTCAACCCCGAACTGCCAAGCCATGTCTTCCCTGGACCAGAAACAAGTATCCTGGGACCGGTTTCAGGCTAACAGCCCTCATCAGCCAGGCTAGCTTGAATCCAGTGGCAAAGTGAGCAAGGGACCCACGTCTGGGCATACCCTGCCAACTCAGGGCGAGCAAAGCAAACACAAGGAGATGATGGACGGAGCGCTGAAACTTTTCAGACACTCACCCCAGCCTGGCTGATGAGGGCTGTTAGCCCGAAACCGGTCCCAGGATGCTTGTTTCCGGTCGAGGGAAGACATGGCTTGGCAGTTCGAGCTGGACTGTTCCCATGAGGCACAGGGTCAAGACTGATTTACATATAGCTGTGTCTGAACTGGGGTGGCAAAGTGAGCTAAAGAATGATGATGGATTCAACCCAGATCTGTGACTGGGGGTGAGTGTTTGAAAAGTTTCAGCACTCCGTCCATCATCTCCTTGTGTTTGCTTTGTTCGCCCTAAGTTGGCAGGGTATGCCCAGACGTGGGTCCCTTGCTCACTTTGCCACTGGATTCAAGCTAGCCTGGCTGATGAGGGCTGTTAGCCCGAAACCGGTCCCAGGATGCTTGTTTCCGGTCCAGGGAAGACATGGCTTGGCAGTTCAGGCTGGACAGTTCCCATGAGGCACAGGGTCAAGACTGATTTGCATATAGCTGTGTCTGAACTTGGGTGGCAAAGTGAGCTAAAGAATGATGATGGATTCAACCCAGATCTGTGACTGGGGGGGAGTGTTTGAAAATGCGCATGTCCCTTTGGCCGGCCAGTCAGACATGCGCATTTTAAAGTACTCTAACCTACTGTCTTAGACAGCTAGGTTAGAAAAAATGCAGGCCTCCAGGGCTCTTACAGCCCTGGAAGAGCCTGTTCTATCCAATCCTGGTGCTGCTTCCATACTGTGAAAGCAGTGCCAGGATTGGGTAGTGCAGTTTCCTGCATCTGGAGCTTCCTGAAGACACCCGAGGGAGGAGGACGTTGCGCTGCGAAGAAAGGAAGGTATGTTTATTTTATTTATTTGTTTGTGCCCCCACCACTCACGGTACATGCCAGCCACCACTGCTTGCAGACCATCCACACAGGAACAGTTCAGAAATCTCTATCTTGAATGGCAGATCTCAATTTAAAGGCTACAAATACTTTTAACACTAATTTCTCAAAAACGACTCAACTGACTAACACCAAACCAAGCAAAGGCGCTTCCTTGAGTAAAGTTCACTTTTGTGTCACATTGTGTGGAATTCTGTTTAGCTGTTTATTCTGTAGCGCAATTCAAAGCATCTCATGGAAATTAAAAAAGGAATTTCATTTTTCAAATTTTTTTTGCCTGCATTGAACACATCTGTATGAAATGTACCACGCCAAACTCAAATTGTATGAATATTTTTTGAAAAGTTTTGTGCAGACAATGTTTTTTCAATGGAAAGTCAGACCTAACAATAACTAAACAGGCACAATTGCCATCTGTGTTAGAAATTCATATATATATTTTCGTCCTTTGGATGGTTGATGTAGCGGAAAACTTCAAGGATATATATATATATATATATATATATATATATATATATATATATATATATATATATGTATATATTACCACAGAGAGTCCCAATGATGTGCACACTCAGGAGTTTGCCAGTAACAGGTTTAATGGTTGCAGGTAACGCGTTTCGACAGCAACGCTGTCTTGATCACACAGTGAGTACGAAAGTGACGGTGCATTACATAGACACGTGTAAACATGAAAAAAGGACTCCCATACACATACGTGAAGTCCAAGGCAAAAATGGGGGCCATTTTGAAACGTTATACCATAAGAGAGCAATACATGATACATATTGTAAATCAAAGGAAAAAGTTCTCGGCATATTTCATGTCTACTTAATATCAATAAATGATGTACTTAAGATTACATGTGGGTTCAAAAGTCATCCAGTCCCAAATGGTTTAAACAATAGATCATCAAATGCTTAATAGAACAGTACTAAGCTCTCACGGCCAGTCTGGAAGACACATCCAAGATGCAATGTTCGAGTATACGCTGCATGTTAATATTAACAATGGTATATACAGATTGCGTATTCATAACATCAACACTGTTGAAATGTGACAGTTTAGCTGGTTTGCCAAATTGGTAGACTAGTGTAATACAGCTTCTAAACGTTGCACAAAACACCCCGTATCTGTTATATATTGTTGCAGAGTGGCTTAATGTAGTACTAGATAGGAGTAAAACACATACTGTTGTGTTAACTAAAGGGCTCACACGCACACTGCAATTCTATACAATTACCCTAGTGGTAATCCGCAACAATGATGGCTAGAATATGTAGTGTAATGTACAAGTTGAGTTAAATCCTGCTAGAGAACTGAGTTGGTACTAATGTGGTAAGTCCTCCAGTACTAAAGGGGGAAATACACGGAGATGTAAATACAGACAGTCAGTCTTATCTAAGGTATCACCAGGACACGTGTTACAAGAGTGCACCCTCAGGGAACAAAGTGCAGAAAAGAAATAGACTAATACTGTTCGAGAGGCAACAATAAAAGGACCAAAAGAGAATAGTTTCTTATCTCAATGGTGCATATGCCCGGAACCGGGGAAGAAAGGGGTAGGGAGCCCGTGCATGTAGTGTCCGTCCTGAGGCGGTGGGTCCCTTCCTTTCCTCCTGTGAAAAAAATCAAAAGAAAACATACAGGTTAAAATTGTAAAAAAGGTTCCAAGTTACCGTAAAAGAGTAGCATACATAATACCAAATTCATAAGCAGCTACATCACATCATGGACTGAAACAGAGCAAAGAGTCAGTTGTCGTGTAGAAGTGTACTCAGTTCTTCGTCAAGATTGTGTCCACCAGGGTACTTGTTCTCAAGCTCTAATATCCATTTGGATTCGCTTTTGCGGAGCTTGGGAACCCGATTCCCACCCCTAGGACACGTGTGCACTTCTTCGATATCAATGAAACTCAAGAGAGAGCTATTTGAGAGATGGTGTACTTGGAAGTGCCTGGCCACCGGATAGTGGATATCCCTATTGTTGATGGCCCGCATATGTTCCAACACCCTCTTTTTGGCCGAAGGAACAGAGGACGAAGAGAAATGAACCAACACACGCAGACGAGCGCGTCCCAGAGGTAGGTGTCTCCCCCCCTGGGGGTGTGTCTCAGGGGGGCTGGGTCGTGTTTCGTAGGACGCGCGCCCGGTCCCTCCGTTGATACGGAACCGGGGGACTCCTGCGTAAACTCCTTGTAGACTCCGCATTTACAGCAAGAATGCAACTTTGCAAATGATCTGTGCATAAATAACTATTTCAACTTCATGGGATATTTAGCACTGCAGCACAGTATCTTGTCTACACCACGGAGATCAGCTGAGTCCCAGCCGAAACCCGCAATCCGTGTTGCTTCGTTATTATTTTCTTTATAAGCCTCTTTGGCTGCAGCAGGAACCTCCCACTGTGCGAGGGGGATTGTGCCAAGTCAGGTTACGAGTGGGAACAACTGCAGAAAGGCAGTCTTCCTAGACAACCTTATTGACATCAACACAACATGGAGGAAGAAACAGAAAGACGTGCCGCAGCTCAAATGCTGCTGGTGCGGGCACCGGGCAAAGGATTTAGCCCTTCAACGAGTCAAAATCAGGACACATCTTTAAACTTGAAATTGAAACGTATATATATATATATATATATATATATATATATATATATATATATATGGCACACCAAACTCCTGGATTGCTCACGTTCTCTGCAACATCAGGTACGGACCACCATAGTTCTTTTAAAGTGCTTTTATTTTGTGCAAATAGCAAACAGCATGACGCGTTTCGGCCGCGTCTCCACGGCCTTGATCACATGACACGCCGAGGTGAATTGTGGGTATATATAGTGCAAATAACCATAGAGAATCGGGACTTCCTTCCTTTCAAATTCATGAAGGTAAACAACATACTGCGATTTCTGTGTCGTATTATCAATCAAAAAATTGATTAATTAATTCATGTAACTTACATAAGTCTTAAAACCAGGGGAATATGTAAAATCATTATTTGCATAAAATAATCACATTTTAACATCGCTAAAAAATGACGATAAAATCATGGCACAGTGCCCTTAATATTATATCATAAAATTAGCAAATAAATATATGAAATGAATGCAAATGATAAAACATAAAAGCCTGATAGATTTAGACAGGATTGTATAACTTGTTCCCTCAACCTTAATGACACACTTGGGGCATAGTGCCCAATTACTCTATCATATGATATCAATCACTGACTCCAGAAATTCATAAGTCTTCGCAAGTATATGTATTACGAAGAAATTATACCTTATTCATGACCGATCCTGTGTTACTAGAGTGCATTCAAAAACAGTGAAGGCCTTCATCCAACAGTTGTTATTGCAGCATAACAAAGTGGTGGAGGATCAAAAAATGAGCAAGGGAGGAATAGGCTGAAGACATCATGTATCATAATTGTAAGGACTACGATGAGCCAAAATGGCTAACTAGTTCATAAAGTGCAAGTGCAGACCACATAAAATCAAGATTGTTGAAAAGTCACATTCAGTATGAGTCATTACAAGATATACAGGCAGGCAGATAATAATAAAAAAAAACTGTAAAAAAACGTTACCAATACCCCGCTTAAAAACCTCATAAAAAACCCCGGCATCACCCTAAGGGAAGAGTTGGTAAAAACAAGGTTAAAAACAAGGCTAAAAATCAGGGGGAAAGGCGACGGCCTAACAGATACCCACTAGGAGCCCATAACTCCTTGACAAAGGCCCTCCCTTATATTGGCCTGATAGATTACAAAAAAGTATGGAGGTCCTCTCCTGTGTTCAAACCATTTGGCATCTTTGTGTCAAGTGTTAGTATGTAATGTGACTCAAGCTGTCTTAATTTCCTTTCTCTGTTTCCCCCTCTTGGGGACTTGGGTACTGCATCTATGACAAAATAGCTCAGGTCATTAATTTTGTTATGGTGTACTGCTTTGAAGTGCCGAGCTACAGGGTAACTAGGATCTGAATTTATTATCGCCCTTAGATGTTGCAGGATGCGATTGAACACCTGTAGCTTAGTGCTACCTACATATTTCATTTTGCATGAGCACTCAAGTACATAGACCGCAAAGTCAGTACGACATGTATACAGACCTTTGAGTTTGGTGGGAACGGATTCAAAGGCATTCATAAATTCAGAAGTATTGACCCCGAATTTACAAGCCCTGCAAGAGCTACATTAAAAAAAAACCTGTACGTTTGGATAACCAGGTGCCAACTATGCTGATCTCTGGACTCGTTCTGACTAGGGCATCCCTCATGGAGGGAGCCCGTCTAAATGTGATTTGAGGAAGATCTGGCAGTAATTGTGACATGGTTAGGTCTGTTTTTACTATTGGCCAATTCTTATACACAATTTTTCTTATTTGGTTCGCTTGTTTGCTGAATGTGGTTATTAGCCTCATTTGCCCGGTCTTAGAATTAAAAACTTCGGGGCTGGTGGTATTCTTGTGTACGGCCGTCCTGGACACATGGCCCAAATACTCATCTCTAGACATGTCATTTGCTTTATTTAAGGCTGCCCTCAGATCTTTGGTTGCATATCCTCGTTGTTTAAATCTGTTAAAAGAGTCAATTTGGCACTCGGCTAGGTCTTTTTCTGTACTACAGATCCTTCTAGATCTGAGAAATTCACCGTAAGAGATGCTCTTAATTAAGTGACGTGGGTGTGAGCTACTGGCATGTAAAAGGGAATTGCCTGCTGTACACTTTCTGTGCAGTTTGGTTTGAATAGTATTATTCTCAATGTAAACCTCTACATCTAAGAACTGCACCACTTGATCACTTATGTGGGCCGTAAATTCTAAATTGAGGACATTGTTATTAATAATGTTCACAAACCTAGTGGCTGAAGCAATTGTCCCCTTCCAGACTATAAAAACATCATCAATGAAGCGCCACCAATGTAACACGTGGGCCTCAAAAAGGATCTTTGTGGGTTCGCATGAGGACATGCTCCTCCCACCAGCCCACGTGCAAACACGCGTAACTGGGGGAGAAGCATGCCCCCATAGCCACACCACGTAATTGTTGGTAAAATTCATGATTGAACATGAAGAAGTTATTGCAAAGACATAATTCAAGCATACGTAAAACCATGGCATTGTGTTGACGATAATGGATACTCCTTTTGTCTAGGAAGTGTTTCACTGCATTCAACCCATCTGAGTGGTTGATACTTGTATAAAGTGAACAAATATCCATAACAATAAAAAGACAATCATTATTCCATTGCGCTGATTGTAATTGTGCCAAAAAGTGTCCAGTATCCTTGATGTAGGATGGTAGATCTTCCACAAATTCATGCAAGAAATAGTCTACATATTTGGATGTGGTTCCAAGAGACTTCGTTGTGCTGAAATTATAGGGCGTCCTGGTATAGGGGTTTGCTTTTTCTGAACTTTAGGGATGAAATAGAGCACGGGAGTGATGGGAAACTCATTTTTCAAAAATTTGTGTTCGTTTTTGTTCAGCAGACCATCACGTTTCCGCTGCCCCAATTCATTGTGTACCACATCCCTTATTTGTTGGATATCTTTTGCGGTAACTTTTCTGTAACAGGATACGTCTGAGAGATGGCGATGAGCTTCTTCCATGTACTGGGTCCGCGGCCACAGCACAATATTACATCCTTTGTCCGATTGGTTAATAATTAGATTGGTATTCTCTTTCAGTTTACGCATGAGTGTGGAATATTGTGTCTCAATATGTTTGCGTCGCTTGCGTTCCTGTGATGCTTTCCGATTCAGTTTTTTAAGATCTTCTATCAGACAGTCACTGAAGGTGTCGATAGCATCCTTAGGCATAAGGGCAACAAATGTGGAATTGGGACGAAAGGGACTGCTGGAAGGAAAGCTGTCATTGATCCCCATTGTTTGTAACTGTCCTTGTGTTGAAAGGTTCAAATCATTAGAGTCATCCTCGAGTGCCAGCATAGTTTGTAATGTGCTAACATCTGATACTTGTAAGCTGTTGGACGGTAAAACACTAGTCCTAGTGCTAGATGCCTCCTCCATAGTTTTTGTTAGATGGAAATGCTTCATTAATTTGAGTTTGCGGATGAATTTAAAAGTGTCAATCCTGGCTTGAGCATATTTAAACTGATTGGGGGGGTAAAAGGACAGTCCTAAAGCCAAAAGTTGGAGTTCTGCAGACGTGAGGTCAGTGTCAGACAGATTGATTACTGTATTATCGACTTGAGGGGTGCTATTCGCAGTGGTTGTTGAAGTTACCACTTCTTCGCTCTCCCTCTCTTGGCTCTGTTGCTGCCGCTTGCGTTGGCGTTTCCTCCGTTGTTTCCTGATTTTGTTCCGCCGTTTCCGCCTGTCTTGCCCTGTGTTCGTGGCCGCAGGGTTTGGCGGCGGTCCAGCACTAAAAAACCCAATTCCTCAGATGGGGTATAATTAGTGGGAATTGCCATATGCTGAATGCTAGTATCACTGTCGACGGACTCAGAACTACTAGCTATTGAGCTGAGATCTGTATTGGATGCTCCATCTTCATGTGTTGCAAGTGGTGTTACAGCAGGGATTTTGGACGTCAAATTTTGCCTTTGGCAGAGTCAAACTTGCGGGCAAACGTGAAGACCCTGCCTGTCTCATAATACCTTTTGTCATGGGCATATTTAAAGATTTTGCGAGCCTTGATAGTCTCCTCCTGCTTCTTGAGGCGTACATTGATATCACTTCTGCCTTTTCTAATGATATCCTGTTGTTCATGCTCATCCAGTTGTTTATTGAGTGTTTCAATGTATATATAAAACTCAGTGGCGATCACCTCTGGGTAGTTATAGTTAGGTTAGCTTTTCTTTGTTTTGCTAATAACTTTGGCGCCGCTTGACGAATCTTCAGGAAACTTTCCAAAAATAGTAGATTCACTTCAGATCCTTATTGGAAAGATTCGGGGTGATCTATCAAGCAGAGGCTGAGAAAAAAACGGGGTCCCAAAAGCAATTTTTCTCATTCATTTTCCTTAGACTTCTTTAAGAAGTGCTAGCGGAAAAACTACTGAATGGAATTCCACATTTGGCAGGAAGCGAGATCTTGGTTCACAGAATGTGCTTTTTGTGATTTGGTGTAATCCGTTCAGTAGGCTAACCCCACGCCACGCACGACCAAAGGCCGTGTGTGGTGTGGGATTGGCTGCCTCCGGGTGGCTGCCTGCGCATGTTGATGTGCTAACTACTTGATAGCTAATAGGCCTGCTACTTTTTATATTTTGGTATTCTTACCTTTAGACAAAGTCAGTAGGTATGCCTTACTTAAAATGAAACCCTTTATATTGTTACATGACATAGTCAACCGTGCACAGTGGTGGGGGGTTGGACGCCCAACCCCATGTCGAGCATGAACGAAGGCCCTGTATGGCGTGGAGCTGGATACCCGCTGGGGTTGGTTTGAGGGCCTGGCTGAATGCCAGGCCCTGTGCCCAACCCCATGCCATGATTGGCAAAGACATCTTATTTTACATTTAAAAAAATTGAAATTCACTGAAAAAAACGAATGTTAAAGTGATGTTATAATTACTAATTGTAATAATATGTCAATTTACATCAAAAGACCCTTAGAAATTCACTGAAAAAAAAACAAAGGTGAAAAGAATGTTATAGTTAGGTGAAAATGTCAGTTAAAATATACTGTTTTAAACTGACAAATCCACTGAAATTCACCAGTTATAGCTATCTTAAGTAACTATAACTTGTGGCCTAAAGCAATTATAATGCGCGCCCTTGCAGTTCACTGATAATTATTCCACATTTTACATCACTCAAGACATGATCTATGACATCATTGATAACATCGCTGCAACATCTGAAATGACATCATTGATGACAACACTGTGCATGGTGGAACAAATGATTCTATTATCAGAACAGGAGTACCTTGCAGTCAGATTCTAGGAGTTTTTTCACAGGTTACCATATTGTTACCTAAGGGGAATGAACTGAAGTGCAGGGACAATTGCCACGGCTGCATATATTTGATTTGGTCACTGTCACCGACCTAGTGATACATGACTCAAATTCTACCACACACATGGGCGCAAGGTACAGAAGCCACAAAAACCAATGTGAGACACATGAACAGACAGAGCTGATGCAAAGCAAGAAGTGCCACACAGGCAACAACATCTTCCCAGGAAGGGCAGGGACCATTTCACAATGCACACCCAGGATGCCACACCTAAAAACAATTTAATCATTGCTGGAGCTTCCCTTCATGGAATGATAGTCCACATTCACCCGCAAGTCGTAGCCCAATTAAAAGGGCGCACAGCACAAGCAGCGAATACATTTTCAGCTATTCCACACCCAGCCAAGGACAAATAAACACAACCTCCAGTGAACCACTGAAGCCAACACCACCCACGCCTGCAACTAGACAACTTCCTTTAAAGTAAGGCATGTGCATATGGACCTGTAAAGGAGAAGCACACCTGAAAATTATACTCTGGATGCACACTGCTTGAAGGAATTTCACACTACTGCAGTCCTACAACACTAATAGGGTGTTGCAGATTGAAGCTCACATAACAGGAGAACTACACCACTGGAACATCAAAACACTGGAACATCAAAGATCTTCTGTTGCTACCAGGCTATTAACTAATGGATGATATACACCCACCTCAAATTGAATGCCTCCAAAACCGAAATACTCACCTTTTGGCAACTGGAAAAACTATGACCCTCTCTACACCTGGCCTGACGATCTAGGACCACTGCCAAAAATATCTAATGAGGTAAGGTTCCTTGGAATTACCATTGACAGCGAGCTGTCATTAAATGCACAAGTGGTTAAGGTATCCAAATCAAGCTTTCTCCCAATGAAAACACTGCAACCCATATTTCCGCACCTAGGATTCCCCCACAAGGTTCAAGCCAAAATCTCTCTTGTCCTATCAAAACTGGATGAGGCTGTAGGTCTGCATCATGGCTCAACCTTTGACAAATATGAGAAAATTACAGAGAATGCTGCTGCTAGACTCCTTCAACCAGTAAAGCCACAAGCACACATCTCCCCTGCCTTGAGGGTCTTACACTGGTTACCAATTCACGGAAGATCCACCTTTAAGCTGCTTTGTATCACACACAAATGTCCACTCTCGCATGGCAAAGGACAACTTTTCACCAGGAAGAAAATCAACAAATACATACAACAAAGGAGCCTATGCTCGAGAATGGCTCCCCACCACAAAATTCCTAATTACAAGAAAAGAACATGTATGGAACATCATCTTTCTCTGGTCAAGCAGCCAGACTATGGACTTTGCTACCCACAATCATAAGATCCACTGGCAACTATCTCATTTTTAGAAGATTAGTCAAGAACAGGCTTATCCTCACGTGAGGACTATACTCACAACACAGCAGTGACCCACAGTAGTGCACTCAGACATGACAACCTATTCTTCTCAGTATATGTGGATGGGGTTGTTGTTGTGCATGCGTCATTTTACATTGAACTATCCTTCCTGTTATAAGCAGGTACATTTGTATAAGGGGAAAACGTATAGTACACTAACAAGATACATCTGTATATTAGCCCATGCCAATATTGCTGCTTCTATCTACATATAAGATGGGTTTATGCCTGCAACTAAAACCTTAAGAACCCGTACATATACGTATGGGTACTTATATAGAGGGGTTTACTTCAGCCACAAAACCTTTACCAAGAGTCATGTACATATATATATGTATATATGTATGTATAAGCTAATTTCAGTTTTGCTATAAAAAAATACTCCTTTCAACTTTTGTCCCATCCCTCCTCACTTTTACTCCCAAACCTTTCTGACTACTATCAACTCCCAAACATCATTATCAAACTTCAGCCTCCGCTTTAGCCAATTCACCCAACTAACAGGCACACACGATCACTACTTACAAAGACAACTTACTACTTCCCCTTTTCCAATCCATTCCTTCATTCCATTCCTCCTCCAAACTCTACTAAGCACAAGAAATCAAGAGCACAAACTTAACACAGCTGATGCAAAAGGAAAAAAACAATTATCACCAATCTACTAAATATTAAACTCTGATGTTGGGTTTCTGAGTAGTGTGCTACTTGCCGCAAAGCACTTCAATGCCTCGTCAGGGGTAGTAAGCGCAATATAATGAAAGTTAACTTGCCCATTGGAATGATAAATTCCCAGCAACTGCGCTTGTATCTGGTATTCCACTTATGAAGTATCCATGTGGAATATAAGAGGCACATATTCAGGAATCAGCATGGTAATTTCTACTTCTGCATGTTATTTCCCAAAAAACAATAATCCCTGTTATTTTGCTCAATAAGGAACGACCTGGACTCCAAGTAATGGTAAATCAGAGAGGGAAGAAATTCCGGAATTCGTAACAGGCTCTTGTACAGGGCACGAGTCGGGGGACCACGCGGGTGGACGGCGTCCCCCCACTTCTTTCACAGGGTGGATGCCGTCCACCCTGCCAAGAAGTTGGGCCCCACTGACAAAGATGCTGAATTCGTCCCGGTGTAATTTCCAAACACCGGGACACATTCAGCAGCGCCTGCACGTTGTTGTCTGCTTTCGATCACAACAACGTGCAGGCGGGGACGGGGCTCTCTTATTTCTGACTCCTGCTGGGATACTCGGCCATAACAACGGCCGAGTCTCAGGGGTCATCAAGCCTCCTTTTGTTGGAGTCTCCTGGCTGGCAGCAGTCAGGAGCCTCACACCTGATGCAAATGCAGCAGAGGAGAAACAAAGGCTCACACCTTGTTAGCACTTCACACATACTTTAAAGAGGCAGCTTTTCACTTTGTTCAGGCTCTGTTTAGGAGATTTGCATGCACTGTTAGAAGTCAGATGTGTTGATCTTTCCCAGTATTTGCACAAAATAAATTGCATTTATATACGCTTATTACCCTTGAGGAGGCGTTGTAATGATTTAAATATCACTATTTCTTTTAAAGCACTGTGGCTATAGAAAGCTTAACGCTGACAAAAGGTAGCATTGTTTTATATGTAGCGTACAAAAGTGTGAATCTTCTGCCTAAATCAGGAGGGTTTGCAAGTATACTCGAAATGTGCTCAAATGTACTCATGATACACCTGCTAAACATATATGTGAGGGCTTAAGATCTGATATCACTTCTTGTGATGCCAGTTCCTGTGATGTCACGTGCTGTGATGTCACGCGCCGTGATGTCACGCGCCGTGATGTCACACGCCGTGATGTCACGGGCCGTGATGTCACGCGCCGTGATGCCACGCACTGCGATGTTACTTGCATACAGATTAACTAGGTTAGTCCCCCCACTTCTTTTTTTAGGACTTGTGCCCTGCTCTTGTAATAAGGGTAATGTGCATAGAAAAAGTTTCTTTTATAATGATTAACATGTGCAAAGTATTAGCTCTCTCTCTCTCTTTTTGTTCCTTCTTTCTCTATCCTTTGCTCTCTTCTCCTTCCCTTCTTTTTGTCTCCTCGTTCCGCTTTCTCCCTCTCTTCCTTCCTACCGGATCCTTCCCTTTTCCCTCCCTGCTACTGAGTCATTTGCATTTCAGGGTTAACTATTGCTCATGCAACACTGTCATCCATGTGCTTCATACTGTCTGGAAATAGCTGCATTTCTCTCTTAGCTTCAGTAGACCCCATCTCATATCTGAGGCCTTTAACCAATCGAGAGCCCACACCCTTTGCATTCCACAACAAGTAGTTTTAATTTTCTCTTTATTGGTCTGGGCCTACAATTCCTAACGTGCAAAATGCAGTTGGTAAAAAGACACGACTGGCTGAAGATTCCACACATGACACAGCTTCAAAGTAATGCACCCTTTATGCCTGTCCACCTCTAGTCTCAGGCATGGGCCTCCTGAACGTGTATCACCCGGAGCCATCTTGTTCTTTCCATTGTCTCCGGCGATTTCAAGTGACCCCGTTAGGTCTGATGACCTTGTCTTGAATACAACTTCTCTTTGGAATCTGCTGCTTGTAGTTCGGCTTCTATAATGAAGAAAGACAAAAACGAGTGCCAGAATGAAAAGCAACTGCCACGAATGGGCGATCTACTCACACCTTCCCTGGGTCATTTTCCGACCGTTGTTTTTTTTTTTACTCTTTAATCGTTTGCAAAATATCCCTCACAGTCATACGTCACTGAATGTCGTTTCTCCTGTTTCTTTTCAAGCTGCGTTCCCTTGTCTCTGGTTTCTTTCTTTTCCTTTCTTCTACACGTCCGAGCACCCTTCGCATTATATTACTTATCTCATGGTTTGTTTTGCCTCATCAGCTCTTTGTCGATGCCAAACATGTGCCCTAATTTCTGGGCTGCAACTTAGTCCCAAAGCCCTGTCTCGCGGCCTTTCTCGAGACATGCAGCCTGAGGTTACACCTCAGAGGGCTGCATAAACCCTTATTATGGTAATCCCATAATCACCTGCGCTAAATCTACCTTCTCAAGGCACGGGCCGGAAACACAAAGGCACGTCCTGTCAGCACGTGCTGTGACCAGGCGTAGGAACAATAATCTCGTCCTGTCACAGCCCAAGGCACCGAGGGCTCACAGGCGCATCCCAGCTTGATTGTCTTGCAATGTACCCAATACTGCGAACTTCATGACAGTTCTATTGCACATAAATGGTAGCAAGCAGATGTGGGGGGCTGTTTCAAAATACAAATCTAAAAGGCATGAGACATTTAGCACAAAGAGAGGCATCTGGCTGTATTATTGAATGTGCTCTGGGAGCGCAACTGTGGTGAGTGCACCTGTTTTTTGGCACCCCGGGACACCTCAGCCTTTTTCTATAGATGAGACTGCCTTAAGAAAGGGAGAGCCCATCCCCCTCACCACAATGCTGTCAACTCTTAACTTAACACACTGGCAACAGGTGCCTCCAAGAATGAGCCCCAGAGGAGGCAAAAGCCAATTGGCAAAAAACCCTCCTGACAAGATGGTGCAGCAAGAAGGAATTACCTGAAGAACTTCATCCAGGCAAACGTTTGAAGATGAATGATGGCAAGGCCAGCAAACTCTGTGGATCTTCAAAAGCCTTGGAAAAAACAATGGCGTTCCAAGAAAAATAGTCAGGGACAAAAACGTTAACTGGGGCAAAGAACATGTCTAAAGTTACTTTTCAGAATGGAATGTGGCACAGGGAACCTCCATCTTACTTCTCGTTATGTAGTGGAAGATGTGCCATAATTCCTTGGATCCTCCATTTTGATTTGGGAGAAAACTGATAGGATTTTACATGAATCAGCCATCTTAGATTGGGGAAGAAATAGAGGCCCCACCCACATAACTGGCTTCCTGCATTGAATTCTAGGAAGAAGAAATACATGGAGCCCCACCAATTCTCAAGTTGTTCCATAAAAAAGATGACGCTTATGCAATTCAATTCCCCAGGTCGTCCCCGTAGCGCAGACTGGTTGACCAAGACTTCTGCATCGCCAGGAGCAATCAGTAGTGCTTGGGGATGGATCGGACTTCCTAGGTAAGCCAGCTGCCATCAAAGGGAAATCTTTCTGCTGAAGGCTCTCTAAGGACCACTTGAGCACAAGTTAGTTTCATGTCGCAAAGTGGCACATAAGCTTCTTCCCTGGGTAGCAAACAATATAATCCTTTCTGAATGTCCTGGTTTATTCAGGAATTACTTAAAATATTAACGAATTAACAATGAGGCATGAACTCTAGAAGCATTTTCCCAAGACTGTTCACTTGATGGATTTTACTTTAAATATCCAAGAGTCACAGATGTCTTGTACTTCATATTCTGGAGCGTCGTTGACCAAAATAGTCAAAGGCAAGGGAAATGCGCATTGCTAAAGATCTACCCGATAGGGCTTTAAATTTAAAGACTATAAATTTGGGTGAAGTTTCCAAGGTACGAAAGGCTGTATTCCACTCATCTCCTGCCTTGATACATACGAAATGACAGGCACCTCAGAGGGCCAATTGTTGTCTTTCATTAGTAGAACAAGGTATCTATCTTTGATGGCAATGTTGTTCTTAGACTTTTGTAATCAGTTCAGGGTCGAAGCTCTTTAGTCATTTTTGGAACAAAAACAGTCGAGGCCAGCATGGCTTGCGGGAGGGGGGGCATATGCGGGGGGGTCGCGCGGGGAGGGGGGTCACGCGGGGGGGTTTAATAAATTTTGTTTTTTAACCTACCTTCAAGCCGGGACCTGCGTCTTCCCGGCTCCTGCTCTCCTGCCTCCGACAGGAACAGGAAGCAGGTAGCCAGGCTCCCTCCCCTAAGCCAATCACAACGCTGCATGCAGCATTGTGATTGGTCGGGACGGCGCCCAGCCAGGGGCTTATAGGGTGGGCATGTTCTCCATGCAGGCTGCCCTGCAGCCTGCATGGAGAAGGGCAAAGTGTGCATGACTGGTTTGGGCGGCCCGAGAGGGCCGACCAAACAGTCACTGCTCACTTTTAGGAGTGGGCAAACCACTCCTCCACTGCCCTGCTCGGAGACCAGAGCAGCCCTGAGACCTGCAACGCAAACATAAAATGGTAATAACTAAAAGTTATTACCATTTTATGTTTCTGCTTCTCGCACTGCGAGAAAGCAGTGGGGCGACGCTCCTCCGCCATGGCGGAGGAGCCGCCCCTGATCAAAAAACATTAAAATCCCAGTAGGAGATACTGCATGGACAATTAGACCATTTTGCAGATGCTCTTGTAAGATTTCCATAAGGACCTTCTTTTCTATTTCAGGCAAGGAGTACGTTTTTCCAAAAGGAACAGTGGAACCGGCAAGCAAAATGATGCTTGAAGGTTCATTTTCCTCCCAGCTTTTTCTCTTTGTCACGGTCTCCCTATCTTTCTCTTCCTCCATTTTTCTACCTTTTCTTCCTTTCCCTCTCTTGCACTGGGTCAAAGTTGGAAGATGGAAATACTTTGCTGTCCTCAAAACAGTGACCACTATCACTACAAATTAAAAAAAGAATTGTAGGAGAGGTGTGGGGGCAGACTAGAAGAGTAGGCTCTTGTGTTCTGCAGCATCTATCTTGCTCTCCTTGATATCAATGTAATTATTTAATAGAGAAAGTAATCTGTATTTGTGACTTATGTCAGTATTACATATCGTCGATCC
Source organism: Calotriton arnoldi (assembly GCA_963921515.1). Taxonomy (NCBI): domain Eukaryota; kingdom Metazoa; phylum Chordata; class Amphibia; order Caudata; family Salamandridae; genus Calotriton; species Calotriton arnoldi. The sequence continues at coordinate 189,409 of CAWUFW010003426.1, read as the reverse complement.
CGATCATCCAAAGTCTCCCTTTCTTAATCTAAGTCATTACTAAATGGAGATGAGTCTACACCTTTTATGAAAGCTATGTCTTTTTTTTTACATTTAAAGTAAAACAAAGCCTACCCTGCCCCCTTTCTTTTCCGCAGGGTCATCCAGGGCCACTTTTGCAGAAAAACTCCTGTGTTGATACAAACCACTAGTCTCAGGCCATAGTGACACATAATGGCTTATTGGTGGCAACTCCTACCAGTAAAAAAACCTTCAGAGGATGTGGCCTAACGGCTAGAGCGGTGAACATTGAAGCTTGGGAACTGGGTTCGAGTCTCGGCTGGGACGATCAACATCCTGTGATTCTGGGCAAATCACGTAATCTCCCTGTGCCTAACAAAATGAATGTGCCTGTCTGTAACACAACTGGTGCTCATGTACAGCGCTCTAATACTGAGGGGCTCATTACGATGGCGGAATGATCGCCACCGCCAGGCCGGCGGTGGCGATCGTTCCGCCATCACATTGAGATTTACCCACCGCCATATTAGGATGGCGGTGGGTATCGCGGCGGACGCAAAGTCCGTCCGCCGCTTTTCCGCCGGTGGCAATCGCACCGATTGCCTGGCGGGCGGAGCAGGGCCACTAATATGGTGGCGGTGCCTAGCAGGCACCGTCCGCCATATTAGGATATGTGTGGCCAGGCGCCTTTCCATGGTGGCAATGCCGCCATGGAAAGGCTGGCGGGGATTGGGTTTGGGGGCCCATTGCGGGCCCCCCTTGTTTGGGGGTGTTGCTGCACTGGGGGTACCCATGGTACCCCCTGCATTTCCATGCACCAAGTGGCAGGCACCGCGTGGTGCCTGCCACGCGGTGCAGGAAATGCGGTGCAGCACTTTCAACATTGCGGACGGTGCTGCAGCCAGCAGCACCGCCCGCAATGTTGAAAGCCCAGGATGCGCCCGCCAGTATGGCGGGCGCATCCTAATTGCAGTGGTGGGACCGCCGCATGTCTGGCGGGCAGTCCCAATCACCGCTACGGTGGCGGGCGGACCAAGTCCGCCCGCCATCGTAATCAGCCCCTGAGTTCGCGCTATATAAAACTCCATTAAAAAAAAGCCAGCTTTCACCTCAGCCAAGGGCTCAGAGGGAGGGGAATAATTAGAAAAATATATTTTGATCCCAAAGTTGTTTGATGAGAAACAGTAAGAGTTTCCATACTGACAGAGCTAGGCTTCTCTAAAGGGATTCCAGGCAGACCACTGAAGTCTAAAGGGAGTCAGTGCTGGAACCAAACCGAACAGATCTGGAAGGAACCGAGGATGAGAGCGGCACTGAAATTCGAAAGCATACCCCTGAGGGAACGCCATCCCTGACAGGACACCCATTGATGATGATCATGGCATTACAAGGCAGAACTCCTGAGAGAGAGTGTTGAACAGTGACCACATGAACACAGAGGGTACCCCAACCACTTAAAGCCTAACTTCAAAGCCGAAAAGCAGAGATGCTGTCTCTTCCCAGATGAGAGTGTTGACACACCAAGGGAGTACACATCACTGGGAGAATCCAGTCAGGATCCATGGCCAGCTGATGGAAAATGGATACCTATTTCACGATTGACAGGTACAAGGCTGTCAGTGCATCCTGTTGCTTTATCCGTGCCCAGAAACTGGGGTTATTTGTAAATGAGGGCTAAGCATAGATAACAAGCATTCTGTTACGTTTGAAAACACTATAGAGGAGGTAAAGCATTCCCCCGATTCACAGAGTTTGCAACAGCTCTCCTGGCTAGCCTTTTTTAAAATGTTCAGCATAAAGATTCCCCATTTTATCGTGCTTGTGGCCACTAATCCCAGGAATACACAGGCCACCTCAGCAGTGCTTCCTAGCAGAGCTGTATGCTGGTGCTGCTAGGAGAAGGGAGTAGAGCCAAAAGAGTCCCAATGAAACTCGTCCTTCAGGGTATATGACTGTGTTACCTCCTTGCTGTGGTAAAGCGATCTAGCGTGTGGATGGTAGGTTGTGGAATATGGAAGTAGAATACGGAAGGTGTGGGGAGGAAGGATTTGTGTTGGGATGGTTGGTGGTGGAGAAACACAGACCTGGAAGGTTGGTGTCTCCATCATTTCTTACTTGTAGCTTCGTATCGTCGAATTAAACACCGAACCAAAAGAAATTACTTCTTTTCACTTACCTCAAAGCCAGGTGACAGAATATCGAAAGCAAAAATATTGTGGGACAAACTATTGTGTCAAGAATATTGAGGACAGAAATATTGTGAAGGTAAGTTTCTATAGGTAAGGAAAGTTTTACTATATATAACTCCACATATATGCACCTTGGCAATACATATGTCTTCAAAGTACGTGGATTTGGAGTTAAGAATAGTAAATCTATACTTACCTATTTGCACTTACCTACTCGATATTTTTGGTCTTTGATATTTTTGACACGATATTTTATGCACACAATATTTTTGTTTCCGATATTCTGTCAGTGATCTCAAAGTCACTGGGTGGTGCCTGCTACTAATATATTTTGGATCTACAGTCCTGCTGTACTCCACCGGTGCAGCCTACTGACTCCCCTGGGAAAAGTATAGTAACCTCCATAAAGGGGATCTTCTTTCTAGTGACCCAATTGTTTGTGGGTTGCTTGATGTACCACTTTGAAAACAGGCACATCTGCCTAAAAACTGTGTATGTGTGCAATGTGGCACAATAATATACCCAACCCCATTTCCCTCTTTCTTCTGCTTTGTGAAGCCTTACTGTGGTCTTTGAAATTACTTTGAAATGTGACCAGCAAAATTCAACAATTATATAGGAGGAATTGTTTATCTCTTGTCTTGCTTCTGCTGGAATAAACACGTACATAGTCTATGCCAGCTCGAGCTCTCCAAAGTCTCAGAAAGCCTTGATGCCCTAGGAATGAAATCAGCTGTTGTCCAAACCTTGAATGTTGCTACACCCTCGTATCCGGTGGCTTCTTCTTAACGGCCCATATGCAACATAAATGCTGGTGTAACACTCAATTTCAAGATCCATCGAACCTGCCCTGCTTAGACGTCTGGTACTTCCAAATAGACAGTTGTGCTTTGTAGCTCTCCAGTCTGGGTCTAAGCCTAGAAATAAGCCTCTGGCCTTGCTGTTTTGCCTGTCTGCCTTTAGATTCCCTGTGTGGACCTCCATTGAGCAGATAGAGACCTTGACAAACCCATTTATTGCACTGCTGCCCTCAAGTTGGTATCTTCCCAGAGTCTGGGGAGACTGTATTAAGACAAAAATGTGCAGAAGAGCTGATCCTCAAAGTTGTGACTCAGCCTGAATAGCATGTGACCCTGAACCACCAAGTGACCTTTTGATCAAAGAAGGAATGACCTCCTTGAATAGCCCTTCAGAAACTTACCCAGAATTTGTTAGATGGTGGTATAGCTCTCCCCGACATAAAAAAGTATGACTGGGCGGCACAGCTGACAGCTGTTAATCACTGGGTCCATCTCCCAGAGGGGGAGCTGGTGTACAGGATGGACAGGGACAGCATGCGACCAGGGGGTTCTCTTAGAGCCATCTATGGGGGTCCAGAAGCTGCGCATTCTCTCAGTCCTACCACAACAACACAAGCCCTCTGGCACTCCGCACTTCACGATATGGGGTGGAGGGACAAACCACGCAGGCCACCCCCTTGTGGGGTGCAGCAAAGTTGGGCACCCTGGCGACACACAAAGGTTTTGATAAGTGGAGCTTGATTGGTCTGTCCATGTTGGGAGATCTGTAGAAGCAAGGGGCTATACCTCCATTTTTGAAGTTAAAGAGAGATTACAAGCTGGCATCCAGTAAGACATACCGATATTTACAAATCCGACATGCTCTGCGGATGGCGATCCCTAGGGGTGAAGACCTCCCTGAGTCCTCCCCACTTGTTGATCGATTACTAGATGATTACATGCCAAGAAGGGCGATCTTGCTTACCTATAGAAAATTGTTAAATAATTCTCCTGATACTCTGACCAAGTTGCAGATGAACTGGGAGCGAGACGGTAACCAGTCACAATATCGAATTTTAAATATCGATATGGCAAAATATCGCGTTTAAAATATAGAATGGACATAATATCGACTTACAAAAATATAGTGGTGCAGAATATCGAAATACAGGTAAGAAATATTGTTTTTCATAATATCGAAGTTAGTAATATCGACAGTCATAATATAGTTGTTAAAAATATCGAATTTTTTATAGTGTTTTAAGTGTTAGTATATGTGTTAAAAGTATCGATTATTTTTGTAATGTATGTTTTAATTTTTTAAAAGTAATGAATTTTAATGAAATTCATTTTTGCGTAATTTAATTCCGTAGCGGGTTGTGGGTTTATAGGGGAATAGGGTGGGAAGTAATTTAATAATAATATATTTTTTAGAATTATTTAGAAATAATTAATTATATGTTAAATATTTTTTGCGTAATTTAATTCTGAAGCGGGTTGTGGGTTTATAGGGAATAGGGTGGGAAGTAATTTAATTGAAATTAATTAATTATTTTATTAATTAATAATTTAGTATTTAATAATTTATATTGTTAAGTAAGTTAATTAATTTATTATTAATTAATTATAAATTGATTAATCACAACTAATAATTAATTGGTAATTATGTTAATTGTGTTATTTTTTTTATTAATTAGTAATTAATTAGATATTAATTATTAATAATTAATTTGTAAATATGTTTGTGTACTTTTTTTAGGAGTGGGGTGAGGGTTGATAGGGGAGTAGGGTAGGAAGTACTTTAGTTTTAATGTAATTTTTATTATTTTTTATATTATATTTATTAAAAGTTATTTTATAGTGTTAATTTTGTGAATTAATTTAGATTTGATGGTTATTCATTTTATTGTTAATTGTAATTAGTTAATTAATTAATTTTTAATTAATTATGTTAATTTATTAATATTTTACAATATTGTAGGTGACGTTTATAGGGGAAAATGGTGGGAGGTAAATTAATTTTGAAAAATTAATTACTTGTTAATTAATGTTAATTATATTGCAGGAGTGGGTATACTAAATTATTCCCCTACGCTATCCAACACTTTCCCTACTGTTACACTTGGTGGAGTGGGAATATTAAATTATTCCAACCCGCTATCCAACACTTTCCCTACTGTTGCACTCACTGGAGTGGGAATAGTAATTTTTACCCTCCCGCTATCGAACACTTTCCCTACTGGTGCACTCACTGGAGTGGGAATAGTAATTTTTACCCACCCGCTATCCAACACTTTCCCTACTGTTGCACTCACTGGAGTGGGAATAGTAATTTTTACCCACCCGCTATCCAACACTTTCCCTACTGTTGCACTCACTGGAGTGGGAATAGTAATTTTTACCCTCCCGCTATCCAACACTTTCCCTACTGTTGCACTCACTGGAGTGGGAATAGTAATTTTTACCCACCTGCTATCCAACATTTTCCCTACTGTTGCACTCACTGGAGTGGTAATAGTAATTTTTACCCTCCCGCTATCCAACACTTTCCCTACTGTTGCACTCACTGGAGTGGGAATAGTAATTTTTACCCACCCGCTATCCAACACTTTCCCTACTTTTGCTCTCACTGGAGTGGGAATAGTAATTTTTATCCACCCGCTATCCAACACTTTCCCTACTGTTACACTTGGTGGAGTGGGAATAGTACATTATTCCCACCCGCTATCCAACACTTTCCCTACTGTTGCACTCACTGGAGTGGGAATAGTAATTTTTACCCACCCGCTGTCCAACACTTTCCCTACTGTTGCACTCACTGGAGTGGGAATAGTAATTTTTACCCTCCCGCTGTCCAACACTTTCCCTACTGTACCACTTGTTGGAGTGGAAATAGTTATTTTATCCCCTACGCTATGCAACGTTTCCAGTAATGTTATATTTAATGCAGTGTAAAATATTATTTTGTTAAAAAAATATTTATTTTAATGTTTTAACTTATTATATATAATTTATTTTTTATTTATAATATAGGTTTATTTATATATATGTAATTATATTTTAAATTATGTTTTTAACATTTTATAATTAAAAATATTAATTATTTTTAATATTATTAAGTTATATATAATAAAAAATAAAAATGAATGTTTTTTTACATTATATTTATTATTTATTAATTTTAACCTTTTTAAATTATTTTTAAGTATGTTTTACTTAATTATATTGATTATTTAATTAATTTTATATTACTTTTAAGACATTTTAAAAAATCGATATTTTAGCAAGCTATATTATTGACAACGATATTTAGGATTCAATATTTTTGTACTTACCTGTTTGTAGATAGGAAGTCGATATTCTGTCATTCTATATTTTTTCATCGATATTCTGGCATCTCGATATTCTGCTCCTCGATATTCTGTCAGTGATCCAGCAAGATATAGGGGACTTGGAAAATGAGGAGTGGCCAGAGGGAGGTGGCCATTCATTTAAGAATTCGATTGGTACAATTAAAAATCCTTCATCAAATCTATTACGCATTGGTTAAAATGGGCAAAATAGGTAGTGCTCTGTGTGCCAGAAGCTGTGGACAGGAGGGCACATATTTCCATATGGTGTGGATCTGTCCAGTGCTCCAACATTACTGGGGGCAGGTGCTTGCTTGCCTTAATTGTAGTTGCAATTGTAATGTCGTAGGGAGTGATTTGACACGCCTCCTAAATGTTTGGGCTGAATCCGACCTAAATTATATGGACAGACTTTGGCTCACATTGGGACTGATGGTGGCGAAGCGAAATATAGCTTGCATGTGGAGGTCCGAATTAAGCCCACGTTTGAGGGACTGGAAGAGAGACATGGATTGGTGCATGCTGGCTGAGAGGATGGTCTATGTGGGGAGGAGCTGTACAAACAAATGGACAAAAATATGGGGAAAGTGGAATGTATAATGTTTAAGAACTGCACACAGGACACACGTGGTGGGTTTAAGTTGGAGGTTTAATCCATAACACCTCATCCATCAGCAGTCAGTGAGTAACTGACAAAAAAGGGAATGTTCTCAACACATTCTAGATTCTACATTCCACAGAACCCTGAACGAAGAACACCTAGAAGGGGAATACCACAGAATGCTTATAGGGGGGAGAACTGTGAACCTCTGGTGGATACTAACCATGATGTCCTGTAGTAATGAAGGTATGGACCTTACCGCTGAACCTTGTATTATTAGTACAATGGTTGAATGTTGATATGTTTCTATAATGCTGGCACTTTGTCAGTGGATGCGGCTGTCTTTCCATTACAATCAGGAATGTTTACTGTCCCCACAGTTTTCTTTGTTTGATCTACTAATAAAAATAATTATTTAAAAAAAGGATGGAATTACCTGATTCTTCTTGTTTCATATCTAGCACGCAATAGCCTTTTCCTTGAACTGGTGAGCATAATTCCCAAAACAGCCTTGTGAGTAGATGCTGGAAGAATGTCCCTGTACCGAAGTAGGATCCTCCTCCCGACGCTGCTGGGTGTGTAGCGATCCAGCTATCTACAGGCCCTCTGCTATAGATGCTAAGTTTGCTCCACATGACTTCAAAGACTGCTTTGTCGCCTTGGCCCAATTAGGCTTGCAGATTTCCAGCTTGATGTTTGAGCAATCCTTACCCCTTTCTAGGAGAAAGAGTCCCTCTTAATCTAGGACCACTGGTCCCCTGAATCTAGCACCTAAGTTACTGGAGATACATAATCCTTACATGTCGAGGGCCCTACTTATTACAGGGAGAGAATAGATAAAATAGTTGCTCAGTAGAACATATTTATTGGATTTTTTTTTACCACAACCAGCGGTTTTTGAGATATTGACACTTTTAATGTTGGAGTACCCTGTCACTAGCAGGAAGCTTCGCCCAGTACCCCAGGGGAAATGAAACATTTCTCTCTGTCTGTCAAAAACGTTGCAGGTCCTTAGAATTGCACTTGTATCCATCTTTGATTTTACGCCATTAATATTTGCCATGTTTCTGGAAAAAAAGTAAGAAGTGTTTGGATGTTTGGAGAGGCTCTGCTCTGGGTCTCCCTCGGGCACTACACTGTCAGACGTTTTTATCCTGATTTCGTACCATAGCTTTCAGTGTTGAAACATTCTACCGATGATATTGAACTTTTATAAGATAAAATTGACCCATTGTTGAATTATTGCTTCCTAGCAGACATTTTCTGAAAAAATTAACCACAGAACAGGAACCTGTGCCAGTCACTAACCTCAGCGCAGGGCGTGGTGAGGCTAACAGAATGGATAATAGGCCTTATACATAAAACAAGCATTAGCAAAGTCAATAGGTCTTGCCTTTGAGACTTGTAGAGATTGTCAATGTTTTGTATTCGTGCTATACAGCATCCCGAAGCTGTGCAGCATGGCTAAATAAGAAACAAAGGGGCGATTCCGATCTCGGCCGGAAGAGCACCTAACACCATTCGCCCGGAAAAAAACCAAGCCGAATGCGTGTTTCCCGACCGATCCGAACATGCGACCGAACGAACAAGTACGATGCGCACAACTGCCCGGATCCCGACCCAGCCGTACTCACCCAATCCAGCTCCTGTTCACCGCCTGAGCCGGATCCGTAAACGCAGAATCGAGTCGCACGGAAGCCAAAATACAGCACCCTCCGGCCGGACTAGTACGATGCGCACTCCGTATGCGCCGAACCTGTCGCTACGCACGGCACGTCAGAGCATCCGGGAGAGGCGCACATAAGCTCCGATTCGCGCAAAAAGACGATCCACGGCTACGAGACGAACACGCCAGCCACGAGTATGAGTCGAAGCAACGACAAAGACAAACGAGACGAACCAACTATGAATCCCATCGCGCAGGTCCTACCAATACTCTACATCTATTACCGGAACTGGTACGGACGCGTACGGCGCAGAAGGTAAGTCAAACACCCACCACACAAACAAACTACACGTACCAGACATACAACACACACACATAGGGATGCAGAAATGAATCACACCAGCAACAGCACAAACATAGGGGCGGGATGGCTATCACCAATACCATATCCACCCATAGGGGCCTTGATGCCTACCACTACTACCACCCCTACTCAGGGGGTCTGGATGCCTGTCACTACTACCACCCCTACCCATGGGGGCTGGATGCCTACCACTACTACCATCCCCACTCATGGGGGCTGGATGCCTGTCACTACCACCACCCCTACCCATGAAGAGCTGGATGCCTACCACTACCACCACCCCTACCCATGGGGGGCTGGATGCCTACCACCACCCCTACTCAGGGGGGGCTGGATGCCTACCACTACTACCACCCCTACTCAGGGGGGTCTGGATGCCTGTCACTACTACCACCCCTACCTATGGGGGACCACCCCTACTCAGGGGGGTCTGGATGCCTGTCACTACTACCACCCCTACCCATGGGGGGCTGGATGCCTACCACTACCACCACCCCTACTCAGGGGGGTCTGGATGCCTACCACTACTACCACCCCTACTCAGGGGGGTCTGGATGCCTGTCACTACTACCACCCCTACCCATTGGGGGCTGGATGCCTACCACTACTACCACCCCTACTCAGGGGGGTCTGGATGCCTGTCACTACTACCACCCCTACCCATGGGGGGCTGGATACCTGTCACTACTACCACACCTACCCATGGGGGGCTCGATGCCTACCACTACCACCACCCCTACCCATGGGGGCTGGATGCCTACCACTACCACCACCCCTACTCAGGGGGCTGGATACCTGTCACTACTACCACCCCTACCCATGGGGGCTGGATGCCTGTCACTACTACCACCCCTACCCATGGGGGCTGGATGCCTACCACTACCACCACACCTACCCATGGGGGGCTGGATGCCTACCACTACCACCACCCCTACCCATGGGGGGCTGGATGCCTACCACTACCACCACCCCTACCCATGGGGGCTGGATGCCTGTCACTACTACCACCCCTACCCATGGGGGGGCTGGATGCCTACCACTACCACCACCCCTACCCATGGGGGGCTGGATGCCTACCACTACTACCACCCCTACTCAGGGGGGCTGGATGCCTACCACTACTACCACCCCTACTCAGGGGGTCTGGATGCCTGTCACTACTACCACCCCTACCCATGGGGGCTGGATGCCTACCACTACTACCACCTCTACTCAGGGGGCTGGATGCCTACCACTACCACCACCCCTACTCAGGGGGTCTGGATGCCTGTCACTACTACCACCCCTACCCATGGGGGCTGGATGCCTACCACTACTACCATCCCCACTCATGGGGGGCTGGATGCCTGTCACTACCACCACCCCTACCCATGAAGAGCTGGATGCCTACCACTACCACCACCCCTACCCATGAAAAGCTGGATGCCCACCACTACCACCACCCCTACCCATGGGGGGCTGGATGCCAACCACTACCACCACCCCAACTCAGGGGGGGGTTGGATGCCTGTCACTACTACCACCCCTACCCATGGGGGGCTGGAAGCCTACCACTACTACCACCCCTACTCAGGGGGGGCTGGATGCCTGTCGCTACTACCACCCCTACCCATGTGGGGCTGGATGCCTACCACTACTACCACCCCTACTCATGGGGGGCTGGATGCCTACCACTACTACCATCCCCACTCATGGGGGGCTGGATGCCTGTCACTACCACCACCCCTACCCATGAAGAGCTGGATGCCTACCACTACCACCACCCCTACCCATGGGGGGGGCTGGATGCCTACCACTACCACCACCCCTACTCAGGGGTGGCTGGATGCCTACCACTACTACCACCCCTACTCAGGGGGGTCTGGATGCCTGTCACTACTACCACCCCTACCCATGGGGGGCTGGATACCTGTCACTACTACCACCCCTGCCCATGGGGGGCTGGATGCCTACCACTACTACCACCCCTACTCAGGGGGGGCTGGATACCTGTCACTACTACCACCCCTACCCATGGGGGGCTGTATGCCTACCACTACTACCATCCCCACTCATGGGGGGCTGGATGCCTGTCACTACTACCACCCCTACCCATGGGGGTCTGGATGCCTACCACTACTACCACCCCTACTCAGGGGGGTCTGGATGCCTGTCACTACTACCACCCCTACCCATGGGGGGCTGGATGCCTACCACTACTACCACCCCTACTCAGGGGGGGCTGGATGCCTGTCACTACTACCACCCCTACCCATGGGGGGCTGGATGCCTACCACTACCACCACCCCTACCCATGGGGAGCTGGATGCCTACCACCACCACCACCCCTACCCATGGGGGGCTGGATGCCTACCACCCACACCACCCCTACTCATAGGATGGGTAATGCATGACACAACCAGCATACTCCAACATAAGGAATGTAAGAAAAAAACAGCCTCCCAACACCATGACAAGCATGTGTAGACTGTGTCAAATGCCTACAACACTGAACATGACATTGAACATACAATGTGACCCCCTATCACATGTGTCACACATAAATGTGTGTGGCCTCCACAATGCAAGCAGACCCTGACCACTGTGGCAATGGGGTCCAGCCCCCATCATCACAGTGACCAAAAGGTAAGTGTGGGGTCCATAGCTGAATCACATTTTGAACATTGTGGCAATGGGGTCCAAGCCCCCATCATCACAGTGACCAAAAGGTAAGTGTGGGGATCCATAGCTGAAGCACATTTTGAACATTGTGTCATTGGGGTCCAAGCCCCCATCATCACAGTGACCAAAAGGTAAGTGTGGGGTCCATAGCTGAAGCACATTTTGAACATTGTGGCAATGGGGTCTAAGTCCCCAGCATCACAGTGACCAAAAGGTAAGTGTGGGGTCCATAGCTGAAGCACATTTTGAACATTGTGGCAATGGGGTCTAAGCCCCCATCATCACAGTGACCAAAAGGTAAGTGTGGGGTCCATAGCTGAAGCACATTTTGAACATTGTGGCAATGGGGTCTAAGCCCCCATCATCACAGTGACCAAAAGGTAAGTGTGGGGTCCATAGCTGAAGCACATTTTGAACATTGTGGCAATGGGGTCTAAGCCCCCATCATCACAGTGATCAAAAGGTAAGTGTTGACATTGAAAAAGCTGCAACTGCCAAACTGCATGGATGATTTCTGGTCACAGAACAACAAACACATCAGTGGCAAAGTAGTGGTTGTGTCCCATAGCAACATAGATTGGGGGAGGCAAACAGTGCAGTGCAAAGAAGACATACCTTTGGCCATGTGCAGACAAACATCACCCATGGGGGCTGACACTGTCAACATTAATCAATGACACAATGACAGAAGTGACCATCATAATGCAGACCCACATATTTGCACCAATGGGCACACAAATGGAGATATCCTGTGGAGACTGTAGATGTGAGGTGAACAAATACCATACCATGGCAGCAATGGGACACACAAACAATGATCGTTGTGCTGACTGATGACCTAGGAGTCCCAGGGACAGCAGGGGGAACCCACTAAACAACATACAGCCAATGGCACACCGAAGATATGCCAATGCAGTGGTGCAGATGCACAAACAGGCAGCCCCACACTGCATATCAAACACAACAGGTGAAGGGGGGGCGGTGCCAGTGTCCCCAGGCAACCACACAACACATGAGGAGGCCTGAATACCAATCACACAGATGTGCATACAGTGCCACACAAAAGAAAATCATGGGTCCGAATACCCTCTGTGGGCAATCAGGCATTGTTAGATGAGAGGGAGCCCAAATTACACAGGTCACACAGGCTTGTGGGAACAGCAACTAACACAGCAAGGCCCAGACCCACCACAGCACCACCCCCAGGGTCCCCACATTGTGGTGACACTGGCCTGCATGACAATTCCACTGTGATGACAAAGCTAGATGTCGTTCACGCTGTGAACCACAGTCATGTGTCCTGAGCAACAAACTACCATCACACCTACACAAGCACAAATCTATCAGCATGGCCTGTCAGCCAAGGCCAACATGGAGGCAGGGGTCCAGACGTGCAACAACTCTCATCTGCACACACTCAACACCACACACCATGATCTCCACCAATGTGCAGCAGTGAAGCTCACATGCACTGGTGACATTGCACATGCACCCATGACAATCCCAGGGGTGGCGGTGGCAACTAAGGTGCAGAACCCCATCACACATGGCCAGTCAACAAGACTCGTGAAGGTCTGACACACTGCACAGTACGCCGTACATGGACATGACGTCAATACCACTACAACCAATGGGATCCCGGCCACAGACACACACCAATGAAGAAGCCAAGGTCACCCACAAAGAACACACATAGACAACTTCCAACATTGCAGCTCTGACCCTGAGGAGTGGCAGCAGTCACACACACAACGTGTCACAATCACTGAAAGCTAACACAAACTGGAAATTACATGACCGGTGTAACCAACAAGTGCCAAGGGGAATCCTGACTGTGTCCCATCTGCGTTTGCCCACAAACTCAGCCCGGACAGCAAACACACCTATGGGTGACACCCTGATGACCAGTAATGTGCCATGCACCCACATCACAGAGAACCCAGGGAGATGACTTGGGGGGAACATAGGTCAACTCAGCAAGCATCACAAACAGGAACATCACTAGGGATCCCAGCCTGCCTAGCAAAATGGAAGTGAACACACACAGACATGCTCACACAACACACACCTTGTGCCCAGGCAATGTCACAGAATTACACACTGCCATGAGGCGACTCCACTCCTGTGTAAGGAAAGCTGTGCCATATGTTGTCTCAGTAGGGCTCTATCATGTCAGCAGAACACTTGGTCACACAGTCAACAATTAGCACAAAATGAAGGCTACCGTCATATCAGCCTGGTCATGGGAGTGTCACCGAAATCATCAGCACAGATCCAACACACATGTATAGCAAGTTGCACTGATAACACAGATGATTCCTTCCCCATTGATGCCCAAACCTGCATGTCCAGTGGAGATGGTCACACGGTCAGGGAAGTAGACTAATCGAACAATGGCAAGCACAACAGATGTGCAGGGGTGTAGGCCACAGATGTGATATTGCAAATGTAAGTAGGAAATCCCATTGACAAAATTGAAAACATGACACCCTCATATTGCCGCAAAGGATGACATGGATACACACCAGGATAGGACACATTCCCCTGGACCACATGGGGTCCTGCATAGTAACACTTCTTTTACCTGAGATCAAAACTCACCATCACTGCAGCAAGGGCACGGTTAGCAACATCAACATCATGTACATCAGAAGCAAAACCACTAGAGAACAGAAAGTAGCTTTATTCAGCATTTGTCTGTTAACGCGCTCTATGATTGGATAAGACATCCTTTGGATGATATGATTCCGGTTAAACAATCAAAAGGTCGAAGCACCAAGGCCAATCCATGGTATAATAACAACTTAGCCATTATCCGCAAATCGTGCAAACGACTGGAACGGGAGTGGAGGAGAGACTTTGACTCTAGCCGGAAAGGTCTTTATCAGTCAGCCATTAAGAATTATCATAGGGCTGTTCAGAAGGCACGTGCCTCTTATTTTTCTGAGGAGATCAGAAACAGCCAGAATCCCTCCAAGAAGATCTTCGCCATTATTAAAAATCTCAAAAACGCGGGGGCGCCTGTGGCATCTGCCATTAAGTCTAATGAACAATGTGAGGACCTTGCCACCTTTTTTATAACAAAGGTGGACAATATCTATAAAACCTTACCCCAGATAGCCAATGGCCCCGACTCTGAGGACCCTGCTCCCCCTGCACATATATTGGCTACCTTTCCACCAATCACTGGAGAAGTGCTTAGTATATTCTGCATGAAGATTAAATCGGGTTCTCCAACTGACCCTATGAAGCCGGAACACCTAATAAGACTTTTACCTGTGCTTCTTACACCTCTGGGCCAGGTCATTAACCTATCCCTGGCCACGGCCACAGTGCCGAGGACATGGAAGCAAGCCGCGGTAAGGCCGCTATTAAAGAAGCCCATTTTAGATCCGACTAAACCCGAGAGCTATCGTCCCATTTCCCTGCTTCCCTGGATTTCTAAAATATCTGAAGCTTATGTTAACACCATTGTCTCAGGCCACCTGGAGGAGAATTGCATATTGGACTCCTCTCAGTGTGGCTTTCGCCCGGGTCTTAGTACAGAGACCGCATTGCTGGCTGTGACCGAACACTTGAGAGCAGCTCTGGATGAGGGACGTACTTCGGCACTGATCCTATTGGACCTCAGTGCCGCATTCGATACGGTCTCCCACCAGATCCTGATCCAGAGACTGAAGGATGCTGGTATTGTGGGTCCCGCCTTGGCGTGGCTCACCTCCTTCCTTTCGGACAGGTCCTTTCAGGTGTCGGCCCCCCCTTTCTCTTCTAAGGTGTATTCCGCCAAACAGGGCGTCCCGCAGGGCTCTGCTCTAAGTCCTACGCTTTTTAACCTGTATGTCCAGCCCTTAGCTGCAATAGCTAAGAGGAGCGGGTTGACTATAGTGTCATATGCTGACGACACTCAATTAGTCGTCGCCCTTTCCAATCACTGTCTAAATGATGCTGCTAAGTTTCGAGGAGGGTTAGCGGATGTTGCAGGGTGGATGACCGCCAACTGTCTCCAGCTCAACGCCAGCAAGACTGAGGTCCTGCTGGTAGGAAAAGATCCTGAGCTATGGAGCGGACATTGGCGGCCCTCCACCCTGGGACCGGCTCCCACTCCCAAACAGGTGGTGAAAAATCTTGGCATCTGGGTAGACTCGGCGCTTAGTTTCCTAGATCAAACTAAGAAGGTAGCGGTGACCTGTTTTGGTATTCTGCGCAGCCTCAGGCCCATTTTGGGCTTCTTTGACCCCTCTATCCGGCAGACGATTGTGCAGGCATCTGTGCTGTCAAGATTGGACTATGCCAGTGTGCTCTATCTGGGGGTCAACACGGCCGAGATTGCAAGATTGCAGAGGGTCCAAAATGTCGCCGCTAGAACTCTTCTTGCCATGCCCAGATGCTGCTCCACCTCCAGTACTATTCGTCGGCTACACTGGCTGCCAGTGGAGAAGCGGGTGGAGTTCAAGTCTCTCTGCTTCGCGTTTAAGATCTTGAAATATCCGATCCCTGGGATATTATCTGGCCTACTCTCTGCCTACATTCCCACGCGTCAGTTACGCTCTGCAGATCAACAGCTGGCATTGATCCCACGTGTGAGGAGGGCCCACGCCGGTGGGCGCTCTTTCCGCGTATTGGCAGCTAGGCTGTGGAATGGTCTTCCAAGTCATATCCGGTGCATGGATAACTATTTTGCTTTTCGAAAAGCATTGAAAACCCACCTATTCCCTCACTAGGTTACTTGTCCCCCGTCTGTCATTTTTTCACTTCTCTTGGCTCTCTTTCTTTTGCTAGGCCGGACTCTTGCAGCCAGTTGCTACTATTGCTCTTAGCGCCGGGACGCCCCTTTGCCGGGGCAGCTGAGCGCTCTACAAAACTGCTTAACATAACATAACATAACGGAGTTAAAGTCCTGAAATACAACAAAGGCCAATGGCCAGTCCACAACAAAGTCCAAACAGGGTGACAGTGGCAGATGTCACCCTTCGCATGCCTGCAATGCTACACCCCAGGGACATCCTCCTCGGAGGGGCATACGGGGGGGCAGGCCAGGCACCGCAGGAACAGGATCAGGGCTCACCAGAAGGAGGCAGGGAAGGGGTGGTGGGTGCTGGAGAGTCACTGACAACTGCAGTGGAGGTGTCTGACATGGTGTGTGCCGGCACAACTGGGGGGCATGACTCAGATGGTGTGGGTCCCGGCACAACTGCAGTGGGCTGGGCAGATGGAGTGGACAGGTTCACCACTGCAGTGCCCAAGTCAGACGGGGTGGTAGTGGACTCCACTGCAGTGCCTATCTCCAGGGAGTAGAATGGGGTTCAGGTAAGGTGGGCAGGACAGAGGGGGTGGACACCGTCTCCACACCAGTGGCACAGACATGCGCAGCGGGGGGTGTGGTGCTGGAAGAGCAAGTGGCAGGGGGAGAAGGCCGGATCATTTTGGGGATGGTGTATCTGTGGGTGGGGGTACCTGGGGCAGGGTGTGGTGGGGGCACCTGTGGAGTGGGGGCCTGAGGGATGGAGGAAGGAGACTTGGTGGTTGAGCTGCAGGGCAGCGGCGGGGTCTTGCTCTTCCGGGTCCAGGGGGACTTGCGGATGGGTGCCTCAGTTGGTCTGCGCCTGGGGGAGGGTGTCCGGGGGTGAGGGGCACTCCCCTCTGTGTGGGTGGGCTTCCTCTTCCCCCTGTATGCTGGTTCAGCTGGATTGGAGGGGAAGAGGCCGAGGTCACAGAGGAAGACCCGCTGTGTAGGTGGGGTTGCAGGTGAGGCAAGGGAAGGGGCCTTGGAGGGAGAGGTATCGGAGGACTGCGGAGTGACTGTGGATGCCTGTGTGTGTGTCTGTCCCCCATCCCCTGTGCGTGTGGTATCAGTCCCCTGAGGATGCCTGCGTGCACGTCTTGTTTTTGGAGTGGGTGTGTCTGTGCTGCCCGTGTCTGTGTGTTTGGGTGAATGTGCAGGTCTGCATGTGCTTGGGACAGGTATGGTGCCAGGAAGTGTGGATGGGCCAGAGGTAGGAGGGGTGAGGGACTGTTGGAGGAGGGACACTGCTGCCGTCAGGGAGGAGTCCATGGACCTATTGCTCCTCTGTAGGGCAGACATGCCCGATGAGATGCCTCCATGAACGACACCAGCTGAGTCAACAGAGTGGTGTGGGCATGGAGGACACTCAGCGTTGCTGTCTGCCCTACATGGATCTGGCGAAGTAGGTACACAGACTCCTCACTCAGGGCAGCAGGGGACACAGGGGCAGGGGGTGCGGTGCCTGGCACAAAGGAGACATGCTCCTGAACACGGGAGCCTCCACGGACCTCTGGAATGGGAGCCGATGGGAGGGCGGTGGTGGTGGTGGTGGTGGCGGGGACAGCAATACTAGCTGGGGTGTGGTGGCTGCTGACACCCGCCTCCACAAGGGAGTCATCCTCCGAGCTGCTGTGGTCCTCAGCTGAGGTGGATGGTGCTGAGGACTCCTCGGTGTGGCTCCCCTCGCCCTCCGTGCCACTGGGTCCCTCCGACCACTCCTCGGCTGCTGACCCAGTCTGGCTCTGCGGCTCCTCCTGGTCCGTGGAGCTGTCCCCTCCTGTGGCCGTGGATGTATCTGCAAACAATAGGGAAACAGACAAACATCAGTCACCTGCACTGACCGCACACACCACAGTAAGTACAGCACATTACAGAGCAAGCCCTGGCAGCCTTAGTTGAACATTGCCAAAAGTGCCCAAACAGAGTAGGAGAAGCCAATTGTCAGTCTGATGGTCAACCATGGCACTCACATCCCTCCTGGCCTTGCACCCATCTCTCTGGTGTCTGTCGGATGGCAATACCCCAGTGTGGACACATGCACCACCTACACAGTAGTTGGACAGTGCAGAGAACACGGTGAAGTATGTGAACATGCACACATCACAACTTTTGCCACTGAGTCAGTACAGATGTCCGGATAAAGGGATGGCCAGGGTCTATTTTGAAATGCATGTGATGCATACCAGCACCAGACACCATGATGCACCCATGTCCTGATAGTCAATGCCACAATGGGGTGCATGTAGCACATGTCACTCCCCTGCAGGATCACTCATAGGAAGTTCAATGCCATGGCACAGGCATGCCTGCAAAGTCATACATCACTGTCTCCAGTCACATGGGCAGGGCAGCCAGACAACAACAGTCTGCACTGTGTCACAAACATAGGTCATGGGGAATGCAAGTCCTGGAGCTGACAAGTGCACATGTCCATCCCCCACAAACCACATCATCTGAACTCTTATTTGTCCACGTCATACCAATTGGACATATGGGAGACCTGAAACACAACCCTCGGAACCTGAGCACCTCACAATCTGCTGTGAATGGGAAACAGCTGCCTGAACTTCGCATTCACATACCCCAGTCTGCACGGTCAAGTGATCAAACACCTATATGTCACACAAGTATCGTCCCCTATGGTCACATCTCCGGTGGCATGCTGAGCCCTAACCGATAAACACCCCAGTAGTCCTGACAACGTAGCCACAGCACAATGACACAGAGGCAGACACCTGAGGGTACATTTCACTGAGCACAACGTGTCAGCTGATACACGGGAGTGGGAGTACAGAGTGTATTGTATGGCCTGGAGTAGGCATGACTGTCCTGCTCCACGTGAATGAGGGATGAGGCCTGGACAGTAGCCAGGTGGCTAAGTATGTGTGACACACTTGATATACATACTCCTGAGGCCCAAACATTGTTCCCATCCGCAGCATGGGTGTGTGCCAAATACCCCAGGCACATGTGGTGAATCAGTACAGCAATTGGACCACATATCAAAGTAACACGCAGATTACATGTCAGAACTCAGGCATTGTGTAGGCAATGGACCCACCCATGAAGCCCACCACAGAGTTACGGAAACAAATGCTGTCCCCCACCTTGAGCTAAGCAAAATGCAAGGAGACAGTACCCAAGTGACACAATTTCCTGACTGCAAGGGCCACACCTGGGTATCAGATGAGGAGTGGGCAGTGCACAATTGAGGGATATGGGTCCTGGACCACATGACTGATGTACTGTTGAAGTTAAAGCAGGCCAGAGGAGAGCACATAGCATGTCAGACAAAGTTCACAGTGCAGTCATGGACTCACCCCCTCCTTGCTGTTGTCTGGCCTTCAGCTGCCCATCCAGATCAGGGAAGACCACCGCCAGGATCCTGAGCATGTGGGGGGTCAGGGCCCGGTGTCCGCCCCTCCTGCGAGGAGGCGACAGCTTCAGCTGGACCCGTGCGATCCTCCGGGTCCAGCCCCGAAGGTCCAGCCACCTCTTCTGGCAGTTGCGGATCCGGCGCTTGTAGACCCCCACGGATCTCACTGCCCGGACGATGGTCAGCCATATCTTCTGCTTCTGGTGGGCATCAACCTGTGGGGATGACAAAGTGAAAAGCCCATTACTACACATGCAACATTTCCGTGCATCACACATTTGGATATACATGTCTCAATCACAGGGGCACATGATGTACACAGGCAGTGCAACAATGGCTATGTACAGTCTGCCAGCAGTTACTACATGGTATCATTGCCTGGGAAGTAAAACCTCGTTTAAATGCACCGTTACTGCACTATACCTGTTCAGTGCATGTTACTACACACTAGGGGGGGTGACAACTACTCAGTGAGCCTGCTAGCCATTGGCGTGCAGACTGTAGGTCTTGCTAGTCAGACAACATGCACATTTAGTTAGGCAGTGGACAGAACACTCACCTGCTCCCCTGGTTTCCCATACAGCTTGCTGTACTGTGGAAGGAGGCTGTCCAGCAGGGCCTGGTTCTCCTCAGTGGTGAAGGCTGGGGCTCTCTCCACAGTACGTGCCATTGCAGTAGCCAGAGGATGCATATACAGCAGCAGTGGTGGTGGCAGATGTCGTCCTGGAGCATGTAGTGCAGGCAAGTGAGCTCTCAGGGGAACAGCCAGCATTATATGTGTGCTGCTGAGGCAGATACTGTCCCATGTGTCCAAAGTGATAGGTCCAAGTCGTTTGCATCTTCTGAATCTGGCCAATCCATGGATTCGCACCACTTACACACGCCCACAGCATCCTTCAAAAGTTCAACTTCATGACACCCATGAATTTGCAACATTGTTGTGGGTGGCCAACTGAATTTACAGCATCAGACTCGTTAAAGGTTTGAAAACGCGTCCGTTGCCATGCCAGGCCATAGCCAATGCGTGCGCACCGATCGGTCCATTGCTGTACAACGCGTATTTCGAATACAACGCGTACCCGCTCACATTGTATGCAATGGCCAATGCGTGCGCACCGATCGGTCCATTGCTGTACAACGCGTACCCGCTCATATCGTATGCAATGGCCAATGCGTGCGCACAGATCGGTCCATTGCTGTACAACGCGTACCCGCTCACATTGTATGCAATGGCCAATGCGTGCGCACCGATCGGTCCATTGCTGTACAACGCGTATTTCGAATACAACGCGTACCCGCTCACATTGTATGCAATGGCCAATGCGTGCGCACCGATCGGTCCATTGCTGTACAACGCGTACCCGCTCACATCGTATGCAATGGCCAATGTGTGAGCACAGATCGGTCCATTGCTGTACAACGCGTACCTGCTCACATTGTATGCAATGGCCAATGCGTGCGCACCGATCGGTCCATTGCTGTACAACGCGTATTTCGAATACAACGCGTACCCACTCACATTGTATGCAATGGCCAATGTGTGCGCACCGATCGGTCCATTGCTGTACAACGCGTACCCGCTCACATTGTATGCAATGGCCAATGCGTGCGCACCGATCGGTCCATTGCTGTACAACGCGTATTTCGAATACAACGCGTACCCGCTCACATCGTATGCAATGGCCAATGCGTGCGCACAGATCGGTCCATTGCTGTACAACACGTACCCGCTCACATTGTATGCAATGGCCAATGCGTGCGCACCGATCGGTCCATTGCTGTACAACGCGTATTTCGAATACAACGCGTACTCGCTCACATTGTATGCAATGGCCAATGCGTGCGCACCGATCGGTCCATTGCTGTACAACGCGTACTCGCTCACATTGTATGCAATGGCCAATGCGTGCGCACCGATCGGTCCATTGCTGTACAACGCGTATTTCGAATACAACGCGTACCCGCTCACATTGTATGCAATGGCCAATGCGTGCGCACCGATCGGTCCATTGCTGTACAACGCGTACCCGTTCACATCATATGCAATGGCCAATGCGTGCGCACAGATCGGTCCATTGCTGTACAACGCGTACCCGCTCACATCGTATGCAATGGCCAATGCGTGCGCACAGATCGGTCCATTGCTGTACAACGCGTCCCTGTACAAGTCACTGGCATATGTCACCATGCCTGTCACAGGTGAACGTATGCCAGCCACATTTACTTCCCAGGGAGTGAGGGGCACACCTACAACACCACAGCCTGTCCACACTGTATCCTAAGGCATGTAAGGCTGCATCACCTGTTCGGTGTATGGGGGTCAACATGTGGTTTTGTGGGTGGCACTTGGGGGCAGCCACTCCCAGGCTGTGCACGTGTTCATGGGGACAGAATCCTTGGTGTGTTGTGCACATGAACACTGTGGTGTGCAACTGTTCATTTCAGAGTATGTGGCATGGTCACATTTCACGGTTGTGTATGTGTATGTCATGTCACATACCACCTGAGTCCCATGTGGGACGGTATGTACGTCACAGGGTGACCCATTGCCACAATTGTGATGGCCCTCCACAGTCTGTGTGCATGTTGTGTTTACAATGTCTCTGATTCCATGTGCACAATGGGAGACAGTCTCCACATCCACGTTGTTTGTGCATGGACTTTGATGTTGTGCGTGTGTGTATCACAGACGTCCATGTCTGTCCTGCCGAGGCAACAGGGACCACTGCCTGTGGGGGTCATGGTTGTTTAGCTGTGGTGTATTCATGATTCACCATGTCATGCCAGTGTCCATGTGGCAATACAGGGTCCCTGGGTATCTACCTGTCGATGAGCTGTGATGCCTGGGGCACATCTGTCCTCACATGTCACTGTGGTGTGTGTTTGGAACGTGACAGCAGTACATGGGTACTGTGACACAGCCTAATGATATCCCATAGCACAACCTGGGACTTGTTGAGGACACATGTTGAACTGTGATGTTAGATGTTAGCCATGTAGGTGCCATACATGTCCTTACGGAACGGCACACGCATCATGTACTTGTGTCTCGTAATGATGTATCATGTGATATTGAGTCTGGTCTATGCCACATATGTGGGGTGACTGACAATCTTTCTTCCTTCACCTATGCACTGCAGGGCACCAGCTGTCCATCGGCCATTCCCTGACCTTGCAACAATGGTTGAACGGGACTGCATCCGACGGTACCGCTTCACCAGGCCACTGATTGAGGAATTGACGGTGCGGTTGGCCCCACATTTGCAACCTGGCCGGACATACCCTACAGCGCTGACCCCCAAGGTGAAAGTGATGGCAGCCCTACACTTCTTTGCCACCGGTACCTTTCAACGCAGTGTGGCGTCTGCTGGTGGGATGTCACAGACCATGTTCAGCCGTGTGCTCCGCGATGTTTTGGAGGCAATGTTGGGATACCTGAACCAGTACATCTATTTACCTAAACGTCAACAACTCACTGACGTCAAGAGTGACTTCTATGCCCTGGGGAGGATGCCGCATGTCATTGGCTCCATTGATGGGACACATGTGGCTTTGGTACCACCACAGGCACATGAGCAGGCATACAGGAACCGCAAACATTATCATTCGGTCAATGCACTGGTGGTATGTCTTGCAGATATGAGCATCTCACACGTGTGTGCCCGTTTCCCCGGTTCTGCACACGATGCCTACGTGATGAGGAGTAGTCGCATCCCGAGGATGATGTCACAGATGCGGAACCAGCGTGCCTGGCTTGTCGGTGTGTACTGACTTTGTACCATTGTGTGTGTTCTGCAATGTAGTATTCCACCCTCTTTTCCAACTCAGCTAATGTGCAATTGTCTGTATGTAGGTGATTCCGGATACCCCAACATGCCGTGGTTGCTGACGCCCCTCAGGAACCCTGTGACACCAGCCCAGATGCGCTACAATGAGGCACATGGGTGGACCAGGAGAGTGATTGAGCGGACATTTGGTCTCCTGAAGAGCCGCTTTCGCTGCCTGGACAAGACAGGAGGGGCCCTCCCATTTGCCCCAGCAAAGGTGTGCAAGATTGTCATCGTCTGCTGAATGCTACACAA
The DNA here is from genome assembly GCA_963921515.1 of Calotriton arnoldi. Lineage (NCBI taxonomy): Eukaryota > Metazoa > Chordata > Amphibia > Caudata > Salamandridae > Calotriton > Calotriton arnoldi. The sequence goes on along the minus strand of CAWUFW010003426.1, from coordinate 165,558 downwards.
CCTGGCAGTGCGGAAGGAGTTGCCTCTCATCCTGGATGACGATGACCAACATCCGCCACCTGTGGAGGATCCTGGCCTGGGCCACGATGCCAGTGATGGTGATGATGATGAGGGTGATGTCCGCACACAGCTCATCACCAACTTCTTCAGCTGAATGTGAGTATCCAGAGGTGTCATGTCAATGATTTGAGTTTGCATGATATGTGTTGGTGGTGCTCTGTTGCTGTTTGAGTGTGGCCATGTGCTACTTGACTGTATGCGTGCAGCGATGTGTCCTTACAGGTAGTCTGTACTCCCCAACAGTGTTGACATGCTAACTTGGTTTTGTGTAGGTATCTTGTGACATGTATTGGGCATGAGTATTGCAGTTCTGTCCTGTTCTTCAGTGGTTTTAACTGTGTGTCATTTCTGTCCTTCACAGGGTACTTTCAGAGTTGGTTGGTCGACTGTGATCCCCCGACACCGTGATTCAACTTCCAGGGTGGAAGCTGTCGTTTCCCTACAGGTGATGTGCCCCACACCCCTGGACTTCCTTTCTTCTACACTTGTTGACTGTGTGGCCACTGCCACGTGGGATTACCTTGCATCTGTAGTGGAAACAACATGTTGCATATGTGTAATAAACCTGTGCTTCACTTTGGGATGTGCGTTGTCTGTGGTCACACATCTGACTGACATTTGCTTACTGCACCAGTGGGCTAGTTAACACAGACTGTGCATAGGTGTGGTGTCTGTGCATTGCACTGTATTTCCTGGCAACATCAGTGTAGACGATGAGTCAGATGGCCCTGGTGTGTATGTGTTGTGTAGCCCTAGTGGTGTGTCTCCCTCATATGTGTCACGTTGCCATGACTCACATGACGGTGTTGTACTTGCTGTAGCAGTTAGCATGCACAGTGTCATTTGGCAGATCATCATCTCCATGACAGAAACCACGTTGGAATAACAACAGAGGCAAGTATGGTGTATTAGTGAGTTTATTTACATACATGTGTGAGGATGGTGCACAGGATGGTGGGTGCTGTACATTGGGATTGTAATCCAAAGTTCCCAGATGATTTGGAAGTCTTGGTAGCAGAAATGTCCAGGGTAAAGTCAACAGTCATCTGATACATTGGTCCAACTTAAACTCCCCATGTCATGTGAGGGAGTTGGGTTGCATGCGACAGGGTGAACAGTTTGCACACAAAGGTGGATTTCCAGAACAGGTGTTGGGTACCTGAGGGATGTGCATGGCCATCGGCTTCTCAGTTGTCCTTCCTCGGACGACCCCTCTTCTTTGGGGGGGGACCCTCACGTGCAGGCTGCTGCGGTGCAGGGGACTCTCCGCCAGAGTCCTCCTCCCTCCCTGTGGCAGTTGCAGTTGTTGCGGCACCAGATGTTGTGGGCACACAGGGAGGTGTGGCCATGTTGGTGCTAATATGGCGGAGGCATGTCAATATGTCCCTATGCACCGCCGTCAGTTCTTGCAATGTGTCCCACTTGGACTCCATGCCAGCCATGTGTGTCTCCACACGTGACATGTGTAAGTCCAAGCGGGCATGATGGGCAGCCTGCTGTTGTTGAATGTCCTTGAGGATCCCCACTACCTGGCTGACCTCTCCAGTGCTATTCTGGTACGCATCAGCAATGCGTACCAGTTGTGGGTCATCATGCAGTCCAGACCCCTCTGCAAACAGCGACCTATGTCTACCACCCCTCCCAACACCCCTGGCGACACGTGCGGGACCTGCAGTGGCATGCACAGGTGACCCTAGGCCCACTTGGGGGTTGTCACTGCTGTTGTTGTCCGTTGCTCCAGGTTGGGCTGGGGTCACTGTGCTGGTGTTATTGTTGGTCCTTGGTCTGTCCGTGTCGGCGGGGGTGGTCTGTGTGTTGGCAGTTGTTGGAGGGGTGGGTGCAGGGGGTGCAGATGGTGGTCCTGCTGGTGCTGCATGATGACTCACACCGGAGGTGCCAGGTAGGTCTTCGCCATCCGAGGAGGCCAGTGTCTGTTCCACACCAGTGAGCTGAGTGTCCCCCGGAGCCTGGGACAGGGACTCCTCATTGTCTGCTGCTGGGTCCCCATCATCACCTGTTTTGGGAGACACACACAATGTATGTTATGTTTCTGCAGGCATCAATGGTTTACACACCTGACAGTTGTGGCTGTACCTCTGGATGCAGGCCTGTACATTGCATTGTCCTAAGTTGTCACAGTCAGGGGTTGATATTGGTGTGGCACATTGTCCTGCAAACTTGAAGCATTTCAATGTGAATGTTGAGGTGTGTACATGGACAGCATTGATTGTATTTGGTGGACATCCAGCCCTCCTTCTCCCCCAGCCCAGTTATCCCACCATGAAGCATGCCACCCTTGCAGTGGGTTCAGGTTGACTCTCAGGATGTCAGTCAGTGGTGTCCTGCTGTTGGTTGGTGCCCAGTTCCCAGCATGGCCTTGTGCTCCCCACAACAGAGCACCATTGTCATACATCTTTGAAGTGGCTTTTCACTCCCTGTGAGGTGTGCATGCTTCAGTGTGAGCTTGCTGGGCCATGTGGGTGTGGGATGTTGAGCTGTGACTACCACTCCCATCATGCTATTGCCTACACCCCCCCCTTCCCAGCATGCCCATTATTCCTTCATTTTGAGTGGACTTCACTGTGTGTGAGTGTGACAGCAATGGCAAGATGGCTGACAGTGGTGTCCTGCTGTTGGTTGGTGGCCAGTTCCCAGCATGGCCTTGTGCTCCCCACAACAGAGCACCAGTGTCAGACATCTTTAATGGGGCTTTTCACTCCCTGTGAGGTGTGCATGCTTCAGTGTGAGCTTGCTGGGCCATGTGGGTGGGGGATGTTGAGCTGTGACTACCACTCCCATCATGCTATTGCCTACACCCCCTTCCCAGCATGCCCATTATTCCTTCATTTTGAGTGGACTTCACTGTGTGTGAGTGTGACAGCAATGGCAAGATGGCTGACAGTGGTGTCCTGCTGTTGGTTGGTGGCCAGTTCCCAGCATGGCCTTGTGCTCCCCACAACAGAGCACCAGTGTCAGACATCTTTGATGGGGCTTTTCACTCCCTGTGAGGTGTGCATGCTTCAGTGTGAGCTTGCTGGGCCATGTGGGTGGGGGATGTTGAGCTGTGACTACCACTCCCATCATGCTATTGCCTACACCCCCTTCCCAGCATGCCCATTATTCCTTCCTTTTGAGTGGACTTCACTGTGTGTGAGTGTGACAGCAATGGCAAGATGGCTGACAGTGGTGTCCTGCTGTTGGTTGGTGGCCAGTTCCCAGCATGGCCTTGTGCTCCCCACAACAGAGCACCAGTGTCAGACATCTTTGATGGGGCTTTTCACTCCCTGTGAGGTGTGCATGCTTCAGTGTGAGCTTGCTGGGCCATGTGGGTGGGGGATGTTGAGCTGTGACTACCACTCCCATCATGCTATTGCCTACACCCCCTTCCCAGCATGCCCATTATTCCTTCCTTTTGAGTGGACTTCACTGTGTGTGAGTGTGACAGCAATGGCAAGATGGCTGACAGTGGTGTCCTGCTGTTAGTTGGTGGCCAGTTCCCAGCATGGCCTTGTGCTCCCCACAACAGAGCACCAGTGTCAGACATCTTTGATGGGGCTTTTCACTCCCTGTGAGGTGTGCATGCTTCAGTGTGAGCTTGCTGGGCCATGTGGGTGGGGGATGTTGAGCTGTGACTACCACTCCCATCATGCTATTGCCTACACCCCCTTCCCAGCATGCCCATTATTCCTTCCTTTTGAGTGGACTTCACTGTGTGTGAGTGTGACAGCAATGGCAAGATGGCTGACAGTGGTGTCCTGCTGTTGGTTGGTGGCCAGTTCCCAGCATGGCCTTGTGCTCCCCACAACAGAGCACCAGTGTCAGACATCTTTGATGGGGCTTTTCACTCCCCGTGAGGTGTGCATGCTTCAGTGTGAGCTTGCTGGGCCATGTGGGTGGGGGATGTTGAGCTGTGACTACCACTCCCATCATGCTATTGCCTACACCCCCTTCCCAGCTTGCCCATACTTCCTTCCTTCTGACTCTGCTTCCCTGTGGGGTAGTGTGCCTGTGCTGAATGGATGGCTGACAGTGTTGTCCTGGCGTTTGTTTGGCTACAAGTCCCATGTGTGTCCCTGTGCTTCCCACAGCATAACCCAGGGTGGTGGTTCTTTGTGGGATAATTAATTTTAGTGTGAGGCAATGCATTTTCACAGGTGAGTTGTGTGTAGTTTGTGTTAAGGGTGTGTGTGAGAAAAGCTGCTGGTAACTATGGTCAGAGCTGTCAGTCCTCCTTCCCACCCAGCCAGATATCCCACCATGGAACGTGCTTCCATTGCAGGGAGTGCAAGTTGGCTTTCAGGATGTCAGTCAGTGGTGTCCTGCTGTTTGTTGGTGCCCAGTTCCCAGCAGGGCCTTGTGCTCCCCACAGCAGTAGCCAGTGTCAGCCATCTTGTCTGTTGTTTTCCACTCCCTGTGATGTGAGCATGGTTCAGAGAGGTGTTGATGGGCGAATTGTGAGGGTGAGCAATATCTGTGACTGCAACTCAAATCATGCTATTGACTACACTGACTTGACCAGCATACACAGGATTCCTTCCTTTCTGTGGGATTCCCTGTGTGGTGGTGTTCTAGTGGTGGCTACATATCTGACTGTGTTTGTTGGTTAGATTTGTGCCACTGCCTAGCTTTATTTGTTGTAGGGTTTGTACATGTCATGACACAGTTATATATCACTATGAGATGGCATGTATTGTGTTTATCTGACTGACATACACATCTTGGGATGATTCTGGTTTTGTTGCTGTGGATTTGCTAAGGGTGCATGGTTTGACTATCCCCTTGACAGTGATGTGTGTATATTGTCACATGATATTGGGTATATTTGTTGTGTACTCACCAGGCTCTGGGATGTTTGATAGTCCATATACGCTCACTGGTGGTAGGATGGCCCGCACCTTCTCCTCCCAGGGCCTGAGGTATACTGGTTTGGCAGGAGGGCCACTGCCGGTGTGTTGGCTCAAGGCGTAATCCTTCTTTAGTAGGTCCCTGACCCTCCTGCGCACATCATACCACCTGTTCTGGATGTCTTCCTTTGTGCACAAACATGGTGATTGTGCATTCACCCTGTTGACGATCCTCTCCCACATCTTGGTTTTCTGCGACATGGGTGTCTGTTGGACCAATGTGTCAAACAGCTGTGGCTCTACCCTGAGGATCTCATCTACCAGGACTTCCAATTCACTGTCTAGGAACTTTGGATTCTTCTTTGGGGGCATGGTGATGGGTGGTGGTGGTGATTGATGTGGGTGTGGGTGTGCAAGTGAGGGTGTGTGGGTGTAAGTTTTGCTGGGTGTATGTGAGGGTGCTATTTGTTGGGGTGCTGATGGTGTGTGGCTTGTGTGATGGATGAGTTGTGAGTGTGTCTGTGGTTGCTGTCTGTTGGTGTTCTGTGCTGGCAGGTCATTTGAATTTGCAAAGGATCATGGTACGGATTTGTGGCCTTTATATGGGTGGAGTTGTGGGTGTGTCTTTGTTCCCTGTTTCCCCCAGTATTTATTGGCTTTGTAATTGCTTGTTTGGCCTTTTTTTTGTATTTTTCCCTTTGTACTTTTTGTGCATGTAGAAGACGTTCTTCTGACCGAGTCGGACGCTGCAGTTGTCTCGTGCGAGCTTCTCCGAGTCGTTCACGCTGTGTTTGTGCTGTGTTTCATGTGCGGCGTATGCGTCGGTCGCGGAGTATTGGGTTGCTTCGGCTCGCTGTTTTGTATGCGTGTCGTTCGTACGGCTTGTACTCCGTGCGACTCGGTCGGGTTTTCCACGCGTTGCATCGTACTGCGCGGTTCGGACTTCGCGGGTACGTTTCGTTCGGGTTCATTCCTGGTGCGTGTCGGTCGGTTCGATTCGCGTGGTTTTCCGGCCGGATAGCTGTTTTCCGCGCGGTTCGGTCGTTCGGCTTGTGTTCCGTACGAGTCGGTCGGATTTTGCACGCATTTCATCGTACTAGGCGGGTCGGGCAGCACCGGTACGTGTCGGTCGGAATAATTTCCCGAGTCGGTCGGTACGTTTTCCGGCCCGAATCGGAATCGACCCCAAAGTCTGTAACCCGGTCAGCTGAGTCATTTTGTAGACAGATGCACCATGCATGTGTCCCCTACACAATGACGCAGCCGCTTATTTTCCTGATCAGATTGGTATTGGCAAATTAAAAAGAAACAAGCATTGGCAAAGCCAATAAGTTTCGCTTATGCAAGACCTATTGGCATTGTCAATTTTTTTAAAGATGTTGCACAGCAGTGAGAGCTGCTGCACAACATGGCTTAAAGTAAATGAAAAAAACAAAGTGTTGTCGTGTGGCCGGCATTGACTGCATCATCGCGATTCTTTCAGGCTGAACAGCAGCCCATGCCGCTGTGAAACATCTTTAAAAAACATTAACAAAGCCAAATAGCTCTGCGCAAGCTGTTTGGTTTTGTTAATGTCTTTTAAAGAGGATGTGGCATTACGGCCAGAACTGCTGTCTGCAGATATGTGGAACCAGGTTTGATTCTTGACATCGACTCAACATCCTGTGATTCTGGGCAAATCACTGAAACTCCCCAGGCCAAAAAAAAAAGAATCCAAAATGAATGTGTTCTTGTGTAAAGTAAATGGTGCTCATGTAAAGCGCACCAATAACTATGGGTCGAGTTGATGCTGTAAACCTGGGGAAAAGAAAATTTCAAAAAAACAAGAGTGGGGAGGGTGGGAAACAAAAGGGGTGGCGTGAGTGGGTTAAAGAGAACAACAGGGTGCCGACAAGTAAATAAATTACAAAATGAGTACCTTACGAGCCCAGTAGGAAGCTGGAGGCCAGGAGAAAGCGCTGCCAATAGTAAGCAAGGAAACGAGAGGGATGTGGGAGCCAACCAAAGATAAGTAAAGGTAAGGAATGGAAGGGCTTTAAGCCCCTTTAAAACTTTTTTTTTAAGAACAATGGCTTTTGCTGACAGCACATGTGTGCTGTAGGTGAAACCTAGAAATGCATGGAAGTGTTTTTTGAGGGCGAGAGGAGAACCAACCAATGTTAAGCAATGGGCGGGCTCCAACCCCCTCTATGTTCTTGATAAGCCCACAATATGTCGTTCGCAAACAGAGAGTTGTACTGTCTGGTAGGCTCGACTTCAAAAGGCTCCAACTCTGCCTAGTTATTAACCCAGCTCCAAAAACGTTGCAACAGATTTTTGTGCATGCACCAAACTTGCATTGTTTTTTTTAACTAAAATATGGTAGAGAGACAGGTCTTTAAGTGGCTCTAGGAGTGCAGAGGTGAGATAGAAGAAAGCTAAGTCTGAAGTCCCTTAAGTCTTTCCTGATGGAGACTTTAAAGTCATTGCTGCCATTAAGATTGGGTGACTGGTACTGTTTTATAATCAATCCCTGAAGAGGTTCTGTACAGTAGTGGTCCCTGCAGGTAAGCGCGGTGGGGCAGGGCGGGGCGGGGCGAAGGGGCGAAGGGGATGTCGACAGACGATGGAATAGGAATTATTTATTTAAATTTCCCTATTCCGTCGTCTGCTGACTTCCCTCCCCTCCCGCCCCGCCATACCACGCTTACTGTCATGGACCGCAGCTGGTTCTGTGACCACCTTTCTCCACCTAAAGACGTGGTTCTACACAAAAACGATGTTCCAAAAGTGGTATATCAATGAGCTGAGACAAATAGGATCAGAATGCCACTACAAAATGTTAAAAGTATAAGTTGGAGCCAGGCTGCCCATGAGAAAGCTGTAAGTGTGACACTGAAACCGCTAAAAAAAAAGCAGAATTTTGACTCTAAACTTCCAGAGGTGAAAGGAGATATGTAACATTCTCAGGAAGAGAATCTAGCCAGATGATCAGAGAGAACGTCAGCCCTCCACAAGCAGTGGATTCAGCCCAGGCTGTTGAGAATTTCATTGAAACAAAGGTCTCTGATCTGGGAAAGGATCACATCAGATAATGGCGTTCAGGAGAGGCCAAAAGCCAAATGTACCCCATCCCTTCAGAACGGGGGTGCTGTTCAGTCAGTACCGCTTTCATTTTTCTTAACTTAATAGGTTATTTTGAGCTCGGGGGTTTCATAACTACACTGCTCTGAGGATCCATGTCCATCCTTATTAAAACTTACTATCCCCAGTGACTTTTCCATGTTTTTAGGAACACATTGTCTGCTCTGCAATAGCCAATGAAAATATTTGGTTTGACATAAAGTGTATTACTTGGAATGGCGTTCCCTAAAGAATGAATTTTGGTTGTGATCTGGGTCTCACCAAATAAAGAACCCCATAATTGGTCAAATTTCACAGAGCTTATTTTCTAGCTCAGGATCTGCCTCGTTTTCAAGATTACATGATCAGAATTGAACTATTCATTGCAAAGGTTCTATGTGCTAAACCTCACTTAGGTATCATTCCGTTAGCAAGGTTTACTTGCAAGTGGAGTTATACAAATTTATTTTTGGCTCAGTGCACTAGTTGCCCATTGGCAGACAAGACTTTAACCCATTACCTTTTTATGTCATTTGCAGTTTCAGTAAAGATATAGTGGTTGATCTCTACCTTTAAAAATGTGGGTATTTTTTGTGTGGCCTGGTGTATTGTTAGATCACTCATGTTTCTCCATATTGAGTCAGCAATTTCTATACATTTCTTGTCAACATGGAATACCTGTAGGAAAGAACAGAGAATTGATTTCTTAATTTAATGTGTGGGCTTAAATCTGCACTGGATGATCTTAGATTCTATTTGTTTCTTCCTATGAATGTGTAGGTCTAATTATAAACACGCACATCTACTTATAAAAATGTTTTATGTGTGTATTTGATTATGCAATGCCCTCCACACATATTTTGATGGGCTGACAAATGATTTTTATCTAATTGTATTATCTGTCAAGTGATATTTTCTGAGTGTTATGGTTTATGAATCCGAAAAATCTTTTTAGACTGCTACCATAATGTTTCAGAATTCTCTCATGCATCTTTACCAGGGAAGTGGAAAGTCGAAAGGGTAGGATTACAAAGTGAAGGGGGTCCCTGGGAAATTGATATTCAAAATTCATGATCTCTTGGTAGTCCAGTACCTTATACCAGCCTTGAAGTGAACAGCTCTCCGTGGTATCATTCTAAAAAGCAAACCTTTCATTCTTGTGAACTCTACAAGACTCTGCTTTTCCTCAATGTGATGCTATTCATTTCTGAATTTGAGGTGTTCCACATATATCAGTTCAGTTCTCTCCTTCTCTTCTTCTGAGGTTTTTACCATTGGAGGCCTGTGGTCCATTCGCCTAAGAAGTCTTGGACATGCATTAACGTGGTTTATTGGTAAGTAAATGGGACAGACCCTACGTCAGTCAGGCCACAAACAGTGAGCTGATAATCAAGGGCAGAAGAGCCGGGGACCAAAAAAAAACCATGGTGGCAATGGAAGAATGAGTCTGGAGATGGTATCCCAAGACTAGTGCTTCTCTAATCACAGGCACTGCTGGTTTACATGTCAGAAACTATGTGTTTCTTTGTATTATTTGGGCGTCACCAGTCTTCTTCCCGTGTTCAACTTGGATTGGGATGTGCCTTGTCAAGCATATCCATTGTGCAGACTTTTTCAGATACCATCATGGTTGCTGCCCGAATGCCATGCTTGGTGCATAGGAAGTACTCGTACATCATATTGTCATTCTTCAAAGGTCTTTTCCTTGAACTTACGGGAAATGAGGATTAAATGTGTAAATATTATAACCAGGGGCGTGGCCAAGATGGCGGCACGATAGGACGTGTTGCGCTCAAGCTCCTGCCTGCCGTCTGCCCTAATGTGAATTAGAGCGGGTTCCCCCACTGTTACGAGCCCTGCCAAGCTCCGCACAGCTGTCCGGACCGGGGGGGCACCAACAGACGTGCTGTGGGTCCAGAAGCCCCTGCCCTGAGCGCTGTAGACGACTCCTCGGACGGGGCTTGCGGCTCGCTCCTGGCCCACCTGAGAAGTCGCATGGTGTGAGGACTCACCGGACGGAGCGGAGCTGTGCACTCCGGGGAATCGGCCTCCACTGTCTGCCGCTCACCTGCTTCCCACCGTCTCCCGTGGTACCACGATGCGGAGGGGACAACACGCCCAGGCCAGGCCCTCCAATCCTTGGCCTCCAGCAAACAAGGCCGCCGGCAGCTGCGCGAGGCCCCGGCCTGTAGTTGCGGCCTGCCTCGCGCCCGATGACCTCCGGCCCGGCACTCCGACCAGGAAGCGGCGGCGGCGCCCCAGTGACTGACGAGGCCCCCCCGCATTGGAGCATGGTGACTTGGCACCGGGGACTTCAGAGGAGTCGGCGGCCGCGAGAGTGGTGACCGGTCAGCCTAGCGCATCACCCACCGGGAGGTCGCATGACGCACCACGCGGCGCGGCCCACCAGAGCCCTGAGACGTCTGTGTAGCGGCCATAGACGACGTGCCCAAGTGACCAGACCTTCGAAGGGCGCGAACCGCCCCCTGTGGTGACATCCAGCGCCTGGCACCAGGGTTCCCCCGCGAGGGAGTAGGCACCTATCCCCTAATCAACGCTGCAGGGTAAGACGGGCGGCCACCGGGGGTGGACGATGCAGGCCCACGGGAGTGGTTCACCGGGACGAAGCGCATTGCTGAGCACCCACTGGGCCTACCTGTCCTCCCCCCAAGAATCCTTTAATTGAATAAGCTGTGTGCGGGCGTCACACCCATGCCGGCCCTACTCTCAGCACGGAGCACTGCTGCACGGGGGTCGAAGCGATCCTGGTGAAGACGAGTGTGGGACATGGGGGCCCAAGATCGGGACACGCCAAACAGCTCCCTAAAGATACACGCGCCGGAGGCGCTTGCACCGGCGTTGTGGAGGTGAACACTCGGCCATATCCCACTGTCCACTGACAGCCCCAATAACTGCCGACGGACCCCTCCAGCGGGACACGCCACAGCCTTGATCCTGCGAGACTGCCCCACAGTTTCTCACCTCATTCTTCCTCCCATAGCCCGGGCCTCCGCAGAAGGCCCAACGACAACCCCCGCGCTGCCTTATCCCAGCATAAACCGTGGCTGTCGCACGATTTGGCCTGGCCTGAAAGGGAGAGTTGGCAAGGTGTCACGGCAGAGGACTTCCTCTCAACACGCACAGTCCTCGTGCTGCCATAGCGACGTCATATAGTGACCTACCCCCAGAGTTTGTCGCCTGCCGGCCTGCCTGCCACCAAACCGCCCTCCACTCTTGCCCTACACCCCTTTAGGAGCCGGTGATGCCTCAGGCTATGTCCAACACGAGGGCTAAAAGAGAGAAATCGCTAAAAGACCTGTTTGCTCGCCCGCAGAACACATCCACCATGGCGCACTCCGCGCCTGGAGGCCCGGCGCCTGGGAGCACTGGGGGCACGGGAGAGGAGCCCATCACCCGGGCCTTCATGGAGTCCCTCTTCGCAGCCCTCCGAGAGGACCTGCAGACAGTGAAAAAAGACCTTACCTCCGAAATAAAAGACATCCGCAGGGATGTAGATGGCATCAGGGAAAGGGTCGCCACTCTGGAGGAAAAAGGTGACAATAGGGACATTGAACTGAATACCCTTCAACAGGAGGTTCTCCGACTCCAGGATCAACATCTTGATCTGCAACTTCACCTGGAGGACCTAGAGAACCGCTCCCGGAGACATAATATTCGTATCCGGGGAGTAAAAGTCACCTCAGACACCGAGGATCTGTTCGTCTTTTCTAGGGGGCTCTTCAATCACATTCTGGGTGCCTCGCCCAACACCCCCATCAAACTGGATCGAGCCCAAAGGGCTGGGCCTCCCCGGGCGGGCAACGCTCCACCTGCCGATATTCTTGTCTGCGTGCATGATTACAGGACAAAGGAGGAGATCATCAGTAAGGCCAGAGCCATGCACCCAATCTCATTCCAGGGACAATCCCCGGTGCTATTTCAGGACTTGGCTCTCCTCACTCTCCACCGAAGGCACCAGTTTCGGCCCGTCACGGACCACCTCCGACAACAGGGTGTCTCCTACTCATGGGGCCACCCCTTCCGGCTCATCTTCAGACACAACGGAAAGTTGATGCAGTTACGTTCCCTCACTGAAGCCTGCCAGTTGCTGGAACTCCCTCTCCCTACGGAGGAGGAGGAACGTCGCAGCATAGCCGCCGATCCGGAGGTCTCCCCATACGGCTGGCGACGACAAGGCCGCCGCAGACTAAACCAATGGCCAGATCGCTCGGAGATGATTAAAGGCCAACAGGCGGTCCTTGACTTCGTGTCGGAGACTTCTACACAGCACACAGCGGAGGACCATTGAGGAGGGTGGATGACCTCGCTCTATATCGCTGCCTCTGGGGTGGGCGGCGGGCGGGACGGGAGCTCGGACACTTGGTCACAACATGGACCCCACATTGACCCTCCACCGGTCATCCAGCGATGACGGACTCTTTTTCTCTACTTTTTCTCACTGTTGTAGTTTTGTATTTGATTTTTTGTGTTGGGGTTTTACATATTGGTTCTGGGTTCCCCCGTCCATCCATTCATCTGGTCGCTTCCGCACTTGCCTTGGTCTCCCCCTGACTTCCTTGGCTAACCCAATACACTGCTGGTGGTCTTCTGTGACCCTAATTGCCATGACCCCTGCTGCCACACCTACGTAGATGCCACCCACCACGCTTAAAATTCTCACCCTGAACGTGCGGGGTCTCAACAACCCGGTCAAGCGGAAGGCAGTCCTCTCTTACCTTGACACTTCTAAAGCTGACATATGCCTCCTACAGGAGACGCATCTCTTGTCAAAGGACTGCCACCGCCTCAGGTCACGCATGTTCCCGACTCAAATGTTCTCCTCCGGCTCTACTAAATCAGCTGGGGTGGCTATACTGGTCTCCCGCGCATTCCGGGGTAAAGTCCTCCAGAAGGAGGCCGAGATCAAGGGGAGGCTGCTCACCTACCTCTTCACGTTGGGTGGCATGACTTTCACTATTGGTTCGATATACGCTCCCAATGAAGGGCAGGAGAAATTTATACACACTGCACTTACCGAGGCCACAGCCACAGCTGAACGCCGGATACTTTTGGGTGGGGACCTGAATCTTGTCCTTGACAATATAGTGGACAGATCGTGCCAGCGTAGAGGCCAGACGGGAGCACTCTCTGTGGCAGGGTTAGCTCGACTGCAAGAGCTGGACCTAAGGGATCTCTGGCGCTGTTCTCACCCACATAGCCGCGAATACTCCTTTTCTTCCAGTGCGCACAAGACATACGCCAGGCTTGACTATCTCTTGGGCACCTCACCCCTGCACGCACTCATGACCACTACCGAAATAGGGGTTGCTTCTCTGTCAGGCCACGCACCGGTAATAGCCACCTTCACTCTCCCTCCTCTCCAACGCCCTGCACGTCACTGGCGCCTCCGCGACACTCTCCTACACCGTGCAGATGTGATAGAGCAGATACAGCACGCTATCAAAGATTACCTCTCACACAACTCTAATCAAGACACTTCCCTCTCAACTCAATGGGCAGCATTAAAAGCAGTCGTGCGGGGGGAATTTATAGCTATCTCCACGGCGGACAACGTAGACCGCAGGCGGAAGAGGGATGAGCTCACGCAACAAACAAAGGAACTAGAGCAGATGCACCAGAGGACAGGGGCCCCCAGGGTGTGGAGGCAGCTAAAGGCCATGCGGCAACAGCTGGCCGCGCTAGACCAGGACAGGGCGGAATTCGCAGCCCTCAGGCTGCGCCATGCTTACTACACCAGGGGGACAGATGTGGGCGCCTCCTCGCCCATAAATTACGAGAGGCCAGACTGAAACAAGGGGTTCAGGAACTCCGACGAGGGGATGGCGAGAGGGTTACAGAGGACCCCGAGATTGCTGAGACCTTCCGAGATTTTTATGCCAAACTCTATACAGGAATGTCACTTGACACCGCCTAGGGTGAGGCATACCTTGCAGATGCTGACCTACCCACCTTGACTCAGACGCAGGCGGACCACCTAGAAAGAGACATTAGAATAGAAGAGGTCATAGCGGCTATCTCGCGTTTTAAAATAGGGAAATCACCGGGGCCTGACGGCTACTCAGCCGCTTTTTATAAAACGTTTTGTGCACAGTTGGCACCGCTTCTGACCAAGCTCTTTAATTCCTTTGCCCAACCAGGGGCGATTTCCCGGGACATGCTCGAAGCCTCCATAGTAGTTATTCCGAAACCGGGGCGAGACAAAACCATCTGTGGAGCGTACCGTCCCATATCCCTCCTAAACATAGACATTAAATTATACACAGGAATTTTAGAGGCCCGTCTGGTGCCTTACATGCCGGGGTTAATAGACCCCGACCAAGCGGGCTTTATCCCTCAACGCCAGACAAGTGATAACACCAAACGCGCTCTACATCTCATAGAGAAGGCCTCCCGGACACAAGGGGAATACATGCTACTTGCCATTGATGCCGAGAAGGCCTTCGATAGAGTGCACTGGCCTTACTTGGAGCAAGTGCTCACACGAGTAGGAATGGGCGACAAACTGACAACATGCATCTTAAACTGCTATCGGTTTCCCACAGCCACGGTCCGCGTGAACGGCCACACATCTTCCCGGTTCCCTATAGGTAGAGGTACGCGACAGGGGTGCCCCCTCTCACCCCTGCTCTTCGCACTCTATATGGAGCCTCTAGCTCAGCGAATACGGCGCAACCCTTCGATAACGGGAATTAAATTTGGGAGCGATATCCACACCATCAGCTTATACGCCGACGACGTCTTGCTTTCCCTCTCAAACCCGATCCCAGCACTGGGAGCCTGTTTTTTAGAACTGGAACGCTTTGCACAGGCCTCCGGGTTTAAAGTAAACTTAGATAAATCCATGGTGTTAGACCTCTCCCTGTCATCCTCCACCCGGGCATACCTTCAGGGGCAGCACCCCGTACAATGGTCTGAAGACTCAATCCCCTACCTCGGGATCCAATTGGCGCCCTCTATCCCGGCGACGGCCGCTATCAACTATGCCCAACTACGGGCCCGAATCCGGGCGGAACTGGGCCAATGGAAACATTACCCACTCTCCTGGCTGGGCCGAGTGGCAGCCACTAAAATGATCATCTTGCCCCAGATCTTATACATATTCCAAACTTTGCCGCTCCGCCCGCCCACTGGCTGGATCCAGCAGACCCAATCGGAGCTGGCGCAATTTATTTGGCAGGGTCGTAAGCCCCGGTTGAAGCACACCATAGCAGTTTTCCCCCCGGAGGAGGGTGGCCTTGGCGTCCCTGATCTTCAACTTTATTTCCAAGCAACACAAATGCGATATCTGGTTGAATGGAACCGGCTGGAATCCGAAAAGCACTGGCTCTTTCAAGATCGAGCAGTCGCTGCCACGTCCCTCCAGAACATGGGTACTCACAAACTTTCTCTCGGGGGCCAAATTTACAGTGTGGTTTGTGGCCGAGGGCCGCACTGGTGTGGGCGGGGTTTTTGGGGGAGGGGGCGGGGCTAGAGCAAAACAAAACTGACCATGAGGTGGAACACAGGCCCCTGCAGCAGACGCCTTCGTCCA